>CM033473.1:93923922-94543454 GCA_019447015.1 Hymenochirus boettgeri
AATGGTAATTTCATTTTGTCCTATTTAAATGCTAAAACATCCCCCTAATAATAATATAAGCAACAAAAGAAAAAGAGGCCTGCACTGAAATAATAAGCACTGTCCTGCTAAAAGGTTATTTAAAGGACAAATCCACTGTAGAAATTAACTTTTTAAAAATGAAAAGTAACCGGGGCAGAGAGGTCGGGTTGATTATCCCTATCTGCCAATGTAGCACCAGCACATACAGGTTTTAAATGCCAGGTTAGTTTCTCCTAGAATTTTCTGTATTAAAGATAGTGCTGAAGTCAGGAGGAAGTCTGGCAGAAGCAGTTTTCTAGATACCAATCCTACTTCAATGTCCCAGGTCCTTACCCTACATGCTCTTCCTTCCAGGTTACCGCAATGTAGTAATCACTTAACGTGATTTACTGCATTGTGGGAACAAGGCAGGTAAGGAACATGGAGGGTAAAGGCACAATTTAAATAACGTTAATTTTAGAGCTACTGAGTAATGCAAAAACATTTTTTTTTGTTTTGCATTGAGAGCCTGTGCCGTTAATAAAAAACAGTGCAGGCCCTGTAGCGTTAAACCCATGCTAACCTGATCTAACCAATCAAAAGCAATGAAACCCTTCTTCACAATGAGTAGGCCAGATAGAGCTCAAATCCATTTTCCAAACATTTGTGGTCGGTTTCATATCATGCCATAAACTGGATTACCAAAGGCTCATTTTTTATAGTTTAGTATTAAACACTGGTTTGGAAAGTGCCCAGGTGACCTTTACTATATGGGCTGATATGTGTGCATACACACAGACGGGAAGCTCATCAGCACTTGAACTGCCTTTCCTGTGCTGCTGGAGAATCTGCAAGGTTCATTAACATCAGTGTCACAAGATTAACAATCTAAATCACTCTCACTCTTAGTAAATACTTTACTATCACACGCGTTTTGTCCACAAGTATAAACCATACATATATATTACAATGTCAGACTTGGATGCTTGGGGCCCTTCTTGAAATATAAGACCAGTGGCCTACCAGAAAACATTAGGTTCCTTCATCTTTACATTTACATGTGTCTCCTGGCTCTGTTTATTAACTGCCGTTTATTATTCTCCTCTTGCAACTGCACCTACATTGCAACAATCTCTTCATGTTTTAATAAGTTAGTGTGGGCCCATGGAGGGTTTTGTGGTATTGTGGTAGGCCAGACTGACCTTGATAAAGTATTAAATGCAGATAAGGAATACTCTATTGTGGTCTATGGGTAAGAAAATTAGCTGCCAAAACACATAAGACCTTGACTGTACCCTATCTCTGACTCTGAGGGATGAAATAAAAGTTAATCTCTGTGAAACACAGACCCTCTCCCTATTTTAGAAAAGGAGGAGAGAAAGAGGGAAGCCAGGGGGGAAGCTGTCAGAGGCTGCAGATCGTTGAGTCATATTGGGGCTTTTACGTATGAATGGGAGGCAAAAATGCCTGTTCCTAGTTTAGACAGCTTTTAACATTCAATTACATTCTGAATCAGTTAGTGCCAAGTCTTTCATTTACTTTGTTTCTTTAGGAGTGAAATTCTACCTTAATATGGGGGAATAAATGTACTCAGCTACTTTCACATCATGCAAACAGGTGTTGCTTAGGAACATGGATTAACCTTGAGCAGCTTTTCATTGCATGGAGGTCGAATAGTACTGTTTGTGCCTTGAAAGCAAATCGGGAAAAAAAATAAAAAGAATTCAGCTAATATGTAGTATACTATATGTGTAGGCGTTAAAACAGGAGAAATAACCATTGCAGCTTGCCATACATTTACCCCATTTAATAAATGTATCCTTCAGGATATCTACAAAGGAGCATCATTAGACTAAACTGGATCCACAGGTACACAATATGCCATTACTTTGCATAGTATGTTGGCTATTCTAATCCCGTGGTTGTTCTCTTAAAGACATAACCACACCCAGAAAGAAAGATAATTGTCCATTGAATCTAAAGGAAGGTTCTATGGTCTCACGTAACTTATTCATATGAAGTTGTGAATTTTAATGAAGCAGAGTGATGCAGAATAAGTACAAGGAGGAAAAACTTCTGGATATCACTGCTGACATGTCAAGAAAGCTCAGTGCCTCCACAGAAATGTATTTCAAAGCTACAAATTCCATATCTACCCCTCTTAACAGTTCCCTCCATTTGACTGATATGCAGATGCAAGGTCTCAGTGACAATCAAATGTTTCTGGGGAATAATTACCAGCAGTGGTCATATACATGTTACATAACTTCTTGAGAAATAAATAATAAAGAAATACCCAGCACCAATAAGCAACAGCTCAGTGACATTTAATTTCCAGGGTCAGCTGTACATTAACATGTTCAGTCCACCCCAATATAAACTAATTCTAGCAGCACTTTGTATGTAACTCTGGTGTATGATTATTTACTTACATATGCAGTCTCTGCAAGAGCTACTTTAGAGGGTAGTAGCATTCCCACTACCAATGTACCAATACATTTGGCTCCACCCCTTCGTGAGTATTAAAACACACACATCAGAATGATCAGATTGCTGTTGAGAGATTAATATGCAAAGAGAAAAGAACCCAATAATTTGGGTTGATATGCTAGTAATATAATTGTGGTCAAGATGCATTTAAATTTCATATACTTATTGTGCTGCATTAGTGACCTACATGGAATTATATGTTAACTGTAGTGTTTTATTAGTTTATATGTGTCTTAATATTAACAAAACCATTAAAAGTATAACAAGGAGTGTGTGGGGTTAACATGCATTCTCACAAAAATATTACTTTTGTGAGCATGCACTATAATTTGGACAGTGTGAGATTTATTTGCACAAGTTTACAGTGAGAAAAAGTTACCGAGTGTTCCCGAAAGTAGTCTCGTATATTCGATAACCCTCACTTTCAAGAATTTTCGAAAATACGAAAAGTTCTGCAATGCAAAGGTTCCAATTGGATCTGAACGTAACTTGAGATCTGGGAGTTCTGATTCGAGCCCTGATTCCATCTCTACGAGACACTTTCAAGCAATAAAAAAAAAAAAAAAAGTTTTTCAGTGCTATTGATCTCCCTGGGCCAAAAGCTATAACTATATGAACTATTGTGTATGCTTTTTTAAAATTTCCCAGTGTTAATTGAAAATCACTGTATCACCTATACTAAATTACTTGGCTCAATGAAATCATGTATTTTGCACACCGAAATAATAATTTTTTATTATACCTTATATGTGAACCAATATTTTGTCTAAATATTTTTTTATAGTAGAAATTTAGTACAGTATCACTTCTACAGATTTAAAATCAAACAGTGTTTACAAAAGTTGCATATTTTTTATTTCCACTGGATGTCAGTGTTTGGACTTCGATGTATTTATCTGTGGTATATGGAGGGGTTGGAAATATATTGCTGGCCATTTTCTCCTACTTGCAAGTGGCCTTAATCTATGATACTCATTTACTAAAATGAATCAATAATATATAAAAAGGAATAGTTCACTGCAATAATTAACTATTCCTTTACTACATTGTTTGAAGACTGGGAGGTTAAGGAGCTACGCCTTACCTCCTGTTCTTGTTGGAGAGCCAGGAATGAAGATGCCAAAAGCTTACCATATATACTCGAATATAATTTGATCCGAGTATAAGTCGAGGTACCTATTTTTACCTAAAAAATGAGTAAAAGTGATTGACTCGAGTATAAGTCGAGTGTAGAAAATTTAATCACTACTGTCTTCTAATTCTGTATTATTTTGAGGCTTTAGTTGCCCTTTAAATGAAATAAACAGAATTCCCATATAGTAGTCCCATACAGTAATAGCCAAATCCAGTATGGCTATTACTATAAGGGACTACTGTATGGGAATTCTGCTGTCAATTTAAAGGGCAACTAAAGCCTCAAAACAATACAGAATCAGATGGCAATCTATTTAACAATAGATACCATCCTCCTGATTCAGTATTGTTTTCAGGCATTAGTTGCCCTTTACATTAAGAGTAATCCGCAATTCTTTGGCACTTCAGGGGTTTGTAAACTACAACTCCCAGCATGCTTTAGTTGCTGGGAGTTGTAGTTTACAAACATCTGCAGTGGAACTGCAACCCCTCTACTTAACCTTCCCCACCCCCAAGTTACTGAAGAGCTGAATAACTGAAATATGAATAATGAAGCATTTAAAGGTCAATTATACTCACCTTCCCTCCACTCCTCTTCTTTGTTCATTAGCTTTTACCCAGGGTGAGGACCTGAACCGCTAAGTCCTCACCCCTGGGTTCGCGTAACCTACAGCAGAGTCTTGAAGCAATGCTGCTCTGGTAGGCTCCGCCCCCTCCTCCCCGTCGGCGACTAGGCCAATAGGAAGGCACGCTCTGCAACAAGCGTGCCTTCCTATTGGCCTCGTCACCGACGTGGGAGGCAGGGTCAGCCTACCAGAGCAGCGTTGCTCTAAACTCGTCAGTAAGTTTACGCAAACCCAGGGGTAGGACCTAGCGGTTCAGGTCCTCACCCTGGGTAAAAGCTAATAAAAAAAAGAAGGAGCGGAGGGAAGGTGAGTATAATTGTCCTTTAACTTTCACTATCTTGTATGCTTCTAAGAGCTGTAAATGAATCCTGTTTGATTGAAGGTCTGTGTCTGCACTTTAGTCCCTTCATATCCCTGGCTGTGGAGTCATTAAAAGGTTCCTGCAGAAATTCTTGATCCAACCCTTTGGTCCCAGACCAGTGGATCCTTCTGCTCCACCTTGAATTTCTTAACAGCACCTCACTGTGCTTTCACTGCGGTAACTTGTAAGAGGAATCCAGCCTCCGCATCCCCCGATCGTCGCACCACTGACATCACTACTCGCGCCAGAAGTTAGACAGGCGCCGAGTAGTGACGTCAGTGGATGCGACGATCGGGGGATGCGGAGGACGGATTCTTCTTACATGTAAGTTACTGACCTTTTGTGAGATCCAGCGTGGCTGCTCTAAAATTCCCGACCGCTTCCTGCTTCTGTTCACATTATCCAGCATGCACGTTATAGCAGAACATAAGCAGGAAGCAGTCGGGACCTGTCAGTGAGGCCACGCTGGATCGTGCAAAAGGTAAACTTTTTGAATCTTTGTTGCTGGCTCTCCAACAATTGATTGACGAATGGGAAGTAAGGAATAGCTCCTTAACCTCCTGGTCTTCAATGAATGTAGAAAAGGAATAGTTCATTATTGCAGTTTATCTGCTGTTATCAGTGCATCTTCCTCTACCCTATAAGACATTCGTAGTTTCTTTTGAAAATTATCTTAAGAAAAAAAAGAAATATTCTAAACCATAAGGAATTAAACTTTTTGACTATATATTTATAAAAACAAGTAACTTTTTACTCTACAATGTTTTGATTGGGTCTAAAACTAAAAAAAAATCCATTTTCTTCTAGTATTTGCAATTGAAAAGCTAGAAGGTTTAGCCAGGTTCAATATCTCTTATAATTATAGCACTGGATACACATTGAAACAGTATTCAGTTACCCTGCCCAACAGATTCACACTGCAATATCAAGTGAAATCATTGTGGAAGCTGTATTTCTTTTTTCACACTCTAAGGTGATATTTTGAGTAAAAAGAGGTGAAGTAACAGAAGTAACAGAAGAAGAAAAAAACCTGTAAAAATATAATAGTCTTTCTAGAGAACTAGAATGTGCACAACAATTAAATTTAATCTAAAGTTAAGTTAATGCAACTTTACTATTTGCAATTTTTTCCAACGTCCCTGAATATATGTTTCTATGAGAGGTAGCCATATTCCTACCTCCATTTTTGCTTTGAAGGGTAACTGTGGTCTCTGGATAAGTTAGGGTTAAATCAAAGCCCCTCTGTCGTACATTTAAATTGAAACCTGGAAAAAAACTTGAGCTTGAAGGAAAGGTTTGGCAATGTAAATGCCTAAACACTAATTGCTAACAGTCTTCAACAATAGGATGTGCACCCAGTAACAAACCCTGGGATCCAAAATAAAAGAAAGCATATTTAAGCCTATATAAGCTTATTTCATATTACACATGTCCCATGCCAGGCGTGTTTCGTGCAGGAGTGTGCTTAATATGTTTTATCTAAGGTAACTTACCTTGTTTAGCATAACTGATATCTTCTCTGTGGTGATGGGATATACTGCACTAGGTGCTGCATGTGCTGTGTTTCCTGATTGCCTACCACCCATCAAAAAAAATTCTCAGAAGCAAATAATCATTATGTAGGAATTGTGTGACTGTTTCCAAAAACAATAAAAAATCTATTGACACTCTGTCCTCAGTAGCCTTAAGTGAAATATCGCCCTGTTGATGTAGTTATCCTTACAAAGAAACATATATCTTCTGTGCCACTACCCTTTAAGGGGAACTGTGGTCTCTATTAAAAAGAGTGCACTACCTTTGAAATTACTCCAGGATCATGCTTCTAGCTGCAGTCCTGCACTTTAAAGGGTAAACTGTGAGCTGTGAAATCACCAGCACTATTACTCTGGTTTGAGCATGCCCACTTGTAGCCATCTGTTTGGACAGAGCTGTGCAGCATTTTAAATCTAGCCACAACCTTTAAAAAGAAAATGTTTCCATCTCTAATCTGTCCATAGAAGAGTAAAGCACAAAGATTCATTTCTGGGAGTGTGGCTTATAACAGCTTATGACATGCCTGTCACAGAGACAGTACAGACTAGGAAGTGAAACTTTACAACTATAACTAATGAATTGACAAAAGCAAGATATGTCATCCTAGGCTTGTTTACAATTTATGGGAGATCCCTACTTATTCACAAACACATCAGGGAGGAAATAACACATCAGTTCTTTTCAAAATGAATTCAACCCTAGATGTCACCATCCCATGGCAATGGGCAGCACACAAAGCCTATATACGAGGGATCATTATATAAATTGCTTCCCAAAAGAAAAAAGCTTACCTTTCACATATGAGAACTTTAGAAAGAGAAATACATGATATTACTAAAGTGAGGTAGTCTAAGATGTACTTCTATTTTAGGTGGAATAAACCAGACACACATGTCCATAGCTCATCATCTACAGGGTGCCCCTAGACTCCTAGGAAAGTGAACATGATTGACCTGAGGTAGAGTAACAACTGACCCAAATAAAATGTATAACATTTTACAACGGTTGCACCAAGCTTTATTCAGACACACCTACAACCAACTCACCTGAAGAGATAACCTCCTTTCTCCAGATCCTTACGTTCCCTAAATTATCTCCCTATATGATTGAAATGGTTGCTAAACCCACCTCGATGGAGGAAATCTCGAAAACAATAACATCACTTCCCACACATTAAGCACCGGGATCAGATGGCCTTCCTAGCTGCTCCACCAAAAAATTGCCACAATCCTATCAACTCATATAGCAAAATTAGCAGACCATTTGATGACTGGAGAATCAATTATTTCAAGCCTCGATTACAGGGCTAGGAAAACCACATACCAACAACATAGAAGTATCAAATTATCAAGATATCAAACTAATCACCAAGACATTAGAGGACAGATTGAACTACTGTAAACTCTTCCCAGCCTGGTCGACTCAGACTAGATGGGCTTTGTCATGGTGAGGCAGGCTTCTGGTTATATGTATGTAACATCATAGACCAAGCATCTATAAACAACCTTTAGGACTGTCTGCTTTCTCTTGACATTAAAAAAAACATTTGACTGTTCAATGTAAATACCTGTTTGAAGTATTGAAACAGTTCTCTTTCTGAGACCCATTCCTCAAAGTTCTAGAGACCTACTACAGTATAATTCCCCCAAAGCTCATCTTAAAACTTCCCTCCAATAAAACTTGTTTTTGATAATATCCAGTGGTACAAGCCCAGGGGTGCCCCTTGTCCCCAGAACTATTTTTTCTTGGCAATGGAGCCAATCGACAAAATGTTAAGACAGCACCCAGGCCTAATAGGACTGAAGATTAAAAATAGGGGGCATGGAACAAAGAATATGCCTCTTTGCAGACAACATCCTTATAATGCTTAATAACCCACAAACAATGCTCCCTAATCTCTTTCCCACAATGGCACATCTCTCCCTCTCCTATCACAGGCCTAAAATTAAATACAGGGAAATCTGAAGTTTACCTCAACATAGACCCCGACCAAAAAACCCAAACAGAACAAAACTTTAACTTATCACCATCTAGAAAAACACTACACTATTTAGGCATTTCACTCACCCCATCCTGGCAAACTCTATAAAATGCAAATTATCTCCCAATAATAAAACCAATAATGAACAATTTGGAGAAATGGAATAAACTTAAAATATCTTGGATAGGCAGGATATCTAGCCAGGATTTCAACCCTGGTCTCCCATGTCAAAGGCGGTGCCTTTAACCAGTACACTATCCAACCTACATTCGCTAAGCCTAGGAAGGACTGTTTGCTAACAGGAAGGATCATTCGTTCGTTTGATAATCCTTGAATGTATCGTCGAATGTAGCTTGCACAAAACCCGACAATTGCACTTTTTGGGGACAGTGACATGTTCCCCAGACCTTTTCCCAGGTACCACAGCCATTTTTTAATCCTATTCATCCCATTTTTCAACCTATTTTTCATCTCTTGTATCCTGTAATCACATACCCTTTTATCAGACACTATATGTTTTAACCCTCATCATTTGGCTGTGGGGTATAGACTTTTTTATTTGGTTCGGGTGAAAACTTTTATAGCTTACCAATGTATTATGATCCATCAAATTTAGTATGCAGATCAGTATGGAGATGTCGATTTTCATTATATATGGTAACATCCAAAAAAAAATCTGGGAGGCACTAATGTCTGAAGTAAACTTTATATGAACATTACATGCTTGTAATTGCTCAAGGAACCGCTGAAGGGATCTATAGGATAAACACATTGTCCATGTATCTATGCCAGGCTAAACAGTGCCTGGCAAAAGATACATTGGAATAGATATACCCCTCCTCAAAACCACCCATAAATGTGTTGGCGTATGATGGAGCCACATTCAAACCCATCGCGGTTCCCTTGATCTGTAGGTAGTAGTGTCACTAAAATCTAAAATAGTCATCATATAATATAAATCTTAAAAGATCAATCAAAAATACAATTTGAGTGTCACTGTAGAGCTCAGAGTCACGTAGAAGCGATCTGGTAGCCTCTATACCTCTCTCGTGTGGAATGGATGTATAGAGGCTAATAACATCACAACTAGCCGTAATAACATCAGAGGTATCAATGTCGAAGGTTTGACATAGGATTTACGTTTTGCTATCAGGGGGTTCATAACTCTATCCAAAAATGTAGCAGCCTGCTCAAAACCAAATGGGTACCCGTGACAATGGGCCGCCCTGGTGGATTTATAGGGTCCTTGTGAATTTTTGGCAGGACATAAAATAATGGAGTAAGCAGATTCTGTACTTTTAAATAACACATAAGTTGTACATCAATAACATTGTTCAAAAACATATTATCAATAAATGAAAACAGCCTCCTTTGTATATCAAATAGCGGATCTCTATGTGTACACATGGGTATAATTTAACTGTGACATTATCTCTGCCGTATATAATTGAGTGTTCATTACGACAATGGAGCCACCCTTGTCTGTAGGTTTAACCGTGAGTTCCAAATCTTTAGTGAGCCTATCCAGTGCTCTTTTCTCATCAACGGTTAAATTAAAATTGCCAACAATACAATATTTTATACAATATTTTGTAATAAAATCCAGCACAGCGACTGTTGGGACAAGTAGGAGTGCAGCTCATTGCACATTATTATACATATTATAAATATATAAAACATGCACAAATTGGCTAAACTCTTGGTTCCAGGACATCCACCAGGGTGCTCAATTCAAAAATATAAGAGACAAAAAAAGGGGTGTATCGGAGCACTCATCTGGATTTTAGTTTATTAGAACAAATTCAATTTATGTGATCCTGTGAATCTGTTGTAATTGGAGATGAGTGCTCCGATACACAATATATATATAAATGTAAATAAATGTAAATATCACTATAGGTGTTAATATGTTAAATGTTACAGTAAGATCATTAAGCACTATTTTATTTCATTGTCATTTAAACTGTTAAAATGTCTGCTATAAATAATGGGGGCAGGACAAGGGGCAGCACCTTTTCAAAAGCAAAATTAAGGGATGGGGTGTTATCTTACCCTCCTTCAAAGATTTTAATACGCATTGGCTCTGTTTGTTTAGCAGAAACCTCTTTCTCGCCATGGGTCTCTCCTTTTGTCCTTTCTTTGCTGATTGCAGTGGATTTCTTTTCAAGTTTACTGCTAACCAGGAGGGATGGTTCAGGTTTCATCTAAGTTACACAAACAAATAATAGAAACATTTTTATAAGCACTCTGCTATACTGTAATGTTTCTCAAAACTGATTTTTGTTTTTGTTGCTGTTTTATAGTATAAATCCTTTTACTACAGAAATGTTCAACTACTGTGCCTTACTTTTAAAAGGTAACTAAAGCCCCATTTTACATATACACCTGAAAAAAACGTGTTTTCCAAAGACTTGATTTCAACAGGCAAAAGAATATTTGTATAGTATAGAGTATAGGAAAGTATTTATGGTGAAATGTGTGATAGAAGTAATACTTGAGAAAAAGAGAAGAGCAGGTATGGTCTTCTCCCCCAAGGAGTACATATGCCCTTAATTCACTAGGTTAGGACTTACACATGGACACTGCAGTGAAAGAGCGTGTCAGCTGAAGCATGCTTATACAAAAACGTAACTAAATGTGTCAATTTTTAACATTAGTGCAGGTAATTACACTTCATTGCTTGAATGCTCTTATGTCTGTTTACAGATTCTGTAACGGATTTTCAGTATTTTTTGAGTTTCCAAAATTTAGAAAGTTCTGTCAGATCCACGTATTCTAAATTGAAACCAGGACTAGTCTCTAATGTATACATGATATGTGTTAAACCCTAAGTTCTCTTTTCATATCTGGACTGTGTACAGCCCACTTCTACAAACTAATACTCTTTGGAGTATGACAGGTTTCCTTAGAAACTATTGGGCTATTTTCAATAAATCTCCAATATGTTTTGTAGAATAGACTAAAGCTAGGCACACACAGCACCGTCAGCTTTATCGGCACTGTGTGTGGGCGCTTTTCTGAACGAGCGCATGGCTGCTGAATGTTCAGGTTGGCCGAGTGCTCGTTCTGGAAAGTCAGTAAATTTCCCTCGGCCGCGGTAACTTCCTATAGAGGGAAACACACAGTCCCAAGCATTCTCCCTATGCTGTGTATAGGAAGAATGCTCGGGACTGTGTGTATGCAGATCTTTGAAAAATGACAGACAGATCTTTCAGATCCTGTCTGTTATCTTTCAAAAATCTGTACTGTGTGTACCCAGCTTAAAGGGCATCTTTACCAAAAAATAGGTTATTTTAAATTGACCATAACTGGAAACTATAATTCTTCCCAACCACCACTGTATAATTTTTTTTGTCGATCTGCCCCTATTTCTTTAGATATCAAATCTAAAACTTCTTATATTTCAGCTGTCAATCAAGTTCCTTTCTCACAAAAACTATTCTTCTGTGAGTAGTTTTACAGTAGCTGGAATGGTGACAAAGTTTTAAAAGTTGGAATGCTGTATGCTGTGTTCAGGCTTGACAGTTGGTTTGTTGGAAGGTTGGATGGAAGTGGGAGTGGTTAAAAGAGGGAGGGGGTATACTGCTAAATAAAATGTGTGCTGGATTAAAGGCATGCAGCAACACACACAAATCAGAGTAAGCGCTACTTACATGTATTCAATTATAGATTAAGATGAGGCAAAGTCATTTTTTTCAATATAGTGTTCCTATAGAATGATATTTTAGATTTATTTTATTTCCTTCTATGTAGTTTAGATACCAGTGAAATTTTCTACAATTTTATTAACTTTTGCGACATGTATTTGCATTGGGTTTGGATTAATTATGCCAGCAATTTTCTATTAAACTAATTATAATACCACCATTACCTGTGCAAATTGCTGCTTCCATGCACTTGATGTTAATTTTCCAGCCCCAGATCTGTTCATAGCAGCAGTGGTATATATTTCTATTGCATTTCTCTGCTTCGATCTTAGAAGCGCTAATGAGGTCTTGGTATTAAGCCCTGAAGGGTTGGGATTGCAGGAACTGATACACCATGAAGCATAAACAGATGACTTTAATGTTGCCTGTTCCATGTGATTGGGCTTTGCATAATTAAGGAAGCACCAGCTGACAGTTGTAGTTGTACGTAGACTTGGAAATTGAATAACATGGTGGGATTCTGTGCCATCTTTTACATAAGAGCTTGTGGTTCGCTCTACTAAACTAAGACTTAGAAGTCCAACTGTTGGTTTGTGATTCTTTAGTGAATCTTCTTCAAGGTTTTCACTTGGTGTACCCTGTGGGCTTAAGCTCATATTTGATGCAGTTTCATCATCATAAAATTCATCAGGTGACATTCTGCCTTCAGGACTGTCGCTTGACTTTGACTCACAAACAACATTTTCAACATCTAACAATGTGCTATGTGGTGAGTCGGAGGAAGAGGCTGGTGGTGATGGCTCAGCAGAAGAAAGTTTATCCTTTTGCTCTGTTGTACGACCTTGCCTTACTAACTGGGGTTTTGAGGAACGTAATAAATCCTTTTTAATGTCAGAATTAGAAAGTTCGACAGCTTTTAATTCTTTAACAATTTGACCATACATCCTTTCTTCTTTGACCCTTTTTTGCTGTTTGGTTTCCATAACAAGTTCCAGACTACTAGCTGGAGAAAGCATTCTTTTCCCACCCCCAAAGCTAGCCACACTGTCAGAATTAGAAGTCAAGCAAAATGGGATGGCAGATTCCAAATTAAGTGGTAATGTTTGAGGCACTTTCCACAATGGATGTTCTAATCCTCCACAAGGGGCTAACATTTGGGCAATGTTAAATCCCAAACCTTTCATGGATGCTGTTGTTACCAGTGTTTTCTGAGAGGTATTCCCCTCTACTTTGCAGATTACTATTGGTGGATTGTTGGTCTGTGCATGAGTGACAAAAATTTGAGAAATACTGGTGTACATGACACTTCCATATGATGGCACATGTGTATGAATTCTGACTGGAACAACTGTTCCTGGAACATTTTGCAGTGATCCTGCACTTTGAGACACAGGAACTTTCTGAAGGCTCTGATCAGCAAAATCACTTGATCCGCCACTGTGGTCTCTTTGTAACTTAGTAGCATTTTTAGATTTATGTGCAGAGGATTCTAAAAATGTCTGATTTCCTTTTTCGAAACTGTGCAGATATGTACCAGATTTGTTTACAGCAGTCTCCTGGGTAGGTTCAAGGTAGTAGGAGTGTATAGGCTGAATATTTTGCTTTAAGTGTGCTTTTTGTAACTCTTGGAAACGGTGCTCAAAATGTCTTGGTAAAGTGTCAGCACAAGAGGGCCACATAAAAGGATGGTGAATTGGTAACTGAGCCATACAGACAGATGTGTAAGGCATCTGAAATGCATTATGAACTGGTTGATATAACATTTTTTCAGTATGGGTAAATAGAGTTTGGTGTTCTGCTAAATGTTTTTTGGGAATATAAGGGGGCTGATGTGATAAAGAATTTTTCAAAGCATCTTGGGTACCAACTAACTGTTGTGAATAGTGTGATGTGGTACCGGTAGATTGTGCAGAAGTGCTAGTAAGTACATGTCCAGCATCCTCTAAGAAAAGACTTGTGGAAGATAAAGCTGATGATGGGGAATGATGCCAAGTAATCTGTGATGACCTACGACATGAATAGATCTGATCTGAGGCCTCCTGATTAGCAGCTGCTTCTTGCTCATTTTGATTATTTTCTGGAAATCCACTAAAAGAAGCTTGTCGTACAAGGAAGCATTTTTTCCTCTCTCGGGTGGGAGAAAGTGATGTAGTAGTAGTAGTCCCAGGAGTTGAAGAATGAGTTAAATTTCCATAGTCAAATGACTTGCTTCGAATTTCTGGAATCTCAGTGAGGCTAGGACATGGTATCTGTTCTGACGATGATCGTCTCATTTCTCTGTGATGAGATTGACCTGGAACAGAAAGGGAATAAGAACCAGGAGGAACAGTCAAAAACTCAGCCTGCTTCGCAAGTTCATCTTGTTTATTAAATGTTGTAGATTTCATTATTTCTTCTCTATCAAACGACATTGAAAAGCTTGAACTGCGGGATAAATTACTTTCTTGACTTGGGCTACGAGACAGACTTGTGCCTGTTGAATCAAAGCTGGATTCTCCAGATGAATTATCCATATCAGCAAGACGAAGACGCTTCTTTTTAGGGGGCAATTTCTCTGCTGGTAACTGAGAAAGTGTTTCACTTCTTTGAGGCCACTGAAATTCTTCAGGGGGTTTTTCAGGTTCTTTAACTGGAATTTCTGGCTCCTTTTCAGGCTTATCTGGCTCCTCTGTAACACGAATTTCAGGTACTGTAATGTTATGCTGGCGAACTAATCTAGGGGGCATATGATATGTTGTTTGTGAATGCTGAGATGGAGATGGTCTGCCCAAACCATCAGAGTTATCGCCTAACTGTGTCCATTCTGGACTTACTGAAGATGTGTTTCCACTTTCAGAAGATTCACAAGGTGAAGAAGGCTTATCTTGCTGGCAAGTTAGAAGTTCTGTAGATTCAGACCTTTCAAAAGAATTAGGCCGGCTTAGGGAGTTGGTATGCTGAATTACAGAAATAACATTGCCAGGAGGCTTTTTACTAACTAAATCAACATTTTTGTCTTGATCTATACCTGAAGAAGAATCATCTAATATAGAAACTGGACTACATGACTGGTGCTGGAGCCTAGTAATGTCAGTGCGTTCCTGGGACCCACTGTAAGTATATTCTTGCCCAGAAACCACAAATCCAGCTCTTGTAGTTTCATAAGGTTGTAATTTTGTATCAAAATCTGAGATATTGGGACTGCCTACTGAACTTCCCATCCCACAGCTTGGCATAGTAATATCTTCTTCATCTCCAACACTCTTTTCTTTTCTGCGTTTTCTATTTTCAACACCTGTACCAAATCTAGAGTGTGGAGGTGTTGACAAATCAAAGAATTCACAAGGTTTTATTACCAACTGTTGCTCTCTGTATCCCTGTTTGTAAGCCTCAAGTTCTTCCCATCTTTTAGCATGCATTCCAGAAAGATTTAAATCATATAGAAATTTGTCTGTAGGAGACAGTTTCTTTTCTTGAGCTGTCAAAGACTTTTCATGCGTTGTTTTCCTGTGGTATGAAAAAGCAGCATTCTTGGAAATTCTGGTGTATGGATCTATGTCAGGGTGACCTTCTACAACCAAGGGTAACTCAAAAGCCCCCTGTCTTCTAAGAAATCTCTGATGAGGAATACCTCCTGTCCCTGGGTAAAATACATCATCTGAGCCAGTTATGTGTTCGTCAAATGAATGACTTCCTCTTTTAGTTGGAGGAATGCTTAAATTGGTTCCTGAACATGTTGGCATTGAATTACTTCTTGTAAATGTTGATGTATCACTAAGAGCTAAAAGACCTATGTCTGGACCTGGAACTTCTGGGTATATCTTGCTTTCACTTTCAGAACAATCTGTATTTATTTGTGACTTGTGAAATTCAGGCATTCGGCTATGTTTTATACTTCTAAATTTGATTGGATCTACTAAAGTCTCTCTTTTTTGCGTAAGATGAGACACATTCTCTTCCCCCATAACAGAATTTACAACTGATAAATTGACTTCCTGGTTGGTTAAAGAAGGTCTTGGACTACGCCTGCAATATTTGCCAAACATTATTTCCTCATATGATGTTGCATTAGTGTTTGGAGGACTTATTGGCTGTTCTGCACTCTCTGACCTTGAAAAATAACCTGAATCCGTGCTTCCTTTACTATGTGGGCTTAAAAGATTTGAAGACTTCTCAGAATCTTGCCCTTTCTTTTCAGTCAATCGCAATGCAAGTTTTTGCTTGACTGTGGGGGACTCATCTGTTTTGCCACATAACCGGTTGTTAATTAACTCAGATGTTATAAAATGTGAACTGTCACTGAGTAACTGACTGCCAGGTTTGGGTATAATTAGTATTGGCACTTTTATAGGACCTCCTGATGACTCTTCGGAGGAGGTATGAAAACCAGAGTCCAGTATATCTCCACTTCTCAGAGTTAAATCAAGCTGAATTGGACTCATTTTTTCAGGATCTAAATGTAAATCTTCATCAGTGTCAGTACTCTGTTCACCATCAGAATGTATTTCTGCTTCCAAATCAATGCAAGATGCATCTAAGTCTAACTTGGAAACAGCAGAGTCTGTAAAAGGAACTAGCCCAGCTTTGATAGCATGAGCATGTGATTTTCTGTGTTTGTACAAATTGCTTTTTGTCTTAAATGAAAATCCACAGGGTACACATGGATATGGACGTTCTCCAGTATGAGATCTAATATGTTTTTTTAACACACTAGGTTTGGCACAAGCTCGAGTACAATATGGACATATATATTTGCCTGGCTTCTTAGGTTTTTGTTCCTTTTTGTGAGTGTCTTCTGGGGTATCAAGAGATTTTTGTGAGTATTGGCTATAAGGAGATGAAAGACCTGCAATCTTTTTCCTGGAGAATACTCCGCTGTGCCCACCATGCATCTGGAAAAAAAATTCTTCTGAAGCAACAGGTTGCAAATGACTATGAAATTGGTATGCCTGTACTTCCAGGCTCTTTGCACTGTGCACTAATCTTTGTTGGTGAAGAGTATGTTGGGGGAACGAATGTGAATGGCGATGAGTATATGAACCATGGCGTTTCTGTGAATATTGCTTTTCTGGGATTTGTGCAGGATCAATTGATGAAGCCACTTTTAAAGAACTCAAAAGTTGTGCAGATGTTGTGTTTTCAATGTGTTCAGCATGAATTCGTGGATGCCTCTCTCCTTCTTGAATGACATAAGTGCTCATTGCGACATGGGCTGAGCTTTCTTGTATCCATCTACTTTGTATTTTGTCTGAATCTCTGGACCTTGAGGTAGCTTCCTGACCTAAAATGCTATCCCCAGAGTCCATTTTGATAGAGAAGTTCTTAAGTGCTAATGTCTTTCAGTATTACAGACACATTGTGAAAGACCAATTCTTCTTTCAAAACGGCAATGTCCACTTTTCCCCCCAAACCCTTGTAAATCAACATCTGTGCGTTTCCATGTAAACTTGCATTAGAATATATGTGTAAACTGGCATGACCTGATTTGTTTTTCAGGCAGTTCAATAGGTACAATGAGTTTGCTGAAATGTCTTTGCTTGGGTCCTGTGTCATTAATGTATATGGCTCATGAGCAATAACAGGCGACCTAGGAAAAAAGAAAATGATATATCAGTTACAATTAATTTCAGTTTTTAAAATAGTTTATTTGATATTGATAGAAAGATAGACAGAATGGCTTGGCACATCAGCCTTCGCTGGCTAATCATAAATTATAAATGGAAAAAAAATCTGCATTGATTGTATTTAAAGGGCATGTCCACCCCCAAAACTATAATTTCCCCCACTACTGGTCCCACTCTGTAATGTGTAAAAATCCTTACCTCACATCCCAGCTCCAAATGGTTCTCCTGTAATCCCCCCCCCCCCAAAGTCCCAAAAACTGGACACCAGGAGGATAGCATATACTGCCTCCTGTCTTTCCTCCAAGAGAATTTTGTCCTGCGCACTGCAGGCCTCCCCCCCTCCCTCTCCCTCCAGTTTTGCAATCCCTCCATCTACCATAAAACCCCTTTGCCATATAATACCTCTCCCCCGTCATTCTGTGCAACCGGCAGCCGCGTCCATGATTGGCTGCCTCTCAGCCAATCATGGACGTGGCTGCCAGTCCAGCCCCCTGCTTGCATTTTCATGCAAGCAGAGGGCCTGTACTGTACGACGCGGGAAAGAGGTAAGTAAGGTAAGTAAAGATCGGTGGAGTTCATGTAAAATCTTTTATAGTGTTTGGGGCTGGGGGAAGGATAGCTATTATATGGCAAAATTCTGAAAATGGGGTTGACATGCCCTTTAAAGGAAAAGGGTCGTCTCCATACAAGTGGTCTTTATTCTTTTATTAAAAAGAGCATACTCCTTTACAACTTTAAATTACTCCAGGATCATAATTCTAGCTGCAGTATAAAGGATGACCAACACCACTGCTCTGCCCCAAGTGTCAGGTTTAAACATGCCCTGTGCTTGGACAGAACACCATAAGCTGCATTATAAGCCTCATCCCAAACTTGTTAATAATTTTTAAACCTAGCCAATTGCCTGCTTTTTTTCTTCTCTCTGTAAGGTGTCCATAGGTAGAGAAAAGCATAGAGAATTGTTTCAAGTCTTTAACTTGCTTCAGAAAAAGATTGATCTTTTGTCCAGGTTTGCCAAAGGAAGCGTGTCTTAAAGGATAAGTATGCAATAAAAGCTCTGCACTAATAAAAGTTCTTATCGTTTAAAATGGTGCTAATTTTGCCCCAACCAATCACAACTTATGTAACATTTGAAAGCTTACATCTGATTGGTTGGGGCAAAATTAGCACCATTTTAAACGATAAGAACTTTTATTGAATAACCCCTGCATCTTAAGGATAAAGTACATACCTTTGAAGATTGTAATGTAAACATATTGGCAAAGGAACGTGACTGGTTCAAGAGAGGTGTCAAAGAGGCCATTTATGTGAAAATAAAGAAACCAAGCCTAAATAGAGGTGGGTGGGGGGGTTCGACAACAACTGTCTGCCATGTACAATGCTGTTTTGACACCTTACCCATGGCGTTCCTATAACAGCTCTTAGCCACTATGCAATCACGCCTTTAACACCTGGCTGTGATATGTTAATTGGGATTTTCCAGAATACATAATTGCCACAGATTCTTGTACAAGTCATTCTGAATTGAAAAAGCCAGTCGGATGACTAGCAAAACGTCTTCAAGAACTAAACTTCAAGTCCAGTTGATCTAATTGAATACAACAGATACATTAATTTATGTCCGCTTGTCTTCTGAAATGTTCTTTTGGTGAACAATGCCCCAGATAGTATATTGTATGGCCCGTTATTATATTTATACACAGTAATCATATCCCCACGTAAGCACCTTTTCTCTTGCATACATAGTTGTAACTTATCCAAACTGTCTTCATATTCATAAGTTCTTCTATTCCCTTTATTTTAGCTGCCAGTCTCAGAACCCTTTCCATTTCCAAGATGTCCTTTTTGTACACAGGATTACAAAATTGCTCTACATATTCAAAATTAGGCCTTGCCAATGCTTTCTAAAGAGGGAGAATAACAATTTTCTCCTCTGAATTCATTCCTCTTTTTATACAAGACAATACCATGCTGGCTCTAGCTGTTGCTGTCTGGCACTGATTGCTACCTTTAAGTTTGTAATCCACTAAAACTCCAAGATCCTTTTCCAAAAGAGAGTCTCTTAACACAGAAACATTTACATTATAAGCAGCACAAGGATTTTTAAGTCCAAAATGCATCACTTTACATTTATCAACAGTGAATCTCATCTGCCACTTATCTATGAAGAGCCACCTGCAACGATTGCACACCCTCTAATGGTTGAGAAAATTTTTGTCCTTGACAGACACAGAAACCTTGCTGACAATACCCACCTTCAAATCATTAATAAACAGATTAAATAGAAGTGGCACCCCACTTAAAACTTTAGTCTAATACTCTTTAGATACTCTCTGCTATTCATCAACCAAAGTCAACCAGAGTCTAAATTCCTGCTCAATTTCTCATAAAAGCCAAGCAAGTTATATTGACAAGATCTATTCCTCCTAAATCCATGTTGATTATTTCTTATAAGGTTAGTCTTTGAAACATACAATATACTCTAGAATATGTTCCTGTATCAAACTTTCCAGTATCTTCCCTGTCACTGAAGTTAAACTTACAGGACTGTAATTACCAGGCTGTGCACATTAAATCCTTTATATCTACTATGGGGTTTTTGGTTTTAAAACAAAAAAATACATGTACAATTGCTACATTAAGATATTTAATGTTATGCCCTGTTAAAGGGTATGTTCACCCTTAAAAAAAAAAACTGTCTTATGTCTGTTACCTGACCCAACCCCAACTGATATCAGCACATTAAAAGACGTATTAATAACCAGATATTGATGTATAATTATTGTCTTCCTTCTGGCAGAGTAAGCTGTATCCTCCCTCCATGAAGTCAATCAAGGCTGTGACAACTGACATCACAACCAATGATTGTCTGCTGTTTCCCCTACTGCCTCCACTGCACATGCTCAAACTTATAAAAAGCTCTTAATAAGTTTGAGCATGTGCTTTTTTTTTACCTTTGCCAAAACATAATAGAACTTATCATAAAATAGATTGTATAAAATGCATGAAACAAACTTGTTAAAATAGCAGTTGGGATTGCGGACGACATATACTTAAGGCAGGCTACTAAATCCTTACAACTTTGCTCCTTTTTTGCAGAAAAGCATGGGGGGGGGGGTCTTGTATTTACCTGTGTCCTTTAGAAATCTGCTTGGCATGGCTGTGCTGGAGTTTTCTCTGAAAAAAACAAAACAAAGATAAAAGTTTTTTTAGCAAATTGTTTTCACTTCTGACTGGAAAGAAGCCCCTAGAGCATAGAAGGAAAGATACAATAGAGTAAGCTTTTGAATTCCCTTATACGCACATTTTTTGGGCCGACTTTATGTTTGCATAATGAAATTATTTTACCCAAATGCCAAGAATAACACTCACAGGAAACGAATGGGGAAAGTTATTCACGTGCTGTCTGTAAGGCTTAAATGTTTAGTACACAGCTGCACTCTTAAATGGCACATTGATGTAGTTCATTAAGTTCTGCCCACTTTCATGTCACCATGAGTACATTTAGATCATCTCCAAAGACCTAACAATCTGCATACATCCTGGACATCACAAGTCGCATAATGCAACCTAACACATATTTCAATATATTATGTGTCAAAATCTAGGTTATGCATGATACCTTATGTAACTAAAAAATATAAAACCACAGAAACAATAGTAAAGAGATAAGAAACAGTTGAGTATGAATTGATAGTCCACAATATAATGGTATCACCATGCACTAAAGTACTTATCTTTTTACTAAATTGGACATTATAATGGCTACAACAAACGTAACAGAAACAAAACATTTTAAGTCTTTGCAAAAAAGATAGATGCATCTTTATGTACATTCTACTCCAATAGCTGACATTTGTAACAGCCACTAACATTTGTGCCAAATGTTCACAGATCCTTGTACTTTTCTTTCTGAATTGAGAAATCGAGTCAGATGACTAGTGAAACATCTTCAAGAACAGTTGATATAACTTAAAGGATAACTGTATTGCCTCAATGCATTTTTTTAAAAAATTGCTTTAAAAAGAAAAAAAGTATGCAACCCTCCCCATATGAAGGGGGTGTAACGATTGTCTGCCTCTAACTGTCACTCAAAGCTAGCATGTGAGAAAACACCCCTCCACCCACCCATGATCAGCTTAATGATGTAGGCTGTATCCTAGCAACAGGACATTTCAAGTCTGTTTGACTGGCAGAGGAGGAGGAGAGATGTTGTAACAGACATTCCCACCAGCCAATGACAAGTGTTATGTTAATCTTGGACATGTAATGGGGTGATGTTATTTTTTTTGATATTGTTATCCTTTAATATAACAGATATGCCATGACCTGGATGATTGAGAATCTTCACAAGGCATACTTCCAAACAAAATATTTCAGACTGACAAATGAAATGACTGCTAGTTAACCACACATATATCCCATCTTGCATTAGCATTATTCTCCATCAATTTACCAATTGCTACAGCCCCCATATTTTTTCCTTTCCACAAGTTACTGCTCTTGGCAAATTAGATTCCTATCCCTTTCTCAAGTATACTATTAAGGTGACATTCCACCCAGACAAAATGTTCCTCCTCTGTTCTTCTTTCTTGTCTTTCCAGGTAGCAGCATTTACCCTATATACTTGAGTATAAACTGGGGTTTTTTATACTTTAAAATTAAGCAAAAAAAATCTAACCTCGGTTTATACTCGGGTCATACGGTTTTTCGTAGGCAGCAGGCTGTAGCAGACTCCAGCGGCAAAGGAGGAGGGCAGCCCAGAGCAATCATCAGGCGCGGGCATGTAAGTTACGCACATTGGGCACGTGATTTACGCACGTCACGCACATCCTCAGCCTTAAGCAGATGTAGCGTCGCAATGAATGAACGCTTCACCTGTCAGCCCTCTGAAATGAACGCTTCACCTGTCAGCCCTCTGCTCTTCCATACCGGAGAAAGTAATAAATTCCATTTTACTCTTGCTCTTGTTGTGAATAGGGGGTTTAGGGGTTATTCAATCTGTGCAGTGGGTGAGTGGATGGTTAGGTGAGTGGATGGGTGGGTGAGGAGGCAGTGTGGATAAATAAATACATGATTATTTTATTATAGGGGTTCCAAATTACTTAGATTGTTCTGTAGGGAGCATTAATGTTGAGCCTTGCTACTCTACAACTCACAGCAAGCAAAGCATGGGGTCGGTTTATACTTGAGTATATATGGTAGTCACGATTCAGTCAGGGGAGGTAGCAACATTAAGAACTGGCCTAGCGATGAAGCAGAAAAGCTCCTTCTAGGGACAACCGGGACTCAGGTAAGTATCATAGTCTTGGGGTTTTGTAAAGTGAAATTTTATCGGGGTGGAATGTGCCTTTAAAATTGTTCAATTATAGGTCATATCAGAGGACATGTGGCCATCCTTAAAGATTGGAAGAAAAGAAGTTTCATCTTCAGGTTAGGAAAGGTTTCTTTACAGTGAGAACAGTGAAACTGTCTTCCAGCAGATGTGGTAATGGCAAGTTCACTGAATAGCTTTAAAAGTGGCCTAGATAAGTTTCTAAAACTAAAAAATATTGAGAATTACTAGTATTAATACATACACTGTAGTTCTGGTTGATTCAGGAATACTTTGTGATTGGAGTCAGGAAGGAATCCCCTACCCTTCCTTTAGCCGTTTTTTACCCTTCCTCTGGATCATCTGTTAGGTAGGGTTAAACAGGAGGGTGAAAAGGTTGAACTTGATGGATGTATGTCTTTATTCAACCTCAATTACTATGTTACTATGTAACAGAAGAGAAAATTTAAAATTTGCAAATTAACTAGATATACGGCTACTAAGGCATTAAATCTGTGACAAAGTCTAACGTTATCACCTTTTTTCTTCATATTTTAACAAAGCAGATGTTAAAAAATCTGTTCCGACTTACTAATCTACACAACAAATAAATAACCTTAAAGGTTGCAGACATTTTAAATGAAAGTCACAACAGATCTATTTAATGAAAAGTGATGTAAAAGCAGCTTGTAAGATTGGAAATCAGATTCAAAGAACTACACATCTTAGTTATCTGTGTAACATCCTGAGTTAATGGAGAACAACATCTTACAATTTGATTGCACAAATAGTGTAGGCCTGCCCAGGCAACTACAATATTTAAAGGATTTTCCATTGATCAATTTTAAAAAGCTGTTGACTCTTGTCATCCATTCATTTCCTTTTGTTTTAAAATTATTATATTTGAAGCAGCTGGAGGAACTGGCACATGACAAGCCTCTCTGAGTATTGGTCGGGCCACACCACTACTTGTGGGGCTGATACAGTCACCTGCCAAGACTACAGTGTTCCTTCTGTAAAGTATAATGTATTTAACCTAGTTTGTGTTGTGTAATACAAACCTGTTTGGAGTCTCTGTTTGGAGTTATTTTAATGTTAATAAAATACTGCATTATAAAACCATAGCAATCTTATATAAGCATACTATTATTACAAGCATATTTTTGTCCTTATATTTTTATTGGCTTTGATATAAGAAGGAAAGTCTGACAACTGCATACATTAAAAGGATGCATTTTAGTTACGTCCTAATTTAAATACAGAAAATATGATTATAAAATAAAAATGTAGAAAATAAAATTTAAAATGATCAGACCACCTTGAAAAAATGTTCATGTTAAGTGTTAAGTAAAAACAAATATTTATTTAAACACAACTCCCAAAGAGAGAGCACAAAGAGCTGATTAAAATGTGTCCACTCTCACCTCTCTGTAAAGGCTGGTAGAGACGTGCGGTTTCACTTTTAGTTAGAGCCTTTTACTTAAAAATCACACTCCTTGCTCAGATCCTGGCTGCAGTCTTTACAGAAATACTTCAGTAGCTTTAATAAAATTTGCTTGTAAAGGCCCCTACACGTGTGCAATGTGCTTCAAGCGGCCATTTCAGCAGGCAACCTCGCGTGTATGGATGTTCAGATGTCATTTGTTGATCCACCGGGACAGATTCCCAAAGAAGCCTGACCAAGTGGCTAGATATGTATGATTGTCGGCTGACCGGACAATTTGTTTGTTGTGCATTAGCCGCTTTTTCAGGCATACATCACATGTGTATATTTAAGTCACAGAGTTGGGAACAAAGCTTCTAAAAACTGGTTTATAAACAGAGAATTCCCCTGCATGTTTCTTTTGATCTATATCAGGCAGAGTGGGCTCATTTAATAAGCTTTTCACAGTCCTATTTGAATTATATTGGTGCGTGTATGGGGGCCAATAAGATATATAGCGATTGGTTGGCCTGCACGCAAACATAGGCTGATTTAAAGGGACAATTCAGTGGAAATGATCAATATTTGTTAAATTGTTAGTTTGTGTAATGCCTTCTTAGTTATTCTACATATTCTCTCCCATTTTGAAAAATCTGTTGATTTCATACCCTTTGCTGTTCCCTGCTGTTGACATTAGTGAGCTGACGGTCCTTCTTCTTCCCAGGATGCACCACATTTGGGGGTTCTGGTAGATAACAGACTCAGCTGTAGCAAACAATGCCAGGTAGCAACAGCTAGAGCTAGCAAGATATTGTCTTGTATAAAGAGGGGAATGGAATCAAGAGAGAAAAATATTATTCTCCCTCTTTACAAGGCACTGGTAAGGCCACATTTGGAATATGCGGTGCAGTTTTGGAATCCCATATACAAAAGGGACATCTTGGAAATTGAGGCAGTTCAGAGAAGGGCAACTAAATTAATAAGGGGAATGGAGGGGCTTGAATATGCAGGCAGATTAGACAAGTTAGGGCTGTTTACATTGGAGAAGCGGCGGTTGCGTGGGGACATGATAACCTTATACAAATATATTAATGGCCCATACAGTGAACTCTCTGGTGCATTGTTCACTAATAGGTCATATCAGAGGACTCGTGGACATCCTTTAAGGTTGGAAGAAAAGAAGTTTCATCTTCAAGTTAGGAGAGGTTTCTTTACAGTGAGAACGGTGAAACTGTGGAACTGTCTTCCAGCAGAGGTGGTAATGGCAAGTTCATTGAATAACTTTAAAAAAGGCCTGGATAAGTTTCTAAAACTAAAAAATATTGAGAATTACTGGTATTAATGCATATAGATCTGGTTGATCCAGGGATACTTTCCGATTGCCGTTTGGAGTCAGGAAGGAATTTTTTCCCCCCTTTTTTAGCTGGGGTTTTTTGCCTTCCTCTGGATCAACTGTTAGGTAGGGTTAAAAAAAAAAAAAAAATTAAAAGTGAATAGGTTGGACTTGATGGACGAATGTCTTTATTCAACCTTAATAACTATGTTACTATGTTACATCCTTGGAATGTTCCTAACAGTAATTTCTATTGATTGGCTGTTGGATGGGTCTAAGATGCTCCGATCTCTATTGAGCAACTGAATCAACCCAGGCGGTGGGTCAAGGGCAAGACCATAACAGTCTCTAGTAGGGGTCCTGCAAACAGGAAGTCAGTATTTCAGTTGCATTTATTTATGCACAGAGACAATGCTGAATTGGCAGATTAAGGTCATTGGGATTGGAAAATTCTGCTCTTTTTTCTGAAAAGCATATGTTTTTGCACTGAACTTCCCCTTTAACTCTACTTAAAGAGCATGTACATTGTATTAACAAGTTTATCTTCCTGGATAGTTGTGCCTTTAAATATTAAGTTAGTGTTTTTCCCCCCCTAATACCATTCCAGACCCTGCCTTTGTTCTTGAATATTGCGGGCCTTCCTCCACTATAATCATGTTCTTAGCCCTGCCCCTTGAGATTTCCAAATCTACAACACCCAGTTGGTCAAAGAATGCCGCGGGTGCATGACACGCGCACATGCATGATGTCAATGTGTGTGCGTCCAGGTGCCGTTGCCGAGAGTGTGCGCCCCTGTGATGTCATCGCACCGTGCCTAATAAGACAGCACGGTGCGATGATGTTACAGGGGCACACATGTGTCTCACATGGCCGTGCCATTCTCTGACCAACTGGGTGTTGGAGATTTGGAAATCTTTATATTTAAAGGCACAACTATCCAGGAAGATAATCTTGTTATTACAGTGTACATACCCTTTAAAGTAAAGGGAACAGATACTGACCAACAGAAATTTTCTGTTGGTTCCAACTGACTGCTATGCATAGGGAGTTAATTCTCTGACATCATGGTCGGTCATTTTTGGCCTTGACACCTTCCTGATATTAAAGGGCAACTGTGGTCTCCAAACAAATTATGGTTAAATGAAAGCCTGCAGTATTTCCTTTATAATGGGCCGACAATCACATCTCTGGCTTCAGCCTGTGAGAAATTATTCTTATTATTGGGGTGAATTTTCAAACTTCCTGCTTCCAGTAGGTTAAGTGACATCACCTTACCTCTGCCCACCCCTCCGCTCCGGGGGAGAAGGATGCTCAGTAAAGACTTTATGCTGGGGAAAACAGGAAGTACCTGGGGACAGTTGAGAAGGGGAGCCTATTAATGCAGACAGGCTGGTCACATGACTGAAAGCTGATGACATGGTTGATAAGAGGAAACGTTTAAGCAGGAAATAATATTGCTGAATCTTTCCAGCAATAACTTTTCACAAATTTTATCTAGAGATGTGATTGTAGTTTTATTTTGAAGGTACAACGGAAGGCTTTTTATATAATCCTTTCTAGTTTGGAAGAATTTTAGACCACAGTTACCCTTTAAGCAAATCCTGTTAAATCCAAAGAGGTTGTATAATATCGGGCTTGTGCAGGCTTAAGCAGCATAGCAGATGCACTAAGCATTCCTTGATCAAGAAAAAAATAAGTAACAAATCCTCCAAACTTTCAGCATCTACTTAACAGACAATGATGAGAAGGATAAGGAACTTTATAAACTAAAAATGCAAAAAGGGGGAAAAAATAGAATAAAGGCCCATAAAAAGTATTATAAAAATTGTGCAGTTGCAATATTAAATAATTATGTAATGTCTGCAATATCATTATTGCTTAAAATGAATATTATTCCTTTGTTTATTATTAGCCTGATTCCTTCCTTCATTTAACTTGGACTTTTATACAGTTTTTTACATCCTTTGCTCCATGGCTACAAATGGCAGAAGAAATCCAGGATTAACAGCAATATATTGATAAAACATTTCATTTTGCCCAAATATATTTTTTATTCAAGAGGCAAAATCTCATATTTTTATTTGCAACTTTTTCCTCCTTCTTAACATTTTCTGCTAAATAAACTTCCAATTAAATCCACCAGAAAGTGGTTTTTTTTTTTAAAAAATGTGCATATTCTACTGTGTAAATTAACTATGAAAATTTACAACTCTGTTACTTCTGAACACCTTTCTAAAGATTGTAATTAACAGCTAAGAGCACCTGCTGAATGCTTTTTGAGGTTTCTTAACACTGAGTTTCTCATGCTAGAAAATAAACATTGGCTAGTTTAAAAAAAAAACAAAAAAAACATGTTTATACTGTATGCTTTGTCATTACAAAAGGAAGTTTTATATAGCATTGTCACGTTATTGCACCCCTATCAATTTTGGACAGTTAAAGGACAAGTCCATCCCCAAAATGAAAACTTACATACAGGTAAATCACCCCACAAAACACTAAACAGTAATAGTTTGAAATCTGAAATATATAATATATATACATTAATTTCTCTTCTCACTTCTTTAATGGGGATTTGAACCCATGACTTTTCTCGCTTCTCTAATGCCTCTCCTCTCTGTCAGTCCCTCCACTGGTTGCCCATCACGCAAAGGATCCAGTTCAAGTTGCTTACCCTATCCTATAAAGCACTATCCAACACAGCCCCTCCATATATCTCAGAGCTGATCCACCGACACCGTCCCAGATGCAACCTCCGCTTCACAAACAATCTCCTCCTCTCATCTACCCTTGTCTGCTTGTGCTGCCCCTCTGCTCTGGAACCCCCTTCTTCCGTTTGTCCATCACTCATCTTGCCTTAATACCTTCAAACGTAACCTTAAAACCCACCTCTTCAGGCAAGCATATAACCTGGTCTAGACATTACCCATCTGACTACCCAATATGATCCAACCGCCTTTCACACTCCACTGTCAATCTATTTATACACTACCGATTCCCGCAACCTTATTTCTCACCCCCATTTCCTGTAGACTGTAACCTCTTTGGGCAGGGTCCTCTCTCCTATTGTATCACGGTATTGCTGAAAGAAACTCATCACTCTGTTTACTTATATTATGTATTACCTGTGTATGTAATATGTATGACTTTGTATAACCTGTATTACTCTGTACGTAATGTATGACTGTAATTGTTAAGTGCCACGGAAGATGTTGGCGCTAAATAATAATAATAATAATAATAATAATAGTAAAAATAATAAGTCTAACCTGAAATCCTGCACAATATCCTGTTTCCCCTTTTTCTGCTTCCTGGTTTTTCCAGTTAGGAACTGTCAGTTATGGATTTGAAAGTTGAAATCACAGCCAATGACTTAATGTTAATCACCTGTCCGCCTCTTTTGAGCATGCCCAGGCTCACTACAGGTTTCTAAATTGCTCAGTTTCCATGAGGCATCCAGAAGCCATTCTTTGTAAAAGATGTTCTTATGAGGGTGGAGTTGTCCTTTAAGATTAAAACTAACATCTCACCAATGACTAATGGGTATTTTATTGTGCAGTGGCACTCTATAAATTAAATATACATACATACGTCTACCATACCGTTATGCCCATGTTGGTTAAAGGGCATTTCTGGGTTTGTGGCACATCAGTGGTTTTTACTTGAAGGTCCACATTTATGGACCACAAGATGGTGCCCATGAGCCTAGAAATTAAATTTTTATAAGGAAAAGTGATCCAAGCCAATTTTTAATGCACTTTTGTGTCTGAAACACAAGATGTTTGAAAACACATTTGCTGTAAATCTAACTTTGTCTCCATTGTACTATGCATTAATGCTGTCAGAAGAAAATACAGACTTATAGCAGTAGCATGTTTTAGCAGTGTTCATTCGTTTCAAAAAGGTTGGATATTACCATCTTTGAATTTCCATTTGGATCCCTTTGAAATCAGGGGAATTACCTGAACTTTTATTAGGGCTGAGTTCTCTTTTAAAATATATGTTCTTAGAAGGCCATTTTCCTGTACTCATTCTTTAGTTCTATGTCTGTTAGGAACCAAGGAGTTTCATGTCCATATAAAAGTACAAGAACACAGGATAGTTGTTTTTATACTGCTCATTGAAGTACTTTGTGACTTCTCAAATCCTTTAAAGTACACTTTAAAGTAGGGCTATATTATTCTCCATATTACACAAGTATGATTTAGCCATGTGACACTGACGATATATGACACAGCTCTGTACAATTTATAGGTTATAATTTGCAGGATATTCACAGCTCTTAAAAGCATAAAATAATATCTCCCTCATTCAGACTTTTACATCAAATAAAATATATTTTAAAAACTCAAGTCAAGAAATAAAGATCTAATAAAGATGTAACATCATTGTACACACTGCAAAAATGAATTCTATAATAGATAGTTTAGTTCTCTATTTAAATGTATTTTCATAGTAGGCCATCGTCTGGTATGCATTATAAAATTGAAAGTTAGGGTCATAATCATTCATTGGTGTCATAGGTAAATTTTGCCAGTGCCTTTGAAAATGTGTTTGTCCTTTTTTCTAAGTATGTGTATCTATACATTTACAGCAAAACACATTTTTGGTGGTTTGGATTTGTAAGATACCTGTGGTTTGTAACATATATGTGCGGCAATTTATGGAGAGCCGCTCTGGGCTTTTTCAGGGTGATGTAATAAAAGTTCTTCAGGGAGACTCAATAAAATTTCTAATCTTTAAAAATGTTGCTAATTTTGCCCCAACCGATCAGATGTTATTTAACATTTGAAAGCTAAACAAAATTTGCACCATTTTTAACGATAAGAAGTAAATAGCTGGATTCGCAATGAGTTCAACTTTTTATACGCATCTGCTTTATAAAGGGGACTAGATATTTGAAATATTCTATTTTGGATGCATTTGTGCCAATAGACATTACCAGACAACCAGGCCCACTAACGTCCTTTTATTACAAGGTGAAAAAAGCATTGCTTATCCTAAGATTTGTGTATAACAAAAATTGGTTAAAACATCCCATTCATTATAACATTTTGAATAATATAAATGAAATACAGAATAGTTTTCAAAGCTGTAGGTTAACTTTAGTTTGACGTTAACAACAGACAAAAGCCTCTGTTATTGTGAACTTTACATTGTAACTAGTGCAAATATCTTTATCTGCATTTAAAGCTTGTAAATCAGTGGGTTATAGATAATCTGGGAGGATTTATAACATTCCAAGTAGTATGAAGCGTGAGTTGAGGATGATGAGCTGTTTGTTGCATAGCAGACATAAAAACCCACAAAGGACTTTACAGGATCCACTGGCTTTTAGACACTTGAGATTCTATTTCATCGCACAACATGAGATTTCCATTGAGGTAAATGCTTCACATACAGACCCATTTTTCAATTTCTCTGCAGAAATCAAAACAAAAAGGAGCTTTCACTTTGAATGCTATGAACCCCACCCACTAATTACTCCTATATGAACGCAAATAGTAAATGTTGAAATTTACTAAATTAAACTTATTAATGTATTAAAAATGTCATTACTTATTATTGTAAGTATTGTGGATGGAAATATTTACTGCACAAAATCATGAACGTGGGAAAATTGTCACCTTTGCTTATTGCACACCCACAATGTGACAACAGAACAAAAACTGACACAACAAAAAACATTTCACTTTTCATTTTCTATTTTTAGGCAGTTTTCAATACTAATATTGAATTATGAAACCTGTACTAAAATCAACAAAGAGGATGTAGTATGGTTGGCTGATTTTAGTTACTGACACATTAACTGAAAATGCAAAACTTTGTTTTTCCACCTCAGTACACAAACTACAGTTGGTATCACATGTTTTCACAATACGGAAGACTTGGTAATAACATACCTTGTCTTGAATCACAGGGCACTAATGTAAAATAATAAAGTAATATCTAATACACCCCAGAAATTTGGTACACACACACATATATATATGTACACAAGTGTATATCCAGTAGAATAATTTACACCTATATATATATATATATATATATATATATATATATAAAATGGTGTATAATCACAGGCACTCTCTCCACCACCCTCTGATTTCACACCTGGGTGCTGTTGTGTAGATCAAATTTTCATATAGATAAGTGTGTAGGTTCAACGCACTCTCAGGGTTTCTTCATCAAAAATATTTTATTAATACATCACTGTGTAGGCAACGTTTAGGTACCATTCTAGGTCCCTTAGTTGTCAAATATGAAAGCACTCAACGGGACTTATCCAAACTCTATCCAAACTTTTATTCAATAAGATCAACGCGTTTCCGCCATATTGTATGGCCGTTGTCAATATGGTGGAAACGCGTTGATCTTATTGAATAAAAGTTTGGATAGAGTTTGGATAAGTCCCGTTGAGTGCTTTCATATTTGACAACTGGTGTATATATATATATATATATAAATATATATATATACATATATATATATATATATATATGTACTATAAGGCTATCGGACACCAATAACTTTCATGTCCATAAAACAGTGCAAGACCACAGGATAGGTGTTTTTACACAGATCATGGAACTTGGTGACTCAAATTGTTCCATTTTAAATGGATGACTTTACAGGATATTCACAGCTATTGCACATTTTAAGCATAAAATAATATGAAATATACATTAAATAAAAAAAAAAATATATATATCTAAAAAAAAAAATCACAACAAGAAATAAAGATGATATAAAAATGTAGCATGGCTTAACATCGCTATACTCATGGCCCAACAGAAACAAACCAAAAAGCACACACTGTACGTGCATTCTGTGTACTTTACGAAATAAAACTTACTGTGGAATAAAAGGATATAAGAATTTATCTAAGAGTTTCAACACTTGTGCAAAAGCATAAAACAGTATATAGACATAAAGCTTATTTAAAATCGGACAGGATTTGCAGATTATATGCAAAATGTGGGGGCCAAACATGACAGACAACTAGGCAGACAAACTACTGCCATCAGCATTGCTGTTGGTCGTTCCAGTAGGGAAAGTTTCCGACAGCCGGTATTAGCTCCCTCTACTATAGTAGAGAGAGCCCATACGCTTGTGTGTGGGTGCACGGCTGACCAATCTCCATACTGTGTATTGGGGTGGTTCGGGGCTGTGTATGCAGTTCCCAACACATTTGTACGGACAGATTCCAATGGTACCTGCCGGTGCACATGCAATTGTAATTGTATATGTATGGGCATTAAAGACGCAATCCACACAGCAGTTAAAATAATGGCCGCATTAACACAGCAAACAGCAATCTAATTGGCAAACGCGATGTTCCGCTGCATTAAAAAAAAAACAGCTCAATGTGAACGTAGCCTAAGAAAACTTTTGATAACATCTGATGGGTTGTTGCAGTTTAACAGCACAGGCAAATGTTTTGCACCTCTAATTAAATAAATTCCATAATCTTGGATTTCTTTTACAGCAATATTAACTTTAATATATGGGGTTGGGGGTCAAATTAATATTTGTGATGTCAGTTCTACTGCATAATAAAAATGTGTTCTGCTTAGCAACCTAAAGCATATATTGCTTACGTGACAGCACAGAAAACACCCAGTTTATAAATAGGGTTTCTTTTGACTTCTTGTAAATGTTCAGTTAAAAGTAGACATAGGACATTCTATCTGCATATTGGTGTAAGTGTGCTGCAACCAGTTGCAGTAGGTGTTTTTAACACCAGCCAGTTGAACAGTGGTTTAGCCCTGGCCCCTGGGAGTAATTGCTTTGTGTGACATTACTAATCATCTATCAAGCACATGATAATCCCATGTTACTGACAGACACGTATCTGTCAGTAAAAAAAAAGTATGCCTGCATTTTCACCTGTATATCTGATAAGTAAATGTGTTTAAATTGTATTAGACTGTAAAGCAAAAGCACTCTCACAGCTCTGGCATAAAAATGCATGGCTTTAAATTATGTATTTATCCCTTAAGCTGTAGCAGTACTATAATTCCTATCAAACTCTCCTAGTTTTGGGATGTTGAAGCAGCTTAAAGGACAAACATTGCCTTGTACTGCGTTTATATTCAGGCTGAAGGCAGGACTACTAAACACAAGTGCATCTCAGCTGATAACATTTGTCAGAAAGACATGGGTGATTCCTAGCCTTCCCTTACCAGTGCTACTGTAATGAAACTAAATGATTTGTGTTGGCATAATATCAGAATCCAAATAATATTTTTTTAGTGTATGAAATGAGAACCTTTATACCTTATTAATATATTTAAGGTTTCTTCAGTGTATTGTTAATGCTGAGTTCTGGGATGGGGGGATTATTTAAAGTCAATCTGTAAACCAAAACAGTGTTACTGATATTAATGTTCCATGACAAAAAGAAGACAAGTAAAAAAGTAATTATCACAATATGCCACTTGTCTGGATTAAAGGGGTCCAGAATATACTAGCCCTATGTTTGGGAACAGCTTTTGCCAATTCAGCCACATGAAAATATGATTTCAGGGTAGACTATTTGGAATGAGATATAAATCATTACAAGGCAGCCTTTTCTGTCGGTTCCTCAAAAGAACACAAAAGATATAAAAATATCCTGTGTAAATGAAGTGAACACGACGTCAGCAGCCAGATGAACGTGGGTGGCCTGATAAGACTCGGATGCTGCAAAGGGCAAATTATTAGGAGAAATTGTCTTTTTTTTCTTCATGTTCCTGCCTCTGCTCAACCACCACAGCACATGATAAGATAAGTGACACCTGACAGCCTTCCTCCACCCACACAGTAATTGCAGTTTCATAAGAGCCAAGGAAACTGTGGCAAGCTTGAAACTCAAAGCAGCTTTGGTGTCTAAAAATGTGTTCTATTTATAGTAGCTGCTTCGTTTATATTTAGCTTTGGTGAACTTTTCTCTCTAAAAAAAAAAAAAAGAAGTTATCTCACTTAACTATCTGTTACCCGACAGCTTCCTGTTACTAAATATAACACAAGACTGCATGACCTGAGATGAGGGGGTGGGCATTCAGACGGAAAAATCAAAGTCAAATGTTTCCACTGTTTCTGCAATACTCATTTGCCTAGAACAATAGGCCGTGTGTGGTTACATTGCTCGCAGAGAGCAAAAACCCAGGGGGAGGCTGGACAAAATTTGCTTCTATTTTGTGCTACAGTAAGGGAAAAAAAAGGTTTCCTTTACCCAGACTTTCTAGCATTCCACAGTAGTTTCCCAAAGGAATATTTTCTAATAAGTCATACAGAAAAGGGACATTCAGTGTTGTAACCTGGCAGCTGTTAAAAAGGATAGTGTCTGCCAGTTTAGTATTCCCTTTCTTTATTTTATGAGGTTTGGCTAAATAATGTCTAATCCATACCACCTCCATGGAATACTATATTTCAAAGATGATCATCAGCCGCCATTTATATTTATCATAAAATATGGAGATCTGCATCTGCTTATTGTATTAGACATGGACAATAAAACTGCTAGAAAGGTAACCATTAGATTTATGAAGTAAAATGATTCCCAGAGTTGGAATTTAGAATATTTAGTTATTCATACATTCATTCAGTGATATCATTTCTCAATTATTTGATAGGAGGGTGTGATTTGCATACTAATCAGATGCTCAGTACTATTTAGGAGAGACGAGCCATACAGTTACATCCAATTCACAGTCTGTCCTGAAACTGATGCTCATTTACTTACAGGCAATTCACTCTTACTATATTAAGATAACAAAAGAGCCAGTGTACTGGGGTGCTAGGGAACAAATAATTCCAATAGAGTACACTCAAGCACACCTCCTTTGGCACGGCCTTCGATTAATGGGTGCAATCCTCCCAGCCCTCCACCTTAAGGGCCACAGCAATACGGCAATGCAAATAAGTTGGAGGAGCACACTACTTCATTTTCAGTGGTTTATTGAGCAAAAAACATACAACGTTTCGGGGAATATGGTTTCCCCTTCCTCAGGTATCCCGTGGTGCTAGGGAACACTAGAAAATGATAGACCAGGATGTACAAAAATAAGGGGCCCATTAACTGATTTCCTCCCCGTCCTCTCCTCATTTCTCTTTCTATTAATGCACATACATGTACCGAGAGCCGTTATCGCTATTTATTGCCTCCACTAGGCAATGCATTGAGCCAATAACAGCTCTCAGTTCATAGTGAATGGGGTTTCCCATTTTGAAACTTTAACGCCAGCTATTTGCTGGCGTTAAAAGTTTCTGTTATCAAGAGCCGTTATCGACTCGGTACATGGCTTGCACCAGTTGCGTGACAGTTTTTTTTCATACAGACACAACCGAAGTTAGTTATGTCTTAAAGGGCATCTACAGTGAAAAAAACACATTGCCCCTTTGCAAAGTTAAATTCATGTACTCTGTGCTACCTTAATCCTATCTCGGTCAGTGACTCTGTTTAACCATGGTGTCAGATCTGTGTGCAGCACTCCCCCCTTCCCCCTCCCCTCTGTTACCTCCTCCATGTCTCAACTCCGGCTAACCGACAAGCTTATCATGTGCAGTAGGAGTTTAAAGTTCAACATCCTGAAAAACACACCCACACACAGTGGCCAATAGAAAGCAAGCTGTTCTGGAGACACGGAAGGAGGAGCTCTGTACAGTTTACGATCTCTCACTTTGTGACCCATCATCAATCAGTGAAAGCTATTCAAAAGGGGGGTCAAGTGCAGCTTTATATCTAGCATCAAAGCTATCTCTCTCTCCCTGCTAATACTCTTATCTCTATGTCTATTACAGAGCAGGGAGGGGGGATCACGTCACGGATTTGATTGACAGTCCAAGTAGGAGTAGAGGAATGCAATCACGTATTCTTCTAACTGGTGTAACTCAGAGAGGGAATCGGAAAAAAGTGAAGACACTCTGGGGATTGTGGGGAATTATAGAACACATGGAAAGAAAGGAAAAAAAGTTCATTTTCCCACTATAGATGCCCTTTAAAGTCACGTTAACCCTTGGTAGATGGGTTAACGTGACTTTTAGACAGAAAGAGACGTTAGCGGCTTTTAGTACATAACCCTGTTAATTTGTTAGGCCTGCCATCCACGGGGTGACCAATAGGAGCATATTGGTCAAAAAATAATTCTTGTATACTCTTCCGTTCAATATATTGCTTATCAAGCAGATAACAAATAAGGTGATTGGACTAGTTGGAAAAGTTTCTGATCCACGGCTACAAAAATCTTGGGAAGATTTTAAAGGGCATGTCCACCCCCAAAACAAAAATGTAACCCTATACTGGCCCCACTGTGTAGTTTAAAAAAAATCCTTACCTTACATCTCCTTACAGCTCCTTATGGTTCTCCTGCTTTGCCTTTTCAAAGTCCAGGAAACTGAAGAGTAGATGCTGTTGGTGATTCATCCGGTGCCTGTTTTTTCCTCAACCTCAAAAAGGTCTGAGGCATGCGCAGGGAAGCCCTTCCCCCCCCTCCCCCCACCATCCGGAATCATCCTCTACAGCACCTAGCGTGAATCCCTCGTCACATAAGGTAGGTAACAGCTGCCCACCCCCAACCGCCAATTTCTTTAAAAAAAATGCTTAGATCGTTACTTACAGAGCTTTCTCTTCCGCAGCATCTTCAATTATGTCAACCGTGTCTGTGATTGGCCACATCTTAGCCAATCACAGACGCAGCTGCCAGTCCGGTCCCCGCTTGCAACTTCCTCAAGCAGGGAGCCAGATCAGAGACGTCGCTGGAGAGAAGGCTCTGTAAGAAACGATCTTAGCATATTTTAAAAGAAATATTATGGCGGTTGGGGGTGGGCAGCTGGTACCTACCTTATATGAAAAGATGATTTTCAGGGTGGACATGCCCTTTAAGCTGAAATCTTCCAAAGATCATTAATGGAGTACTTTGATAGCTACTTACTGTAGCCAGTGTTCAGCCAGTGGTTACCCTACTTTTATAGCCTTGCTATTAGTTAAAATTTTAAGAGACCCTTTTGTGACTCATAAGGTCTATACATAAAATTATATTATTTGTTTGAAGAATAACAATGAATGTATTTAAAAAATGCAGGCGTAATTGGTGAGATGTAATACTTACCTCTGGGCTCCTGTTCCTTTCGGTTTCCTGTGATGCATTGTGGGAACTTGGAAGGAAAGTAACGCGGAAGTAACGCCTCAATTTAAAGGGCATCTATATCGAAAAATAGGTTATACTATTTTTTTGTTGATCTGTCCCCTATTTCTTTAGATACCCAATCTAAAACTTTTTATATTTCAGCTGTCAATCAAGTTCCTTGCTCTCAAAAACTATTCTTCTGTAAGAAGTTTTACTGTAGCTGGAATGGTGACAGAGATTTGACAGTTGGAATGCTGTATGCTGTGTGCAGGCTTGACAATTGGTTTGTGGGTAAAAAGTCAGGTCAGATGGAAGTGGGAGTGGTTAAAAGAGGGAGGGGGGATACTGCTCCAAAACAAAATGTGTGCTAGATTGAAGGCTTGCAGCAACACACACAAATCAGAGTAAGTGATACTTACATGTATTCAATTATAGATTAAGATAAGGCAAAGTCATTTTTTCAGTATAGTGTCCCTTTAAAAGGCTTCATTTTAGCCCTTAGGTGTAGTGCACAAAACACAGAAGGGGGTTTTACATCAGGTGCCTGTGTCATTAATAGAAAATGGCTCAGGTCCTGGAAAATTAAAGTTAAACCAAAGATAACCCAATATTTCATCAGAGAGTGTGGTTTTAACTACATTTTGCATCTCCCTGTGTATCTACTATATTGAATGCATACATAAATAAATACTCGGAATTGTCAACAAACAGATTACTGAATGCAGGATAATTGCACTACAACCCTTCTTTTTTAAATAAGGGAAATAGGAGATTTGATCTTTGGGATGATGTAACTAATGAGTGCAATTTATTGTCCAGTCCTCTCAGGTTTCCCCATTAATAGCACTTAGGTTTCTACGAGTCATATTCTATCTACCCTGGTAAAAGCCACTCTGAATGAGCTCTGATAAACTGACAATGTAAACAGTAGGACTAAGTGAAACTACTGTGTGATGCACATTTATAGAATCATCCATATGGTTCATCTGTGAAAAATAATCTTGCCATTAAAGCAGGCTTTGTGGGGTTTAGGCTCAATACTGGCAGTTAAAAGTAGCTCCTAAGTGTATGTATGTATGTATATATATCAAAAGGCTTGAATTAAGTACATAATAATTCTGCAGAAAAAACTTTTGATTCAAAAAAGCTTAAAAGAAAAACATTTTATATGCACAGTTAGGGGTTTACCTTATATATATATATTGTAGGCCATGCCCTTCCACCCCCAAACACTATATTGCCACTTTAAAAATCGTTAGTAAACTCTACTTACAGCTCCTCTATCCAGCGCCAACCTGGTCCAGCTCCCCTGCCTGCGGAAACTAGAAGCAGGGGGTTGGACCAGCTGCCTCTCAGCCATCACAGCCGCGGCTGCCAGTAATACAGAACGCCCAGAGAGAAAGGCTCTGTAAGTAGTAGTGGCAATATAGCGGTTAGGGGTTGGAGGGTATGCAGTACAATTTTGGATGGGATAGCATGACTTTAACCCTAAGGTATTGTACACAGATTGGAATCCTTCGTCCAGACCGACCATTCGGCCCTTCCATCCGGTCACCCAGGACCAAGGTCACAGCAAAAGTAGCAGCGCCCAACAGTTCGATGATAAGTAATTTGACATGAACTAAAAGCTTCATACAAAAGTGGGATTGTGGGGGATGAATCGGCCATTTGGTTGGGGATCGTTGCCCGCCCGTCCTGCCGGTTGATAAAGTGCCCATACACGTCTTGATTATCGGACGTGCACATGCGTTGTACACCATGGGCTGGCACCAGCGATCGCATGTGTGTATAAATTAAGCTCCATTTATAAGGGTAAAAAACAAAAACAACTTTTTAAAATACATTACCACTAAACCTTCCCTCCTTTGGTTGATTTATTTTTCTTATGAAGAAACTGCTGAAAATGTGAAAATATCATTCATATAAAAGGTGTCTGTTCTGAGTTGTTATTGAATATATTGTCACCTATTACTGTGTTGTTCAGAAGAATTAATTTAGTGTTAACAATGTCCAAACATAATAAATAAGATTTTTTTCATTTCAAGATACACTAAGGCTGGGAACACACAGGCAGATTTTTGTCCGGACTGACTGTTCGCCACTAGCGAACGGTCTTCCTGGACAAATCACTATCGCCTCAGTGATCTGGTCTTTACACGGATGTCATATTACTTTAATCAGGACAGGGGTTCGTTGTTTGTGATTCCCCACAAGTTAAATCCAACTCTTCACAGCACGTATTGACCTAAGGCAACCCCACTGCTTAGCCGTCTCATCTCCTTCCTGTGTGCTACAACTAAATACTGCTCCCACTACAGGAAAAAAAGCCTGTTCATTCTTAATTGCTGGTGGAAACACTGTCATATTTTCCACAAGCTAAGCTTGAAACCATTACTGTACCACCTTCATTAATTTTTCCACAACATTTTACAGAAATGTCAGGAAACAGCTGCCTCTAAACTGTTGAAATGGACTAAACATCCCTGCCGTAGTTCTTGGAGGCTACACATGTTGGTTTCTTAACTTATAATGAAATGATTCATTCCCCTCGTTTCAGCAGGCTTTTTTTCCTACACAGTCACTGAAGGCTTTTTTCAGGGTAACTGCATGCCCAGCTCTGGTGTCTCAGCAGTACAAGAATTTGTAAGGATTTGGAACTGCATACTTCTAGGAAAAGATTGCTTCCTGTAGATTGCTCAGCTGTCTTTTTTGGACTAGAGTCAATAAAGTTCAAGACTTGCAGGGGAAAAACATCAACTAGAATAGCAGCTAGTCATTACCATGAAAAGAAAATCTGTTTTCAAAAAGTGAGCAGAATTTACACTACCTTTTTGATATACAGGGCATCTCAAAACATGTATACACATAGCTGTTTAACTTTTTTTTGCAAATATATAAAATGACACATTGTGTATTTTTTTCTGAATAGAATGTGGAGCTGTACACCTAGTCAAAGCATACAGTTACAAGGAGATTTGGTATATTATGAGGAATCTGCATAATGAAGAGAGCCCGAGAAAAAGAAAAGGTATCATCAAGTTCACATCATGTATACTTACTGACACGCTTGTATCTTAAATAAACCATAAGGGTAAACAGATCCTTGTTGATAAGGCAACTACTGGTATTGTGTTCACATAAGGCCATGTAATTCTCTTGAGGAACATATGTTAACACTGCCGCTGTTACGAAGGTAACTTAAAACACACTAAAAATGACTGCAATAACCATTGCAACTATGGCTGCAAGATTGCATAGAATTAGTTATCTTGTTAGTATTAGATGTTAGTATTTCCCCTTCATAATTAACATTATATGAGATTTCCCCCCATATTAATAAATACAGGAAACCGTACATGTGACCAAAAAGGTGTGTATGTTGACTCTTCTCTATAATGTTAAAGGTCCAAGTGCTACCAATGAATTGTATTTAACACTTAAAGATATTGCATATACAATATCTGAGACAATAACACACTCAAGGAACTTTGGTTCACATGCCTGAAGGCACTACATTTAAATAAAATCACAGAACATGTTTTCGAGTCGAGTGCACTAATATCTTTTAGAGTGTTACAATATATATATATATATATATATATATATATATTGTCCCCAAATGGCTTTATAAATAATATAAATAAACTATACATACATACCGGTACATACATACATTTAAACTACCATATAACCAATAATTGCTGTTACCTTGGTCAATTTTTGTATTGTGTGCAACCTTGCTGTCCTACTATGATTTTCTTAGATTCAGCTGCCATTGATAAAAGTCTTATAAGGGTCATATAAATGTAAACTGGCAGTCACTTGAAATTACCTGAAATTTAGTGATGCACAAACCCACCAGGGCAGATGAGACCCTAGTGTTGATGCAGAATTTTGTAACTTTGATAACATTTCTAAATAAAGATGACAAAATGTATATTTCACAGGACACTGCACATGCAATGAGAAAATCCATCACCACACACTTTTGCTCAATCTGATTTACAATTATTTGGGGTGTGTGGCCTGGCACGGAAAGGAATGGCAGAACAGTAGCTGAGCTCCTCTCCATAATTCTGTCTAACAAGTAGCCAAACGTGCTTCCAAAGCCATAAAAATAAACAGAAAAGGACTAACAACAGCCAGAGATGACAAACAAAAGGAATAAAAACACCAACGGTAAAAACAAGCAACTGAAAGCTGCCAAACTTACCGATTTCTATGGGCCAGAGGAAGACATGCGGAGAAACCAAGATGGCGCTGCACATGAGGACGACACAGAGTCACCCCCACCAGACAAGCAAAGCTCCCGAAGCAGTCCCAAAAGTGACCCGTGTAAACTGATGCAGAAGGTGAGCCCAAAAGGAGCGAGAATGGCAGAAAACACCGCAATAACACCACTTGGGACGGGGAATGAGAGAGAGACCATGTGTAACTCCCGAAACAAGGCCCTGGCTTCAACAGAGTCCCCAGATGTCTTGGCAAGCGAGGAAACCATGGGGGAGTTAAGGTACAAAGAACCCACAGAGGACCTAAAAAAACAAATGGACAAGGGGGAAAGAGACAATTTTAATACAAAACTACTACCTAATTCCCCAAACAATAACGGTATCCCCCCTACGAAGAGTCACTCCACAGCTAATAGAGGGGACAGACACGATCCCAAAATGGGAAACATATTAATAGAAAGTGACATAAAGGATAATGAAAATAAACAACAACAGTCCCATATTACTCTATCTACTTTAGAATGTCTTAATCAGTTTCCTGACACTAAAGACCAAATCAATGTCCCAATTTTGAAAGATATGTTAAATGCTCAAAGTCGAGCTATGCTATCGGATATTACAATGTTATTCAGAGAATTCTGTAACGATATCAACGCCTAGGAGAAAGAACAACACACACTGAAACAAAAATGCAGGAATTTACTACTGTATTGAATACATTGGTGGATTCGCACAATACCATGGACGACACTGTAAATAACTTAAACAAAAAATAACAGACCTTGAAAACAGAAGTAGAAGAAATAACCTCAAAATCAGAGGAGTTTCTGAAGATATCAAAAACTCTCAACTAAGAGAATATGCTTACTCACTTTTTAAGTCAGTACTACCAGATCTGACAGATCTAGAATTGACAATTGATAGAATACATAGACTTCCTAAGTCCAAAGCGGCCCCAGCTCATGCCGCAAGGGACGTAATCTTAAGACTACACTTCTATCATATCAAAGAAAAAATCCTGCAAAATCAAGAGACCTTAAACATATCTGATTTACAATGATTTAAATACCGCAGAAAATCTAAAGGGTTACAAACAGAAAATTGCTTAAAATTTTCAAAACTGGTAAAAACTGAACAAGATGTGCTGTCTACATAAAGTAAGGCAGGGTTTGCTGACATCACTTACAGAGAGGAGGCTATATATTATGGGAAAGCAGCAAATTTGAACTGAATATAAAGTTTTTTAAATGAGGGGGGTGGTGTACAGTGTGTGCTTTTGTGCATTGCTGTCACACCTAACCTACAATCTTTAGCTATTTTGTATGTAGACACTGATATATAGAGTCATTATAATGGTGTAATATGCAGCATGCTAATATATACTGTAGGGCATTTCAGACTAATATGTGTTCATACTAAAATGAGTTGATGTCATTCAAAGTCTTCTAGATTACAATTAAATACACCCATCTGGCTAAAAGTTAAACTGTAACAACCATGGAGCCAACCGAATACCCATTACTCTACAATAATGGAATATTAGATAACTACAGTATCCTGAGCTCACCTGATATTCTGGCTCCCCAAAGATTAGAGAAGATCAAATCAACAAATGTATCATTAAGCCGTTCCTCATTAAGTAAATTCTGTTTTTATATAAACATGTGTGTGTGTGTGTGTGTGTGCATACATTTTATCTTCAAATAACTATTTTGCTTAATATGTGCAACATGTACTGCTTCTTGTTTTACAGGAACAATTCCACTGTTCTTCCAGAGAATAATTTAATAAGAGTTCTAATTCAGGGGCATTACCATAAATATTTGATCTCTAGCTGTTACTGATATGTAATTAGTTGTATCTGGTTCATATGAAGCTACATCTCTGGCCTAGAAAAAGAAAATCACCAGAAAAAAGAACCATGTTATTTGTAATTAGAATAAATTTAAAAATACAAATCAATTAAAGATAAATAAATGTATGTATTGTGCATTTTTTAATGATTTAAAGATCTGCATTATAACTAAATTCTTTATTACAGTTGATTATAATAAGGTATTAATTGTAAGTGGAGACTATGTTATGAGTTATCCAGGCTCTTTCAGGTTTTTTGTTTTTTTTTAAAAACATAATTTTTATTGGTTTTAAAAAAATAAATAAATATATATATATATATAGCATCGGAAAAAACGGAGGCACTCACAGGACTTAACAAGCAGCGTGGTTGTTTAATCAAGCGTGATGGTTAACATGTTTCCACCCCGTCAATGGGGCCGTCTTCTGAAGTCGCCCCATTGACGGGGCAGAAACATGTTAACGATCACGCTTGATTAAACAACCACGCTGCTTGTTAAGTCCTGTGAGTGCCTCCGTTTTTTCCGATGCTATATATATATATATATATATATACACATCCAAAGGGCCGCACTCCTCATCGACTAAGCGAATGCCCTGGTGCTATCCCCAAATGCGTTGGTTGTTTAATCAAGCGTGATGGTTAACATGTTTCCGCCCCGTCAATGGAGGTTCTGAAGACGGCCCCATTGACGGGGCGGAAACATGTTAACCATCACGCTTGATTAAACAACCACAATGTTGTTAATTCCTGTGAGTGCCTCCGTTTTTCCGATGATATATATATATATATATATATATATATATATATATATATATATATATTGTAACACTCTAAAAGATATTAGTGCACTCGACTCGAAAACATGTTCTGTGATTTTATTTAAATGTAGTGCCTTCAGGCATGTGAACCAAAGTTCCTTGAGTGTTATTGTCTCAGATATTGTTATGCAATATCTTTAAGTGTTAAATACAATTCATTGGTAGCACTTGGACCTTTAACATATAGAGAAGAGTCAACATACACACCTTTTTGGTCACATGTACGGTTTCCTGTTTTATTAATATGGGGGGAAATCTCATATAATGTTAATTATGAAGGGGAAATACTAACATCTAATACTAACAAGATAATATTCATTGCAATCTTGCAGCCATAGTTGCAATGGTATTGCAGTCATTTTTAGTGTGTTTTAAGTTACCTTCGTAACAGCGGCAGTGTTAACAAATGTTCCTCAAGAGAATTACATGGCCTTATGTGAACACAATACCAGTAGTTGCCTTATCAACAAGGATCTGTTTACCCTTATGGTTTATTTAAGACAAGCGTGTCAGTAAGTTACATGATGTGAACTTGATGATACCTTTTCTTTTTCTCGGGCTCTCTTCATTATGCAGATTCCTCATAATATACCAAATCTCCTTGTAACTGTATGCTTTGACTAGGTGTACAGCTCCACCATTCTATTCAGAAAAAAATACACAATGTGTCATTTTATATATTTGCAAAAAAAAGTTAAACAGCTATGTGTATACATGTTTTGAGATGCCCTGTATATCAAAGGTAAGGTGTAAATTCTGCTCACTTTTTGAAAACAGATTTTCTTTTCATGGTAATGACTAGCTGCTATTCTAGTTGATGTTTTTCCCCTGCAAGTCTTGAACTTTATTGACTCTAGTCCAAAAAAGACAGCTGAGCAATCTACAGGAAGAATCTTTTCTAGAAGTATGCAGTTCCAAATCCTTACAAATTCTTGTACTGCTGAGACACCAGAGCTGGGCATGCAGTTACCCTGAAAAAAGCCTTCAGTGACTGTGTAGGAAAAAAAGCCTGCGAAACGAGGGGAATGAATCATTTCATTATAAGTTAAGAAACCAACATGTGTAGCCTCCAAGAACTACGGCAGGAGTGTTAGTCCATTTCAACAGTTTAGAGGCAGCTGTTTCCTGACATTTCTGTAAAATGTTGTGGAAAAATTAATGAAGGTGGTACAGTAATGGTTTCAAGCTTAGCTTGTGGAAAATATGACAGTGTTTCCACCAGCAATTAAGAAGAACAGGCTTTTCCTGTAGTGGGAGCAGTATTTAGTTGTAGCACACAGGAAGGAGATGAGACGGCTAAGCAGTGGGGTTGCCTTAGGTCAATACGTGCTGTGAAGAGTGGATTTAACTTGTGGGGAATCACAAACAACGAACCCCTGTCCGATTAAAGTAATATGACATCCGTGTAAAGACCAGATCACTGAGGCGATATAGTGATTGTCCAGGAAGACCGTTCGCTAGTGCGAACAGTCAGTCCGGACAAAAATCTGCCTGTGTGTTCCCAGCCTTAGTGTATCTTGAAATGAAAAAAATCTTATTTATTATGTTTGGACATTGTTAACACTAAATTAATTCTCTGAACAACACAGTAATAGGTGACAATATTCAATAACAACCAGAACAGACACCTTTTATATGAATGATATTTTCACATTTTCAGCAGTTCTTCATAAGAAAAATAAATCAACCAAAGGAGGGAAGGTTTAGTGGTAATGTATTTTAAAAAGTTGTTTTGTTTTTTACCCTTATAAATGGAGCTTAATTTATACACACATGCGATCGCTGGTGCCAGCCCATGGTGTACAACGCATGTGCAGTCCGATATCAAGACGTGTATGGGCACTTTATCAACGGCAGGACGGGCGGGCAACGATCCCCAACCAAATGGCCGATTCATCCCCCACAACCCACTTTTGTATGAAGCTTTTAGTTCATGTCACAATTACTTATCATCAACTGTTGGGCGTGCTACTTTTGCTGTGACCTTGGTCCTGGGTGACCGGATGGAAGGGCCGAATGGTCGGTCTGGACGAAGGATTCCAATCTGTGACAATACCTTAGGGTTTAAGTCATGCTATCCCATCCAAAATTGTACTGCATACCCTCCAACCCCTAACCGCTATATTGCCACTACTACTTACAGAGTTTCTCTCTGGGCGTTCTGTATTACTGGCAGCCGCGGCTGTGATGGCTGAGAGGCAGCTGGTCCAACCCCCTGCTTCTAGTTTCCGCAGGCAGGGAGCTGGACCAGGTTGGCTGCTGGATAGAGGAGCTGTAAGTAGAGTTTACTAACGATTTTTAAAGTGGCAATATAGTGTTTGGGGGTGGAAGGGCATGGCCTACAATATATATATATAAGGTAAACCCCAACTGTGCATATAAATGTTTTTCTTTTAAGCTTTTTTGAATCAAAAGTTTTTTCTGCAGAATTATATGTTACTTAATTCAAGCCTTTTGATATATATACATACATACATACACTTAGGAGCTACTTTTAACGCCAGTATTGAGCCTAAACCCCACAAAGCTGCTTTAATGGCAAGATTATTTTTCACAGATGAACCATATGGATGATTCTATAAATGTGCATCACACAGTAGTTTCACTTAGTCCTACTGTTACATTGTCAGTTTATCGAGACTCATTCAGAGTGGGCTTTTACCAGGGTAGATAGAATATGACTCGTAGAAACCTAAGTGCTATTAATGGGAAACCTAGAGGACTGGACATAAATTGCACTCATTAGTTACATCATCCCAAAGATCAAATCTCTATTCCCTTATTTAAAAAGAAGGGTTGTAGTGCAATTATCCTGCATTGTAATCTGTTTGTTGACAATTCCGAGTATTTATTTATGTATGCATTCAATATAGTAGATACACAGGGAGATGCAAATGTAGTTAAAACCACACTCTCTGATGAAATATTGGGTTATCTTTGGTTTAACTTTAATTTTCCAGGACCTGAGCCATTTTCTATTAATGACACAGGCACCTGATGTAAAACCCCCTTCGTGTTTTGTGCACTACACCTAAGGGCTAAAATGAAGCCTTTTAAAGGGACACTATACTGAAAAAATGACTTTGCCTTATCTTAATCTATAATTGAATACATGTAAGTATCATTCTTGATTTGTGTGTGTTGCTGCAAGCCTTCAATCTAGCACACATTTTGTTTTGGAGAGTATCCCCCCTCCCTTTAACCACTCCATTCATCTGACCTGATTTTTACCCACAAATAAATTACAACAGCTCAAGCTGCAACAGCATACAGCATTCCAACTGTCAAATCTCTGTCACCATTCCAGCTACAGTAAAACTTCTTACAGAAGAATAGTTTTTAGAGCAAGGAAATTGATTGACAGCTGAAATATAAAAAGTTTTAGATTGGGTATCTAAGAAATAGGGGACGATCAACAAAAAAAGTATAACCTATTTTCGATATAGATGCCCTTAAATTGAGGGTTAATTCCGCGTTACTTTCCTTCCAAGTTCCCACAATGATCACAGGAAACCGAAAGGAAAAGGAGCCCAGAGGTAAGTATTACATCTCACCAATTACGCCTGCATTTTTAAATACATTCATGTTTATTCTTCAAACAAATAATATAATTTATGTATAGACCTTATGAGTCACAAAAGGGTCTCTTAAAATTTAACTAATAGCAAGGTATAAAAGTAGGGGTAACCACTGGCTGAACACTGGCTACAGTAAGTAGCTATCAAAGTACTCCATTATTATCTTTGGAAGATTTCAGCTTAAAGGGCATGTCCACCCTGAAAATCATCTTTTCATATAAGGTAGGTTCCAGCTGCCCCCCCCAACCGCCATAATATTTCTTTTAAAATATGTAAGATCGTTTCTTACAGAGCCTTCTCTCCAGCGACGTCTCTGATCTGGTCCCTGCTTGAGGAAGTTGCAAGCGGGGACCGGACTGGCAGCTGCGTCTGTGATTTGCTAAGATGTGGCCAATCACAGACACGGTTGACATAATTGAAGATGCTGCGGAAGAGAAAGCTCTGTAAGTAAAGATCTAAGCATTTTTTTAAAGAAATGGCGGTTGGGGGTGGGCAGCTGTTACCTACCTTATGTGACGGGGATTCACGCTAGGTGCTGTAGAGGATGATTCCGGATGGTGGGGGGGAGGGGGGGAGGGCTTCCCTGCGATGCCTCAGACCTTTTGGGGTTGAGGAAAAAACAGGCACGGATGAATCACCAACAGCATCTACTCTTCAGTTTCCTGGACTTTGAAAAGGCAAAGCAGGAGAACCATAAGGAGCTGTAAGGAGATGTAAGGTAAGGATTTTTTTTAAACTACACAGTGGGGCCAGTATAGGGTTACATTTTTGTTTTGGGGTGGACATGCCCTTTAAAATCTTCCCAAGATTTTTGTAGCCTGGATCAGAAACTTTTCCAACTAGTCCAATCACCTTATTTGTATTCTGTGATAAGCAATATATTGAACGGAAGAGTATACAAGAATTATTTTTTGACCAATATGCTCCTATTGGTCACCCGTGGATGGCAGGCTAACAAATTAACAGGGTTATGTACTAAAAGCCGCTAACGTCTCTTTCTGTCTAAAAGCAGTTAACCCATCTACCAAGGGTTAACGTGACTTTAAAGGGCATCTATAGTGGGAAAATGAACTTTTTTTCCTTTCTTTCCATGTGTTCTATAATTCCCCACAATCCCCAGAGTGTCTTCACTTTTTTCCGATTCCCTCTCTGAGTTACACCAGTTAGAAGAATACGTGATTGCATTCCTCTACTCCTACTTGGACTGTCAATCAAATCCGTGACGTGATCCCCCCTCCCTGCTCTGTAATAGACATAGAGATAAGAGTATTAGCAGGGGAGAGAGATAGCTTTGATGCTAGATATAAAGCTGCACTTGACCCCCCTTTTGAATAGCTTTCACTGATTGATGATGGGTACACAAGTGAGAGATCGTAAACTGTACAGAGCTCCTTCCTCCGTGTCTCCAGAACAGCTTGCTTTCTATTGGCCACTGTGTGTGGGGTGTGTTTTCAGGATGTTGAACTTTAAACTCCACTGCACATGATAAGCTTGTCGGTTAGCCGGAGTTGAGACATGGAGAGGGTAACAGAGGGGAGGGGGAAGGGGGGAGTGCTGCACACAGATCTGACACCATGGTTAAACAGAGTCACTGACCGAGATAGGATTAAGGTAGCACAGAGTACATGAATTTAACTTTGCAAAGGGGCAATGTTTTTTTCACGTAGATGCCCTTTAAGACAAATAACTTCGGTTGTGTCTGTATGAAAAAAAACTGTCACGCAACTGGTGCAAGCCATGTACCGAGTCGATAACGGCTCTTGATAACAGAAACTTTTAACGCCAGCAAATAGCTGGCGTTAAGTTTCAAAAGGGAAACCCATTCACTATGAACTGAGAGTGTTATTGGCTCAATGCATTGCCTAGTGGAGGCAATAAATAGCGATACGGCTCTCGGTACATGTATGTGCATTAATAGAAAGAGAAATGAGGAGAGGAGGGGAGGGGAAATCAGTTAATGGGCCCCTTATTTTTGTACATCCTGGTCTATCATTTTCTAGTTGTCCCTAGCACCACGGGATACCTGAGGAAGGGGAAACCATATCCCCCGAAACGTTGTATGTTTTTTGCTCAATAAACCACTGAAAATGAAGTAGTGTGCTCCTCAAATTATTTGCATGCCGTATTGCTGTGGCCCTTAAGGTGGAGGGTGGGAGGATTGCACCCATTAATCGAAGGCCGTGCCAAAGGAGGTGTGCTTGAGTGACTCTATTGGAATTATTTGTTCCCTAGCACCCCAGTACACTGGCTCTTGTTATCTTAATATAGTAAGAGTGAATTGCCTGTAAGTAAATGAGCATCAGTTTCAGGACAGACTGTGAATTGGATGTAAATGTATGGCTCGTCTCTCTAAATAGTACTGAGCATCTGATTAGTATGCAAATCACACCCTCTATCAAATAATTGAGAAATGATATCACTGAATGAATGTATGAATAACTAAATATTCTAAATTCCAACTCTGGGAATCATTTACTTCATAAATCTAATTTACCTTTCTAGCAGTTTTATTGTCCATGTCTAATACAATAAGCAGATGCAGATTCCATATTTTATGATAAATATAAATGGCGGCTGATGATATCTTTGAAATATAGTATCCATGGAGGTGGTATGGATTAGACATTATTTAGCCAAACCTCATAAAATAAAGAAAGGGAATACTAAACTGGCAGACACTATCCTTTTTAACAGTGCCAGGTTACAACAACTGAATGTCCCTTTTTGTATGATTATTAGAAAATATTCCTTTGGGAAACTACTGTGGAATGCTAGAAAGTCTGGGTAAAGGAAACCTTTTTTTCCCTTACTGTAGCACAAAATAGAAGCAAATTTGTCCAGCTCCCCCTGGGTTTTTGCTCTCTGCGAGCAATGTAACCACACACGGCCTATTGTTAGGCAAATGAGTATTGCAGAAACAGTGGAAACATTTGACTTTGATTTTTCCGTCTGAATGCCCCACCCCTCATCTCAGGTCATGCAGTCTTGTGTTATATTTAGTAACAGGAAGCTGTCGGGTAACAGATAGTTAAGTGAGATAACTTCTTTTTTTTTTTTTTTTTGAGAGAAAAGTTCACCAAAGCTAAATATAAACGAAGCAGCTACTATAAATAGAACACATTTTTAGACACCAAAGCTGCTTTGAGTTTCAAGCTTGCCACAGTTTCCTTGGGTCTTATGAAACTGCAATTACTGTGTGTGGTGGAGGAAGGCTGTCAGGTGTCACTATCTATCATGTGCTGTGGTGGTGAGCAAGAGGCAGGAACATGAAGAAAAAAAAAGACAATTTCCTAATAATTTGCCCCTTTGCAATCCGAGTCTTATCAGGCCACCCACGTTCATCTGGCTGCTGACGTCGTGTTCACTTCATTTACACAGGATATTTTTATATTTTTTGTTCTTTTGAGGAACCGACAGAAAAGGCTGCCTTGTAATGATTATTATTCTCATTCCAAATAGTCTACCCTGAAATCATATTTTTCATGTGGCTGAATTGGCAAAAGCTGTTCCCAAACATAGGGCTAGTATATTCTGGACCCTTTAATCCAGACAAGTGGCATATTGTGATAATACTTTTTACTTGTCTTCTTTTTGTCATGGAACATTAATATCAGTAACACTGTTTTGGTTTACAGATGACTTTAAATAATCCCCCCATCCCAGAACTAGCATTAACAATACACTAAGAAACCTTAAATATATTAATAAGGTATAAAGGTTCTCACCATCAGACATAGCAAAAATACATCTGAAACCATTAAATTATTATAGGTAGTAAAGGTCTTCATTCCTTCTATACACTAAAAAAATAATTATTTGGATTCTGATATTATGCCAACACAAAATCATTTTAGTTTAATTACAGTAGCACTGGTAAGGGAAGGCTAGGAATCACCCATGTCTTTTTACAAATGTTATCAGCTGAGATGCACTGGTTTAGTAGTCCTGCCTTCAGCCTGAATATAATATAATTTTCCTTTCAGCCGAATATTTAAACGCCAAGTAGTAAGAGTTTAAAGAGAGTTAGTAAGGTGAGTTTCTAGTACCAAAGTATTAAGTAGTTGTAGTAAAGAAGTAGTAGGTAACAGTAAAGTTAGTAGTAGTATAGTTACCAGTAGTGTTGTAAGTACTAGTACAGTCAAGAAGGCAAATGTATACTTGTGGGTCCTTTATTTTTTTTTTTTTCCTTTATCTAAGTGCTTTCTCTTCTTCAAACATCCCAAAAAAAACTCGGCGAGTTTGAGTTTAGTTTAGGGAGTTGATAGTTTTTGGTTTTGATAGGAATTATTTAGAGTTACTGCTCTACAGCTTTCTTTTTTTTAACTTAAGGGGCTATATATAATATAAATACATAATTTATTTTTAAAGCATGGCATTTTTAGGGGCCAGCCAGGAGCTGTGAGAGGTGCATTTTGCTCTCTTTTACAGTTTGTCTAAACAATTTTGTAAACACATTTTTTTGTGTTGATGAAACTTGAGTTTAGTTTTTATTAACCACATTTGTACTGATCCAGATTATATTATACAGGGTCGTGTGAAAAAAAAAAAAAATAAATGCAGGCACATTACTTTTTTTTTTACTTGAACAGGATACGTTGTGTGTCTCTTTTCCTCGGTCAGTAACATGGAGTATCATGTGAGTGTGATTGGGATAGAGCTGATGAGTAATGGCAACCAAACGCCAAGGACGCCCAGGGGGGCCAGGGCGAGAGCCCGCCAGGACGCGGACGCCCGATGAAGACGACGCCGAGACTGTACGCGGCGACGTTACAGCTCGCCGTCCCTCCGGCTCTCTACGGCGGTCGACTACGCTCTCTCTAATAAACCACTGTCAAAAACTGGTTGGTTATGTTGGGTTGTGTATTTTTGATTTTTTTCTAAATGTTTTTTGGGATGTTTTTTTATAAAAATAAATTAATGAAAAATATATTTATAAAATCAATTTAATTTTTAATAATATTTATATAAAATTGGTGGTTTTTTGTTTTATTTAATTTGTTAAATTAAAAAAACCTACATGCAACTGGTTGCAGCACACTTACACCAATATGCAGATAGAATTGTCTTTTTATGGTCTGACTTTTTTAATTTTTTAAATGAAACATTATACAGGAAAGGGGGGGTTCAAAAAGTCAAAACAAAAAAAGAAAGACAAAAAAAGAAAGAAAGAACAACCCTATTTACATTTATAATTAAAATGGGTGTTTTTTCTGTGCGTCAGGGTTAAGCAATCATCTATGCTTTAGGGTTGCCTAAATGCAGAACACATTTTTATTATTGCAGTAGAACTGACTGATCACCCCAAATATAATTTGACCCACAACCCCATCATATATTTTTTTAAGTTAATTTGTTGTTAAAAGTTTCTGTGTGTAAATGTAAATGTAAGTATAAGAATTAAAAGAAAAATCCAAGCAGAAGAAAAAGAAGATTTATAAAAAAGGGATTTTATCGAGTAATGGAGTTTATTTAATTAGAGGTGCAAGCAAAACATTTGCCTGGCTGTTTTTGTTTTGTGCTGTTTTATTTTATTTATGGGTTTATAAAACTGCAACAACTGCCAACAAAACAACCCATCCCATCGATTTGTTCCCCATCAATCAGATGTTATCAAAAGTTTTAGGCTACGTTCCATTGAGCTTGTTTTTTTTTTTTTTTTTTAATTGCAGCGGGAACATCGCGTTCGTTTTGCCAATTAGATTGGCTGTTTGTCTGGTTTGGTTGCTGTGTTAATGCGGCCATTATTTTAACTGCTTGTGTGGATGATTGCGTCCTTTCTTTTAATCTTTCTGTTTTAATATGCCATACCCCATTTTTAATCATATGTAACAAATGACAATTGATGTTTTGCCACCCGGCGCAGGGGGTTGGTTGGGTCGGTGGTTTTGGATTGGGTTGGTAGGTACCATTGGAATCTGTCCTACTACAAATGTGTTGGGGAACTTCTTCTTGGGGAAGGACCTTGCAATAACACCGCCCCCGCCGCAACCACCCAATACAGCAGTATGGAGCAGGATTGTCTCAACGTTGCACCCACCCCACACACAAGCCGTTTATTATGGGCTCTCTCTACTACTAGTTAGAGGGAGGCTAACAAAGCGCTCTACCGGTGTCGGAAAGAAATGCTTGTTAAGTCCTGTGAGTGCCTCCGTTTTTTCCGATGCTGTATAAGTTTGGATAGAGCACCCAGGCTGTTGATTCTATGGAGTGCCCGCTGCCGACGACCTCTGTATATATATATATATATATATATATATATATATATATATTTATACTGTTCCAGTGTGGGCTGCACTCACGTTTATTTGTCAGCTCTAACCACCCGGGTGCTATCCGGACTAGTAAAGAAATATAAAGCAGCAAATTCATGGAGCACTCCTCTGGATTTTTCAGTAAAATTTAACTTTTATTATTTAAATGTAAAACCAGTCAAATATATATGTTAGTTACGGTAAATAGGATTCACATTTGTTGGGCCTGTGGTTTGGACCTAACAAAAGGAAGTTTCCTGTGAGTGAAAAGAACTAGAGTGGAACGTGTATAAAGTTCCTTGCTCTTAAGGACCTTGATCTCAAGGACATAGAAAAAGAAGGACATTGAAACAAGAAGGGCAATTAAACAAGGTTTGTGCGTCACTGTGCTGGTGTGGTGTATTGAAGGGAGATTTGTCGGTACCATGCAATGTGCATCCTGCGACATGTAAAGGAACCAGGAGCAGACATTCCAGGGAACCTATGTCTGTGTCAGGTGTGAGTGGGTTGCCCGTTTGGAAGCTGAGGTGGAGAGTCTAAGGGGGCAGCTTGCAGCATTGCAGGGATTGGAAGAACTGGGGGGTCAGCAGGAACTGGCTGGGGCCAGTATAGAGGTGGGTGGAAGTGGGACAGGGAAGGTTGAGGGGGGAGGTAGTTTTGTTAAGGTTACTAGGGGAAGTGGGGGACAGAAGGGTAGGGTGGCTTCTTGCCCATCCCAACAGATTTGCCACCTTAGGTAATGAAGTGGAGGAGGACACCTCGGAATTAGCCTGTATGGAGGGGGCTAGTCCCTTGAGCACCCAGGGGACTGCCATCTCCGATACAAGGGAGGAGGAATGAAGGATCAGGAATGCAAGGCAGGTGGTAGTGGTAGCGGACTCCATTATAAGGAAGGTAGATAGGGTAATCTGCCTCCAAGACCCTACATACCAAACTGTGTGTTGCCTGCCTGGTGCTAGGGTACGGCATGTGGTGGATCGTGTAGACAGATTACTGGGTGGGGCCGGGTGTGACCCGGCGGTCTTGGTTCACATTGGTGCCAATGACAAAGTTAGAGGAGGAGGTGAGGTCCTTAAACATGATTTCCAAGAGCTAGGGGCCAAGTTAAAAGCAAGGACCTCCAGGGTATTTTTTTTTTCAGAAATAGTACCGCAGCCACGTGCTAAGCCAGGGAGACAGTGGGAGCATGGGAGCATTAATGCGTGGCTAAGAGAGTGGTGTAAGGAAGAAAGGTTTGGGTTTATTGAGAACTGGGCAGACTTTGCTGTCGGCTACAGGCTCTTTAGTAGGGATGGGTTGCACCTCACTGATGGCGGTGCAGCTGTTTTAGGGGAGAAGATGGCTAGAGGGTTGGAGGAGATTTTAAACTAGGTTTGGGGGGGAGTGGTGGGCGGAAAGGGGAGTGGGGCTAGCATAGAGGATAGAGAGGCATGTTTATTAAAGTATACGAATAAATTGCAGGACCATAATCTAAAATGTATGTTTGCAAATGTGAGAAGCCTGGCTGACAAAATGGGTGAATAGGAAATTATGGCATTGAATGAAATGTATGATGTAATAGCTATAGCAGAAACGTGGTTGAACAGTTCTCGCGACTGGGCTGTAAATTATGAAGGATATGCCTTGTTTAGACAGGACAGAGAAAAAAGGAAAGGGGGAGGAGTATGTGTTTATGTCAAAAAAGAATTGAAGCCAAATTTAAAAGAAGAGATAACTGGCGATATGGATGTTAAAGTGGAGGCAATATGGGTGGAATTAGGCAACAGGAAAGGGGGTAATGTCATTGCTGGTGTCTGCTATAAGCTGCCAAATGCTAGCAGAGAGGAGGTGAGTCAACTTCATATGCAGTTGGCAAGGGCTGCAAGTTTGGGGAATGTGCTCATTATGGGGGACTTTAATTACCCTGACATTGATTGGTGTAGTGGAACTGCCATCACAGAAAAAGGCGATGAGTTCCTGAATTTGCTGCAGGATAATTTTCTCTCACAGGTGGTTGAGGTTCCTACTAGAAAAGGAGCTCTGTTGGATCTGGTAATATCTAACATTGTGGAGAGCATTATAGATATAAAGGTAACTGGAGGCTTAAGGAATAGTGACCATGAAATAGTGGCATTTGGACTTTGTTATCGAAAGGAAAAGTGTGCGCTGAGTTAACTAAGACTTTTAATTTCGGAAAGGCAAATTTTCCCAGGTTAAAAGCAGCTCTTCAGAATGTCAACTGGGACAATGTATTATCAGGTAAAGGTACTGAATAGAAGTGGACTGTGTTCAAGGGGATTTTAAGCCAGTTAACATCTAAATTTATACCCTTGGGAAATAAATGTAAAAAAAATAAATCTGCGCCCATGTGGCTGAATTCTGATGTAAAGAGGCAAAAGGAAAGTAGGAAAAAAGGCATTTAAAACCTTTAAGGCAGAGGGAACGGAAAGGGCCTTTAGGGAGTATAAAAACTGTAACAAGGAGTGTAAGAAAGCAATCAAACTAGCTAAAATTAATAATGAAGTTAGGATAGCTGAACAAAGCATCACTAAGCCTAATTTTTTTTTAAAGTATATTAATTGTAAGAAGATGAGGACTGAGAATGTGGCACCATTGATTAATGGGGATAAGTTAGTTACGGAGGATGGCGATAAAGCAAATGTCTTGAATACTTTTTTTCCTTCTGTACACACTATAGAAGATCCAAGTACAGATATCATAGAGTATAGTAGCAATAATGGTATAAAAGGTTTAAGTGCACTTTGGTTAACTGAGGATATGGTACAGAAAGAACTAAATAAGGTTAATATTAATAAATCTCCTGGACCGGATAAAATACATCCTCGGGTACTTAGGAAGCTAAGTTCAGTTTTATCTAGGCCATTGTTTTTTATTTTTGCAGATTCCCTCATGTCTGGTGGTGTGCCTCTGGATTGGAAAAAGGCTGGTGTTATTCCAATATTCAAAAAGGGTAGTCGTTCACAGCCGGGTAATTACAGGCCTGTAAGTTTAACTTCAGTGGCGGGGAAGATCCTGGAAAGTTTAATAAGGGAACATGTTCTAGAGTATGTTTCAAGGACTGACATTATAAGTAGTAACCAGCATGGATTTAGGAGGAATCTTGTCAAACTAACTTGCTTCGCTTTTATGAGGAAGTAAGTAGAAATTTAGACTCTGGCACAGCCGTAGATGTAGTTTACTTGGATTTTGCAAAGGCTTTTGATACAGTCCCCCATAGGCGACTAATGTATAAGCTACGTCAAATTTGTACATGGATAGAAAATTGGATTATGAATAGGATGCAGAAAGTAGTTGTAAATGGGGCTTCATCATTATGGACTAAAGTGCTAAGTGGGGTGCCACAGGGTTCTGTGTTGGGGCCGCTTCTATTTAATCTATTTATTAATGATTTGGAAGTGGGTGTTGTCAGCAAGGTTTCTGTGTTTGCTGATGACACAAAACTTTGTCGACCATTAAAAACTTCAGAGGATGTGCAATTGTTGCAGGGGGATCTAGATAGATTGTCACATTGGGCTGCTAAGTGGCAGATGAGATTCAATGTTGATAAATGTAAGGTGATGCATTTTGGACTTAAAATCCTTGTGCTACTTATACTATAAATGGCTCTGTGTTAAGTGAATCCCTGTTGGAAAGGGATATTGGAGTTTTGGTGGATAACAAACATAAAAGTAGCAAGCAGTGCCAGGCGGCAACAGCCAGAGCCAGCAGGTATTGTCTTGTATAATGAGAGGTATGGATTCACGGGAGGAAAATGTAATTCTCCATCTTTACAAAGCATTGGTAAGGCCTCATTTGCAATATGCAGTGAAATTTTAGAATCCTGTGTACAAAAAGGACATCTTTGAAATGGTAAGGGTTAAGAGAAGGGCAACTAAATTAATTAGGGGATTGGGGGAGCTTGAATATGAAGAGAGACTGGAAAAGTTACAATTATATACACTGGAGAAAAGGCTCTTGCTTGGCGATATGATTAATGTGTATAAATACATTAACGGGCCATACAATAAACTATGTGGGGCATTGTTCACCATTAGAGCATGTCAGAGGACACAAGGACATCCCTTAAGACTTGAAGAAAAAAGGTTTAGGCTTCAAGTTCGGAAAGGGTTTTTCACTGTGAGAATGGTAAAGCAATGGAACTGTCTTCCAGTGGACATTGTTATGGCAGGTTCATTGGTCAGTTATTGCTAGATGGGTTGGACTGGATGGACGTATGTCTTTATTCAACCTCAAATACTGTAAACTATAAATTACTATAAACTATTTATATATATATATATATATATACCTAATTCATTTTATAAGAATATATTCCACTGTTGCTCACCAAAGCGATGCAGCAGAACAGAACAGATGGCCAGAAGCAGAGCACATTCTACATGTGACCTGCAGAGCAAGACCAATCTTAAAAGGTAAGCAGCTGCTTAGTAATGCTAAGTAATGCTCTACTGTACCCTCCCTTTACAACAAGTGGATGTATAGTGGTGTGTTCTGTAAGGGGCAAATTATCCCTTTTATCTTTCTCCTCTTACTATTGCCAGCATGCCACTATAGTTGTCCTACTGTAAAATTCAAAATGTGCATTTTCAGCAATAAACAGTGTACTCAAGGGTCTCTTACTTATCTCATGGCAACATTTCAGTGTCCTTCTAAGACCTTTATCAAGACACGATAAGACTTAGGTTAGACAAATGCAGTATTGGTAGTCTGTCGATTGCAAATTGAAACAGTAGATCCCAACTGTTAGGTCTGAAGGTTCTTACACACGTACGATCGCGGGTGCCGACCCGCAATGCATGATGTGGACTAACGGCCGTTTCGGCCGATAATTGGCCTGTGTATGGGCACTTTATCGGCTGAAACGGGTGCTCATTCGGAGATCCGCCTGGTGGATCGGGCAATGATCCCCGAACGAACAGCCGTTTAGGCCGATAAAGTGCCCATACATGGGCCGATTATCAGCCGAAACGTTCGTACACATTGTGCGTCTCGGGTTGCACGCGAACCTTAAATCATTGTGGGGACCACTGAAGATATATTCGGACGTGTGATCATTCAGACTGACTAATTGGTCACTTGGGTTGGAAATGATCAAACTGTGTATGCCAAGCCTAAGAGAAAGACCAAAACATTGCCATGTTTAGATTATGCTTTATAAAGAAAAGGTCTACAAAGATTTATAATGGCCCCACCGTGTAGTGTAGTTTAATCCTTACCTCACATCCCAGCTCCATATGGTTCTCCTCTAGTCCCCCCCTAAAGTCCCAAAAACTGCCCACCAGGAGGATAGCAGAGTCCATATAGGACTCTGCCTCCTATCTCGCCACCGGGAGAAGTTTGGCATGCGTATTGCAGCCCTTCTCCTCCTCCCTCCCCCTCTTTCCCCCTACCGTTTTGCGATCCCTTCCCCTACCATAAAACCCCTTGCCCATATCATAGTATATCTTCCCCCAGCCCCAACCGCTAAAAAATAATTTTAAGAAAGACTCCCGAACTCTACTTACCTTCCCTCTCTCCAGCGGCATTCTGAGAAGCCAGCAGCCGCGTCCGTGATTGGCTGCTTCTCAGCCAACCACGGACGCGGCTGCCGGTCCAGCCCCCTGCTTGCAGTGTCTTGCAAGCAGAAGGCTGGGCCAGGTGTCGGAGGAGAGAGGGAAGGTAAGTAAACATCGGGGCACTTTCTTAAATTTATTTTATAGAGGATGGGGCTGGGGGAAGATATACTATGGTATGGGGGAATTTTTTTTAGAAGGGTGGAGATGCCCTTTAATGAAAATGCTGGGGGGGGGGTTGTTTTTTTTTTAAAGAAAAACACAAGAAGAACCAGCATTTTAGCTTTAAAACTTTTTTACATTTTAAGTTTTCAGTCTAGTCCAATACCTCTTAGGTGATGGGCCAGAAAAGACAAACCACATAGAGATGTATGCATCTATAGAGCTTTCAACTATACTTAGTGTTTCCAGCTAATGTAATTTGCAGAGATGTGTTTACAGGAGAGTTTCCATATTTAGTACAGACAATTTTTGTGGTATTCAATGGACCCTTGGATGCCAAACCACAGCTCTTAGGTGACCATCAGGATAATGTCAGGGAAGCTTAAAAATTCAATATTTTTGGTAACACTGTGCATTACTGTAATGTTTCACTTATGAAAGTCAAAATAAACCACAAAGGTAGAGAAGAACTAGTTCCAGGCAAAAGATGCCACATCGTAAAGGAAAAGCAGAGTTAGATTTGCTTGCTTTAAGAAAGTTTTCAAACAAATCAAAGCCCTAGTTCGGAGTTCCATGAATGACTAGATTATCTTATAAAAGACATTATATTAAGATTGATATAATGTTTAAGAATTTACAGTACATATTTATGCTTTTATATAATGCAAGTTAGTAATTTTAACACTGAAATACAAGAAATGTACACTTAAAAAAGACGTGTCATTTTTTAAATAAAGGTAATATCATACCTATTTTTGCACCAATCTCTGGCATTTTCAGGAAAAAAATTGGTACTAGAATTACAGCCTTGCTTGTTTGTGGTCACATGAAATTACATAGCCATGCACTGATTCTGGGGAGCCAACATTTAGTTCAAATTTAAGCAAGTCTCCTGCTTGACACAAGCGCATACTACCCAGAATGTTCACAATCATATAATATCTGAAGGGAGAGGCAACTTCACTCAAGATTAAATGGTTTAATCTTCACTAATTCTAGCTATAAAGCTGGGTATACACAGAAAAGATTTTTGAAAGATGACAAGACAGGATCTAAACGATCCTGTCTGTCATTTTTCAAAGAACAGTGAACACAGTCCCAAGCGTTCTCCCTAAACACAGCATAGGGAGACCACTCGGGACTGTGTTTTCCATGACTGCGCCTAACTCCCCTATAGGGAGAGTACCACAACAAATTTTCGGTCTTGCCCGAACAATCGCGAGGCCGGCCCTAACATTTGGCGGCCGCACGCTCATTCAGGAATGACACTACACACTTTGCCGATAAAGCCCAGATACCGGGTAGTGTGTGTACCTAGCTTTAGTCTCAATTAGCTGCATGACCTTGACAACCATCAACACTTCCCTGTCAATAGCGACTGATTGTATACAGGAGGTACTTACTCACCTGACTTAAGTCAATTTTCAGGGTAAACGAAGGAGATCAGGATTACTTTAACATGCAATTTTTCCAAATGATAAAGCCGAGCCCTGAGTAAAAGAAAAAAAAAATTAAACATTATTTAGTGTTATACAATAATTATAATTTACCTCATTTTTAAAGAACAAAGGATCAGAAATAAGAATTTCTATGCTATAGACACAGAAATTGATTGTTACTATTAAAGGGCAATTAAACCCTACAAAAATACCCCCTCCCCCCATATAAAAGTACTCAGGGTAAGAAATGCTAGGTCCTTATCCCTGGGTTTGCTGTACTTATCTTAAATGTAGGCAGCAAAGTTGATCTCATAGTGCTGGTCTAAAAACTGCATAGCCAACTTGAGATCACTTTGCTTGCTTCATTTAGTACAGCAAACCCAGGGGTGAGGACCTTGTGGTTCAGGTCCTTACCCTGGGTACATTTATGAAGGAGGGGTGGGAGTTGGTCTGGGGGGGTGCCGGGGTGGAGCAAGAAACCTTTATTCTCCATTAAAACTCACATTTTATCATACTGTACACATTTTGTCTATAGATGTGCTGTGATTTAGGGCTTGTTTCCCATTTACTGTGCTTTGTTGGGCAGTCACAATATTTAGTCTATTTAATCTAGTCTGACGCATGCTGGGTTTTATCATATTAAGATGATTTTTAGGGAATTATTTTGTGAACAGTGGCAACAGTTACATCAACATATCAGTCCAAGGAGACAGCTGTTTAAGAATCCTTTTAGATAAATTGATTATTATTTGATGCTACCACGCTGTCCAACATATTCTGTTACATACAATAGGACTTTGCTTCCTAGTCAGATCAGAAGGGTACCACCCTAATGTGGGACTGAGACACAGTACCCCACATTAAAAGCTGCATGATTTCTACTTTATGCTAAGAAATAAAGAATAAAGGATCTAAAAAAGACAGGATAATAGGCACAAACAGGAATGCGTAAATACACTACAGGTATTGACAAGATCAAAAACAACCCAAGTAAGACAGGCGCTTTGATATTTACAACATTAAAGAACTCATCCAATAGTATTTTTTAGTTTAACACAATAGAAATGCAATGATATGTTGGAACTGTTTAATTGGTGATTTTCAACAGGCAAAACCCCCTTTCAGTCTTTTACTGAAAACTGCATATTCCCCTTACCCTAACAGAAAGATCCAAGATCTGCCAAGTCCATCAGGGCATCTCTGTCAGTTGTGGGATTTCTAGATCAATAGGCGCAATTGGGGGTGTTTAGGGGCAAAATGTGTAAAATGGTGAAATTAGCAATAAACAATAACAAAAATTCCTGATGAATTAGAAGTGTAGTCATGTACGGTAAACCTAGATTTTCTATATCATCTCAAAATTGACCACAGTCAATGATTGACATTGCATCACTGGGCATTATAGGATGAAATGATAAGGAATCCTATTGCAGTCTACTAAATAAACACATGAATATAAGTAAGTGACAGTTAAACTCACATCACATTGTATTTATCTAAACACTTTGAGAAAAAATATAGAAAATAGGGGTTGCTTGAATGTGCTCCTTTAAAAGGGTTCCATCTTAAAGCATATGTATTATTGTTTAGGGGTACATCCCTATAATGTTGACTCACTGGCATGTTTACTTCTTAATTTAGAATGTATGCTATGAGGCAAAGACTCAGGCAATAGCCACAATTCTACAATGGCAGCTTATGTGGAAGAGGCTTACAGTATTCAACCATTAATATTTATAAACAGCACAGTTCTGTAGCATTAAAAAAAACACACTAATAATCTATATCCAAAATCCCATTAATCTGCTTTCTGCTATAAACACATGAATGTTTTTTCATGGCCTTTAAAGGATTAAACTGAATAAAAGTAAAATTCTACATGCAAACTGTATACAAATTTAAGAAAATAATGATTGCAAACTTTCTCAGTGACAGATTATTTCATTACAAATTTAAGGGAAACAAAGATGCCAAGCTCTATCTTAACAACAGATGCAGAATCAGTCCCAATCTAAATGGAAACATATGTCTATAAATTATTAGTTACTCTTGACAATGAAAACAAGGAGGCACTGATAATGTTTTACTAACCAGTACATGTAAACAGTACTGAAAACCAGCATTTCAGCATATAAAAAAACATATGTTTTGGCTTCATACCCAAAGACTTAAAAACATCATAGAACTCTCCAAGAAACTCATCTGGATCCAGTCTTGTTGGGACACTACAGAACTTTGGACTTGCTACAAGTAATTGTTATTATCTTAACAATCCTAGGTTTCCAGGAGATCCCCCTATCTCTGTGAGCCTTCCTGCTTCCAAGTTTGGATAAAGATCTAGCAGTTTATTTATATAGACAGAATTAATATCAATTATTTCCACTGTTTTAAATGTTACACAGGAAGTGCATATTTTCAGCTGTAACAAAAACAATACATTACTTTTTTAACAGCAATTGTTTTTGTTTGAGGAATCTTTAATTCCTTTTGTACTGCCAAGAAATACATATATGTTTTTAACAAATCACTTGGTTTCATGGTATTTCACTTAAAAAGGTAGAGATGTTGAGGATTTTCTAACAAATGAATTTGTTAGTTTATTAGACCATGTTATGCGTTCCCATGATCCCTGCATCATTTTTTAAAATAGTGCTAGACTTTGATTATAGCATGTAGATGGAAATATTTAACAAAATGTTTCTTAATATTCCGTGATTTAACTTAGAAGCATTGCAAATTTTAGTAAAAAAAGCATTACAGAGTGTCTCTTACTTTGCCTACTTTTGTTCAAATCAGTCATGGTTGAAAGTCTGGTTTACTGAAACCCCTTCAAGGCACAGAACACAGGAAATTAGCTGCCCTTCTAGGTACACAGGTGCACAGACTAAACAGGAAGTTTACTGTTGCCAACGCCCCAAATGGTGACCCACCAGGAATGGTGTTTGCAGAATGTATGTATTAGCTTTTTTAATGCTAGTATTTTATACTAGATGATAGATGAATAGATTTTAAGGGTGTTTTGGGCACTTTTATTTTTGATGTGTATTATGACTTCTTGACGTTTAAATTAAATTCAGTAATACATGTAATATATGATGCCATCATCAGCAAAATAGGTACTGATGTGTGTACTGGTGTGAAATATTTGTGGGTTCTTTAAATGTACAGTAAGGAGAAAAATCTTGATGAATTGTATGAATTAATCTCACATGGTAGCAGGTCCTGTATACACCAATTGTCTCAATTTACTTATCGCCATCCTCCTGTGAAACTAAACTTTCTCCTTTATGCCATCCCTATTCTTTTCTAGGCAGCTAAAGAGGGTATTCCTGTGTGAATGAATCAAGGAGATGTTTATTGAGATATTATTATAAGTGGTTTAGATCACTAAATACACACAGAAATTTTGTCTATGGGTTTATATAGAGTTCCACACAGTGTTAAAGGTCAACCACCCTCATAAGAACATCTTTAAGAAAGAATGGCCTCTTTAAAATATGTTGATATATCATACTTTGTCCTATAAATTCATTACTATTTGCCTGCTATGCTTCTGGATGCATTATGGAAACTGAGCAATTTAGAAACCTGTACTGAGCCTGGGCATGCTCAGAAGAGGCAGCTAGGGGATTAACATTCAGTCATTGGCTGTGATGCCATCTGTCGAATCAATAACTGACAGTTGCTTACTGGAAGAACCAGGAAGCAGAAACAGGAGAAACAGAATATTTTGCAGGATATTACCGTTTAGGGTTTTGGGAGGTAATTTACCTGTGTGTAAGTTTTCATTTTGGGGCTGGACTTGCCCTTTAAAGAAAAGACAACAGCAAATAACATTAAAAAAGATTCAGATAAATACTGTAAATCCTACCAACTAAAAATAACTATTTTGAATATTTAAGTCTTTCCTCAAAACCCTGACTAGACAAACTCATAAATTAATAATAAGCACTTACCAACAGGTTTCAGGATTCAAACAACTGCTTTTTGGAAACTGATTTGAATCTGACCTTGTTTGTATTTTTATCTTTTGTCTTGCATTTTTGTTTTCAAGTTTTTATCTCCAATGTGTTTTCAATCCTGTTACTCTTGCACCTACGCATTTACTTAAAAGCGTTGATACACCCTGGGCGTCAGCGTGGAGCACTACACTTCTCTCCTGAAGTGCTAATCATTTTCGCTTAAAATAGCATGAAATGTCAGACAAACTGCTGTCACTGCTCCAAAGTGTTAATGAACTCTGGAAATTAAAACGCCACATCTGCAGCTCATATAACTCACTCCCCAACCCATACAATTTGCAGTCCAGATCTGTATTACTAGACTGTTAACTGGAAAATGTAATTTTTAAAGGATTATTACATGTCAACATTTTCTTCCCATGATAAATGGTGGTTTGCTTTCATGAAAAATATTACAATTTAAAAGCCCCCAGACCCCTATTTCTCAATTATTCAATTGGATTTATATATATGCTGCTAAACAAACGTCCAGATGGATCTTATTAAATTGTTCACCTTAAAAATCGGGGCTCGGTTTCTACAGTATCCATAACCAGGGTAGGATAGGATACAAGGACATGAACGTCATGTGTTTAATAAGAAAATAATCCACCTCTTTCTACATTTTACTGTACAATGTGAAGCAGCATGTTCAAAGGACACCTTAGTGAAAATATTTTCCATTTATAAGTCTCTAAGATGGTTCATATTGCGTTACGTTAGATCTGAACTGGTAGAAGGATATGGGCATGACAAGACATGCGATAATGAGCACCTAGCTGACAAAGAATTACCTAATAGGAAAAACAGATTCAATATTCAATATAGGAACATTGGTGTGTCTATGGAAAAAAAAAACACTGACTGACAGCCACTGGTCTATGAGTTTTGTTTTTTTGATTCTAGAGATAACATTTGCTTGCCATTACTAATCCACAGCTGATTTTCTTTGCATAACTTTATGAAAGCTGACAGCAGATAAAAGTCTGTTCGTGGGGAAGTCTGGTTATTTACTGACACAACATGAAAAATGTATCATGGTCTTTTAACACTAAAATTGGGCATTTCGATTACTTCAATATATTTCCCTTCTTTTGGGCAGTTTTCAGATTTCAATTTGCTTATGAAGGGGCAATATACAATAATACATTTAGTGCTATTAATACACATGCAAGGGATGGGAGCCCACATAGTATGATGATATGATTTTTTGATCCTAATAATTCCTTATAGTTTGTAGGCACCCAAGAACATTATTGTAGATCCAACTGGGTTCTTAATACAGATGGTAAAAGCATAATGGACAATCCATTGGAAGGTATTTCCTATAACCCCTTGTACATTTAGGGCAGCATTGGAGAGATGTCACTTTAGGCCAATCCAATTAAAAGGCATCTCTAATCTACACAATGAGAATGGCAGTTAATAAATGTAATATATACCAGTGTACAGAATTTTATTGACATTACAGGACAACTAAAGCCTCAGAACAACATGAGTTAGAAGGCACATCTCCTTGTTATAAAAGCAGTAATCAGTGTCTTACCTCTCATTTTAATATAAAAGTTACATTTCTCAACAATAATAATTGTTGATAAATTTAACTTTCAAACATGAGGTTTGTATCTTATTTCCCAGTGTTCCAGTATCTCGGTGTGGTTACTGACCATTATGTTCTTTACACATGCTCAGTCCTAAGATACTGCAGGAACTTGTTACAGTTGGTCACACGAACTAGTAGCCTCTAGCCAATCCAACACCCCCTAGTAGCCTCTAGCCAACACAATCCTCATGTTAGAAACTTACATTTCTCAACAACCATATTAAAATGAGACATAAGACACTGATTACAGCTTTTATAACAAGGAGATCTGCCTTCTAATTCAAGTTGTTCTGAGACTTTAGTTGTCCTTTAATATCAATAAAATTCTGTACACTGGTATATATTACAGGACAAAATAGGCAAGGGAGCATGTGACTGAGATCAGGGTTGTGGACAGTCACTGTACATACAGTTATTTCATCCAGTTCATCAAGTGGTAACATTTACAGTTACAGTTTATTGATGTTTTTAGAGGGTATATGTTCAGATTCTTAAGTGTAAAAATGTGGGTTTAGTTCTCCTTTAAAAGAGACAGAAAAGCAAGTTGCATGGTCTGAGAAACAAAATGTTGCATTGTTAATGGAACTCTACATGTAATATTTGTATTTACAGTGATGCTCTTCTAGACTGAACATTGTATTTGCCTTAAAGGTGAAGTTAAGTGCAAATACATATGCTTTTCAGAAAAAAAAGAGCAGTATTTTTTCATCCCAATGACCATAGTCTGCCAATTCAGCATTTTTTCTGTGTATAAATAAATGCAAACAAAATACTGACTTCCTGTTTGCAGGACCCCTAATAGAGACTGTTATGGTCTTGCCCTTGACCCAGCGCTTGGGTTGATTCAGTTGCTCAGTAGAGATCTGAGCATGTTTGGCCCATCCAACAGCCAATCAGTAGAAATTACTGTTAGGAACATTCCAAGGATGTGGTGCATCCTGGGAAGAAGAAGGACCTGAAATGTCAGCTCACTAATGTCAACAGCAGGGAATGGCAAAATGGGAGAGAATATGTAGAATAACTAAGAAGGCATTACACAAACTAACAATTTAATAAATATTGATATTTTCCATTGAACTGTCCCTTTAATGAAGATTTTATCATTATTATTTCTATATAATTCATAACCAAAGATAGAAAAGTTTGGAATCAATAACATATTTCATTTGTCTGTCACAGTTAAGAAAGGAACTAGGTATGATTTTAGTCTTTTAATTAAATGCAATGGGCTTCTTATTATACATCTCTTTCTAAGAGAAAAAAAAACTCTTTACTAAAAACATGAATGCTAAAGAGCAGTAATAATTAAATTGAGCCCACTAGTACCTCTTAATGTCATCTGATCCAAGATATACATGAAGAGAAATTCTGTTTGTTTATAAACAAACCCTCACAAACCCCATTTACAAATCCATGAACGTTTAACGCTAAACCCCGCTTGAGCGTTTCGAATCACATTTTGTGCAATATACTTGGATGTGCCCAAGATGTGCTGCAATCCCTTATTCAATTGCATACATGCACAATATTTGGATATAATCTATATAGTATGGACAGGATAGCATGTTGCATTTACAGTCATATACTGTAGATTTTTTTCATTTTAACTCTAACATATATACATAATATCTCTGTCAATGGCAAGTAGGTACAGGCCTATAAACATACATTTTCACTAGAAGTCTCACCTAATTTAGAACAGGCTGTGGGTGGAAGTTCAAAAATGAACCTTTCATTCTTTCTCATTGTGATTAAGCAAAGATACACAGAAACCATACAGGACAGGAATTCCTGCCCCATTATCCATTCTGCTGTGCTCCTCTCCTGCACTGCTATTACTACTGTTACAACATGACCGCCAAAAATCACTTTTTACACTGCAATATAATTTTTTCCCCCTCAGAATTCTAATCAAATTAGTCTAATGTTTCAAATTGTACCTTCTTATTCACTCAAAGAAAAGAAAATCCATCTTTTACATCTAAAACAACACACTTTGAATATACAGAAAGGGAAACATCTGCAGTAAAGATCAAGTAGCTGGTACCATATGTGTAAATCCAAGTAAGTATATTTGTTATTTATTTTATTTTTAACAAGGGATGTAAAAGAGCTCTGGGATATAGAAATGCGTTTAAAATGAATACCGTATATACTCGAGTATAAACCGTCCAGAGTATAAACCGAGGTACCTAGTTTTAGGGGAAAAAAGGAGGAAAACCACACTGACCCGAGTATAAACCAAGGGGGTAGTATTTGCCACTAACGATGTTTGGAAACTACAACTCCCAGCATGCTTTATTGACATTAATATCTTAAGTTGCAAATACTTACAAATAAGAGTAAAACTCTTTATTGTGCATACTGTATGCAAAAATATAGGAGGATTTACCCCTATTTGCAAGTATTTGCCCCTTAAGATGTTTGAAAACTACAACTCCCAGCATGCTTTATGCTGGGAGTTGTAGTTTTCAAAATCTTAAGTGGCAAATACAGTATGCACAAATAAAGAAGGTTTTACTCTTATTTGTATGTATTTGCCATTTAAGTGTCAATGTCAATGTTTCCCCTACCTTGTCCGGCGGCCGCGCGATCCGCATCCTCGCTCCACAGCGGCTGCGCATCCGGATGATGTCACTACCCGGCGCCGCAAAGTGAGAGGCGCCGGGTGTAACATCATCCGATGCGCAGCGGCTGTGGAGCGAGGATGCGGATCGCGTGGCGCCGGACAAGGTAGGGGAAACATTGACTCGAGTATAAACCGAGGTAAGATTTTCAGGCTTTTATGAAAGGCTGCGTTTTCCTACATCACCTGGGGTTCTTTGGGGCAGCGAAAGGCTGCGTTTTCCTACATCACCTGGGGTTCTTTGGGGGCAGCGAAAGGCTGCGTTTTCCTACATCACCTGGGGTTCTTGGGGCAGCGAAAGGCTGCGTTTTCCTACATCACCTGGGGTTCTTTGGGGGCAGCGAAAGGCTGCGTTTTCCTACATCACCTGGGTTCTTTGGGGGCAGCGAAAGGCTGCGTTTTCCTACATCACCTGGGGTTCTTTGGGGGCAGCGAAAGGCTGCGTTTTCCTACATCACCTGGGGTTCTTTGGGGGCAGCGAAAGGCTGCGTTTTCCTACATCACCTGGGGTTCTTTGGGGGCAGCGAAAGGCTGCGTTTTCTACATCACCTGGGGTTTTTGGGGGCAGCGAAAGGCTGCGTTTTCCTACATCACCTGGGGTCTTTGGGGGCAGCGAAAGGCTGCGTTTTCCTACATCACCTGGGGTTCTTTGGGGGCAGCGAAAGGCTGCGTTTTCCTACATCAACCTGGGTTTTTGGGCAGCGAAAGGCTGCGTTTTCTACATCACCTGGGGTTCTTTGGGGGCAGCGAAAGGCTGCGTTTTCCTACATCACCTGGGGTTCTTTGGGGGCAGCGAAAGGCTGCGTTTTCCTACATCACCTGGGGTTCTTTGGGGCAGCGAAAGCTGCATTTTCCTACATCACCTGGGGTTCTTTGGGGGCAGCGAAAGGCTGCGTTTTCCTACATCACTGGGGTTCTTGGGGGCAGCGAAAGGCTGCGTTTCCTACATCACCTGGGGTTCTTTGGGGGCAGCGAAAGGCTGCGTTTTCCTGGCTTTTATAAAAAGAATTTAGCTACATAGTCAAGTGAGTTTCATAAGAAAAGATTCCACTGTTGCTCCCACTTGTTCTTTACCTGCTAAAGTGGTAAGAACCCGCTTAAGTGTAAGTTGGAGGTGTGATAGGCAGAGGAGACAAGTAAGCAGCAGCAGACTAGTAAGCCATCCCCTACCCATCACACCAAGGCATACACTTACTGGAGGATGGGGCAGGAGTTGTCTCCTGGTTGTTACTGAATCAAGCTGTCTGGAGGGAAAGAGAGGGGGATTGAAATTGTCAGGCAGACTGCTTAAAAAAATCGGGAGCACTATAATATATATATATATATATATATATAATTATATATAATACGGAAATGTCGGCGGCACTCGTAGCAATAAGGATAACAATGGGTGCAAGCTTCAACACAGGTTCCGCAGTCCTGCCAAATATTCAATAGTACATAGAAACGAAGCAGCACTCCTCCATATAAAACACGTTTGTTTTATTGAATCTTGTCACATGTTCAACAACAAGCGACGTTTCGGGCGTCACAGCGCCTTTCTCAAGTAACATGTGACTGTATATTGGCATACATCTTTACAACATTATATATTTTTCTTCTTTTGTATGTGAACAGGAAGTGACCCAGAGTTTCTGTTACAATAGACACAGTTAACCCTAGTGATGAGTCCCAAGTTCTGAGCGACATTAAGTATCAACCTCTCCCTATACTCCCCCAACTGGTGAGAATACAGATAACATACAATCATTGGAAGGCATACACTATATATATATATATATATATATATATATCCATGCTGGTTAAAGAAATAAATACAGATTATAAACATTTATTTAACCCACTCGGGGCCAATGTTTTCAATTCCTTAATCCACCAAGTTTCACGACATTTAAGTCTGTGTTCCCTATCACCCTGAAAGTTTAAGGGAACACTCTCCAATACCATGAACTTCATGTCCCTCCCTCCGTGTCCCTTTTCTACAAAATGCCTCGCTAAAGGTCACTGAGGAGTTATGTTGTGAAATACGTGACTTGACTTTCTGTGTGGTCAAATCCTAAACAAATGTTCTATGGACTTGATGACATTAACAATTGAGTATGTTAAAAAGGAAATAAGTGTGGTAGAGGCAGACCTTGAAAATGTGGAGGATAAACTTAAAGAATGTATGATGGAGGGAGACTTTGCTGAACTTAAAGCCAAATTACAAACTAAGATGGAGGAGTATAAAAAGGAAGTGGAGAAAAACAAAAGGAATAAGTTTGAAAGGGATAAGACCGACTACCAGCTGGGGAGAGTCTATAGATGGACTAAATATGACCCTTACCAACCAAGTGGATCATATAAAGGCCAACCTAAGCGCTCCACATCCGCCCCAGACTTGACCCAAGCCCCTAGAAGGAATAGGGGTGCGGTACAGAGGAATAATGATGTTTTTTTATTCCAGCAACCAGGAGAAATGGGAGGAGGAGACGGAGAGGGGGCCGACACCATCGGCGGAGCGAGAAAGAAACAAAATATGCAAGCACAAGTAATGAAGACTCGGAGCACCAAATAGTCCTTAATCTATCCAAGATACAACTGACTGACTTTGAGAATAAGGTTCTATCAAAGGGACTGGGATACTGTCCGACCACTCATTTGGACTTGTTTAAATTAGATGTTGATTTATACAGATTTTTCAGAGCAATTAGATTAAAAGTATTTTTTGCAGAGCAACCAGAGAGAGAAACGTTAGTTACTAATGATAGGAATTGTTTGGTACCAGAACTGTTTAAACATGAAAAATAAATAAAATTTGTGCCACCCTCTACCAATCCCCCGGTAGAAACATATATTAAAAGTATACAGAGAGATATACAAAGTATTATTGAAGATCCAGGGGAGGGTTATAAATATATGGAAAATATAACTAAACAAGAACGGGAAGCGATTAAGAGGTTGGCACAAAATAAGGAAATCACTATCAAACCATCCGATAAGTGTGGGGCGATAGTGATTTTTGATACGTCTTATTATATTCAGGAGATTATGTCTCAATTAGCAGATGTAGCAGTGTACATGAGATTGGAAGGTGACCCCACTAATAAGATACAGAAGTTGATTAATGACCATTTGGACAGACACCTAGAGATGGGTATCATCTCGGAGGGCTTGTCCAAAGTTTTGCGAGTCGGTGGTCCCAGGATACCCTTACTTTACACGTTGCCAAAGATACATAAAAATCCAGTTGAGCCGCCTGGACGGCCGATAGTATCCGGTATAGATTGTGTGTTTACACCTTTGGCGTCGTTGTTGGATAGGGTTCTGGGGCCACTGACACGGAAAAAACCTTCATACCTGAGAGATAGTATGGATTTTTTGGAAAAATTGAAAAATGTGGATGGAGGGATGGATGGTGGTGTATTGCTGGTCACATTTGATGTGACCAGTTTGTACACGTCAATTCCCCATTGTGATGGTATGAAAGCCACTAGATGGCTTCTTGAATCTGAATCTGATTATCCTAGTGAACAAATTGAATTCTTTATGAAAACTCTTGAGATCATACTTACCCAAAATTATTTTCAGTTTCAGGATGAATTCTATTTACAGCTCAGGGGGACCGCGATGGGGTCCAATGTGGCCCCGTCGTATGCCAATGCCTTTATGTCATGGCTGGAGGACGGGCATGTCAGTTGTTTGGACCTCTACCGGGCCAATTGTCTGGCCTGGTGGAGGTTCATAGATGACGTGTTCGTCCTATGGCGGGATGGCATTGAGTCCCTGTCGCGGTTCCACCGGGAGTTGAATGGGACTCATCCTGCTATATCATTCACCATGACGTATAGCCAGATGGAAATTCATTTCCTGGATGTCATGGTGTATAGGCATGGAGGGTTACATACCAAGTTATATACTAAGCCAACAGATCGAAACCAGATATTACAGTATAACAGGTATCGATGTTTTCACATGTTTTGGATGACAGCTATCAGTCAACTTACTAGGGTCAAGAGGGTTGTCAGTGAACAGACAGTGAGGACCCAACAGACAGATAACATGGTTAGGAAATTTATAAAGAGGGGATATCTCAAAACGGTATTGGATAGAGCAAGAGAAAAAGTAAATGTGGTAGAGGGTTTGAATAAAGTAAAAAAAGATAGGGCCCCTAGACTTACCTTTGTGTCCCAATTTACCCATCATAGCTCCCAGATTGGTCGGGTCTTGAAACGTCATTGGCCCATTTTGAAGCAGGCTTATCCTGAAGTTAGAGAATTCGATGTGCCCCCACTGATGTCATACAGGAGGAATGACACCATTGGGAAATTGGTCACTTCCACCCGGGTACAACACGATAAAAAATCTCAAGGTACTTGGTTAGATGGAGGGAGGAAAGGAATGTATCCATGTTGTCATTGCATATATTGCAATATGGTGGTGAAGGGAACTCATTTTGTACATCCAATTAATGGAAATAAAATTGAATTACGAGGTAAATTTACCTGTGATTCAAGGTTTGTGGTTTACGTGATTGTCTGTCCGTGTGGTCTCCTCTATGTGGGGGAGACCACAGAGAAAGTCAAGTCACGTATTTCACAACATAACTCCTCAGTGACTCAAAAACTAGTGAATTTGCCTTTAGCGAGGCATTTTGTAGAAAAGGGACACGGAGGGAGGGACATGAAGTTTATGGTATTGGAGAGTGTTCACTTTCAGGGTGATAGGGAACACAGACTTAAATGTCGTGAAACTTGGTGGATTAAGGAATTGAAAACATTGGCCCGAGTGAGTTAAATAAAGATTATAATCTGTTTTTATTTCTTTAACCAACATGGATATATATATATAGTGTATGCCTTCCAATGATTGTATGTTATCTGTATTCTCACCAGTTGGGGGAGTATAGGGAGAGGTTGATACTTAATGTCGCTCAGAACTCCTCACTAGGGTTAACTGTCTCTATTGTAACAGAAACTCTGGGTCACTTCCTGTTCACATACTATATAATGTTGAAAAGATGTATGCCAATATACAGTCACATGTTACTTGAGAAAGGGCGCTGTGACGCCCGAAACGTCGCTTGTTGTTGAACATGTGACAAGATTCAATAAAAACAAACGTGTTTTATATGGAGGAGTGCTGCTTCGTTTCTATGTACTATTATATATATATATATTCTGGAAGAAAGGCAGCACTCCTGTAATGGATTCTCACACGGTGCACGTGTCTATGAGGTCCTGCTGTAGGAGCTCTATTAAATAAAAATAATCCAATGGACACAGCACACATTTGCTTCTATTTATTTAGTCACCATGAGCTGACGACGTTTCGAAGGACACAGCCTTCTTTTTCAAGTTAACATGGTATCATGTATTACATACATTTACAAGATACATATATACATTTTCTCTCTCTCTCTCTGCTCCCATGGTACACAATTCTAACATTTTTGGCTCTATACACAACCACAATGGATTTAAAATGGAACAGGCATTATGTACTTCAACTGATGACAGTCAGCTTTAATTTTAAGGGTATTTACATCCAAATCAGGTGAACGCTGTAGGAATTACAATAAATTGCATATGTGCCTCCCACTTGTTAAGGGAGCAAAAGTAACAGAACAAAAAAAAAAAACCAGAAAACATAGCAAAAACATTAGGCATGGCCAAAACAACTGTTTTGGAACATTCTTAAAAAGGAATGCACTGGTGAGCTTAGCAACACCAAAAGACCTGGAAGATCACGGAAAACAACTGTGGTGGATGACTGAATTTTTTTTTCCTGGTGAAAAAAAACACCCTTCACAACAGTTGGCCAGATCAAGAGAACTCTTGTGTCAAAGCCAACAATCAAGAGAAGACTTCACCAGACTGAATACAGAGGGTTCACTGTAAGATGTAAACCAACCATTGGTGAGCCTCAAAAACAGGAAAGCCAGATAAGAGTTTGACGAACACCATATAAAAAAGCCTTCACAGTTCTGGAAGGAAAAGGACTGCTCACGATCCTAAGCATACCACCTCATCAGTGAAGCATGGTGGTGGTAGTGTCATGGCGTGGGCATGTATGGCTGCCAATGGAACTGGTTCTCTTGTATTTATTGCTGATGTGGCTGCTGACAAAAGCAGCAGGATGAATTCAGACGTGTTTCAGGCAATAGTATCTGCTCATATTCAGCCAAATGCTTCAGAACTCATTGGAAGGTGCTTCACAGTGTAGATGGACAATGACCCAAAGCATACTGCAATAGCAACCAAAGAGTTTTTGAAGGGAAAGAAGTGGAAAGTTATGCAATGGCCAAGTCAATACCCTGACCTGAATCTGATTGAGCATGCATTTCACTTGCTGAAGACAAAAATTATAGGAAAATGTCCCAAGAACAAGCAGGAAGACAGTTGCAATAGAGGCCTGGGATGAATCCTATCGTCTGGTGATGTCTATATGTTCCAGACTTCAGGCTGTAATTGACTGCAAAGGATTTGCTACCAAGTATTAAAAAGTGAAAGTTTGATTTATGATTATTATTCTGTCCCATTACTTTTGCTCCCTTAACAAGTGTGAGGCACATATGCAAACTGTTGTAATTTCTACACCATTCACCTGATGGATGTAAATAACCTCAAATTAAAGCTGACAGTTAAAGCACATCATCTTCGTTTCATTTCAAATCCATTGTGGTTGTGCATAGAGCCAAAAATGTTAGAATTGTGTCGATGTCCCAATATTTATGAACCTGACTGTATGTTTGCTCCCTAGTTAAATTCCCCGCCTAGGGCAGTCCAGCTAGAAAGGAGATTTATAAGCTCTGTAAACTCACTCAGTTCCCTGGAATAGTTCATAATAAATAAAAAGAGAAGCAGTTTAACTTTGACAATGTAATATCAAAGACAAAAGTATAAATATGCTGAAAGCAAAGTACAGGATTTAAATATAGCCAGTTTCATAATTTCACCAAGATCATGCAAAATATTGGGTTACAAACTGAATATCACTGTTTCCATAGTAATTCCACTGCCACATTGGTGTAGAATATCACAATGTATGCTACTGTACTGAAGGGAACAAGGACACCAGGTAAAGGACATTATTCTAAAAATCTCTGCGGAAGCAGTAACATAAGTTCAGAACAGCTGGAGCAGACAATAAAGTGACAGGGTATTCAGAAACCAAAGACATAAGATTCACATACTTTTATAATAACTATTTTATCTGCAAAATTTTCCTACATAGACCTAGGGGCATATTTATAAAGGTTTGTTAAACTTTTCGCCTTCTTTAACGCAGCCTTTTCGCCAAATTTGGACTTTTCACTATTTATAAAGCAGTGATAACCAGTAGCGAAAGGTCATTACCGCTACATTTTGCTTTTCGACATATATCGCTGCGGTAACCGCTGAAGCATATTTAAAAAATAGCAAAAAATATATTTTTGCATTAAGTTCAGCCATTAAAAGTCTGAAGCGGCGAAAACGCATACCGTATATACTTAAGTATAAACCGAGTTTTTCAGGCTGTAAAATCAGCCTGAAAACTCGGACTCGGTTTATACTCGAGCCACTCACCATTGAAGATCAGCGTCCTCTCCATTCCGGCAGCAACGTCCTTTTATTTAATAGTGTAAAACTTAAAAGGCGAATTTTCTCTAGTTCATTAATAGGATATGGTAAATAGAGTAAAACTCAAAAGGTGAATTTTCTCTATTTTATTAATGGAACAAATTTTTTATTATTACTTATTTTCAGCAAACTGCACCTAATTATCAAACCAGTTACATTAATATGGGAACATACCATAGTGCTGTGTAAGAAATCGTGTAATGGAACATTCCAGTAAGTAATGATGTTTGGCGAAAATTCTGGTAAAAATGCAACAAAAGGGAGAAAGGGTGGGAAAAAGGCGAAATTTCACCTATTTATAAATAGCTTTAAACAAAAAAAATGACAAAAATAGCTCTGAAATTACACTAGAGAGCAATCTCTCTTTTTGCAGTGATACCACAGTTAACGCAATGAATAAGTCGAAAACTATCACCGCACATCGCCACAGTGATACTTTTCAACAAAGGCAAAAGCAAAAACGAGCGGTTTTATAAATAAAGCGAAAATAGCGCTATTTGTCATTGCGATGTCCTGCGATAGCGAAATGGCGAAAATCTTTTATAAATATGCCCCTTAGTTATCACACAAAATTTTCCAAACCTTTTTCGATAACCTGTTCAGTTGACACCAACCATATAACAGAAAAGACAGAATGATCAGGAGTAAGATTAAATCTGTGATAAACTTGAAGAACAGTGAAATGTAGCTTCCACTGCTTATATGAATTCATTTTACTGGAATGTTATGGAAAAAATGAGTTATCCCATATCTGCTTTCCACAGTCCAACACTGAGAATTCTTTTTTACAACACTAGTACAAACCTTTTGATTTAATTGTGCTATCTAAAGATACGTACTTTTTTTTATAATAACCATGGAAATGTATTTTGCTAGGTAAAGTAAAATATTAAATAAGTGACTGTCTTTAGAAAAATATATATTTCTATAATAAATGCAGTAGAAGAATTTCAGCAGGGCACTCACAGGATTTATCAAAAAACAGATTTTATTAAAGGGTATGTCCACTAAATTTTAAAATGTTGCAGGGAATTGCTATAAACCTCGACTTCGCAAGGTTTATAGCAATCACAGCTGTCCCCAAATGTACTTACCAGCCTTCGTTCCCCCACTGCCAACTTTCCGTGCAAGGAAGTCAAGCAGGAGGGGCTCGACGGGCATCTGCTCCTGTGATTGGCTAAGGCGCGATGCAACGTTACACTTACCTGCTTCTATGTGCCTCCTATATTCTGCGTATGTCTGAATATAGCAAAGATAAGACGGCACGTTGGGAGAGCTTGAGGATCAGCTGTTCAGAAGCAAGTGGAGTGCTAGCAGGTAAAAGTTTAGCACTGCATCGGGTGAGTTTTGTATTGAGTATTTGTTTGAGTATTGAGAACAGGGAAGAAGCTATCCTACTCTCCCTGTGAATTATAGCCCAACCTGGCATTAATGAAAACAACATATATTATAGGAAAAACATTTCCATTTAAAAAAAATGACATTCAATAAGATTACAGGTGCATAGAAATATCAGTATTCATGTGGATTTTCTGGTTCACTTGACCTTACTTTTGAAGGTTATAAATAGAGAAAGTTTAGCACAGCACCAGACTTTGGTAACAAAAGATTGAAGTTTTCTTTAAATCATGGCAATATGCCACATGCTACAATAACAACAGCAAATATTTCCTTGTAAAGGGAAGCAGGCAGATGTCTTGTATCACCTGCCTTGTAACTGGTAACTATGGAGAATTGTTTATTTCTATTTTATATTGAAAAGATGTATATGTATATTGAGATGTATTTACAAAGCCTTGGATTAAATTCTATTTTATCAGAACCATTTCCGTTTACCCCCCCACCCCCACCCCATGGTTCTTCCACTAGGTTCGCCCGAAGATAAACTAAATTTCTGCTTGCCAGGTATGGCCTACATTCTACTAGTTCATAAAAAAATTAGGATGGATGTCAGATTTTTGTAAGTAGCGTGGTAACAATGAAATATCCACTTAATGGATGATATCTTTGTGATTTCCTGCTGTTCTAGCACACAAATTACCAGCATGAAATGAAATTACAAACTGTCTGGATACATTTTTTTTTTTTAAAGCAATATGTCTATTCACTATAGTTTCTACATTAGATCATGGTCTTTGCCTGTTTCTATATTCTGCATTTACACACACAGCAAACCAATCAAAATTCCAGAATTCAGTGTTTCTTAAACTGGGAGGGGGCATCCTAGCGTACCATGAAAAGATGACGTGCTTCTCAATTTTGACAGTGAAATTGTTTTAACCAGCTCACTAAATTTTTTTTAAACAAACTTAGAATAAAGAGTTAAATTCACGCTTATGGCTTTGCTATCGCAAAATGCGATATTGAATCGTGTTCGGGAGATTTACCCCCAAAAGTGGCTCTAGGTAAATTGCCATGAAAGTTTTGTAACTTTACACTACATTGATTATAGTCAAATTATACACTGTAAAATGTATAAAACACCATTCATTTCACAAGGGTTCAGCATGATGAATACAGGTGTGCTGAGCATGAATTTGCATTGCTAAGTGTGCCACAGACGGAAAAAAGTTTGCATACTGTAGCTATAAACTTTTTAAATGTATTAACTACATAGTACATTTGAAATTACCCTGTAATATATTGTATAAGTTATATTTGCACAAATATCAGTTACCAGTTTTAATAAACACTTAGAATGTGATTTCTTGGGTTAGGATTGCCTGCATCTCATCTATCCACATGAAGATGATTTTTCTGTCATCCATGATAAGATCTATGTCCCCAAATGACTTCTCAAAAAAGATGAGCCTTATCAGTAATACTTTAATCTGCATAAATGCATCAGTTTTATATCTAGACATTATTTCTTGGACCTTGTTCTAATTCAACTAATCGACTTGCTGAATGGACCAGTGAGTCTTGGGAGAGTTAGGGACTAGCACAGCTTGTTATGAGCTTTCTCCCTAATGTAACATGTGTGGCTAGATGCCAAGCAGTCAAAATAATGTGTTGCATAATTTAGCAGTGCAGAGGAAGGTCAGAAAGTACATTGCATATTTTCTGCATCCTGTATATTTATAGGAGTAACTCCCAAGTGAATTTGTATACATTTTTCCTGTTAATATTAGCGGTATTTGCATTGCAACAGAAATGCATGTATATTATGGTGTATATTATAGTAAATACTTTTTCAGATTTCCTGTAATGTATTGTATACAGGTATTCAAGTAAAGCGTGTTCCATGTATATATACAATCAGCAATTTTTAAAAAAAATTTAAGAAAAAAGCTTTAGCAATAAGCAGCAAGACATAAATGCTACCCTACGAGGCATAATATGTTACGGAAATCGTTTCCCCCCCCCCCCCCCCACACTACTAAGCATTGTTTTCATATGTAGCAAAATGTTTCATTTTATAATAGTGTTCTTTCATATCAACTGCTTTGTTAGCTTGTTTAATACTTTTCTACCTGGAGGAATAACTTGTGAAAGTCAAGTGCATAATCTGTGCATTGCACCTATAACCATTCTGAAGCAAATTATGTATTTATAGAGCCAGTAACTCTAACTCTAAGAAAGATGAAGGTACACAGGGGAGACTTTCAGGTAAGTCAGGTAAGTTTTTCAGGTAAGTCTTCCTCCCTTTAAAACGATTTCCAGGATCATGCTTCTAGCTGCAATTTATGCAAAATGATAGCAGTTTAAAGGGTGGTGTTTCCAGCTAGCACGGTGAGCTGTGACATCACCAGCACCATTGCTCTGCCCCCTCCCCCCACTGCGGAAAATCGTATGAAAGGTAAGTTTTTTTTCTATCTTCGTTCCTGGCTCCACAGGCATTGATTGAAGAACAGAAGGTAAGGCATAGCTCCTTAACCTCCCGGTCTTCAATCAATGCATTAAAGGAATAGTTCACTTTTGTCAGTGATCTATTCCTTAAAGAACCAGAGAAGCTAGAGACATCATTCATGGCTTGTTTGAAAGGTATAAAAGAAATCTTTTGTCCCTGGGTATCTGAACATACATATCGTTGAGGCTGGGGGGGATGATCATGCGAAGTTGTTACTCAATATAACTGACATTTATAAGTCTACTTGATGTCAAGTTAGAGGGTTGGAACTGTGTGGTGGACAGGATGTTTCCCAGTCACTGAAATAAATAAATGTAATCTCTAAAATTGGTCTTAAAACACTGCGTAATTTTCATTCCAAGGCACGTGCTCGGCAAGTCTAGAGTCAGTCCATTCAGTTAAACTGAAACCCAATAGCTTTTCCATCTAAAAGTTAAAAAGGCTTTTTCCTTTAGTAGGTTAAGCAACCAAATGGAATTTGCTTGGCAAGATGACAACCGCAAATGTTTTCTGACAAGGGTGTACTTAAACAATATAAGATGGCTTCATTATATACATTAAATGACCACATATGTGGGGAGGTAGAAAATATAACGTAGCCAGAAGTTGGATAAAAGTTTTATGAGAAGAGAATAAATATATATTAAGGTGAAAAAAAGGTCCATTTACGTGCAATGAAATCCCACTGGAAAAACCCAAAATATACCAAAGAGCCACAGCAAAATGAACAGGAACAACGTGTTCTGAAGACTGTGTAACCTATACGCGGTATGCTCTGAAATCACCATTTGTGCTCTGGAAGAAAAATGGAGTTTAGAGGGTTCAGACTATACCAGATATAAACAGCAGCTTGACCCACTTTCTCAACTCGCAGACTTAAACATTAGATTGGACTGTGTAAATATGAAGATATATATATATATATATCTTCATGGGTGTGCACACTCACAGTTCCTGTGTAAATAACTGGTGCTACCTAGGAGATTATATTATATTGAAATGATATATAGTCAAGGTGTACAACTAGGCTTTCATTCAACCTTTTATTGAGGGTGCAAAAAACAGCGACGTTTCTGTCTTTTCTCTCAGACCTTTCTCAAGCTATATATATATATACACACATACATAATAGTATACATTAGCAAAATTGACATGTTTTAATCTATTGTGCGCCTGTCATCAAAATTACAAATACACACAAACACACACACTGTTTACTGGTTCAATGTAACTTTTTTTTTGCTACAGTAATTTTAAGCAGTGGTATGTTGGTGCTGCCATACTATTACATTAGTTCACAAAAGCAATTAAACCATAGCTCTATGGTTCAAATTAATATAAAATATTTTGAAAATGGTTATTTACTTTAGACATCCCCTGAGAACGTTTTGTATTTTTTTTAGTGCAATGAAAGGATACGCGTGTTCAGACTGGGATTTAATTTTGCCACAGGCTCAAGCCAAGTGAGTTGGCATAGCCACTGTAATTGGCATGGTAAGGTTGTATACAGTATGGGGGAGATGTAAAAAAGGGCGCTATTGCCCAAACCAGCACAAAACCCACGCTACCAAATATTAATTTTTAACTGTTTTTGTGGGGGCCTGCGCTGTTTTAAAAACTTCCCATGCTTTGTGAATGAATAGGCTAACCCTTCCTTGATTCAGTTACCCAGTAGTGGGTAAGGAGTTCCATTTGAGATGCTAACTTAAAGGACAACTTAAGCCTCAGAACAAAACTCTTTCAAAAGGAAGGGCACCTTTAACATAAAAGCAATAATCTGCGTCTCTCTCATTTTGATATAGTTGTTGGTAAATTTACCTTCTAACATGGGGTTTGTGTTTATTTCGCAGCATTCCATTATTGCACAGTGGTCGCTGACCATTGTATTTTTTACACATGCTCTGTCCTGAGATACTGCAGGAACTTTTTACAGTTGGTCACGCCCAGACAAAGCAGCATGTGACTGAGGTCAGGGGTGTGGCCAGAATCAGCACATACACACAGTTATTGTAACCAGTTCTTCAGGGAGTTACATTTATTTTAATGCCATTTACTGTAGTGAGATTTTACACTTTATTGGCGTTTTTAAAAGGGATAATTTCAGATTCTGGAGTGTAAAAATTTTGGGTTTGGTTCTCCTTTAAAATTCCAAATACCTAAGGATTTCAACTGTTTTAATGCAAGATGCATGTGTTAAACGATCCCAATAGAGACAGCATTTCATTTTCTCAAAGGTAAATGGGAATGATGCCAGGTCTAATTAAATTAACCACCCATAAACACCATAAGCAATAAACAAGTACTTTAGAAGAGTGGATTACTAAATGAAGCACTTTCTGTGGTTTGTTTTTAGTCACAATTTATGAAAAGCCACAGTAAACATGCAATGGCTACTTCATTTACAAAGCACTTTGTTTTGTGTATATTTAAACCACCAACAGTCTTCTATATTTTGGACAAAAATTTTACATATCATCTACACTACTAATAGTTTTTGAACCATAGATTTAATGTCAAGGATAATGAAAACTTTTGTTTGTTATGCTTTACGTGCGTTATATTCAGTTAAAATATTAGTTAACATTATACATACAGTATAAGGAGAAATTACACAGTTAAAGGGTACGTCCACCCCTAATAAAAACTTTTAGCATGTTACTCAGTTGCCCCAAAACATAGGTTATGTTTTGCTTAAAATGTTTAATAACGTTCCCAGAATGAGATATTATACTTATAAGCTCCACGATCCGTCGTCTCTCTGCCACTTCCTGGTAAGGCAGTCAGTCATGGCTGTGGCAGTGATGCTGCGGCCAATGGCTGACTGCCAATATCGGACCAAACCTCCACTGCTGCTGCTCGTGAATGGAAAAGGCATGTAGAAGCAGCAGTGGAGAGTGAGTGCAGGCGGTGGATCTTGGAGCTTGTAAGTATATCTCGTCCTGGGAACATTATTAAACATTTTAACAAAAACAAAGCCTATGTTTTGGGGTCCCTGAGTAACATACTAAAAGATTTTATTAGGGGTGGACATACCCTTGCCGCTCAGCCAATCACAGACGCGACTGCCGGTCCCGCCCCTCTGCTTGCATTCTCGCAAGCAGAGGGCCGGCAGTGCGGCGGAGGAACGAGGGGAGGTAAGTAAGAGTTTGGGGGGCTTTCTGAAAAAAATATTTATGCGGTTGGGGCTGGGAGACATGGGGGAGCAGCATATTAAAAATCCATTTTAGGGGTGGACATACCCTTTAACCCTCTGGGAGTAGGATTTAAAAGAAACTAACATTTTGTCACTTTCTCCTATTTAAAGATTTTTTTATAGGGTAACTGTGGTCTGACAGGTCCCGACGGACCTTGTCTTCTATGCGCATAGATCGCGCATGCGCATAGAAGACAAGGCCCTTCGGGCCCTGTAAGACTACGCGCCGGGGGAGCGAGCGAGCGGGTAAGTTTCTTACCTTCTCTCCTGGCTCCTGTGTGTTCTATTGAAGAACGGAAGGTAAGGCACAGCTCCTTTACCTCCCATTCTTCAATAGAAATGGATTCCGAAAACTTACCAAAACCAGTGGAGATACTCTTTAAAATGAACTCACAATCATGTTTCTAGCTACACTCTTTCTAAACTTACAGCATTATGGGTGCTTACATAGTAAGCTGTGACAGCACCAGCAAGCACCTGGCTTGAGCATGTCCACTTGTATCCTACTGCTGGGGCACAACATTATCAGCTGCTTCACAAGCCCTTGCCCTGAACTTCTTTATCGTTTTTAAAGCTAGACACAATCCTGAAAAAATCTACCTAAGGTTTATATAGGCAGAATAAAGCACAGATATTTATTTCAAGACTGTAACTAGCTTTAAAAAAGATTTTTGGGGGTGGGCACTTGTATGGAGACCACAGTTCCTCTTTGACAAGCTGTATATTACAGATTACGTAGAAGGAAATGTGGGTAATACACAGAGTAAAAGTAGATTTAAGATTTAATTTTCCTTAAAGGGAATCTATACCAAAAAATAGGTTACTTTAAATTGACCATAACTGGAAACTATAATTTTTCCCAACCACCATAATTTTTTTGTTGATCTGCCCCCTATTTCTTTAGATATCCAATCTAAAACTTCTTATATTTTAGCTGTCAATCAAGTTCCTTGCTCTCAAAAAATATTCTTCTGTGAGTAGTTTTACTTTAGCTGGAATGGTAATAGAGTTTTGACAGCTGGAATGCTGTGTGCAGGCTTGACAATTGGTTTGTGGGGAAAAAGTCAGATGGAAGTGGGAGTGGTTAAAATAGGGAGGGGGGGTACTGCTCCTAAACAAAATGTGTACTGGATTGAAGGCATGCAGCAACACACACAAATCAGAGTAAGTGCTACTTACATATATTCAATTATAGATTAAAATGAGGCAAAGTAATTTTTTCAGTATAGTATCCCTTTAAGCTTCAAAACTTGTTCTGTACATAAATGTATATTGTATCAGTAATTGTGCATCGGCAACAGTACTGACGGTATTGTCCCTTTATCATTGTTTACCCATCTTAAGACTAGTAGATAGCTGTATCAGGCATTCCTAAACACATCTTTGCTATTAGAATTACACATTCTGATATCTAAATTGTATATTAAAGCAGTGTTTCACAAGCTACATGTCACAGCACACTGGAGAGCCTTGATAAAGTCAAGAAAATATTTTTTCTAAAAAAAAAAACAAAAAAACCCACTGTAGAGTAAACAGTATAAAATACTATAAATATACATTTTTTTAAGAGAATCCAAGAACACAGTGAACCACAGCAGACATTTGCAGAAGTTTGAGATCTACTTATCCTTACTTGCCACTATCTGTAAAACATTGAGAGAATTACTCTCCAAATCCCCTGGAAGTCATGTGGTGCCAAGAGCCAGATGAGACTTGCAAAGTGTTAAATGTTACCATTAACATTTTGCACAGACCAAACACATACTCACACATGTCATACATACAAACTGTTGTGTGCAAAGTACTGCCACAATGCTGACTTTGTGTGGCCTGGTAGAAGGCTCTCTTATCTCCAATATATCAGGGGAATCATTTGCAGCTTGGTGAGTAAGTAACTTTGGAAACAGTCCAGAAGCTTAATCATTTACCATATTTTCGTGATCTACAGTACCTGCTTAACAGACCTGTTCTTTGTACACATGAAGTTGGACAAAGAAGGAAGTATTTACCACATCTTTACAAGAGTTTTTCACTTTTTACAAATAGTCACAGTGTACATCAATAAAAACACCCAATAAACTTCAGGGGAAACAGATGTCAGCTTTGGACACAATTTGTAAAGTTTGCGATTAAGTAAAGCACTGAAAAATACCTAGATTTTGCTAAATCTTGGAACCATTATATCAATAATTATGCGGTTTATCATTTCAAAATAAATTTGTCCTTTACATAAGTCTTTAATATTATAATAACATATGCTTGAAAGCAGAGAAGGGGAGGGGCTATGGGTATTATTAATGGAAACTGCATACTTAAAGTACATGATTTCCAGCCAAATCATATGCCAGATTGTAGTTCCCTTTTCATAAATGGTTTGCTTGCTTTGTCAAAGATAGTGTTGAAAGACCAGAAAGACTGGATGTTCAAGAAATGCTGAGAGGTTCCTCCTGGTTCAGCTGGCCTATTTAGGAAAGGTAATTTCTCTGGTAAACTCTCTAATCAAGAAATTTCCTTATTTTAATCTTTCAAAACTGTAAAATACGCAAATTCACTAGTAATTAAATCAGGGCAACAGTTGCTATACAGCACGTGAAGGCCACAATCTAGTGTGCATAGAATTAGGAGGTGGGAGGTCAGAAGCTGTCAGCTCATGCTCATGTTGGAAAGCATCTTCCTGGTATGCTATTAGCCTAGCAGCAGGGATCTGTATGTTTGTAAATATAGCTCTGTTTATATATAGATTTATATTCTCGAAATATGAGATTGTTAACAACTATGGTTTCCACCATTAAAAGAATTTACTGAAGCACTAACCTAAATTAAAAAAAGGGAGAATTTATTAAGAGAACATTTATATATATATATTTTTTATATTTCTTAAAGGAGAAAATCAGCTGTGTCTAAGCCTTAATGGGTACACACCTACCTTTAAAATAACTCTAGAATCATGCTTCTAGCTTCAGTTTATCCAGTTACAGCAGTATAAAATATATTTATTTTTTTGCTAGTAATGTGATCATCACCAGAATTTTGGGGTCTGCCTCCAAGTTTAAGGTTGGAGCATGCCCACAACTGGGACAGAGCATCGTTAGCTGTATCATAAGACCCGCCTCCAAAATTCTTAATCATATTTAAAGATAGCCACAAGCCTGAAAAGAAAACATTTTCTTTCCATTTGGTTCCCAGAGGTAGAAGAAATGACAAAGAATGGTTGCAGGTCTGTAAATAGCTTCAGAAAAGATTGATTTTTTGGGGGGTGGCTTCTTACAAAGAACATCATGTGACTGTCACAGAGACTCAGACAGAAAGGATTGACCAGAAACTGTAAATTAACAAGCCTATAACTAAAGATTCAGATAAGCTAGATACATCATCCTAGGCTAGTTTTAAAGGTATGAAAGAGGAACTTGTATGGAGACCACAGTTACCCTTAGAATACAGTGAAGATCTGCTTTTCGGTCAAGCTATAAAAGTTTGTTTATTTATTATGAAAAAGCAATACCAGATCCCTATCCTGTAAAAGAAATGCTTACATTTCCAGACAGGTGCTGCCATGGTTCCAAAGAGTTCCAGAAATCATACTTACTGTTTTTGCATACTTGCAAAAATCTCATATTTAGGTATGTTTTTCCAAATGCATGTGTTAGCAAGTACTCTAATAGGAATACAAGGGTTCACAGCTATGTGGAGGCTGGCACACTTGATGCAATCTGTTACCAGGCCTACATATTAATAAACGCCTCTGTACTTAAAGATCTGTGCTCAACTATGTTAAAGAGGTTGCACAATTAAATGGTTACGTCATTCTTGGTGCTTGTATATAACACTGCTCAAATATAACTCACTGTGTCTCCTGATACTGTTAGCTAGCAGGTGATTTACAAAGGCTATTAAACAATCAATCTCCCTACCAGGCACAAAAACATGGAGAAACATCAAGGATTAGTATAAACACATTTATTAAATATTAATATATATATGACAAGTAAACAAAAAAATAATGACAGATCTGTCCATAACAAAGAAATACTTTTATATGTAAAATGTCTCTAGAAATACCCTGCTCTCACAGCTGTTTTGCTTAGCTTGGGTCTGGTGGCTTTTGGGATGTTTTGGCAACGTTAGGAGGTAAATCAACTGATCTGAGCACCTTTAGACAATGTTCAATCAATTACAACAAACGTTGGTTTCAACTAAATTTTATTGACTACAAATAGACAAATTGTTTTATTCCAACACCCACACAAGTCCAGTCTTCTAATTGGACAGAAAGCACAAGATCTGATCCTAAAAGTCAACTGCAGTGCCAGAAAGATGATAAGAAGCATAATAGAAAAAACACTGGAATTAGAGGGGTTATATTTAATTTGAGAATTGACCCTTTTTACAACAGATTCTTTTGGGCCTTACAAAAGAATCTGGCCCATTAATCTCAAAAATTGCCACATGGCTGACAGAGGCATGCTGGGAATTCTGGAGTGCTGATCATCTTAAAAGGTATGTCCACCAAAAAAAGTTGGTTTCTATCTGATTTACTGAAGAACAGAAGATCTGGAGCGGCCCGCGGGTAAGTGTCTCCTCCTCTCCTGTAAGATTTACTGAAGAACGGGAGGTAAGAGATAGATAGAAACCAACTTATTTTTTGAGGGACATACCCTTTAATTGTACCCTTTAATTGTAAATAATAGTCTTTACTGCACCGCTTGTATCACTCCTACAATCAAGATGCCAATCAATAAGACTGACACGTTTTGGGCTAGAAAGCCATTAGTATGGAGTCTTAAGAGTTTTCTTGCCTGAAACACATCAGGCTTACTTTTTTTACACCTTTAATAAAAGCAAATTTTTATATATAAAGAGGCCGCCAACATTTTCATTGTAGGAGTAAAACAAGTGGTGCATGAAAGACTATTGTTTACAATAACTATACTTTTCATGCTCTTGTATGTTTGTTGTGTGATGGCTCTTAAACTAGCCATACACTACAAATTTACCTGCTGGCTTCCTGCAGTGTTCCGACAACTGCCCGGCCCAATCATTTTGACACCTGTACAATTACATTTCTCATATAATTTCTTATAATTATTGTTCTTAATACTCTGAATATATTATGTTACAAAAGGTGCTGAAATAATTACAAATAATACAGATGCTGTATAACACTAATAATTGCAGGTAATGCCTGAGTTATTATTATTTAAGTGATTCTCAGAAAGCATCTAACCCATAACCTATTAACTCAGATATCTGCCTTTAGGACAACAGTCCTATTTCTGTTATATATGGCGTTCTTAGTCAGTATAATCCTTTGCTTAAATTCCTAAACTAGATAGTTCTAAGCATGACTAAATTAACTGCGTGTTTGCTGGGATAAGTGGAAACTGCTCAAAATCCCCTAGGTGCTGAAATTCAAAAGACTTAAGGTTCGTACACACGTGCCATTGTGGGTGCTGACCACAATGTGTACGAACGGCCGTTCTGCCCGATAATCGTGCCGTGTATGGGCACTTTATCTACCGAAACACCGGCTAATAAAGTGCCCATACATGCCATGTATCTGTTGTATTCAATTAGATCAACTGGACAATTCAGAATGACTTGTACAAGAATCTGTGGCAATTATGTACCCTGGACAATCCCAATTAGCATATCACAGCCAGGTGTTAAGGGCGTGATTGGATAGTGGTGTTATAGTAACGCCCAGAGTAAGGTGTCAAAACAGCATTGTACATGGCAGACAGATGGTGTCAAACCCCCCCACCTCTATTTAGACTTGGTTTCTTTATTTTCACATAAATGGCCTCCTTAACACCTCTCTTGAACCAGTCACGTTCCTTTGCCAATATGTTAACATTACAATCTTCAAAGGTATGTCCTTTATCCTTAAGATGCAGGTACACGGCTGAGTCCTGACCCGAGGAATTGGCTCTTCTGTGCTGGGCCATACGTTGATGCAGTTGTTGTTTGGTCTCCCCCACATACAAATCAGAGCATTCTTCACTGCACTGCACTGCGTATATGATGTCGCTTTTCTTGTGTTTCGGTATTGGGTCTTTCGGATTTACCAATTGCTGCCTCAGCGTGTTGCTCGGTTTAAAGCAGACAGGGATACGGTGTCTTTTGAAAACTCTTCTTAGTTTCTCGGAGACCCCTGCTACATATGGGATGACGATGTTCTTCCTCCTGTCTTGCTTTTCCCCTTCACTGTTGGTATTCGTGTTCTTTTCTTTCCTTCTGCTTCTTTTGACAAAGGCCCATTCTGGATATCCACAAGTTTTAAGGGCTCCTCTGAGATGTTTCATTTTTTTAACCTTCGCCTCTGTGCTAGTGGGGGTGTTCTCAGCTCTGTGTTGCAGGGTTCTGATGACACCCAGCTTGTGATCTAAAGGGTGGTGGGAATCAAACATCAAATACTGATCTGTGTGTGTTGGTTTTCTGTAAACCTCTACTTCCAGTTTACCATTCTCCCTGACTTCTACCAAGCAGTCCAAGAAAGCCAGTTTGCTGTTTTGTACCTCTTCCCTTACTCTGGGCGTTCCTATAACACCTCTTAGCCACTATCCAATCACGCCCTTAACATCTGGCTGTGATATGCTAATTGGGATTGTCCAGGGTACATAATTGCCACAGATTCTTGTACAAGTCATTCTGAATTGAGAAAGCCAGTCGGATGACTAGCGAAACGTCTTCAAGAACTAAACTTTAAGTCCAGTTGATCTAATTGAATACAACAGATATACCATGACCTGGATAAATGAGAACCTTCACAAGCATACATGCCATGATTATCACCCGAAACGGCTGTTCATACACATCATGCGTCTCGGTCGGCACCCGCAATCACAAGTGTGTACGAACCTTTACTGGCTAATTTTTAGGCAAAATTGGTTATAGCAGATGCTTGGACTTGTGGGCAAAGATTGTTTGAAACAGCAAATAAATGTACAGAAGATCGATGGTGACAAAAGACTCTGATTTCTTTTAGACTAAAAAAAGATAATTAAACTATGATTGCTACAAGATAATCAGCGGTGGACAAAACCAGCTTGTGTGTACCAGGCCTTAGATGAGGAAAAAGTTAGAAAAGAAAGAGTCATTTAATGAAAGCTCCCCTTCAGGGTTTCAATATCACACTTGTGGCTCTGTGTAAATACTATCTTGGTCTACCCAGCAGCGCAACTTTTAAAGCCAGCTGTTTGCTAGAGTTAAACAGGGTTATTCAATAAAAGTTCTTATCATCAAAAATGGTGCTAATTTTCAGATGTTAGCTTTCAAATGTTAAATAAAATCTGAATGGTTGGGGCAAAATTAGCACCATTTTTAACTATAAGAACTTTAATTGAATCGCCCTGAAAATGTCTTGCAAAAAATGGAGCATGTGTAAGCATGACATTTGGAAGAAATATTGCAGTTGTGGCTCACTAAATGAGAAATTAACTTTTTAGAAATTCCATTTTAGGGGGGGGATTGCAGGAGACCAGAATTTTCCCCTTTTCTGATGGATTTAAGTTACCTAGTTTATCAGAAAGCGGAAAGGGTTTCTGTAGTATTCAGTTAGATCAACTGGACTTGAAATGTAGTTCTTTCGTTTTGCTAGTCATTCCGACTGACTTTCTCAATTCAGAATGACTTGTACAAGAATCTGTTGGCAATAATTAAAAAGTGTGTCAGAAAGGGGATCAAAACAATGGGAGCCAAGATACAGACATGAAAAAATGTACTTGTATGGGGACAGGTGTGAAAATGATCACATAGACAGAGGCCACACAGTAGCACACAAGGGAACTTATTATCATTAGACTTGTTTTTCTGGTACCAGTATTAAATGAACTGAATTCTAAAGTCGCATTTAACGTATCAATTAACCCCTTAAGTACCGCTACTGCCCACAGTATGAATCTCTGACCTTAAACACTTTGGGGGCTAGGTCCCACTTGTGCAATTAGCAGCACATTTTGCACTCTGGTAGTGATTCTGTTTTGTATTTCTAATACAATACTATCCGACTGTTTCCACTACGCTGTGCTCTGATCCGTTATGCAAGACTTTTTGTGTGAAGTGCATGTATTAAAATAACACAGATGGGTAAAAGATCAAGTGCACATAGGTTATCATGCACTGCAGCGCATTGCAAAAAATCCGGCATGCGCTGCTTTGCCTTATAGTGGGTCCTAGCACTAACTATGTGTTCAGGGAAAAAGGATTATATTTATGGCAAAATTATTTTAATTTAATGAGGTTTGCACCTGTTACAAATGATTGAAAAATGTTTACATTATGAGACATAAAGTTCATTACTATCCCTGTTGGCGATGAGCTTAGCTAATCACTATCCATGATAACGGTTTAAGGAATCCCCCCCTTGGAAATCAATTCTGGACACAGGCCACTTTCTTCACACAGTTTTTTTTAATTAAAGATTCACTATATTGTTAAAATCAACTTTTAAAAAATGAATAATACATAAGGCAGGGAGGTAGGATTGATTATTTTACCCTTTTGTCAGTTTCCATCTGCCAGGTTAGTATTCTGGGCTTTCCTGTAGCTGAAGCACTGGCAGAAGCCTGGCAGTAGCAGTTTTCTTTATGCGGGCACTCCACACAGATATGATATTGAAATATCAATCCTACCTCCCTGTCCCACTTACTTTTTATATTAACTTATTTCAGCTCAAATAGAAGAGAGCACAATAGTGTTTTGATATACTGACACACGATTTTCCCGATCAACTGATTTTGCTAAAAAATTCTTAAAAACAATTGGTCATTTTAGAAATCATATTCGCTCACATGGCCAATCCAACCAAAATATCAGACTGGATGATCATCTAGGACAACATTTATTCCCTTAAGTACCAGACCTAAGAATCAGAATTTCTTGTTGCAGAAGTGTTTGACTGTCATAATGTAATGAATCAAAACTGCACACCCATGTCCACTTGCACAGGATAAAATGCAGCTGTAATTCGAAGACTACACCATGAAAATACTTTCTTTTTAATTGATAGTGGGAAGAGTTACAGTTTATAGTAGCTGAATGGCTATGATTAAATGTTTATATGGAAGTCTGTTATACGCACACCAACAAAAATCTATATATATTTTAAACAGAATCATTACCAAATGTCAATACAAAACCAGTATGTACTATTTCCTTCAAGGAGTAAAGGGGTTCTCACAACCTAAAGCCTCCAAAGTAAAACCATGTTTCTCCTTGATAATATGCAATTAGCTAAAACAAAACATTTGATTATGATATCCACAAGGAACTACTCACTATATTACAGTACCACTGGGTAAATTGATTCACCATTTAAAAACTTTGCAACTATTAGATGTTGGCAAGGTACATAGTTCATGGCCCCGGGGTTCAGCATGTACATTTAGAATTCTGTGTACTAACAACAAAAGATTACTATTTGCATTCACAGTGAAATATACCTCTCCTGAAACTAATCTACGTAAACAATGATTTTAGAAAGAATGTAATGCAAAAGTGACTTACCCAAGGTCACCCATAGCAATCTGGGCTTCCAAGCCTCCTGCTCTAGTGACCAGAGAATCCAGCATAAAATAAGGATTGTTTACTGTACCTTACTAACCAATAAGGTAAAAATAAAAATGGTTGTCAACAAAACAGGCAGTGGGTTCCCTTTCAGCTGGTCTCTCTCCTGCCTTTCCCCAAAGCAACCCTCACAAAGCAATGAATCTGTACTACCTGCATTTTACTGCACAGCAATCTTGTGTCTCCAGCCATTCAAAAAATGCAACAGACTAGAAATTCCTGTTATTCAGTCCTATACAACCAGAAAAAAATCTATATAGCAGCCGTGTCTTCCATCAATCACAAGTCACTCACAGATACAGAGTGCAGGAGGAGACCTACTGATGTCAGCGAGAGTCACTAGAGAAAATACCCACTGATGACGCATATCCAGTCTTAAAAATAGCTACAGGGCCCCCAAAGGGATTTTTCGACACACACATAGATATTCTTGGTAGAGGACTGCAGCTGTGAGGGTTTGAATGTACAAACTAAAGCATATTGCTGTTTAATTCAGCAATCTAAGTGTACATACATACACAAATTACATGCAAGAGAAATATACAGAAACATTCTCAGCTATAGAATTTAAAAATCAGTTTTGTCCTTTTTGTGCATATCATTTTCCCCCGACAATTCTAACATTGAAAGTAAACATATTAACAATGCATTCAGATTTTTTTTTAAATCTTAGTAATGTTTTATGCTTTTTGATTTTGAACTATAACCGTTGCCACGCTAATTACGAATACTAATTTCAGGGTACTTAACAGTCTGCTATTTAAAATGTTATGGAATTTAACTAAATCTGACCCACAACTTTTTAAGCTTTGTTTGTGGTATAAAATAGGCATTGTATACTGATTTGTTTTTGCTTTTGTAACCCCCCCCAAATCCCGGATTCATGTTATGCAAAATTGCCCCTGAAGGGACTTAGCTGACCCAGTCCCTTGCCGCTCCTACTCTGCTGCGCTTCTTACTGGTCACGACTGCCAATCAAGGCGCGGCATGACCTCACACCCAATTACCTGACAGCCACAACCAGGAAGCGGCTCACTACTTCTGTTTTTGCTTGCAACAGGCAGAGAGGGACAGAGTTAGGTAAGTCCATTCAGGGGCATCTTTGGCAATTATGCATAGGGCGAACCTGGGGTCTAGGGAGGGTGCTGAACATTACTATAAAAAGTTTTTTTAGGCTGGGCATGCCCTTTAAGCAAATCTAACCAGTGAAAAAATAAATGACTATACATTGGGGATAGGGAAAAAGAACCCATAAAAAAATCAGAAAACTGCATTTATCCATAATGTTGATGATTTCCGTGGTGAGAGATACAACTATATTTTAATTAAGAATTTTAAAAAAGAATTTAAAAATCTTATTTAGATTTTAAACATTAGTTCTCCTTAAAAGACCTTTGGATTAACTTTAAAACATTGGTTTTATTATTTTCTTTGTGTATGGAAACTAAAAACAGAAATGTACAAGTTATTGAACGATTTTTGGGCTAAACTATATAATTTCTACTATTCCTGCAAATCCAGATCTAATGACAGGATGACAGGGCTAAATCCTAAATAAAAAATTATGCACAGTATATATATATTTACTATCAAATTTTTGCACAATGGAAATTATGTATGTGTATGTTTTGTTATGTGTGGATACAGTGGATATAAAACCTTTACACAGGCAATCCTGCCACACCTTAGACAACCTGAGACCCTATAGAGGATCCAGATTAACATGCTAGGTTCATACTTATTAGTTTTTACTACAACAAGGTCCAGATTTACAGTTGCTATGGGGTTAGGACTTGGGAGCAAACTCTGATTTAGCTGATTACTGATTAGCTTTATAGGTTAAGATGAGGTGGGGTTAAAATGAAAACTATAAAATGAAATAGAGCCTTCTTGTAACAGAAGGTACCCCACAGCCTCATGTTATTATAATAGCATTATACTGATAATATAAACACATATTTCTCACTCCCAGCTTTCCTAGAGAAATTGGCAGGTACATGAAAAGTCTGTGGCAAATGCATGTGTCTAGATGTTATACAGCCTAATGGTATAGAGCAGGAGTGTTAAACTTGGGACCTTTCACATGTTTGAAAACTAGAAATCCCAGCATGCTTGAACCTTTCTCATTCATCCAGGTTATGGTATATCTTTTGTGTATTCAGTTAGATCAACTTCCTCAAGCCAGAGTCAGATGACTAGCAAAACATCTTCAAGAATAATTTTTAAGTACAGTTGATCTTACTGAATACAACAGATATACAAATCCCTGTGTTCTCTGTTTGCATTAAGTTTCTTCTCAATGTCCTGTAGCTAATGCATGTGTACAGATTCAATACAGCCTAATGGTATAGAGCAGGGGTGTTGAACTTGTGACCTCTCACATGTTTGAAAACTACAACTCCCAGCATTCTCTGTTAGCAGTAAGTTTCTTCTTAATGCCCTGTAGCTAAGGCATGTGTCCAGATGCAATACAGATTAATGGTATAGAGCAAGGGTGTTGAACTTATGACCTTTCACGTGTTTGAAAACTACAAATCCCACCATCCTCTGCATTAAGTTCCTTCTTAATGTCCTGTCGCTAAGGTATGTGTCTATATGCAACACAGCCTAATGGTATAGAGCAGGGGTGTTGAACTTGTGACCTTTCACATGTTTGAAAACTACAAATCCCAGCATTCTCTAGTTGTAATAAGTTTCTTCTTAATGTCCTGTTGCTTAGGCATGATTTCAGGTGCAATACAGCCTAACAGTATAGAGCAGGGGTGTTAAACTTGGGACCTTTTCACATGTTTGAAAGCTACAAATCACAGAATTCTCCATTTGCATTAAGATTTTATTAATGTCCTGTAGCTAAGGCATGCATATAGATGCAATAGAGCCTAATGATATAGAGCAGGGGTGTTGAACTTGTGACCTTTCACATGTTTGAAAACTACAAATCAAAGCATTCTCCAGTTGCAATAAGTTTCTTCTTAATGTCCTGTTGCTTAGGCATGTTTTCAGGTGCAATACAGCCTAACGGTATAGAGCAGGGGTGTTAAACTTGTTTGAAAACTACAAATAACAGAATTCATTGCATTGGGAGCTTCTTCTTAATGTCTTGTAGCTACTGCATGTGTCCAGATGCAATAATGCAATACAGTCTAATGGTATAAAGCAGGGGTGTTGAACTTGTAACCTTTCACATGTTTGAAAAATACAACTCCCAGCATTCTCTGTTTTCAGTAATTTTCTTCCTAATGTCCTGTAGCTAATGCATGTGTGTCCAGATGCATTACAGCCCAATGGTATAGAGCAATGGTGTTGAACTTTTGACCTTTCACATATTTGAAAACTATAACTCCCAGCATTTTCTGTTAGCAGTAAGTTTCTTCTTTATGTCCATTAATTAATGAATGAACCGTTTTCATATACCCTGGAATAAAGCCATTTAAAGCCCACTGTTGTGATTTAGCGATTCCTACCCAAGGGCTCAATCATGCAAGTAATTCATCTGCCCTTCCCTTATATCATAGCTATTACACTATTGGAATAGGAAAGGATAATATAGATCACTTAAGAAAGTAGGAGTCATGAACCTTACTGAACTTACCCTCCCTTTCCTGTTCCACCTATTGGAAAGTTAACAACGCAGCTGCTGCAAGAGGTTATTTGCCAATATCAAATAACTATTTCAGCACTTTTTAATGGCAGCTAATGGCTGGCGTTATAAGTGCCACAGTGGATAATGCTCAGAGAGCTGCTATCAGCATATAACATTGCCGGCGCAATTGCAACAGGGAGCACAGTAAGTCCCCTATCTCCCACAAACAACCAAGTTATGGTTGTGGCATAAAATAATGAACTGTATTGTTTACTTGAACTTAGCTAACCACTAAGCCTGGTAGCCAGACAATTGAACTGATATTAACAAACAGACTGACTTGTAAAGCTGGGTACACACAATGAGATATTTTGGTCCGATCGACCGATAGTTCAGTGTATCGGTCGATCGGACCAAAATTATCGCATCCGAATGCTCCCATGTCCTACCGACCGTTCGTCCGAACCTGACGAAAGGACGATCGGACATGGTGGAAAACCTGGTCAGATCGTGCAGTCCTCTATGGACCGCACGATCGGTTGCGGTAACTATCAGACGCGGCTGCTTTTGCCGCGACCGACAGTCCTTCCTCCTGGCCGAAAGTATCGAACAGTCGGTCAGGAGGAAAAATCTCTAGGTGTGTACCTAGCTTAAGAGTATGGGGCCTGTTTTTTTAAGGAACACATGGACAGATAGGTTGAGTGACCACAACAGGTGGTTCATGTCCTGGGGGAAAAACACTTCTAAAAATATTCAGTGCTATACAAATCCTTAAAATGAAATTTTGATAAATTAACATGTTAAATGGTCCTTAGCAAGTCTTATAATAAATGCAAGTTGCTGTTTACATTTCACTTTTATGCATACAATACAGATTTGGTTAAAGACAAAAACAGCCACTTTCCTTGGGAGCCAAAGATGGCTTTGGCATTAATATAAAGCATCCGTTACTATTTATGTATGCAATCATCTATAGTATTCTAAGTTTTTGTTGAATTAAAACTTTATACTTTTTGGAGTGTTACTATGTAGACATTCAGTGGTGTTCCTAGGGTTTTTGGCACCTGAAACATCTTTTAAATGCCGCCTCTCAGCAAATGTGCTAGGCGTGTGAAGGGGGAAAGTGGGTGTAGCTTTGTATGTGGGAGTGGCTTCTTTGCTAGTTGTGGCAAAACTTTTAAAACAGTTATCCATTGTTAAAATACAAGAATATATGTTGGTACAACAGGTACATTACATTAGAAATCCCTACCATACTTTCTCTAGAAAGATGTTGGCCAAAAGATTTGTAAGCCTGCCACCATGCCAAGTGTCAGGAAAGTGTGTAGTGACTTGGCAAGGATGGGTTAACTATCGGTATTAGTTATTTCAAAGCACCAATAAAAATACCATTCCACCCTGGAACAGTCCTATTGTTTATATTACGATTAGTGAAGCATGGAACCAGATCTTCTTTTCCAGACAATGTGGGGCTGAACTGTGTATCTGGAATTCTCTTCAGCTAGGGGTCTGGTGGGTACCCTAAGAGGTCATTTTAAGGACAACCATACATGTAAAGCTAGGTACACACAGTACAGATTTCTGAAAGATGACAGACAGGATCTGCAAGATCCTGTCTGCCATCTTTCAAAGATCTGCATACACACAGTCCCGAGCGTTCTCCCTATGAACTTCATAAGGAGAACGCTCGGGACTGTGTGTTTCCATCGGCCGCGCTAGACTCCTCTATAGGGAGTCTAGCGCGGCCGATGGAAATTTTCGGACTTTCCCGAACGAGCGTACGGCCGACCCGATCGTTCGGCGGCCGCGCGCTCGTTCGGGAAACGAGCGTACACACAGTAACGATAAAGCCCCGATACTGTCGGATCCGACGGTATCGGGGCTTTATCGTTAATGTGTGTACCCAGCTTAAAATAAATGTATTTCGGTATCGGAATATGTAAGACAGAAACCAATATTATACTTGTGAATGGAAAAGTTGGCCCATTAAAACGATACCCAACATGGAGCTCTTATTCCCTTGCCAAGGCGAGTTATTAATATCTTGGGTAATATGGATTACACACAGGTCATGTTTGGTATTGGAGGAATTGATAATTAATACTGGAGAGGAATATGTGGTCAATATCCCAGTACAATGTACATATCTACATTTATATGGAATCTGCCTAACTGAGGGGGAATGAATACTTTTGGCTAGTCGTAAATCTGGGCATTCCTAGACACTTCCACCTGCATAGCCAGGAGGGGGGGTGGTTCAACAAGGAGTTTAAAAATCCTTGTAGCCCCTATAACTTTGTTCATACTGAGGGGACATGCTAAAACCATGTGTATGGACCCGATGTTTCTTCCGGCCCCGGGATACAGGACTTCTTCTAGTGAGTAGGGTCTGTGAATATTTTTATCCTTTTTATTTAATATAACTGTTGTACCTATTGTATGTCATTTTATTATAACACCATTTTCTTTTATTTTGTATTATATGCACTGTCCACCTTTTGGAATATTAAATCTAAAATTTAATAAGTTTTGATGCTCTAAAGTTTTGATGCTCTAAAAGTACTCAGTTAGCCTCTGATAAGTTTATATGTGGTTGAATGAAATGTATTGCAGTGTAAATGGTAATTAACTCTGTGACTGCTTGTGAAGGACTGATGCTAATTAACCAGTTAGTTACTGGAGTGAATGGTGTAGTTTTAACCATTTAGCTGCCAGGACAGGGGTGTGCATAGTCATTGAGAGTCAAGAGTGTTTTTTGGGCGTCTTTAAGGCCATAACTTAAAGTGGTGGGAGCGAGAACCGATTGATTGGTCAGATCACGTGCCCAGAGAACTGGCGTTCGTGACACCAAGGTAGACTTTTTCAGCAGGGCCCTAACTAATCTTAAGAGCCTAACTTAAACTAGCTAAAGCTAGCCTAACCATATGAAATCTGTTGTTAAATATATGTTTGGTAGAGCAATCTGGGGAAGTAGAAACAGAAACGGTGTTTTTAATGGTTGACAAAGTTTTGTGTCATCAGCAAACACAGAAACCTTGCTGAACACTTCCAGTCAAAATCCTACTTACTTCTTCATAAAAGCCAAAGTGTAACAGAGGAAAAGAAATTGTTCAATGAAGACTGTTGATTTTCTGACAAAATAATTAGCTAAAGGGTTAAGGTTCGTCCACACGTGCGTCTCCCAACCCGCAATGCACAATGTGTAGGAACGAACGTTTTGGCCGATAATCGGCCCATGTGTAGGCCCTTTATCGGCCTACACATGTTCGGAGATACACGGTTTGGAGATCCACCAGGTCGGTCTGGCAACGATCCCCGACCGAACATCCGTTTCGGCCGATAAAGGGCCTACACACGGGCCGATTATCGGCCGAAAAGTTTGTTCCCACACATCGTGCGTCGCGTGTCGGACGTGTGTAAGTAACCTTTAGTTATTTACAACTTTCCACCTCAACACAATGTTATCTAACATTGTAAATCCTCGTACACATGTACTATCTTGCCACCGACCCACGAGCTTCTTCACACGCATGACAGACATTTCAGCTAAAAATTGTGTATGCGTTCATTGAGCCCCCAAGTAGGTAGGCCCCAACCCCCAGCACACAAGTATGTAGATCCTAGCCCCCCAGCACGCAAGTAGGTAGGTCTCAGCCCCCCAGCACGCAAGTATGTAAGTTCCAGCCCCCCAGCACACAAGTAGGTAGGTCACAGCCCTCCAGCACACAAGTAGGTAGGTCACAGCCCCCCAGCATGCAAGTAGGTAGGTCCCAGCCCCCCAGCACACAAGTAGGTAGGCTCCAGTACCTGCCCCCCCAATGCTGTGTGCATAAGAGACGTATCATACGCACAGAGGGGGCGTGACAGAGCAGCTGCGGGCATCCTGATTGGTCCTGGAGCCTAAGTAGGGAAGGTGCGAGCATCCATACAGAAGAAGAGTAGAAGGCGGTACTGTCCCCTCCCTCTTGGCGCGCAACTCTCCTACTTACACCTGCACACAGGCAGGACACAGCCAGGAAGGTGTGGGTGGCCATATTGAAGATGACAAGAGTTAGACACAGACAACCAGGTACTTAAAGGCGCCGCACGCGGCCGCGATTTAAAGGGGAAGCAAAGCAAAAAAAAAACAAACGGGAGACTGACGGGCACCTTTTAGATTTTACCCAGGGGTGCCGCCTTCAGCATTTATTTTATGCTGCTTCATGGTAGGGACGGCCCTGTAGACATTCTTCCTTTATATTATTTATGTTCTCGTTAAAAGAGTAATAATAATAGTTTTTTTTAAACAGCGGTTTAGGTTCCTATCTAGTAGTTAGGTTACTACTAGATCAATCACTGATTAAATAATTTTCTATCCAGCTTTATAAAACTGTTGTTGAAAAAACATCTGGCCACAATTGAAAGAATAGGCATAGACATAGAACTATTTCCTGGGCAAACTACATAGAACAATGTCAGCCATAGACTAAATAAGAGTTAAAACAATTTTAAATGTTTAAAGCTTTTTAACATATTATATTTAAGGGTAACTGTGGTCTCCATAGAATTGTCCTCTTTTGAAAATAGCGCTCTCATACCAGAATGATGTCTGTAACTTCTCTGGTCTTATGTTATAGGCTTCTAGTTACACTTGCCAGACTGTCCTGTCCCTCTGAGTCTCTAAGACCTGTGTAATAAGCCCCACCCCCCCAAAAAGCAATCTTTCCTGAAGCTAGTTACAGACCTGCATCTATTCTCTGTCCTTTACTCTACCTATGGAGAGAAAAATATTTTTAGGATTTTGGCTAGCTTTCAAAATAATTAGGAAGTTTATTCTGCAACATAACACATACAAATTATGAAGAGTCATAGTAACTTTGTAGCTTCCTTCACAGCTTGTCCATAGAACTGAATTTATTTGCTTGCTCCCTCTCCTATTCTCAGAAAGAGCATTCTCCAGGTTTTCAATAAGCCAAAGAGTATGCTCTTCGGTGTACCGTAATGATGATACTATTGCGCGGAGTTTTTCAGGACTGGTGTTTTCAAGGAGGAACTAACCATAATCTTAACAACTTTAGAAATTCAGGAGACATATTGCATTGGGTGTTTCTATTGTAAATGGAAATAGTGCAGGCCCCGCTAATTCCGTGTAAAGCCCACAATGATACATCGAGTAGTGTGAGTTTTACACTTATTTGCCAATTATCACTCCTTTATTGCATGTCCCTGAATGCGTGTACGCTAAGGTTACTTTAGTGCTGTCAGTAATACGTGGAATATTATATTGTAGATACAGTTAATCTGCTGTTATATAGCAGATACTGAAAAAAAAGATATATCACTGCATTGCAGAGTATCCTGGATTATACTGCACCTAATTCGCTAAACTTTCTGGTTGAAGAATCTCTGTGGGATAATAATTGCACAAGAACCGAGGATAAAACTAACATATCCATAAATCTTGCCTGTAATGCGGTAGAATAAAGTATGTGCCTATGAAGCCAGAGACAAATTATCTTTTTGCTTCTATTATCTAACTAAAAAAACAAGCAGCAATAAAAAGCATTCCCAATCTAGCTTCTGCAAGTAAGACTGCAGCATCACATATAAAAACTGTCCTCAGGCACCATCACTTCATTCAAGTGGCAATAAGAATTCTGTAGACTCATCATCAGTGGTTTGTTGCCAAAGCTTTAAATCTACATTAAATTTTAGAAAACGAGAAAGAACAAAATGAGGTTGAACATGTTGGAACTGATGGCACCATAGGTCCGCATCTACATGGCTTAATTCTCAGGTAAAAAGGGAAATGAAGAGAAATAAAAGGGTTTTTAAAATCTTTAAAAATATAAATATAAAACAGAGCAAGCAATAAACTATAAAAACTGCAATAACGATTGTAAAAAAACAATTAAACAAGCTAAAACAAAAAAAATTAAATATAGATAGCTGAACAAAGCAAAACCAATCCCAAAATGTTTTTTTAAGTATATCAAAAGTACATATGAGGACAGGGAATGTGTGGGGCTAAGATGGTTATAGAGGATGCCAAAAAATCAAATATGATTAACCATTTTTTTTTTACTATGTATACTCTAAAGAGCAACCTAGTTCTTATAGCAGAGACACTAGTAATAAGAATGGTAAAAAAGAATATTCACTTTGGCTGACTCCATAAGGTGCAACGGTATGGAAAAAAGTTAAAGGGGAAGTTCGGTGCAAATACATATGCTTTTCAGAAAAAAGAGCAGTATTTTTTCATCCTAATGACCTTAAAGGGCATCTATAGTGGGAAAATGAACTTTTTTTTCTTTCTTTCCATGTGTTCTATAATTCCCCACAACCCCCAGAGTGTCTTCACTTTTTTCAGATTCCCTCTCTGTTCTGAGATACACCAGTTAGAAGAATACGTGATTGCATTCCTCTACTCCTACTTGGACTGTCAATCAAATCCCTGTGACGTGATCCCCCTCCCTGCTCTGTAATAAACATAGAGATAAGAGCATTAGCAGGGGGAGAAAGGTAGCTTTGATGTTAGATATAAGACTGCACTTGACCCCCCTTCTTGATAGACTTCACTGATTGATGATGGGTCACAAAGTGAGAGATCGTAAACTGTACTGATCTCCTTCTTCCGTGTCTCCAGGACAGCTTACTTTCTATTGGCCACTGTGCGTGAGTGTGTTTTTCAGGATGCTGAACTTTTAACTCCTACTGCACATAAAAAGCTTGTCGGTTAGCCGGAGCTGAGACATGGAGGAGGTAACAGAGGGGAGGGAGAAGGGGGGAATGCTGCACATAGATCTGACACCGTGGTTAAACAGAGTCAGTGACAGATATAGGATTAAGGCAGCACAGAGTACATGAATTTAACTTTGCAAAGGGGCAATGTGTTTTTTTCACTATAGATGCCCTTTAATCTGCATATTCAGCATTGTGTCTGTGTATAAATAACTGAAACTGAAATACTGACTTCCTGTTTGCAGGACCCCTAATAGAGACCGTTATAGTCTTGCCCATGACCCAGTGCCAGGGTTGATTCAGTTGCTCAGTAGAGATCTAAGCATCTTTGACCCATCCAACAGCCAATCAGTAGAACTACTGTTAGGAACATTCCAAGGGAGTGGTGCATCCTGGGAAGAAGGACTATTAGAACCTGAAATGTCAGCTCACTAATGTCAACAGCAGGGAACAGCAAAGGGTATGAAATCAACTGATTTTTCAAAATGGGAGAGAATATGCAGATTAACTAAGAAGGCATTACACAAACTAACAATTTATCGAATACTGATAATTTCCACTGAACTGTCCCTTTAAAGGGTATCTACACTGTTTAAAGCACCTTCTCTCTCGGCTCCTGCAGTTTTTATGTAATAGATACAGATACATTTATTGTCATTGAACAAAACGAATGTCAATTAATTTAACCAAACATACACAGATTTTACATTGCTCATATATACAGAAAAGTCGTAAACAATTTCACATACTGATATTGGGGAAAAAAACTTTTCACAATCCATTGGTCTTACTCAGCAAATTTTTGTAATGTCTATGTAACAAAAGCAGCACAAAATTTTGCTAGCATGGGTGAAACCTGTGCACAATTAGCAATACATTGCTAGACATATTTCTTTGCAGCCGAGCAACTATTAAACCAAACCAAACAGGTGTTACATAGTATACTTTCAATCATACTTTGACAAAAAGACAAGAAAATACATTTCCTAGTAACATTTTAGTATTCTGATCCCATGAAATACTCAAGTGCAGTTGAACTAGAAATTTGAAACTATAAACTTTGTTCTACCATCATTAAAAATAGGATCATAATAACTAGGCCTTGTTATTTTAAAATCAGCTACTTTTGTAGAATTCAATATCAAGTGCTAGGCCCCACTAGGCAGCGTGTAAGAATTGCACAACGCAGCAAAATCGCAATGTTGCACAATTCCTGTACGCTACCCAGCGATTGCGATGTTACCATATCGCAGCGCATGCGTTGCGCACCAAAAATGGTGATGGAATGCACTGTGAAAAGGGTTGACCGCACAATGGAGGTAGTGGGGCAATCCCCATCCTTTTCCTTTGGTGCATACCTCCCAACATTTGAAAAGAGTGAAAGAGGGGCAGTCGCAGGGCAGTACGCGCGCAAAATGTATTGGCCACGCCCATTTTTCTAAGGCCCGTCTGGTTTGTTTAGGTTATGCCCATATTAAAGACCACCATTTACAAATTTTACATTCATCAAAATCTTTATTTCCAATTAATTGCTTACCAAAGCCCCTATTAGTAATATAATGTCAGAGTATCAGAATTTTGGTATGTTGGTGTTGCGGTAATGCAGCGTACAGAGCATACCAAAATAGCCTAGTGGGCTTACTTATAATTCGAACACCATGTAAAATGTGTAATCCCCTCCTATAATCAACGTTATTGCCATCCTTGATTCTACTGACAACTGTAGCAAATTTAAAGTGTATGTATACTTAAAAAATGACTTTGCGTCATCTTAATCTATAAATAAATACATGTAAGTAGCAGTTACTGAGGTGTTTGTGTTGCTGCAGGCCTTTAATACAATACTTGTTTTGCTCAGGCTCTGACCACTGACCTGACTATTTTCCCCCATACCAACTGTCAAAACTGCATACAGTATACAGCACACCAACTGTCAAACCATTCCAGCTACAGCCAAACTGCTTACAGAAATGCTGAAATGTAAGATGTTTCATATTAAATATCTAAAGAAATAGGGGTCAGATCAACAAAAAAATGATACAGTGATAGTTGGGATGAATTATAGTTTCCACTAATGGGCAATTTAAAAAAACTAATTTGCCAGTTTACATACTCTTTAAGTTCTAATTAAGTTAGGATCAAACTGTGCGACAGCATCAGAAGTGAATATAAAGAGTAAAGAAAGGGACTAGGAATGCTGCCCTGAGGGACACCTGTACCTACAAAACAGTACCGTGTACACAGATTATTAGTTATCACAGTTTGAGGTCTATCAATTAAAAAACTATAAATCCATCTACAAAGAACTAAATAAACAATTAGAGCTTTTAATTTCCAATGATGTGCAATTGCTGCAGTCAGATATACATCGATTATCAAAATGGGCAGCAAATGAGATGCATCTGCAGAAAAACAATTCTTGTGCTGCCTATACTATAAATGGCTCTGTGACCTCTGCTGGAAAAGTGTTTGGGGGTTGTAGTAGATAACAAAACAAACAAACATATTATTCTCCCCATTTACAAAGCTTTATTAAAGAGCATGTCCACCCTTAAAACAAAAAAATGGTGAATTGTCAGTTATCTGCTCGCAACTCTAACTGCTATTTTTTCGAGTTTATTAATGGCATTTGTAGCCAGATATGTAATCCCGTTCTGAAAAAGGCATCTGCCTCCTACCTCTGCTCAATTAAGTTTTCTTTATTAGCATGTGCAGAGGAGTCAGCAGTCAGTAGCCAGCTTACTCTGCCAGAATGGAGACAATAGTTATACTGAAATATCTGGTTAATACATATAATTACATCTAATTATGAATATATCAGTTAGGGTTGGGGGCAAGTAATGGACATGCGACAAGCATTTTTGTTTAAAGGGTGGACATGCCCTTTAAGGATATCTATAGTCTGATAAAGTTTTCTTATAAAACAGTTAAAATGAAAAGTACTTGGGTCTCGGGACAGGGATATAGGATGGGTAATTCCTTCCTCCTTATTTTGTTTCTGTGAGGAGCACAAAGACACACAAACATCCTCAAAGGGCATGTCAACCCCCAAGACTGTAAATCCACCATACATAGGCCCCTTCCCCTTGTGTAAAATAAAATTCACGCTTTTGCTGCAGTGTTTGTAGTTTTCTAGCATGGCCAGAGTAAAATTTCAGAAAACAAGCAGTAGGAGGTTGAAAGGTGCCAAAAGGTTACCCCCTTTTTATTTCCCAGTGAGAGGTTTCTGACTTGCACAGAGGAACACTCCCCCCCCCCCCCTCTCTCTCTCTCTCCTGGTCCCTTATTATGGCTGTTCGGTGTCCTACCATTAAAAGCTATTTTCTGTGTGTAAGGCAACCCACCCCACCTCCAACCGCCGATTTAGATTGCTATAAAAAAACTCAGAAACATACTTACAGACCGAGTGTCAGGTCAGATAAATGACTCAAGGTAATTTGTTAGGACCTTCCATACTGGGGTTACCTTGATGTGGTTGGAAAGCTTTTCACTTTAATGCATAAAATTGTAACTAAACACCCCCCCACCATGTTTTTACTGTTTGCACTAGCACAGATATTATGATAATACATAGGGCCAAGGAATGTGCATTGATCATCTCTTTTCTTGTTTGTTTTAATGTTTTGGTCAGATCAGTAGCACTTCCACTATATGTTATAATAATGTTGCCATAGAAGTACTCCCACAGCCCCCCCTTTCTGTTTTTGCATAGCCGGCAGTCATGTCTGTGATTGGCTGCCAGCTAGCCAATCACAGACACAGCTGTCAGTCCCGCTCCTCTCTGCTGCTTTTGGCTATCAGAGAGCCTGGAGCCTTTAGAAATCAAAATCGGCGGTTGGGGGTGGGTTGGGGTTCCCAACACACAGAAAAAAAGCTATTTTAGGGGTGGACATACCCTTTAAGATTAGATGAAAAAAAGTTTCATCTTCAGGTCGTGTTGTGTGAGAAATCTTTAAAGTGAGATCAATTTGCCTACCACCCCTAAATAAATAAACATCTAGGTGTTTAGGCTGTATTTACCATGTATATATGCAATGCCTATATAAGGTTCAATTTGTGAGGGCTTGTATTTGAGTTTGCATAAAGCACAAGTATGGTTTGATATCCTGAGTGAATCCTTTAAAGGATCATGTTATTCAACTGAACTTTGTTGAATTAGAAGTTATATAGTTTTATATATAGTTATAACAAATAATCAGTGAGATATTTCTCATAAACAGATATTTATAGTTTAAGAATTTTAAAATAAAGTGCAATTTTCAAAAGGTGCCTTTACTAATCAGTAGGTTTTCTGGAAATATGCTTGTTTAGCACAGAAAGGGTAAAAAATGTTACATGATACTACCTGAAATCAAGATCCTTGTTAAACTGGTTTTGTAAGAACTGTAAGTGTAAGCAGGAAAAGCATACTCCATTTCAGTTTTTATGTTCAGCCTATGTAATACTGTTCACACACCACCCTTCCCTTAGAAGATCCCAGAAGAAAACAAATACAGTAATTTTTGATACTAATGGCACTTGCACAGTTTTACTTTCCTGCATTCTTTCCTACCTACCATTTGTTTAACTTACTGTTTTCAGCTACAGCTGACTTCGATGAGGAAATAATTTTGGTAGGTGCACAGGAGCCAGAAAAGTGTTAAGACACAACTGCTGACATCACAGGCTGACTCAAAGGGATTGACTACTGTAATCAAGTAGTCTTTTTCTCAATACATGAATCACAGCCCTTTTGTAGATTGAAGTTTCAGAGTGACATCTAACTATGAAGTTTCGGGGTCACAGTAAGGTGATTTGTAAAATAAAGACAGACCCTTAAAGAATACTAGAGGATTCTAAAATATAAATGGTCCAGTTTGTGAGCAAAACAGATAATCAATCTACCTGCATATTGTAGTGATGGGGGTCTCCAAGTCAAAAGTTTTGTAGTAGGCCCAGTCACTTTTATCTAAAACTTTGGACTTTTCAATTTTAAATGAAAACTATCGGCTATAACAAAATCTTAATTAATAGTCCACAACTGATTACGTTTTTAAAAGAGTAAGTTATTAAAATTATAAATTATTTGCTTTCTTAATGGTGGCCATACATGCTATGATCCAGGTCGTACAATCTGGGTATTGTACAATCCCAGTCTGGGCTGGTTATGAGGGCATCTTATATTTACAAGTCTGTGTGGGCTAGGCATGAGGGCATCTTTTATTTGCCAGTCTATATGGGTTAGGCATGTGGTATCTTTTAGTTAAAAGTCTGTGTGGGCATAAGGGCACTGTGTATTTTTCAGTCTGGGCTGGGCATGAGGGCAGTCTAGGTAGGCTGGACATAAGGCTGGGCAAAATCTTATATTTAACATTTTGGGGTATCATCTAATTACAAATCTGTGTGGGTTGGCCATGAGGACATCTTATATTTACCAGTCCTTGTGGGCTGGCATGAGGGCATCTTATGTTTACAAGCATATGTGGGCATCTTATATTTACCAGTCTGGTCATGAGGGCATCTTATATTTATAAGTGTATGTGGGCTGGGCATGAGAGCATCTTATAATTACCAGTCTGGGCTGGGAATATCATATTTACAAGTCTGTGTAAGCTGGGTATGAGGGCAGCCTATATTTAGTTTGCCTTCTTCTGGATCAACTGTTAGGCAGGAAATGCAGGTATTGCCGAGTAGGTTGGACTAGATGGACATATGTCTTTATTCTTAAATACTACTACTAAGTGGGCTGGAAATAAGTATATCTTATATTTACTAGTCTGGGCATGAGGGAATAGTATATTTACAAGTCTTTGTGGGCTGAGCATTAAGCCATCTTATATTTTTAAGGCTGGGCTAGGCATGGGGGCATCTTTTATTTACAAGTCTGGATGGGCTAGGAATGGGGGCATCTTATATTTATTTTGCCTTCCTCTGGACCAAATTTAAAGAAGGAAATGTGGTTATTGCTGAGTGGGTTGGAGTAGATGGACGTAAGTGTTTATTCAACCTTTAATTCTACTACTTTACTACTACTGTATGTAGGCATCTTATATTTACTAGTTTCTGCATGAGGGAATCTTATATTTACAAGTCTGTGTGGGCTGAGCACACAGCACATGAGGTCACAGATTCAAAAAGGCCCCTATTTCTAAAATATTGGATGAACTCGTTTTTTAACACTTTGGAATGAAACATGGTGGGAAGGGCATTGGGTAGGAGTGGTCTGTTGTAGTGCACTTCCTATAATGTCACTCATTAAGCACTTTTTTGGTATATGTATGTCACCCAAAACATTTTGTATGAAAATTGCAGTGCATAAATAAATACACAGTGAGTGCACTGGTTTATCCCTATCATTATCTTGGTTTTTGCAATTTAAAGGGCATGTCCACCCTTTAAAGGGCATGCCCACCCCTTTGGCTGATTTTTAGTATATAGTAGGGCTAGTTCCCCCAGCCCCAACCGCTATAATATATTTTCAAGAAAGTGCCCCAATCGTTACTTACCTTCCCTCTCTCCTCCACCGCAATGCCCGGCCTTCTGCTTGCACGGAACTGCAAGCAGGGGGCCGGACCGGCAGCCGCGCCTGTGTTGGCTGAGAGGCAGCCAATCACAGACGCGGCTGCCGGCAGTTCAGAACGCCGGAGGAGAGAGGGAAGGTAAGTAAAGATTGGGGGACTTTCTGTTAATATGATTATAGCAGTTTGGGCTGGGGAAGCAATACCTATAATATATTGAAAGGGTTTAACACTAGGGGAAGGGAGACCAAATCGAGTGGGAGAGGGAGGGAGAGGGAGGCCTGCAGCGCGTATGCCAAACTTCTCCTGGAGGGGAGACAGGGTCCTATATGGACTCTGCTATCCTCCTGGTGGCCAGTTTTTTGGACTTGGGGGGGGGGGGGGGAATAATGGAAAAACATTTGGAGCTGGAATGTAAGGTAAGGACTTTATTACACTACACAGTGGGGCCAGTAGTGGGGGAAATTATAGTTTTGGGGGTGGACATGCCCTTTAACGGAGCCTAAGATATGTTTAAGTCAGTTAGTTGTAGGGTTACTGAATATCTCAATGTATAACATTTTTACTGGTATCAGTATTTTGCTTTCAAAACCTAAGACCTTTTTGTGAACTTAGCATACCAAAGGAGGAACAAACAATTTCCGCACTGTGCTTCATTCAGCTAGCCTGGAGATTGCCCTGCATACATGTGGAATATTTTTGGCAATAGATTTTATAATAATGCTTATTCTAAATGGCCCTTAGGTCACTTTTAGTCAAGGTAACATGTTCTAATGCAAATCCATTTTTATGGCTATAAAGTGTGGGCAGTATTTTATAAAGTGTTTATTGTTCTTTACATTTACAGAGAAGGACACTGCACACTAGCATTTTATATCCCTTCACTGGTGCTTGTCAAGGCAAACATCCTTCTTGTTGCCATGGAGCTAAATCATATTCAATGTCGGAAGAAACACTAACATAAGATCCTTCGCTTAGAGGGAAAAACAGCATTCTACCTATGCTCCAAACTACAGACTGATACTTTGCTTTTGTTTTTAATATTAAGTTTTTGTTTTTTCTCTTGTAACAAAGATGTATATAGGCAAAAATACAATTAAATGTACCATGAAAAACATCAGTTGCTAATCTGGGGATTCCTTTTAACATTTGTATATACAGTATATAGCTATAATATCTATTGGGTCTTCATTGTGATCTTTTATGTTACATTTATGCTTAATGTGTACTAGTGTACTATGGATTAAAGCATTTAATAACAGTGAGCCAATGCTGGCTGTAAGTCTAAATAGGAGAACAAAATGTCATAAAAACAAGGACTTAAAACTAAACAGGTGGTTCTCTGGATCACAATAGATTTATAAAGTAAATAAAAACATAAGACAAAGAGAAAACACATGGCAAACCAAAAGGAAATATATTGTCAAATCAACTAATTGTTTACAAGTAATGTATATACTCAAATATAAGTCGATCCGAGTATAAGCTGAGGTACCTATTTTTACCAGAAAAAATAGTAAAAACCGATTGACTCGAGTACAAGTCGAGGGTAGAAATTATGACCACTACTGCCTTCTGATTCTGTATTGTTTTTAAGGCTTTATAGTTTAAATGGACAGCAGAATTCTCATACAGTAGTCCCATACAGTAAAAGCCATACTGGATTTGGCTATTACTGTATGGGAATTCTGCTGTCCTTTTAAAAGGCAACTAAAGCCTCATTACTTGGCATTTAATCCAATCCAGTCATTTACTAATCCAGCTATCGCTCGCTCCTCAGTGTAACTTACTTAATCCGGCGGCCACTCCTTGTGTACTGATCTGCCGGCTGACGTCACTACTCAATGCTGTGTAGTGAGAAAGGCACGAGTAGTGACATCAGCCTGCAGATCAGAGCACAAGGAGCAGCCGCCAGATTAAGTAAGTTACTGAGCCGAGTATAAACCAAGGTCGGGGTTTATAGTCGGTTTATAGTCGAGTATATACCGAGTATATACGGTACATGGTTTGATACTTCAACCCGACTGACTGTTCACCACAATATTTTGGTTGATCAAGTAAAATTACCTGCAATTATTTCCTTTGCAACCAAAGGATCTCTGTCAAAATTTCATCCAAATTGAATAAAACTTTGATTGGACATGCCGGCAAATTTAGGCTGATTGCTGATTGAGCATTCTTTAATGCACCACACAATTGGCCATGAATATGGTAAATGAAGTAAAGCCCAATTTTCAGCACCCTGGACAGTGCATCTTCCTGAGTGGTTGTAAACCGAGCTGACTCTCACTTTAGGTAGTTCAATATTATCACATTAGCTTATGTGGTCTAACACCAAACAGGACACCAGGGCATGCAGTACCAGATCCAGTGGCTGCATAATTATATTCATGGCCAATAAATGCGCCGTAATTTCATATTTAATTGAGTCCTTTATTCATAAAGATTTCTACTTAAGCAGTTTTTAACTGAAAAGATTTTTAAAGGGCATTTTTTTCTACACATAATTTCAGGAGGAGTCCACAATTAAACAAGTAAGAAGCAGCCTGATTTCTACCTTGGTGTTTACTGAACAAGCAGTTTCTGCTCTGTAGTTTTATGTTAGATCCCCAAAGTAATAAATAATTACAAAAGTGACCATACGTAAAGTGGACTTAACATTCCATCTTTACTTGATTACCACCCATGAGTTTGAACTGGATTTGTTTATTGGTTTATGTGAACACTCCCTTTCCGTACCATCTGTGGATTTAAGAGATAATTAAATCTGCAGGGGTTCCACAGTGTTCCCCTGCAGTCCAAAATAAATATGTTAATACAATATCTACCATAGGCCAGCTTCTTCTTCTCTTTTAGCTTGCAAAGAATGTTCTGCTCAGCAAATAAGTAAAAATATCTTCAACATGATTACAATATGAAAAACATTCTTACATTAAAAGATTGCATCCCATCAATTTTTTTCCCGATATCTCAATTTTTAAGAGGAAGAGTTTGACATAAACTGATCTGCAATGCATACCCTGCAATTAAGAACTTGACTCTTTTTTTTGGGGGGGGGGGCACACAAGGAGTGTTGAAATTGTCCTATGCGAAATGAACGCAGATTGCAATGGGAACCATCACAAGTAGCACACAGCTTGTCATTATCACAAAAATGGTGCAGATGGTGCTATTCAACATTTTCCATCTGCTAGTGCTTTAAGGGCATATCTTATATTGTTCACATAATATTCCTACTCATCATATTTACATGAATAAATATGTTTGAGAAATAGCTGAGTTTGGCTCACCTGAACTCTCTATAGTTTGTAACAATTTGCCTATTGGTTATACAATGAATGGAAGCAAAAGAATATGTCATATAAATATATTTGTAAAATACAGGTCTGTACACAAAAAAAGGCAGGCGTCTAGGAGGGACAATTAATTGTACATTTAGGCCGAGGCCACAATGTAGCATGTCAGAGCGCTTCATAAACACACATGTAAGATGGCGCACACGTTTCTGGAGCACTCAAACGTGACGCTGTGTGCTAGGATTGCGCAATCGGAGTGTATGCAACTGTGCAAAAAATGGAGATTGAATGTGTTCCGATTAATGGGTCGTAGCGCACCTAGTGTTCCCATAACAATTGGACACAATCGCGATCAGATTGAGTGAAAATGATTTGATGGGGCCTAGCCCTGAAGGTTTAGTTTATTCCTGTAGAGCATGTGTTACATTATGACATATTGGAAGATTGAAGTTGTTTTTAAGCATATATTTGTAACAATCTCTCAGTGCTAATAAACAGCTGTCTGCCAGTAACCAGCAAGTAGCTACATCTCATTGCCTCTTGAGCAATAGAGATGAACTAAATTGGTGAGTTTTGTTCCGACAGTTGATTCATAGAACCTATTGAAGTTCCGAAAATCTGAATTTTCAAAGAAGGGCTAAAAATTTTAAGCAACCAATCACATTCGAACGAAGTTGCTGCAGTTATATAACATCTGATTGGTTGTTGTAGACTAATAGCATGGGCACAGCAAAGGGGCATTCTTTCCCCCCCAAAACACAAACATGTAATTAATAAGTAATGATGCCCTAGAATGTGTCTCACTAACTGATGTTATATCAGTCAAAGCTACCGTAACATGTAGCTGTTGCAAGTATGGAAACACTGCTGGGAAATGTGCTCCATATTAATAAGGTAAAATAGCAAAATATAAGGTGAGAAAAGATTGCTGCATTTCTGTCAAGGTGCTCTGTAATGGCTGTGTTTAGTAAGAAAACCGAGGATAGTACAGCTCTTTATCATTTCACCTCTACCTTTATTTCTGGTCATGTCATTTGTTTAGAGGATACTTAGCATCCCTTAGTTTTATTATTTCTGCAGCTTTAAAAAAACATTGCTATTTTTTTTTATCTATGCCCCTCCGGAGCCAACCTTTTCTGTTTTAAAGTTGCTGACATCTTGAATCTGTTTAGTTGACTTTCTAGCTCCGCCCCTCCGATATTCCCTGGTTCCAAGCGCATGCATAACGTCAGTGCCTGCACGGACTCGTGCATGACGTCATGCGGTGTGCTTATGCGTGGTGAGATGACGTCATGCGCGCACATGTCTGTGCACGCACTGATGTCCCGTTGCATGCACAGCAATGTCCTGCGCGCGCGCCATGAGCTTGGAAGCAGAAGATTACCTTTTGTGACTACTGAAGATGTTGGAGGGGCGGAACTAAACAGTCAACTAAACAGATTCAAGATGTCAGCAAATTTAAAGCAAAAAAGGTAGGCTCTGGAGGGGCATATAAAAAAAAAATAATGCTAATAGTTTTTTTAAAGCTGCAGCTTCCAACTAAACTTAACATTGTTTTACAGCATACTTATCCTTTAACCTCAAATGAAAACGTATACACAGGTAATCCCTCCCCAAACCCTAAATTGTGATAGTTTGAAATCTGAAAGTCTAACCTGAAATCCTGCGCAATGTCCTGTTACAACTTTTTCTGCTTCCTGGTTCTTTCAGTTAGCAACTGTCAGTTATGGATTTGACAGTTGACATCACAGCCAATGACTGAATGTTAATCGCCTAGCTGCCTCTTCTGAGCATGCTCAGGCTCAGTACAGGTCACTAAATTGCTCAGTTTCCTTGACACATCCAGAAGCATAGCAGACACACAGTAATTAATTCAGAGGACAAAGTGGGATATATCAACTTGTTTTAAAGAGGCCATTATTTATAAAAGATGTTATTATGAGGGTGGAGTTTTCCTTCAAATGCTCTACATCATTACATCAAGATATCAGCATTTTGTAATGTGCTTTTCATCTGGAATTGTTCTGAGAAAACATTTACAATTTGGTACAATGTACTAAATACCCAAATACATTTAAAACCAATTTTGTATTCTACATGTTGGAATATACTTAACATTGGCCTATGGTATATAAACTAAAAGGGTATGTATACTAAAAAAAAGACTTTGCCTCATCTTAATCTATAAATAAATACCCATAGGTAGTCCCCTTTCTTACTATCTGACTAACTTGTAAGGGCACCCATGTTCTGTAGCCACTGATTACACACATGTACGCTTATTACACAATCATATACGCAGCAATTACACTCATGTACGCATATTTACCATCATATACACACAATACACATCATGTACGCATTATATCACACCATATATTCAGCATTACACAGTCATTGTACGCATTATATACACATCATATACAAGCATATAACAGTCATGTACGCATTATTATCACACCATATAACGCCGCATATACACAATGTACGCATTATATACACAACCATTATACAGCATAATACAATCATGAACGCATTTATACACATCATGTACCGCTATTATATACAATCATCGACAATATACACACAGCGCATTATATACAATCATTACGCATTATACACATCATTGTACGCAGTCATTACACATCAGTACTCATGATATACACATCATGTACGCATATAATACACATCATAGTACGCCACATATAATCCACTCATGATACGAGCATATAATAGTACAGCATTATTACACATCTGTACGCATTATACACCATCATATTACCAGCTAGTAACACATGCATGTACGCATTATTAACACACCATATACGCACATATACACACCTCAGTACGCATTATATACACATCATTACGGCATCATAACACATCATGTAACGCAATTATATACACACAATCATATACGCAGCATATAACATCATGTACGATTTATATACACACATCATATACGCATGCATGACGATTATATACCACTCCATATACGAATCATTGTACGCATTATATACACACCCGATCGCGCATCATACACCATGCTCTAATTACTTTGTTAGTTCTTGGTTTTGCATGTAACAATTATTATCAAAGCTGTTGGTGGGGTCAATGAAACCATTTCCTGAAACAAAATCTAGCATTAGGCAATTATTGTGAAGTGGCCCACTTACAGGTCTGTTTGTACACAAGTGACAAGACTTGTCCAGAAACTGTATGTAACAGTCCATGTAACAATTATGTAACGTCTAGTACAACAGTCTATTAACCGTCCATGACACGTCCATGAACAGTCCATGTAAAAGTCCATGTAAACAGTCCATGTTACAGTCCATGTACACGTCCATGTAACCGTCCAGTGTAACCGTCCATGTAACAGCTCCATGTAACAGTCCATGGCAACAGTCCATGGTAACCGTCCCGTAAACCGTCTTGTAACAGTCTAGTGTACAGTCTATGTAACATCTATGTAAGTCTATGTAACTAATCTATGTAACAGTCTATGTAACAGTCCTAATATAACAGTCTAATGTAAACGGTCTATGTAACGTCTAGTCATAACGAGTCTAGTACCGTCTATGTACCAATCATGTAACCAATCTATATAACAATCTATGTAACAGTACTATGTAACATATTTATGTAAACAGTCATGTAAACAGTTCCTATGTACATTATGGTAACAATCTAATTACAAGTCTATATAAAAGTCTATGTAACAGTGCTATATAACGTCTATTATACAGTCTTGTAACAGTCTATGTAACACGTCTATGTAACAGTCTATGTAACAGTCTATGAACAGTCTATAACATCTATATAACACAGCCTATGTAACCCATCGTTGTAACCAATTATATACAAAATACAGTCTTATAATAGAACATCTAATATAACAATCTATTATAAGTCAGGATTTATAATACTAGTAAGTTAGTAAAATCTATATAACAGTCCATGTAACAAATTATCAACAGTCTATAAGCTAACATATTCATTATATAACACGTATGTAACAATCTATATAACAGTCTATTATACCATCTATGTAACAATCTATATAACAATTATAAACAGTCTATTATAACACTCTATATAACGTCTATTAACAATCTATATAAACAATCTATAAGACAGTCTATGTAACTATCTTATAACAGTCTTGTAACAATCTATATAACCATTATGTAACAATCTATATAAAATCTAAATACAGTTCTATTGGTACAATATCCTACATAACAGTCTATGTACAATCTACTATAACAGTTCTATATAACAATCTATAAATACCGTCTATATCACAATCTATAAACAATCTCATATAACAGTCTATGTAACTATCTATATAACAGTCTTTGAACATCTATAAACCATCTATGTAGCATCTATATAACAATCTTGAATATAACCAGTCTAGATGTAACAAATGTATCATAACAGTCTAGTGGAACATCTATATAACCAGTCTATGTAAACTCTAATATAACTTCTATGTACAATAGTAATAACCAATCATAGTAACAATCTATATAACAATCGTATATAACAATCTATTTAACAATCTTATAACAGTCTATGTAACAATCTATATAAAGTCTATGTAACAATCTATATAACAATCATATAAACATCATGAAACAATCTATATAACAGTCTATGAACCATCTATGTAAAATCTATATAATTCAGTTCAAGAACACTCTAGCACATCACTGATGTTGGCCTTGCGCCAGACAATCGATAGGTGCTATCCCTCACTCTCTACTCCATAGCTTGATTAAGTCCACAACCAGATGCAAACGAGGGAGCCACCCTATAGGGTAGAATCAATATTTATGTGAACAACACAATATTGTATTCTCACCTATATGGTGTGCTCCTCGTTTTGCATCTTTGTGTTGAACAATCTATTAACCATCGTTTACATCATTATAGTAACCACATCAATGCATGTAACATCTATCAATTGCTATGTAACAATCATATACAGTCAGGAACAGTCTAATGTAACAATCTATATAACACCGGTAACCTTTACCATCTATAACATTATTTATACCACTTTACCTCTTAAAAGAGTAATGATATCTATATACATCCATGTACATTTTATAACATTCTAGAACAAATATACAGTTCCCATGACAAACATATACATCTATGGACACTACAGCCTATGTACCATCTGTAAACAATCTATATAACATCTATGATAACAGTCTAGTAAACAAGTCAAGTAACCATCTATGTCAACAGATCCAATAAAGATCATGTAATATCTATATACAGCTATTTAACATAGATTAAACAGTCTTGTAACACATATAACACTAGTACTATTAACAATCTATATAACAGTCTATTTACCATGTAATACATCGTCTATAGTAACATCTATGATAAACTGTCTATATAACAATCTCTATAACTATATAACTAGTCTATATAAGATCTATGTAACAATCGTATAACCAAGCTGAGGATAACATCTATAACTTATCTGTAGAAGGCGGTACATTGGCCGAGGTAACAATCGAGATACTAAAATATAAACCATCTATGTAACAATCTACTTAACATCTATGGAACAAATTTAACAGGTCTATAGTACAATGGTATATAAACCGTCTAGAAACAGCTAATACAATCTATATAAACTCTAGTAACTATCTTATAACGCTTGTAACATTATATAACATAGTCCTATTAACAATATATATAACAGTCTATGAAAAGTAGTAACAGGATGCTAACATCATATAACAATCCGTATATAACAATCTTATAACAGTATCTATGAACCAGTCTATGTAACCATTCTATTATAACAATCTATTACATCATAACATATATAACTTATTAATCTATATAACAGGTTGTAACAATCTATTAACAATCTATAATTATGTAACATCTAATAGACGCTAGAACCATCTATGTAACAATCTGTATATTCCGTTTCAGAACACTCTAACCACTGCCTGTTGGATTGCTGCCAGACAATCGATAGGTGCTATCCCTCAGCTCTCGACTCCATATGCTGAATAAAGTCCACAAACAAAGATGCAAACGAGGGCGCACACATAGGTGTAACAATAATTTTTGAACACACAAATTATTGATGTCTACACCTATAGTGTGCCTCACTCGTTGCATCTTTGTTTGATAACAATCTATATAACCATCTATGACAATCTAATAACATTTATGTACATCATATAACAGTCTATGTAACATTATATAACAGTCTAGTTAACAACTATAAACAGTCTATGTAACCATCTATGTAACAATCAGTATAACAGTCATGCAACCATCTAAACAGTCTATGTACCAATCTTATAACAGTCTGATGAAACAAGTCTATTAAAGTCATGCAACATCTATATAACAGTCTATGTAACCCATCTCTATATCACAGTCTTGTAACAGTCGAGTCCATGTAACAGTCCTAATGTAAACAGTCTATGTAAAAACAATCTAGATATAAGTTAAGATGAACCATCTATATGTAACAGTCTATATATACAGATATGTAACAGTCCAAATGTAACAGTTGTAATGTAAGTCTATGTTAACAGTCTATAACAGTCTATGCAACAATCTATATCCAGTCTTCCACAATCTATATAGACATCTATGTAACATCTATGTAACAATTTGTATAACAGTCTATGGTAAACATCTATATACAGTCCCTATTCAGCACCATCTATATAACAGTCTATGTAACCATCTATATAACAGTCTATGTAACAATCTATATATAACAGTCCTATGTAACAATCTATATAAGTCTATGGAACCATCAAAACGATATCAAACAGTCTATGTAACCATATAAACGTCTATTAAAATAGACACAGTCATGTAACTCTAATAACGTCTATGCGTAACCATATCTATACCAGTCTATGTAACAATCTATAAACAGTCTATGCAACCATCTATTAACAGTATATAACTAAAGCAGATATCTATATAAGTTAGACAATCTATATAACAGTCTAATATATAACGTCTAGTACACTATATCTCACGTTATACTATGTCATCTATAAAGTTTATAGAACATCTATATAACAGTCATGCACAATCTATATAGCTATAAAGTCTTATGACCTTAATCTATTAAGTTATATCACCATTATATACAGTCTATATACCGAATGTAACAGTCATGAAAGTTATAAGTATTCACTATAATCATGCAAATCATATAAGTCTATACTAAGCATAACATCTATATAACAGTATGTAACTATGTAACAATCTTTAAAGTTATGTAACACAAACCGTTTGCAACCAAAAGTATGACAATCTATATAACGTTATGTCATATTGTATAGCAACTCTATATAACGTCTATGCAATCTACAACAGTATACCAACGTTATGTCATTTTAACAGATCTAGTAACTTATATAAGTCTCACCATATATACCGCTCTATAATCTAAAACAGTTATATAACATCTATAATACAGTCATGTAAACATCTACTGCTTATGCAAGTCTATGTAACAGTCCTATATAACAGTACTATGCAAACCAATCTATATAACAGTCATATACTATATGACAGAAGAACATATTTAGGCCTTATGTAACAGTTCTATATAACCGTCTATGCAAACATATATTAACAGCATGACTACTGTAAACATCTGATAAACAGTCTATGTAACCATCTATATAACAGTTCGATGCAACTCATTATATACAGTCCTATGAACAACTACTTAAACAGTCTTTTTAAGGTAACAATCTAATATAAGTCTAGCCCTACATGCCAGTTAATAACAATCTATTCGTCATATAACAGATCTATGTAACATCTATAGTAAATCAGTCTATTGACAATGCATACAACAGTCTAATACGTATAGCAATCTATATAAACAGTTCCTATGTATACAATCTATATAAAGGCTATGCAACCATCTATATACACAGTCATCTATTACGTCTATATAACAATCTAAATCTAATAATTAACAGTTCTATGACATTAATTACATTAACATCTTTATAACAGTCTATGTAACAATCTATATAAGTCTATGCAACATATTCAGGCCATGACACATATTTATAACATATTAAACATATATTAAACAGTTTAGGTATTATCAGCATCGTTTCAATTCAATAACGGCTTGAAATTAGCTAACTAGTCTCCACTCCATAATGAATGTCAGCTGTCTCGTTTTTGACATATAACATTAAAAATACATTTTACGTAACACTATGAACAGTTTATGTAAGCAAACATCTATATAACAGTCTATGAAAACAATCTATATAACAGTCTATGTAACCATATTGTAACAATCTATCTAACAGTCACAACCTAATGTAAAACTATCTAACAATATATTACAGTATCAACTATATATAACAGTCTATGTCCAATCTATATAACACGCTATGAACAATCTATATAAGTCGATGCACCATCTATATGACATTAAAAGGCAGGCGAGTCTAGGAGGGGCAATTAATTGTACATTTAGGCCGGGCCACAAGTAGCATGTCAGAGCGCTTCATAAACACACATGTAAGATGGCGCACCCGTTTCTGGGCCTCAAACGTGGACGCTGTGTGATGGATTGCGCAATCGGAGTGTATGCCAACTGTGCAAAAAATGGAGATTGAAGCTGTTCCGATTAAGGGTGTCGTAGCGCACCTAGTGTCCCATAACAATTGGACACAATCGCGATCAGATGAGTGAAAATGATTGATGGGGCCTAGCCCTGAAGGTTTAGTTTATTCCTGGAGAGCATGTGTTACATTATGACATATTGAAGATGAAGTTGTTTTGTAAGCATATATTGTCAAATCTCTCAGTGCTAAACAATCACTGCAGTCAAGTAACAGTTTGCACAGTAACCAGCAAGTAGCTACATTCATTGCCTCTTGGCAATAAGATGAACTAAATTGGTGAGTTTTGTTCCGACAGTTGATTCATAGAACTATTGAAGTTCCGCAAATCGAATTTCAAAGAAGGGCTAAAATTTTAAGCAACCAATCACATCGAAAGAGTTGCTGCAGTATATAAACATCTGATGGTTGTTTGTAGGACTAATAGCATGGGCACAGCAAAGGGGATTCTTTCCCCCCCAAAAACACAAACAAGTAATTAATAGTAATGATGCCCTACACTAGAATGTGTCTCACTAACTGATGTTATATCAGTCAAAGCTACCGGAACATGTAGCTGTTGCAAGTATGGAAACACTGCTGGGAAAATGGGCTCCATATTAAAAAATAGGTCAAATAGCAAAATATAATGTGAGAAAAGGATTGCTTGCATTTCTGGCAGGTGTCTCTGTAAGCTGGTGTTGTAAGAAAACGAGGATAGTACAGCTCTATCATTTCACCTCTACCTTTATTCTGGTCATGTCTTTGTTGAGAGGATACTTAGCATCCCTTAGTTTTATATTTCTGCAGCTTTAAAAAAAACATTGCATTTTTTTTTATTATGCCCTCGGAGCCAACCTTTCGTTTTAAAGTTTGGCTGACATCTTGAATCTGTTTAGTTGACTTTCTAGCTCCGCCCTCCATATTCCTGTCCAAGGATGCATAACGTCAGTGCCTGCAGGACCGTGATGAGTCATGCGGTGTTGTGTTATGCGTGTGAGATGAACGTCATGCGCGCACATGTCTGTGCACGCACTGATGTCCCGTGCCTGCACAGCAATGTCCTGCGCGCGCGCCATGAGCTTTGGAAGCAGAAGATTACCTTTGTGACTACTGAAGATGTTGGAGGGGGCGGAACTAAACAGTCAACTAAACAGATCAAGATGTCAGCCAAATTTAAGCAAAAAAGGTAGGCTCTGGAGGGCATATAAAAAAAATAATGCTAATAATAGTTTTTTTAAGCTGCAGCTTCCAACTAAACTAACATTGTTTACAGCATACTTATCCTTTAACCTCAAATGAAAACTAGAACACAGGTAATACCCCCCCCAAACCCTAAATTGTGATAGTTTGAAATCGAAAGTCTAACCTGAAATCCGCGCAAGTCCTGTTACACTTTTTCTGCTTCCTGGTTCTTTCAGTTAGCAAACTGTCAGTTATGGATTTGAAGTTGACATCACAGCCAATTGACTGAATGTTAATCGCAGCTGCCATCTTCTGAGCATGCTCAGCTCAGTACAGGTCACTAAATTGCTCAGTTTCCTTGACACATCCAGAAGCATAGCAGACACACAGTAATTAATTCAGAGGACAAAGTGGGATATATCAACTTTTTTAAAGAGGCCATATTTTATAAAGATGTTGTTATGAGGGTGGAGTTTCCTTCAAATGCTCTACATCAAACTCAAGATATTCAGCATTTGTAATGTGCTTTTTCATCTGGAACTTGTTCTGAGAAAACATTTACAATTTGGTACAATGTATGTACATAATACCCAAATACATTTATTAAAACCAGAGTTTGATTCTACATGTTGGAAATACTATCTAACATTGTCTATGGTATACTAAACTAAAAGGGTTATGACTAAAAAAAAGACTTTGCCTCATCTTAATCTATAAATAAATACCCATAGGTAGTCCCCTTCTGACTATCGCTACTTGTAGGGCAACACCTTTCTGTAGGGCACTGAGACAACCTTGAGACTCTCCGAGAGGGGAAATCTACCACCATGCAAATAACTTCCATCACCAATCTAGCTACAGCAAAACAGATTCTTAAGAAATAGGGGAAAGATCAACAAATACATGGTACAGTGATATTTGGTAAGAAGTATATCTTTAAGTAATGAGCAATTAAAAAAAATTGCAATCCATACATTCCACCCCTTTGTACAGTCTATGTAACAATCTATATAACAGTCTATATAACAGTCTATGTAACAATCTATATAACAGTCTATGTAACAATCTATACAACAGTCTATATAAGTCTATGCAACCATCTATATAACAGTCTATGTAACAATCTATATAACAGTCTATGCAACCATCTATATAACAGTCTATGTAACAATCTATATAACAGTCTATATAACAATCTATATAAGTCTATGCAATCATATATAACAGTCTATGTAACAATTTATATAACAGTCTTTATAACAATCTTTATAACAGTCTATGTAACAATCTATATAAGTCTATGCAACCATCTATATAACAGTCCATGTAACAATCTATATAACAGTTTATATAACAATCTATATAACAGTCTGCTTGTGAAGGTTCTCATTCATCCAGGCCATGGTATATCTGTTGTATTCAATTAGATCAACTGGACTTGAAGTTTAGTTCTTGAAGACGTTTCGCTAGTCATCCGACTGGCTTTCTCAATTCAGAATGACCTTATACCTGAGGAAGGGGCCTAGAGTCCCGAAACGTTGTATGTTGTTTTTGCACTAATAAAGAAGCATTCACCATAGTAGTGTGCTCCTCTACTTTTTTTCTTGCTTGGATGTTGAAGCCCTGGAGGTAGGGGGCTGAGAGGATTGAACCTACCATATTTGTCTGGCCAAGGAGCCAACAGCGGTGTGCCATTGTGCATTCTTGGAACTATATTAGGTATACCCTGTGGTACTAATAGAAATGTGTACAAATGTGGTAATTGCATAGAAATCTGTATTAAAGTCACAGGTTATATTACAGAATTCTATATATATTTGTGCCTTCACACAGATTTTAGTTGGGACAAAGCATGGATTTAGTTTTCAAGTCCTGTCCAACTAAGAGTTTATACAGGGATAATAAAACGACCAGCCATAATTCAAATTAATTGTGCTTTTCTAAGTACTGTTTTCATTTTGCCTGTATATGTATCAGGTGACTAATCGATAAAGCTATTTAAAATAATATACAATATACTAAAAGAGTCTTCCCTCTTGCCCACCTTACACTAAAAATAGACTCTGGGTAATTGCTGCTCCAGAGAAGTATAATACAGTTTAGACTGATCTCACACAACATTCACATTAAAAATGAAACATTAAATATCAAATTAAAGATGATCATACCATGATTATAAAGATATCTTATATAACACTTCATTTATTTAAAAATACTTAAATCCTGTGGCATAAATGTACTCTGCTCTTAATAACTTTAACAGAATGTATTACTGAATGCCAACAAAACAGATTTGTAATAAAGATAGGGTCAGCTGAAAGTTTTCTGCCTGGCCTGATCTTAAGTTTTTTACCAAAATAAATTGCTCGACGTTGTTTAAAATAACCTGCTTTTTTATAACAACTCCTGTGAAAACATTTATAGATTTATAGATGTGTTCAAACTTTCAAAATGTTACAAAAATAAACATATAGGTAGTGACTGCACCACTTAAGGACACCCCTTTCTTTACAATGAATAATGCAAATACAGGAATCAAAGATTATTATCATTAAGTGTATTTTATACAAGGGCAAGAAGCTTTGTTTTTGAATAATACATACATTGCCCTAGCCAATCAGATCTTATTTAATATTTGAAATTTAACACCTGATTAGTTGGAGCAAAATTGGCACCATTTTTAACGATAAGAACTTTTATTAAATGACCCTGATTGTTTTTATTACATAAATAAATAAATCTATATATATTTTGGTGCTTGGTGTAGCCCCAAAACATTAATAAAGGACAAGATTGTGATGTGAAACTTTGAGTGCTCGGATCCCTGCTCTATTTTCATATGATAATACTGCAGATTGAGGCGTTTCCTAGAAGCACCAGAGTGAAAACAGGACTGAATGCAGGTGTATGAAATATAAATGTATATTTATATATACACACACACACGTCTCTGTGTGCTTAGGAGTGTGTTATTAAAAATAGTGCTAGGAAACATTTCTACAGTCAAGAGCTTTTAAGTTAACAAATATTTGACATAGCTATTTGAAAACATACCCTTTCTACAAGGGTAGCTTATTTTTAGTTTTGCTGTTTGTGAAAGCTCGAACTGTTTGATGGGATATACCTTCATGGCACCTCCTATGGCTAAGTAAAAACTTTCTGCCCATACAATTGCACAAGCAGTTCAACATTTGGACATCACATAATTAATAATTGTTATTCAAGCCAAGATTCCACCCAGATTCCATACAACTAGTCTAGCAATTGGATCGCCAGCCTTTAAAGGGCATGTCCACCCCCAAAACTAGAATTTAACCTACTACTGGCCCCACTGTGTAGTGTAATAAAATCCTTACCATACATCCCTGCTACAAATGGTTCTCCTGTAATGTCCCTCCAAAGTCTCAGGTCATGTTTGTTCAATTGTAACTACTCTGCACTTTGTTTCTTTCTGTTTTTATTTCTGCTTTTACTTGATTCTGTGTAGCGATTCAATTACCTCTACCTTAGGCTTTTCTAAGTTATATTTTAGTGTATTGCAGCCAGCTTGATGGGTGGCAAATTCTCTGCACATACACACATGGTTTGTAACTTATAATTCTGTCATTTCAATCTATAAATGAATATATGCAAGCAGCACTTACCGTATATACTCAAGTATAAACCGACCAGAATATAAACCAAGGTACTTACTTTTAACTTATAAACTAGGAAAACTGCTTGACTGGAGTATAAACCGAGGGTTGATTGTCCCCCATAGGCAGCCCCATAGATAGTTCCACAGACAGTCCTATAGAAAGCCTCATACACAGCCCCATAGAAAGTCCAATACACAGCCCCATAGAAAGCCTTATACACAGCCCCATAGAAAGCCTTATACACAGCCCCATAGAAAGTCCAATACACAGCCCCATAGAAAGTCCAATACACAGCCCCATAGAAAGTCCAATGCACAGCCCCATAGAAAGTCCCATACACAGCCACATAGAAAGTCCAATACACAGCCCCATAGAAAGTCCAATACACAGCCCCATAGAAAGTCCCATACACAGCCCCATAGAAAGTCCAAAACACAGCCCCATAGAAAGTCCCATACACAGCCCCATAGAAAGTCCCATACACAGCCCTATAGAAAGTCCCATACACAGCCCAACAGAAAGTCCCATACACAGCCCCATAGAAAGTCCCATACACAACCCCATAGAAAGTCCAATACACAGTCCCATTGAAAGTCCCATACAAACATGTGCCCTGCATACCTTTCTGTGCAGCCTGAACACTTAAAGGATAAATTTAATGTACCTGGGGCAGGGATGTACAGTAGGATTGATCATTCCTACCTCACACTATTGTTTGTTGAGGAGCTACAGCACATACAGTTTTCGTTTGCCAGGTTTGTTCTGAGCTAATCCTATATTAAAGATAGTGCTGAAGCCAGGAGGAAGACTGGCAGAATCAGTTTTCTTTGGTCTGGTGAACCTCACAGAAACAATATTGGGAGGTAGGAATTACCAATCCTATAACTATTTTTAAAACAATATTTATACACATCAGTCCTTCAGTTACCTGCCAGACTTCCCTATGAGGCTGCATTGGGAGAGGGAATTTCCCACCATGCAGGTCACGCCAACTGCCACCATTCCAGCTACAGCAAAATTAAACATAATAGAAGAGTTTATGATACTTGATTGACAACTGAAATGTAAGATGTTTCAGATTGGATAGGTAAAGAAATCAGTACAGTGATACTTGGGAAGAATTACAGTTTTCAGTAATGGGGAATTAAAGAAAAAAATCCTACTGTACAGCACTTTAATAATGATTATTTCCCTTTCCATCCATGTAACTTTGCATTGACTATGCATACCCAAGGATCCCCCCCACCAAATAATGTCTGGGTCAGCCGCTATAATTATTTAAGGGCAGATATGAAGATGTTGTTTATTTTCTGTTGTAGCAATTAAGAAAAACAAAACATTCATTAATATTACTTAATAAACAATATATATTTAAAAATTGTATACATGCATGACAGGTTTTAATTAAAACCATATGAAAGACCTTTTTGCTTTTTCCCAAATATCACGTCACTTTACTAACCTTGGGATCACCATTGTTAAATCGTAACAGACTACTTGGGAGTGCCCCAATCACTAACTTTCACCATTAGCTAAGTAATTCCCTATTTGTTTACTTAAAGGTTATGTAAGAGATTAGGTATTTTTCAGTCATTGCTTCTTGGATGAAGCAATAAAGATCCCACAGATAAAGTCACTATTGTTTCAAGTAAAAACACATTCCCTACAAGCTAATCATTTTAACAAATCAGATAGACATTTATTTTTATGAACCTGTGAATTCCTTAATCCAAGGCAGGAAGTGATGCGTACATGCCGCATGTTGTAACGTAGCACCAGATAAGTATTAAAACTATGGCACTTCTAAATGTAAGGCAAACTTGCAGTAAAACTGCTTGACACAATATGTTGGTCTGAAAAACATAAAAATGGATGACTAATAGCTTTAGACTAAATACATTACCGTATACCTTCCTAACACCGTCCATCACCTGGAGGTGTAAATTCGATCTATGCACCTTTTCACATCCACTGTAGGAATGTTGCACTTTGTCATGTTATTGAATGAACAAACAGAACATGGTCAAACAGATATTAGTGTAACCAATACTACACCAACGTTATGTACTTAACTGACATGACCAAACCTAGTCACAAATGTATTTTTTAAGTGATGGTATTCTACTTTTAAGAGGCACTTATAGCCCAGCATTAGTGGAAATTATTATTTTCCAAAATCATAAAATGTTAGAACATATAAATTGTAGATAACAAATAATTGTACCATATTACTGCTTTTAATGGTCTGAATTACTGTAGTTAATAGAAACAAACAATAAATACATACAAATACAACATACAATAAACTATCTGGGGCATTGTTCACCAATAGAACATGTCAAAGGACACGAGGACATCCCTTAAGACTTGAAGAAAAAAGGTTTAGGCTTCAAGCTCGGAAAGGGTTTTTCACTGTGAAAACGGTAAAGCTATGGAACTGTCTTCCAGTGGACGTTGTAATGGCAGGTTCATTGGTCAGTTTCAAGAAAAAGCTGGATGAGTTTCTGCAAACAAGGAATGTTGCAAATTACTGGTATTGATACATAAAGTAGAGTTGATCCAGGGAAATTTCGATTGCCACTTGGAGTCAGGAAGGAATTTTTTCCCCCTTCATAAATTTGGTGGGTTTTTTTTTGCCTTCCTCTGGATCAACAGTTAGGCAGGAAATAAAGGATATTGCTAGATGGGTTGGACTGGATGGACGTATGTCTTTATTCAACCTCAAATACTATACTAAATACTATACTAAACAAACTCATAAATATTGAACATGGCAAAATTCAACATGTTATACATGGCAAATTGTGAAAAGGATATGAAATACATTTTAGGACCCACTGTATAGTTACATTTTATATTGCTAATAGTACTCATTTCCTTGAGTGTTGGAATAAAAATGCCACAATAAAAATGTGTTTTGCTAACTGTCCTAAAATCAGTGGGTAGCAAGAGCAGGGGGAATAAAATATACGGTATATTATAATTTAAAGGACATGTAAACTGGGGCAAATCATTTTTAATTAATCACACAGTAAGTATCACAGTTATCTGCTTTCTGTGTTACTTAAGATTGGGTACACAAGGAGGGACTTTTTGTCCCAACCCAGCGCTCGCTACGAGCAATCGCTTGGATGGGACTAAAGTCCGTCAGTCGTGGCAAATTCGTCTAAGGCCGAATTTGCGAACGATCAATCATGCGTTCCCATAGGGAACCGCACGATCGATCAGAACTTTCCGACATGCCCGATCGTTCATTCATCTGATCCGGAAAAACAAACAATCGATGTCGGTCGTGGCCACCCGGCCCACACCAGCCAATATTTTCGGCCAATCGACCGAAAGTGACGTGAATCGGTCGGTCGACCAAAAATATTGTCCCAATGTAGCACTGTACCTAAAGAAATCAATTACAAAGTCCCCCCTCCCCACACACACATACCTTCAAACTCCTACAGCTAAGAGAAAATTTTACTTGATACAAGCAGTGATTACAGCTCTCAGTGCTGCTTACCTTCCCATACAAAGAGGTTTTACTTTCATTTTAACACAAAATCACTGGGTGAATGCTATTGGCTGTAGTGAGGCACAGATCATCTCCACATGCTGCACTCTATTTGTGCCTCGGTTTTGGAAGGGGGTGGATACATAGAGAGGAGACATGCATACTAACTAGGAGTGAGCTGAACAGGACATGAGGAGATTTAGTGACAGGGAGCACTGAGAGAAAAAAGGGATCAAGTTCCTTACAGCACTAAAAATATAGAAAAGGATTAAGGCAAGTAATTTTTTTCAGTTTAGCACCTTTAATATGCTTAATTTCAAAATAAAATCCAGAGGACAATATAGCTGTTGTTAGGGCTAGATTACCCTGCCACACATCATAAAATGCAATGTGTTTTTGATGTGGGGACAGTCTATTGCCATGTGTTTGTGCCAATGCATTTCTGTTTTTCTGTGTTCATTTTAACCATGATCTGCACAAAAATGGTGCACACAAGTATTTCTAAAATGGACAGGGCAATGCATGCAGTTATTGCAATGCTCTACTGCAGTGCAAAAGAATAACCAATTCTGTGGCAGGGTAGCCTAACATTTAATTTTTGCTATACGTACAGTATATACATTCTCAAACTTTTTTTCAATAAAGTCCCTTTAATTCTTGCCCCCAAAAGGTTTTGTAAGAAACTCAATAACTTGTAACGCTGCTCTGGAGTTTTTAACCCCTAAATATCGAGCACTGCTTGTGCTGCAATTCATGTGGTTAAATTATTGTTGGTTAAAGTTGCAAAATAAATAAAGATTATAATTCCCTGATTGGACTGCTGTTTTTATGGCTCAGCTGGAAATAACATTATCTGGAGGTGGAAATCTGTGAAGTATAAGGCTGGCTACAAACAAGCAATTTTTTTCAGCCCAACCAACCGATATTTCTGTGTATCTTTTGGTCGAGCCGAAAGATCTGAGGCAATCAGAGATGTAGGAAAATCACTGACAATCGTGCAGTCTCCTCTGGACCGCATGATCGGTTGTTGAGAACTGATGGTTAGGGACAGATTTTTTGGTTGGGACAAAAAATCCGTCTGTGTGTACCCAGCCTTACTCTGGCTTAAATGCCAGATTAATTTGGCAATAGGGTTTAGCAGGTTTTCAACATATTTTTAGCGCTATTTATTAGTAATGTAAGGTCTGGTACATACACTCAGGGTGATTGAATAAAAGTTCTTATCATTAAAAATGGTTTTAACTTTGCCCCAACCAATCAGATCTTATTTAACATTTGAAAGCTAACATCTGATTGGTTGGGGCAAAATTAGCACCATTTTTAACAATAGTTATTCATTAAAAGTTCTTATCGTTTAAAATGGTGCTAATTTTGCCCCAACCAATCAGATCTTAGCGTTCAAATGTTAAATAAGATCTTTTATTGAATCTCCCTGAAGAACTTTTGCTGAATCTCCCTGATTGTTGGTCATCACGATGTGCACACAATATTTTAGCACAAATGTCGAATTGTGTATAATGAAATTAGACAGCATATCTGATATTTGCATGATTCCTGTAGGAATTTGTACAAATTTAATCATTTGTTCTTGAACACAATAATTTGGCTCTAGGAAATCATGAGTTGTTTTGGGGTTTCTAAGGAAAATTTTTGCTGCGTATGTCCTTTTATTCATAATGTGTGAGAAAAGGTGAGATAAGCTTTTCCGGAAATTACACGTTTCTTAAGAAAAAAAATGAACTGTGTGAATTGAGTATCTGGTCGGAAGAGCCGAACGGTCGGTCAGGAGGAAATGTTGCATGGTGTGCACTTTAATCTTTTGTAAAAAGATGTAAAAGTTTGCATGTCATAAAGCAAATATCAGGAGATAGGGAGGGGAACGTTTACATAAGATCAATCCTACAATGTAAACAAACAAATAACAATCACTGAACTACTTGTACTGATGTATTTAGCAATATTCACAGTATTACAAAATGTTTTGTTTTTTTAAACAAAAATATAAATATATATTATTATGTGAATAATAGATTGCAATAAAAAAACATTCCCAATGGACCCCCAACTAATCATTTTTTTGCATTGTTCCATGTGTTACCCAGAACGTTACAATATTAACTTACAAAAGTGAAAAAGAAATTGAAAGGGAGTAGCAACATTTAGGGTTTGCGTATAGTGACCACGCAGTTTTAACAAATATGATGCCTTACATGTCAATAACTCAATCTATCTTAACTTCATTTACTCATTTATAAGCACAGGACATATTATAATGGGGATTTATAAATGGGCAAAACATTGCTAAACTTGAAAAAAGCAGTTAACAGACATTATAGGAGTAATGCATTATACACAAGCTGTGTTACTTGCCAAGTTTCCACACTGCTTTCACCTCCATTAAAGAAATTTATATTTTACATATTGCACCAGGTACCCACTGCCGTTAATGGTTAAAAGCCACGTTAACCCGATATTACATTTGGTAGTAAGGGTTCCACTCTTTCTCCCTTTAGCACAAAAGATACAAAGCAGCTCACTGGTCATCAAATTCAACACTGGAAGCCCACAATACATGCATTAGCGCCTTCTACAAGGGGAGGGAAGCAATGTTGAGATGTGACTTCTGCAGTTCTGTAGTTGGTTGCTTATTCTTGCAATAAACTGTGTCCTATTTCAACCATCTCAGACAGGCCTAATGCTGGACAATAATCAGGACTTCCAGTGACCTCTTTTTCCTCCTCCTGTGCAGAGGAACTGCATCTTGAAGGCAAGTATCTTATTTAGTTAATTGTTACCTTTTGGAAAGTTTAAGGCTGTGCACACACAAGCAGATTTTCCATCAAAAAAGGCGATATTTCCGTAAATCGGTTGATCGGCCTGAAAAATCTGCAGCAGTTTTGTTTTTGCCGACAACTGATGTCTGTCGGACATGTCAGTAAATCCCGGCCGAGCGTACAGTCTCCTATAGACCACACGATTGGTTGCAGTTTACTTTCGGTCAGGAGTGATCCATCCCGGCTTTCCACTTGCTAGCGCCAAACAGTTGGTCGGAATGAAAAATTTGACTGTGTGTACCCAGCCTAAAGGCACCTGCGATCGCGGGTGCCGACCTGTGATGCACAATATGTACGAACGGCCATTTTGGGCAATAATCGGCCCGTGTATGGGCACTTTATCGGCCGAAACGGCCATTCGTTCAGGGACCATTGCCAGGCGAATCTCCAACCAGTGGCCATTTCGGCCAATAAAGTGACTATACACGGGTCGATTATCGCCCGAAACGGCCATTCGTACACATCGTGCCTCACGGGTCGGCACCTGTGATCGCACATATGTACGAACCTTAAAATAAGCAATCTAACTTGCTGGATCGCGGTCTTATCTTACCATAAACTTTAACTTCGATAACCCTTCCTGTTGCTATTATGTTCATCATTCCGTGGGTGTTTTTCCTTAAAGGATACATGATTCTAAAAACAGAGTGTGTCATTCTCTCAAAAATGTACATGTTTATGATACCAAAGCTCATTGGTTGGGAGTTAGACAAAACCTAATGCAAATTGTAAATTTAGCATTAAAAAAACATTTGTATTCATTCATGTTTAGCCCTCAGTATAGATGTTATATATTTATATGTAATATATATATATAACAGTGGTAAGCAAATAACAGTGGATAAAAAATGTGAGTCTCAACAGATAGCTGACTACTAACCTATACATAGGAACTGAGAAACATTATTACCGGTACTTGCTGAGACCAGATAAGACAAGAAAGCACAGATGAAGGTATACAAGTAACTACATCAACACTTACTGAAGACAACTGTATGCACCCAGTCTTCAACTGCAGACCCTATTGTATGATGCTATAATTAGCATTCCAGACCATGTGTTTTCCCATCTATAATTAATTTTCCTTATTAGTTACATGTAACAACAACCGCCTGTGATTCTCTCCAAAGAAACATGATGCAGAGACTAAAATGCAAAGCCAATAAAATTTACTATCAGGACTACAGTATATATTGGAATAGTACTTTACAAAGTAGGTTTTCTATATCCGAGTCTCCTTTTTTATTAGGAAAATAAATGTACCATATATACTCGAGTATAAACCGTCCTGAGTATAAACCGAGGTACCTAGTTTTAGGTAAAAAAAGAAGGAAACCACATTGACTCGAGTATAAACCGAGGGGGTAGTATTTGCCACTAAAGATGTTTGGAAACTACAACTCCCAGCATGCTTTATTGCTGGGAGTTGTAGTTTTCAAACATCTTAAGTTGCAAATACTTGCAAATAGTAAAAACCTTCTTTTTTGTGCATACTGTATGCACAATATAGGAGATTTACCCCTATTTGCAAGTATTTGCCACTTAGATGTTTGAAAACTACAACTCCCAGCAATAAAGCATGCTGGGAGTTGTAGTTTTCAAACATCTTAAGTGGAAAATACTTGCAAATAGGGGTAATCCTCCTTTTATTTGTGCATACAGTATGCACAAATAAAGAGGTTTTACTCTTATTTGTAGTATTTGCCAATTCCCTGTGCAAGTAAAGTTTCTCCTACCTTGTCCACCGGTCGCGCGATCCGCATCCTGCTCCACAGCCCTGCGCATCCGGATGATGTCACTACCTGGCGCCTCTCACTTTGCGGTGCCGGGTAGTGACATCATCCGGATGCGCAGGGCTGTGGAGCGAGGATGCGGATCGCGCGCCGGCGGACAAGGTATGGAGATAGGCTGACTCGAGTATAAACCGAGGTAAGATTTTCAGGGTTTTTTTAAAGCCTGAAAACCTCGGTTTATACTCGAGTATATACGGATTGGTAATTACAACTACATTAAAAAGGAAAACATAAATCAAAAAAGCAAACTAAAAAACAAAATTAAGTTGATTGTCTATATATTGAGAACCCAAACCATTACAACCATTACAGGGTAACTGTGGTCTTGAATTCTTCCAAACTAGTAAGAATGATATAAAAAGCCTTCCATCGTACCTTCATAATAAAGCCTAAATCACATCTCTAGATAAAATTTGTGAGAAGTTATTGCTGGAAAGGCTCAGCAATATTACTTCCTGCTTGAACACTTCCTATTTTTAGCCATGTGACCAGCCTCTGCCTGCATTAATAGGCTCCCCTTCGCAACTGTAATATTTTTTCTCCAGGTACTTCTTGATTTTCCCAGCATTAAGTCTTAACTGAACATGCTTCTCCCCCAAGGCAGACGGGCGGGGCAGAGGTCAGGTGATCTCACTCAACCTACTGGAAGCAGGAAGTTTGAACATTCACCCTAATGTAATGTCTCACAGGCTCCAGCCAGAGATGTGATTGTCAGCTTATTTTAAAGTAAATACTGCAGGCTTTCATTCAACCCTAACTTGTTTTGGGACCACACTTCTTTAAGTAAGAAAATGCTATTATTTACTATATATTAATGGGACTGTGGGTTCTTCTTCACAAGATCCTTTTCTGTTGGCGCCATTTTATTGGCACCCAAATTCTTATTTGGCACCAGACCCATGGACTAGCATCAATGTTAGGTTTTTGTATACATTTAAGTATACATTCGTTTTTATTAAAAGTTAAAAACATAGTGGTTCATGGACGTCACTGCATGGAGAAAGCAAGATCTCTTGCTCTTCCGCCACAAGTGCGATGCGCATAGGATACAGGGTCCATCGTGTCCTGTTAGAGGATGCGATGGAGGAGCGAGAGATCGGGTAAGTACCTTAGATTTTAGCAGTGGAGTTACCCTTTGAAATATTTATTATAATATATAACTTGGGCTAACATGTCATACAGTTTAAAACCTGTTATTGTATGGGGCAAAATAAGTTTTCAAAACTGGTTATGCAATGTCTGAAAGAAAAGCAAAATTCGAGAAGATGCATGTATTGCCATTTAAAAGATAAATTGGTAGACTGTGGACTGTGGGCACGTGGCATCTTCCTGTGTTACCATATTTAAAAAAAACCATGTATTTATAGTATGTATTAATTCATATCTCAATTGTCTCAGAAAAACTGACATAGTTCAGAAAGACACAATGAAAATGAAAAGATATAATTTGTGTCAAAAAGTAAAAGAGAAAATTAGAAAAGTACTATATATAAGTGGAAGTGACATGTTATGTAAGCTAAAAAAAGAACATATCTAGAGTATACTTATTTCATTAAAGGCTATGTCCACCCTAAAATTTAATATTTGATATGTTGTTCCCCCTAGTCCCCCAGCCCCAACCGCGTAATTTTTAATTTCAGAAAGCCCCCCAAACTCGGCGGGACCGGCAGCCGCGTCTGTGATTGGCTGAGCGGCAGCCAATCACACGCGGCTGCCGGCAGCTCACTTCCGCGTAGGAAAGCGGAGAGGTAAGTAAAACATTGGGGAGCTTTCTAAAAATAAAAAGTATGCGGTTGGGGCTGGGGGACATGGGGGAAGGCTGTGTTAAAGGGGATTAAGGCTAGGGGGAGGGATAGCAGAACGGGAGGGAGAGGGAGGGGGGAGAAGGGCTGCAGCACGCATGGCAGAAATCTCCGGGAGGCCAGGTAGCAGGCAGAGCCCTGCTAGTCTCCTAGTGGTCAGTTTTTGGGACTTTGGGGGGGGACTACAGGAGAACCAGATGGAGTTGGGATGTGAGGTAAGGATTAAACTACACTACATGGTGGGGCCAGTAGTTGGGGGGATTATAGTTTTGGGGGTGGACATGCCCTTTAAATAGTAAGTAACAAGGGAAAAACTGCAGGTAATCCTACAGTATGTTGCATAAAATGTAAAAAGTATCTCTAACAACAAAAATGACTTGCCTTATTTTAGTTTAATTGAAGAAAAGGAGCTATGGAGCTACGTCTTACCTTCCGTTTCTTCAATTAAACCATAGAGAACTAACCTGCTCCCCCACCTGTACTAACAGGTCCTGACATCACCATGCTCCCTTAAAATGTACACACATCCCAACATCATCCATGCTCCCTTACAATGTATGTGCACATTGGAAGGTAGCATTGGATGTGTTCGCAGCTGAAATAGGAACCAGCGGAGGAGTGCAATCCCGGGTAATTTCTCTGTGTTTCCTCCTGTCTCCTGATGGTTTAATTGAAGAATGGGAGATAAAACATTGCTCCTTTATCTTCAGTCCTCCTTAAATTATTTTTGATGTTGTTAAGTTATTTTTGTTGTTGGAGATAACCTTTAAGTGTATATTAAAGGGTACCTCCACTGCTAAAATAATTTTTTGCCATTCAGTTTTATTGAAGAATGAGAGGTAAAGGAGCTGTGTCTTACTTCCCATTCTTCAATAAAACGTTCAAGAGCCAGGACCGAAAGTAAGGTACTTACCTGATCTCTTGCTCCTCCGCAACAAGTGCAATGTGCATAGGATACAGGGTCCGTCGGGTCCTGTAAGAGGATGCGGCGGAGGAGCGAGAGATTGAGTACGTACCTTAGATTTTAGCAGTGGAGATACCTTTTGAAATATTTATTATAATATTTAACTTGGAGTAACATGTCATACAGTTTAAAACCTGTTTTTGTTTAAGGGGCAAAATAAGTTCCCAAAACTGGTTATGCAATTCCAGGCAATGCACCTGTCAATAAAAGCAGTGTATGTATAGAACATTGTACATAGTAAAAATCCTTCCTGTGACAGAATCCATGACTTAAGCCAAAATATTGCTTGTTTTTTACATCCTTGAGAACGATTATGCCCCCTTGACAAACCCTTAGCCCAGTGATACCTGGACAGTAGTTGTGTGTTAGTACAATTCACATGATATAAATGATTAAAATTATACATTATATGTTATCAAACCAAATTGAGGTTAAAGAGAATGAATATAATTTGGCTATGATCCACAGTGTCCAAGTAAATAAGTCATGAGTGACTAAGCTTCCTTTTAGCTCACCTCAGTTTCAACAAGTGGAAATGTAAAAATTATCCTAAACTGGCCCACACAAGCATCTGCATCAGTAAATGCCATAAAATCATTGAACTAATGTACTAATTCCAATAGCAAAGAACATGGTACATTTTTCTTTAAACAGTCCTAGTTACCCAGTATCTATTGCGTTTCCCTATATATATGGAGCTACCAAACTTGATAATTTGTTTTCCAACATGTCAACAATGTTTTCCTGTGGGTCTTCATTACAGTTTTCCAGTACAAATGCAAGCAAAACAGGAAATACAACTTTATACTAGCTCATGCAATTTTCAAGAAAGGGGGTGAAAACAGTGTGGTAATAAAGGAATGATACAGAACCGAGAATCCCTGCCCTATTCCTCGCCGAGCACATGTAATTTGTAAGTCTCTTCCATGCTGTCGATGGCAGGGTTGAGAAGAACTCTAGATGTGGCTAGGTTATGTCAGCTCCCCTTTTCTATAGAAAATATTTATGATACATTGAAAGTAATGAAATAAGTAATCCAGAGTTTTAATTAAACTAATACCCTACACAGGTTGTACTAGTACATTTGGTCAGGAACTGATTGCTGCCGTAATAGAAATCCTCTACACACAGTATGCTGTAAATAAATGCCATAGAATATACTTTTATGCTACATATGGAGCACATTGTTTTGGACAAGAATGCTAAAATATTTATTACTTGTTTGCTATTCTAAATTAAATATTTGTTTGGTTTTGTGTAACATAATAAAAGAGTTCAATAAAAGAAAAGGTTTACAAGACAAACATACAAAATGTAGGCACCAATGTTCTAGAAGCATTAACTAAAACTAATTAATAGAAATCGAAAACCAAAAAATTATTAGAGGAATACGAATTGCTTCAGTTGCTATATTTTTTGCAATGCTACGCACTTTGCTAGAAGCATTAATATAGCACATGCAGCAGGAAGTAGCAACATTATTTACATGTAGGTAAAGCAGAAAGTAAACTGTTCTACAGGGGGCCGAGAATGACATTTTCTCTTGTTTGTCATATAATCGTCACATTTAAAAAAACATTCATGTTTTTAAATAAAATTGCTAGGAACCCCTGCTCAGTGATAATGCCCTTGAGCCTGGACTGCTAGATCATCTGTAAGGGAGTAATTAGCAGGGTTGCACTGATTGCAATTAAACATTAATTCTAACTTAATTCTAATTCTAACATTAATTCTAACTTTACACACAAACAGTATAGAAGTCTAGTCAATTGACCCAAGTGCACATTCAATTCAATTGAAATTGCATCAATACCCATTGCAACAATTTTGTGTTAGGGTTGCTTTTATATTATATATATATATGTTTATTTATAAAGCGCCACTTGGGGACGCAGCGCTGCATAGTTAAAAAAAAAGTCATACAAGGGGAACAAATACATAGATAGTTCAGTAAATAAATATATAAATTATAAAAACAGAAGTGCTAGAGCTTTGCCACAAGAGGTAAGGGGGTAACTGCCCCATAGAGCTTACAAGATATATATATATAATATATCTATATATATATATATATATATATATATATATTATATTGTTGTGTTCCATAATCTGGCAACCCTGCCTGGTATCCACCATGGGGGTTATTCAATAAATGTTCTAGTTGTTTAAAATAGTGCTAATTTTGCCCCAACCAATCAGATGTTAGCTTTCAAATGTTACATAGGTTCTGATTGGTTGGGGCAAAATTAGCACCATTTTAAATGATAAGAACTTTTATTGAATCTCCCTGCATGTATTGTAAAATCAATAGTTCTACACCTCTATTATATCCTACAGGGTATGTCCATCCCTAATAAAAAAAAAATTAAATTTTTAAATTATAATTACAACCTCCATTGTCCACCGCCGCTTGCTTCCTCTCCACTGCTGCTGCTACATGCCTTTTCCATTCATGAGCAGCAGCAGTAGAGGCTTGACCGGTAATGGCAGTCACACATTGGCCGTGATGCCTTACCAGGAAGTAGCAGGGAGTCGCGATGGTGGATCGTGGAGGTTGTAAGTATAATTTCTAGCTCTGGGAACACTATTTAAACTTTTAAACAAAACAGAAGTGGGGTTTTGGGGGGCCCTGATTAACATATTAAATTTTTTTTATTAGGGGTGGACATACCCTTTAAAGTGTATGCATACTGAAAAAATTACTTTGTGTCATCTAACTCTATAAATAAATACATGTAAGTAGCACTTACATGGTGTGTGTGTTGCTGCGTGCCTTCAATACAATACTTGTTTTGCTCAGACTCTGACCACTGACCTGACTATTTTCCCACATACCAACTGTCAAAACTGCATACAGCACACCAACTGTCAAACCATTCCAGTTACTGCAAAACTGCTGACAGAAATGTTAAAACATAAGAGGTTTCAGATTGGATATCTAATGAAATAGGGGGAAGATAAAAAAAAAATGGGACAGTGATAGTTGGGATGAATTAGTTTCCACTAATGGGTAAGTGAAAATTTTTTTTCCAGTGTACATATCCTTTAAGACAAACAAACAACAGTGCAATCAAGATATTATGGGGGAAAATGTAGTTTTTTTTTTTTTCTTGCTACTTACCTGTCCAAGATATTCTTATGTGCGAGATTTGTTACAATAAAACTGTACAAACTGCGGATTGTATGGCCATGACCGTTTGTCTATGGCCACCTTTACACTAAGCAAATGTGTCAATTTTCAGTTCTGTATGTTACAAACTAAATAAATATATTTAGAAATATATTTTCTAAATATATTTAGAAAATAAAAAAAATATTTATTATTACTATTGCTGTTGTTAGGTTATCTCCACTGGAAATAAAAAAAATTGCCATTTAATTTTTTTGAAGAACGGGAGGTAAAGGAGCTGTGTCTTACCTCCCGTTCTTCAATAAAACCTGCAGGAGGCCGATATTCACTCCTCCGCCAGGTTCAATAAAACTAAATGCCAATCTTTTTATTTCCAGTAGAGATACCCTTTAATATAAATAATAGAAAGAATGAACGAGTTTCAGTGAATATTAACTTAATTGTTATTGAACACACTTTAGGGATTCTGGTTAATATTTTTAAGAATTATAGAAAAGCAAAGTAGTACAAACTCATTCTTTAATCCAGATCAGAAGCATTATCTCTCAGCAGCTGTTGACTTCTTGTTAAATCATTGCTGCTTTCACAATTTAGTCATATGACAAGTATTGTACTAACATAGTTTAAATTTGAGAGTGAAACTTCTCACTAGTATCACCTGCAAAGAACAAAAATAAAGCACCCACTGGCAGCTGACAAACGCCCTGATACCAAAGCCTTTAGCAACCACAGATTCCACAGAAAAAACACTTCCGCTGAACTGTGGGAAGAAAGAAGAATAAATTATAGTTTTACACTATAGCACAATGCAAAGTAACATGGGTAGGTCATAGTAATGAACGTTTCAAAGATGCCTTTAAAAATTTCTCTCCAGCAACTGAATAGAGTAAAATTCTGGGTAACACACCTGTCATTTATCTTCATCCCACCATAATGGCCAAGTAAAGATCTGGCCATCTAGAGGGTATAAAGGTTCAGGTCCTCATATGGGGAATCACACTACATTTATTATTTTAGGTTATTTATTCTTGAAGATTTAACTTTAGTTCTCCTTTAAGATGTCAAGAGTATTAAGAGAAACGGTTTCAAAATATATATCTGTCCATTTTCTTCTGTCTATCTGTCTGTCTGTCTATCCACCTATCTGTCTATCTATCTATCTATCTATCTATCTATCTATCTATCTATCTATCTGTCTGTCTGTCTGTCTTGTCTCTGTCTGTCTGTCTGTCTGTGTGTGTGTGTCTGTATGTCTGTCAATTCATCTATCTATCTATCTATAAAAAACTAACCAAGAAAACAGTGTTCAATTAACTCTTTTACAATCTATAAGTAAAATCCCTTTATTGGTAGGTATTTAGGGTAATATCACACAAATAGTAATTAAAAACATGTAGAACAGAAGTGAGGTGCTAGCAAGGAAGCCTATATATCAGCTATAAAGGTGCAGACATATGTAAATTGAATATAATAATTTAGTAAAATTGTCCTGTATTTATCTCCCCTAGGATATCACAGGTGTGCAGCATAAACCCAATTCACAGTACTCATCACGACAGGTAAGGTCAGGCAGTCCTTTTGTAACTAGTCACCAAACTAAGACTTGCACCGCTGACGCGTTTCACTCGCCTTAACAGCTTTCTCAAAAGCGGCCTATCAATGAAACAACTTCATGCTACTGGTTGTGCTTAAAAGAGTACAAACTGAAAATATCACTGTCCTTCAAAGACATGATAAACAAAAATCAGCAACCTATCCAATATAAGGTATGCCTCGGTGCTACCATATAATTCAATACGTTCCTTTAATAGAGATTGGTGCACTTGCAGGTCTTTCATAAAAGCTTTTAAGTGCATGTGGAAGGCAACTTTTTGGTCCTGTTCTTTATCAAGCCTAAAGGTCCTAGAACAGGATCGAAACATTACCTATATACCGTACATATATTCTTCAATTCTTCACACCCAGATGGTACCAGATGTTTGTATTGACATAAATAGTTCCAGTGCACTCCAGCATGACAATAAATATGGTGCACTCTCTTTATCCACATTTTACGTAAAATAGATAGAATAAATAGCTATATACATAGATAGAAATATAAACAGACATACACAATTTATGAACATGTTTGCAAAAGGCCACTTAACATTAAAAACAGTTTGGCTGGGTAATTGTCCCAGCAGACGATCATGACTGCTAACAAAAAAAAATTAGTTCAGCTGGTCTCAAGCTAAATTGGACTTTGTTAAACATTATATAAAGCCAGATGGTACTTTGAAGAATTTTTGTAACAGCAATCTATGGCTTGTGGTAAAACCTGTGCTAAACCCTCACACCTTTGGGTCCTGGTTGGCAATGTTTACCCATATATATATATATTACACAATTGTTGGATTCCACACTCACGCTACTGAAAGGAGCATATGTACTTGATCGATTAACAGAGTACTCAAGGGGAGTACAAAAAAATATTTTATTGTGAATTCTACATGTTTTGGCTTACATGTTTCAGCTACTTTTACACTGTAGCCGAAACACGTAGATGTCCCAATAAAAATATTTTGATTAAAAAATCTTCATGATTTATATATGTATACGTATATATATAAAATATATTACATTTATTAATAAGAATGTGGCACACTTCATAACTTTATACAGCCAATAATAATCCACTGGTGTCAAACTGGATAGACATTTCCTATTGGCTGCACTTGAAGGGGTCGCATGTTGTGTTCTACTCTGTACCAAATAGTTAACAAGGTTGTTAAGGATACAAACTGTGCAGTGTTTACTGACGTATAAAGGCCTTTAATCTAATATGATGTGTCTGGGAATTTATTAAGTTTTTAATTTAACAAATAAATAAATGAAAAAAAACCAGAAACGTTCATAAAACAAAATGGATAACAAGGGGTTAATAGAGTAAGTGATGACAGTGTCCCCTTAAATACCCAAAAGAACCACCAGAGGGCAGTATTTACACACATGTATCAGTTAGAGAAACCTTGCACATTTCACTTGACAGTTATATACAGGTGCCAGATTAACACAATATCTCCCAGTACTTGGAAGTATAATCAAACCAGTCTCTCTGTGCAGAGATGGGTGACATTCGCTGTCCTGTACTGGGCATATCCTATATAGTGCCCATGGGTGGTACATATCGGTTAGCATGGCTTTAACTTCTTCCTTATGGCGGCTGCATGAGGAATGCGAAAGTTAACCACGCAGCTGCCGTGAGCGATGTTATATAGACATTGCACTTAACCATCGAGAGACTTTTTAATGCACTAATAGCCATTAAGTCTATTTAACATTGCATGTGCCATTGAATCAGGGAGCCAATAGCGTCTCAGTGTACAGATTCCATTGCAAAACTGACAAATCAGATCAGATGATTCCAGATGTGGAGCAGTAACAAAGTACCATAGTAGTCAAGGTTGAATAAAGACAAATATTACCGTCTAGTTCAACGTTACAGTATGTTCTATCAGTAACATCTATCTAACAATTGATTTTAAAATGGACAAATGTAAGGTGCCAATAAACTATACACGCACCATCTTCTATCATTTATACCAGAACCACCTGACCTGGGGTTTTTCCCCATAAAATAAATGGGACAGACGAGAATTTAGCTTGAACGTCAGAAGGTAAGAAAGATTAGCAGTGAGATGTATTATCCCCCAATCAGGGATAAAATGGAATTAACTCCATACTTCCCGGTGTAATATCAGGTTAACATGGGGCCCATCCAAAACAAAAACCTTCAGTTTTGACGCTACTTTTCAGCGTGAAAAAGAACGTGATTTAAATGTTACCTCCACGCTTCTTCTTCCACCTGCCTCGTACCCACAATGCAGTAACTCATGCAAAGTTTTACATCACCCTGTTCATGTATGAACGCTGGGCTATCTAATGTTTGTACAGTGTATGGCCAGCATAAATCTGAACACATATCTAAATGGTATTGTAAAATTCCTGACTCCTAATGGCAATCATAAAGTATCCCTGTACCAACCAGAACTGCAGTATATGTATTAATACCAGTAATTCTCAATATTATACAGTATCCCCGTACCAACCGGAACTACAGTATATGTATTAATACCAGTAATTCTCATTATTATATAGTATCCCTGTACCAACCAGAACTACAGTATATGTATTAATACCAGTAATTCTCATTATTATATAGTATCCCCGTACCAACCAGAACTACAGTATATGTATTAATACCAGTAATTCTCAATATTATATAGTATCCCCGTACCAACCAGAACTACAGTATATGTATTAATACCAGTAATTCACAATATTATATAGTATCCCCGTACCAACCAGAACTACAGTATATATATTAATACCAGTAATTCTCAATATTATATAGTATCCCTGTACCAACTAGAACTACAGTATATGTATTAATACCAGTAATTCTCAATATTATATAGTATCCCTGTACCAACCAGAACTACAGTATATGTATTAATACCGGTAATTCTCAATATTGTATAGTATCCCCGTACCAACCACAACTACAGTATATGTATTAATACCAGTAATTCTCAATATTATATAGTATCCCTGTACCAACCAGAACTACAGTATATGTATTAATACCAGTAATTCTCAATATTGTATAGTATCCCTGTACCAACCAGAACTACAGTATATGTATTAATACCAGTAATTCTCAATATTATTTAGATTTAGAAACTTATCCAGGCCTTTTTTAAAGCTATTCAATGAACTTGCCATTACCACATCTGCTGGAAGACAGTTCCACAGTGTCACCGTTCTCACTGTAAAGAAACCTTTCCTAACCTGAAGATGAAACTTCTTTTCTTCCAACCTTAAAGGATGTCCACGAGTCCTCTGATATGACCTATTAGTGAACAATGCACCAGAGAGTTCACTGTATGGGCCATTAATATATTTGTATAAGGTTATCATGTCCCCACGCAACCGCCGCTTCTCCAATGTAAACAGCCCTAACTTGTCTAATCTGCCTGCATATTCAAGCCCCTCCATTCCCCTTATTAATTTAGTTATAAATTGTCTAATCTGCCTACATAGTCAAGCCCCTCCATGCCCCTTATTAATTTAGTTATAAATTGTCTAATCTGCCTGCATAGTCAAGCCCCTCCATTCCCCTTATTAATTTAGTTATAAATTGTCTAATCTGCCTGCATAGTCAAGCCCCTCCATTCCCCTTATTAATTTAGTTATAAATTGTCTAATCTGCCTGCATAGTCAAGCCCCTCCATTCCCCTTATTAATTTAGTTATAAATGGTCTAATCTGCCTGCATAGTCAAGCCCCTCCATTCCCCTTATTAATTTAGTTATAACTTGTCTAATCTGCCTGCATAGTCAAGCCCCCCCATTCCCCTTATTAATTTAGTTATAACTTGTCTAATCTGCCTGCATATTCAAGCCCCTCCATTCCCCTTATTAATTTAGTTGCCCTTCTCTGAATTGCCTCAATTTCCAAGATGTCCCTTTTGTATATGGGATTCCAAAACCGCACCGCATATTCCAAATGAGGCCTTACCAGTGCCTTGTAAAGAGGGAGAATAATATTTTCTCCCTTGAATCTATTCCCCTCTTTATACAAGACAATATCTTGCTGGCTCTAGCCGTTGCTGTCCAACGCTGTTTGCCACAGATAAAGGCTGGTACACACCATGCAGTATTTTGGTCCGATCGAGTGTATCGTGTGTACCATGGTGTGTAAGTCTGTTATCTATTTGCATCATTCAGGAACCTTTGGCTTTGTGTAGGTGCTGTGAATGAAAAGGCATTAGATGTCTTGTAACTCAGAACAGTAAATATCCACATAGAACATGTACCAAATCATAGTACGAGAGCCTTTTGTATATGGGACCCAGATGTTTGGCTCCAGCAGGATGCAGATCATGGACACACATGGTGTTAAGAAGATTAGCCTTTGTCCTTCATCGGGTGATTATATTTGAGGACTGACATCTCCCAGGTCAGTTGGAAGATTTACCCCGTAGCCAAATTTTATCTTCATTGGTCACATTCAAATAGCCAAATATAAACTCTGAGTTACATTTACTTTCATGCAATTTCCAGAACAAATCACATTTATGAAAATGTCAAATGTCCTAGTGTTGGAGCATCTTGCATTCTGGGGCTAGTTGCAACGGAGTACGGTACGCACTCCTTCAGAATAGGGGCAGCGACGGAAGCGGTGCGCTGGGGGCTTAGTGACGAACTGGTCAAAAAGATAGGCAGATGGGAGTCAGACCGCTTCAAAAGCTATGTGCGGGTGGACAAAATATAAGGCAAGATACCACCATCCCGTGTCTCGTTCATCACACCCCCTGTCATCAACACCTACACTTCTCTTTACTTACAGTGTACCCGGCCACTAGGGTTTGGATCTATGGCCATTCTCATGTCTTTCACGGAGCGCGCAGAGCCGGAGTTCGGAAGGATGGTCGCCAGCTGGGATTTCGTGACAGGGAAGTGTTAGTTCGCTGGTTAGGCTACAGGGGTATGTGTTGGAGAAGTTTCTTACCAATACTTGCAGAACAGATTAGGCTACACGGCCAGCCCAACATACTGTTCATACATCTAGGAGGTAATGATTTAGGTACACTCCCGGCTAAGACACTTATAACTGACATAAAATGTGACTTATTACGGTTTCGGACCTCCTTCCCAGACACAAAGTTAGTTTGGTCAGACATCATTACGCGCCTCAATTGGCGCTACGCCCGTTCCGTTAGGGCACTAGAGAAAACGCGTATTAAGGTCAATAGGGCCATACAAAAATTCATGCTACACATTGGGGGGTTCTCTATTCACCACAGGGACTTTGAGTTTGACAAGGCTTCCTGGTTTTGTGGCGAGGCGTGCACTTCACGGACATCGGTTATGACCTTTTCAACTTTAACATACAAGAAGGCCTTAGAGTGGCCTTAGCACTGTGGGGAGCAGATTAGCCAGGGGTCAGGCTAACCTGCAGTGGCGGGGGGGTAGGTCAGGGGAGCGTGCGGTGTGCGTTTAAAAGGAGATCTGCCGCAAAGTGGGAGCAGATTACTGTTAAGGTTATGGCGAGAAAGGGCATGGTGGTCAGCCCTTGCGGACTTCAGATATAGTTACTCACTGAGTCGGTGAAGTTTGCGACTAGTGAGTTTGGTTGGGTTAGCGCTAGCCCCCTGGCCACCCCTCCTTGTAGGATAGACAGGTTGTTAGGTAGTTGTAGTAGGTACTGTTTTTATCTATATACTGTTTAAAAATGCTAATGTCTAAAATGTTATGTATGACTTTCACATGTCAATATATAACAAAATAATGCTGGTGCCTCTTTTGTTCCAATTGAATTGTGGGGTGTGAGTTTTTTGTGTTATTAGGTGGGGTAAGGTTGGTCCCGGGAGTTTTTCCCCCTTATTCAGGCCAAGGCATCCAAGGAACATAAGGAAATAGGATGCATGGCAGGAATAGGGGGAGAACGAAAGTGCAGTATAGCAGGGGTGAACGAGAGGTTAGGATAGGAAGTGACCGGTAATTGGGACTAAAGAGGGGGGGCTAGGAGAGATTGTAACTTTTACAGGCTGGGGTTTTGAATGGGTCAGAGGGTATAAAAGGAGAAGAAAGCAGGCGACGGGCGTCAGGAGTTTGGCAAGATCGAAGAGCAGTCCCACCCACCCTCCTTTGTAGGGTATAGCAAATTGTCACAGCAAGGCGGGGGGGGTAGGTCAGGGGAGCGTGGCTGGTGTCGGTTTAAAAGGAGATCTGCCGCAGTGGGAGCAGATTACTGTTAATGGTTATGGCGAGAAGAGGGCATGGTGGTCAGCCCTCTGCGGACTTCAAGATATAGTTTACTCATGAGTCGGTGAAGTTTGCGACTAGTGAGTTTGGTTGGGTTAGCGCTAGCCCCCTGGCCACCCCTCCTTGTAGGATAGACAGGTTGTTAGGTTAGTTAGTAAGTACTGTTTTATCATATATACTGTTTAAAAATGCTAATGTCTAAAATTTATGTATGACTTTCACATGTCAATGATAAAACAAAAAATGCTGTGGCCTCTTTGTTCCAATTGAATTGTGGTGGTGTGAGTTTTTGTGTTATTAGGTGGGGGTAAGGTTGGGTCCCGGGAGTTTTTCCCCCTTATTCAGGCCGCATTTCCTATTTCTTTCTTGACTGCCAAAAGACAAGGTTCTCCTTTCACAAAACAAACAAGAAAATGTATGTGCCATATAAGGAAAAGAATGGTCCTGTGTTGAATAGCATTCTCCTTTTCTTGGCAACTCTGTCTCATGATGCCAGATATGTAGGATTTGCTTTAATAAAGGTAATTTGGAGGTTTCTGCAACTAACACTGATCACAGACATGAGACACAGATGACTAGTAATATTTATTTTAATGCTTGGCTGCATTCCACGTAGTGTCATAATGTCCATAGTAACAGAAACTAAAGCCCAGATGTGTGCCGGACCCTAAATTAATGACTATTCTAAAACAACTGTTTGATCTGATATGTATGATAAAAGCAGTTTTAGATAAATGAAGCAAATAAAGTTCATAACTCTGTAATCTGCTGTGTTTTGTGTGTAAATAGACTCCACATTATAACATAAGATAATGTTTATTCATGCAGACTGTAGATGCTAAGAGGGAAAAATTACAATCTTGGGCATGTTCTTTCCAGCCAAGTAAACCACAGAAATTAAGCAGGCATTTGTTTAATTACTCACATCTACTGTATATATAATAATTAGATAAAAAAAACATCTAACCAATGCTTGATTACTAAAGGTTACAGGATCAGGAAACCAGTATTGTTATTGTTTGAGAGCAAACCACTCTGCATCACCAGCGCACAACTCTGCTAGTTACTTTACCGTATGCTCTGGGTCAAAACATTCTTAAGTCTAACCTGTGCCCCTACAACCATAATTTTCTTCCAAGCACTCTGCAACAGCAGAGTCCAGACAGATTATGCTGGCAGTTGTAGATTTAAAACCATTGTTTTTCTAATGCTATCAATGATTTATTGAGAAAGGTGTTAGTCAATAGACCATCCTGAATATTAAGGGTAGTTCAGGGCAAAATCATAGACTTCTAAGAAAAAAGCAGCATTTTCCCATCCTTACCCTGCCAGCTCAGCATTTTGTCTGTGCATAAATAAATGCTTCCAAAATACTAACTTCCTGCAGGACCGCTAAAAGTGTCCGCGTTATGGTCTTGTCCTTGATCCAGCTCTTGGGTTGATTTAGTTGCTCAGTAGTGATCTGAGCATGTTTGACTCATTCAACAGCCAATCAGTAGAAATTACTGTTAGAACATTCCAAAGAAGTGTGCATTCTGGGATGAAAAACAATTACAGAAACAAAAATGGCACTCACTAATGACAACAGCAGGACATAAACTAAAATTTAAAAAATAATAATATTTCAGTCGAGTGCCTATGAGGAATTTTACACTTAGGTTGTAGTACTGAAAGGTCCTGTTTACCATAAAACTAAAATTTTAAATGAAGCTAATTTAACCCCCCCTAACCTAGAACCCTCAATTCTCTTCTGCTGCTGCTTTGTGCCTTTCCAAGCACTAGCAGCAGCAGAATCTTGTCTAGTAAAGCTGTGTACACACTTCGCAATATTTGACCAGTTCAGTGTATTGGTTGATCGCGCCAAAATAGCGCATGTGTTTCGGCGACGACCAACCGATGTTAGAAATTAACACGTCCGAAAAACACAGTCGATCGTGTGGTCCTCTAGGGCCACACACTCGCTGTGGCAAACTATCGACCTTGGCTGACAGTCCTCCCTCCTGGCAGACTGGTCAGAAGTGCCAACAGCGAGGGATCAGGTTTAGAGAGCATCAGGGAGATTTTCTACCTAGCAAAGTTTAGGTTTTTGAGGGGTAATTAGATTAATCTGAATTTTAGTGTGGAAGTGGTCATGTGCACTTTAATAACACTCAATCTAATTGCGGGGTTTGGGCCTAAAATGAGAATGTCATCAATGCTTGCCTCAAATTCTCAATAATTTTACAGCCGGTAAAATGTCAATCTGCTTCTGCCTAAGGCTACACAGGCAATAGGAAGTCATTCAAGTCCATTCTCCATACCAACCAACCACTATGCCTGCATGTGTTTTTTTCTCAGCAAAATAAAACGGTATTATTTTGTATTAAACACTACTATTTGCAATGTTTAGACTCACTGTCTATGGTTTGTTGGGGTTAAGAAAATATTCCTGTGGAAAGAAAACCAGTTTCTAGCTAATCCCTGACGTATCTGAACTGAAAAATAAGTGTTTGTCAACTAGAATTTCACAATGACCAGTAATATTAATGACAGATTTCCGCATTTACTTTGTGTAACCATATAAAAAAAATGGTAACTACATAAACTACCATGTGCTCATGTTACAGACAAGTCAAGGCAGGTTTAGCCATTGACTTCTGCTGACAGCAATGGTCGTCAATTTTTAGTCCTAATTATTTGTTCAGGATGCAGGTTTAATAAGAATACTAGCAATATTTTTACTTTTTCATTTTCATGGCTTTTGCTTACTGTCCACTGCAGAGGTTCTTGTGGAAAACTAAAGGCAGCAGACTTCTATAAGTTTACATGTTGCAACAAATTGAAGTAATACATGATTAAAACAAGTTTTTCTTCTTTTATCCAGTAATCTCTTTAATTTCCCTATAAACCCTAAGGGTAGGCCCCACTATGTGTGTTCTGTTCCGTTTTGTGCGGGTTTTGGACAATGCGTTTTATCCATGTCCATTTGCTGGTTAGGAAACATCGATTTTCTATACTTTGTTCCACATTCCTGGTCTGTTTGCATTGTGTGCGGTTTTTGGAAAATCACAGGAAATACCATAGAAATGCAAAAAATTACGTTTGCCCACGTGTGCGCTTTTGTTTTGCATTCCCATAGACTATTATAAGTGCGATCTAAGACACACAAACCAAAAGTTGTGCATGAAAAAAACGGACCACATAGATTCAAACACAAATCATATAGTGGGAACTGATTCTCGCGTTTTCAATATATTTAAATTACATTGCCATTCGCAAAACGCACACAAAATGGAGAACAAATGCAACACACAAATTTTCTAAGGAGTTTCTATTCTGCATTGTATTATCTGTAACACAATTTGATTTCAAAAGGGAACACTAGATATAAGGGAATTATACACTGCAGGTTACATACAGTATTCTTTCATGTAGCCTTTGTTTCGAGTAAATATATAAACTAATCTCTAAATTTTGGATAAAATCTGTTTTACCAATTTGCCTATTCTTCAGAATTTAAGGGTCACTATACTCACTCAAACAACTTTACATATCTGAACCACAATTTGAGAGAAGTAAAATGGTGGTACTCACATTTATCTGGGCTTGCTTTGTCATTAAATTATTATGTTTAGTGAGTTGCTCCTAATTCTCACACCCTCTCTTCTCACTGCCTTCTTGTACTGTCTGCGACACTTATAAGTTCTGCGCAGCCTCACCATAGACACTGCTCTGCTTACACATCTCCCTCCTCCCATTCTTTCTTTTCTCTGCTGATCTCTTAAAGGACAATTATACTCCCTTTCCCCAATTCATGGCTGCATGGTGCCCAGGGTGAGGACCGAAATTGAGTCCTTTACCTGCTTGTGAAGGTTCTCATTCATCCAGGTCATGGTATATCTGTTGTATTCAATTAGATCAACTGGACTTGAAATGTAGTTCTTGAAGACATTTCGCTAGTCATCCGACTGGCTTTCTCAATTCAGAATGACTTGTACAAGACTATGTGGCAATTATGTACCCTGGAAAATCCCATTAGCATATCACAGCAGGTGTTAGGTGTGGATTAGATAGTGGCTAAGAGGTGTTATAGGAACGCCCAGAGTAAGGTGTTAAAACAGCATTGTACATGGCAGACAGTTGAATCTGTGGCAATGATAATTGCCACAGATTCTTTACAGTCATCTGAATTGAGAAAGCCAGTCCGGATGACTAGCGAAACGTCTTCAAGAACTACATTTCAAGTCCAGTTGATCTAATTGAATACAACAGATATGAGTCCTTTACCTAACTTCTGCTATGCTTACTCAAAGGCTTTGTCACTCTGCTTCGTCCCTCCTTTCTTCCACTGTCAGCGACAATCCACAGTGCAGTCATTTGGGAAGACAAACCTCCTTGCAGTGTGTCTTTCCATTGGATGCATCGCATCCAATCTGTGACTTGCAGTGGAAGAGAGGAGGATTGGAGCCCAAGGGAGAGTATCACAAGGAGTTAGGTAAAGTACCCCGAGGTGAGGACTTAGCAATGTAGGTCCTCGCCCTGGGTACTATGCAGTTATGGAGGAAGAGGAACAGGGGAGGTGAGTATAATTGTCCTTCAATTGTTGCAGAAAGTGTGTCAGGCCGCCAAAGATCCAGTAAAAGGTCAGTGGCGGGTCAAACATTTTTTCTTGTTTGAGTGACAGGTTCTTGCTTGTAAATGCTGTGGTTTCAAATAATGATTTCTCGGAAGTTCAGATTTAAAATCTTTTGATCACAGTTTTCTTCGGAAAAACAATTATTTTTCTATACTTGCTTCTATCTTCAGTCTTTACATATGTTGTTGTAAAAGATTTCTAGTATTCATCAATCAGTTTGCAGTTCAGAGAAGGGCAACTAATTAATATGGGGAATGGAGGGGCTTAAATGCAGGCAGATTAGACAAGTTTACATTGGAGAAGGACATTTGCGTTGTGATATGATCACCTATACAATTATATTAATGGGCCACAATAAACTCTCGGTGCATTGTCATGAATAGGTCATATCAGAGGTCTTGTGGACATCCTTTAAGGTTGGAAGAAAAGAAGTTAAATCTTCAAGTTAGTAAGTTTTTTTTTTACAGTGAGAGCAGTGAAACTGTGGAACCGTCTTCCAGCAGATGTGGCAATGGCAAGATCATTGAATAGCTTTAAAAATGGCTTGGATAAGTTTCTAAAACTAAAAAATATTGAGAATTACTGGTATTAATACATATACTGTAGATCTGGTTGATTTAGGGATACTTTCTGATTGCCGTTTGGATTCAGGAAGGAATCACCCCCCCCCTTTTTAGCTGTTTTTTTTTTTGCCTTCCTCTGGATCGACTGTTAGGAAGGGTTTAAAAAGGGGGAGAAAAATTTAAATAGATTGACTTGATGGATGTATGTCTTTATTCAACCTCAATTACTATAGCTCTATGCCACAACAGCAACCAAAGAATACAGTTACATTAGGAAACTATCAGGGTTATTCAATAAAGTTTTTATGGTTTAAAATGTGTCTAATTTTGCCCCAACCAATCAGATGTTAGCTTTCAAATGTTAATAAGTTCTGATTGGTTGTGCAATATTAGCACCATTTTAAACGTTAAGAACTTTTTGAATCTCCTGTTTATCTTTCAGAATCATAGTAACATAGTAACATAGTAATTAAGGTTGAATAAAGACTTCGTCCATCAAGTCCAACCTATTCCTTTTTTTTTTTTTTTAACCCTACCTAACAGTTGATCCAGAGGAAGGCAAAAAACCCCAGCTAAAAAGGGGGGGAAAAATTCCTTCCTGACTCCAAACGGCAATCGAAAGTATCCGGATCAACCAGATCTATATGCATTAATACAGTAATTCTCATATTTTTTTAGTTTAGAACTTATCCAGGCCTTTTTTAAAGTTATTCAATGAACTTCCCATTACCACCTCTGCTGGAGACAGTTCCACAGTTTCACATCCGTTCTCACTGTAAAGAAACCTCTCCTAACTTGAAGATGAAACTTCTTTTCTTCCACCTTAAGGTGTCCACGAGTCCTCGGATATGCCTATTAGTGAACAATGCACCAGAGATTTCACGTAGTGGGCCATTAATATATTTGTATAAGTTATCATGTCCCCACGCAACACCCGCGCTTCTCCAATGTAACACCCTAACTTGTCTAACTGCCTGCATATTCAAGCCCCTCCATTCCCCTTATTAATTAGTTGCCTCTCTCTGAACTGCCTCAATTTCCAAGATGTCCCTTTTGTATATGGGATTCCAAAACGCACCGCAATTCCAAATGTGCCTTACCAGTGCCTTGTAAGAGGAGAATAATATTTTTCCTCTTGATTCCATTCCCCTCTTTTATACAGCCAATCTTGCTAGCTCTAGCTGTTGCTAACGGCATTGTTTGCTACAGCTAGTCTGTTATCACCAGAAACCCCAAATTTTTTCCATTTCAGATGCACTTAACACAGAGTTATTTATTGGTGTAGGTGGCACAGGGATTTTAAATCCCAATGCATACCTTACATTTATCACATTGAATCTCATCTGCCATTCTGCTGCCCATTTTGATAATCTATCTAGGTCTGCTTGCAGCACTTGGACATCATTGGAAGTTTTCCAAAGCTCTGCATAATTAGTGTCATCAGCAAACACAGAGACCTTGCTCCAATGCCCCCGTTCTAAGTCTTTATAAACAGATTAACAGAAGCGGCCCAGTACAGAACCCTGAGGAACTCCGCTTAGAACTTTAGCCCACAAGATGTAGCTCTATTAACCACCACACCTCTGTTTGCGGTCCAATAACCAGTTCTCTATCCATGAACAAATGTTTTCTTCAAGGGCAACAGTCCTCAGTTTTATACAAGTCGCCTATGTGGCACAGTATCAAGGCTTTTGGCAAAATCCAATATACCACATCCACAGCTGTGCCTGAATCTAACTTCTTACTCACTTCTTCATAAAAAACCAATTAAAACCAATACAAAAAAATAATGATATTAAATCAGATGAATACCGGTATTTTGTATTTTTGGAAGGTTAGAAAGCTATTATAAATGCATGATAACTCGAAAAATAAACTGCAGTATCACGCAGATTTCAAACTCTTATCAGAGACTTCCCTATTGGTGTGAAGACATTCTGTTAGAAATTCAGGGTGTGGCAATAGATGCACACCTCTGAAATTCGGAGATACAATTGTCTGTGAGTGTACTAGCAACAATATTGAACTTTTTGTAGAATCTATTCTTCATGTACGTAATGCAACTTACTAGAAAAGAATCTTACCAATTTATGGGGGGGAAAGCTTTCAAATTAGGATTTAGACTACCACCAGTGCATTTAATTTTTAGCGCATATTTAAAATGCAATGGTAATTTAGCTCATGATGTGACCTATCAGTTTTGCCCCTAGCCTCTATGCATGTCCAATTATAATAAACAGAATGGTATAGTAGTATTTATACAGTATAAGTAAAATTAATCCATAACTCGTCACAACCACCAATGTGAAGTATGTTTACTACTAACAATTCAGCTAGAAAATAAAGCCATCATCTGGTTTGCTGTGATACACCAACCAAATAAGTGTAACTGGTGATATACACCCAATAAACTCTTCTGTTTTCTTGTACATAGATTCATTTACAAAAAGCTTTGGATAAATTATAAATATGAACTTTTTTCTTTTTACACATTTTTTGGTACATAGCTTGTTTTCAATTACAGCTGTTTTGGACATAACACCATACCATAGAACCCCTCACCAACACAGGGCTTGTTCTAACACTGGTTTATAATTCCTTGTTTCTCTGATTTTAAATGAGAACGTGTATATATGTTTATTTAAAAAGCAGTTAAAATGAAACTACTTGGGACAGGTATATAAGACTGGTAATTACAAATAATGTTGCTGTGGAGGAGCACCATCTAAAGAAAAGTGATTCTGCCAGTCATCCCTCCTGGCTTCAGCCCTATCTTTAATTCAGGAACTAGTCCGTTCTAACTAGCAAATTAAAACGAAGTGTGTAGTCTCCTCAAAAACAATATTGTGATTGGTAGGAATAATCAGTCCTTACCTCCCTGCCCAGGTACGGTCCATTTCTAAAAGTTACATTTTAAAGTAAGTTATCCTTTAAATATTTTAAATAAAAAAAATATAATTCACTGCATTCCAATGTGCTTGCTATGTGAGAAAACCTTTAACACCTATTAGAAGACTTTCACTTCGCCCCTCCTTTGACAACTAGGCTTCACATGCTGATGTCAGCAGCAAAAACTGGAAGCAAGGTGTTTGAAAACTCTAGGTGTGCTAAAGAATTAAGCATGTATCGACTTATGGTGTAACTAATGTACTTGAAAGTGTAATTGACTAAGCCCAAAGCTAATTTAAGTTGACGTCACATAGTAACACAGAAACAAAAAAACTTAGGTATGAGGAGATATTCTGAACCAAAAAAAATAAATAAATAGGGGAATAAACATGCAATGAAAAGATTTGTGTTTGTTTGCTGTATAGCGAGGTGGTTAGTCTGTTTGTGTATGTATTTTTGTGTGTGGAAGGAGGTTAGGAAGGTAACAACTTTTACTTCTCCCCTTTATTTTCTATTTCTATATTTCTCTCCCCCTCCCTTTCCTTTTATTTACTCTACCTAGCCCACCCCCACACAACTTCCATTGGATTTCTATGTGCATTCAGATGTCTTAAAGGGACAACTTGGAACTGAAATACTCACTTAGAAATCTGCCATCCTCTTCCTGGATTGTTGCGTCTCTTCTTAAGCTGTCATTTTCGGCAGTGATGTCAATGTCATTTTGACATCAACTGTAATTGATTCTGCACGGGGGAGAAGCCGGGTAGACATTGGAGTTGCAATGGTGAGTAACTTAGTCAAGAATCATCAGGGAGGTTAGTAAAATTTGCAAGGATGGGGGTTTTCCGGTGTAGGGAAGGTAAGTATAAAAGTATCAGCAAATTAGTAAATTTAAACTAAATTTATTGACACTACTGGTTTTTATTAAAATAAAGAACTATGTTAAAATCAATTTTTACAACCAAAACTTACTTAAAGGCATTACACTTTTTTTCTCAGTGACATCCGTCTCAGCCAATCACTGGCACCACTGCCATTCTGGCCCCTTCTGCTGTTGCTGTCATAAAAGGCATGGAACAGAGAGCCAAGGGAACTAGTGCTGGTAAGTAATTTAGGAGCCTCGTACACACTTTTGAACCTACGAGGTTCTTTTGGGGTAATTAGTTAATTTAAATTTTCATTTGGGAGGGTGGACATGCCCTTTAAATCAGCAACACTTTATCATTTTGAATCTTAAAAAGTTATCCCAGCTCTCTCTTGCATAATCTCTACAGTAGACAGTCTCTTGCATGGTCAATTTTGTTTTAGACAATAATCATATGCATTTGTCAGCTGCTGTCATTGTTTGGTTGGGATTCACTCAATTCACTCCCTTATCACTAACACTAGAGTAGATAGTCATACCTGTGAATTGAACGAGTGGTGAGCTGTCGCTGCTGCACTAACATGCATGCAGCCACCAAGGAAAGAATAAATCTCTACGTCAAGAAATAATTTCACTGGGTTCAAAGGGCATGCCCGCCTCCAAAATTAAAATGTAACCCTTACATCACTGCTCCTTATGGTCTCCTGCAGGCTTGTCCAAAGTCAGAAATGAAGAGTAGGAGCTGTCTTCCTGTGAAAGGTTTGTGCCTCCTTTTTGTCCTCCTGGAGGTACTGTGACTGTGCAGGGGAGCCCTTCCCCTTCCCATCTACCCTCTGGATTCCCTCTATGTCTGCCTCACCCCCTAGGAATAAATGTTTATTTCTGTAGTGTAGGGCACCCCCCACCCCAACTACCAAGTTAGATTAGTTAAAAAAGCAAGAAAACATACTTATATTGCTACGTACTCTGCATTGCCGGCACCCAGTCTGTGATTGGCTGCCTCTCAGCCAATAATGGGGGGAAAAAAATTAGGATGGAGATACCCTTTAAAAGTCCATTTTGCTAATATATTTAGCTTTTGCTCCATCCGGCTAAGAAGGGGTGGAGCTGATGGTGATTGAAAAAAAAGGTAAAACAGTTCATCAGTAAAAACTGATGAGCATTTAGGGGACATACTTTGGATCATTTGACTTCACAGTGGTATTTATAAAAACAGTGATTCACACCACAAAGATATCGACATGCCGCTATTGGTGTGTTAGTATTGCAACACGAGACACACCACGAGAAGCTCACCAGAAACTTATGGTAACTAACGAAAATCGGTGATCACTTTTTAATATAAGTGAACGGGAAATAGTCTATCAACACCAGTAATGTGCTCACCTTCCAGCAAGTATTTCCAGGCTAGAAATGTGCCCACCAATGCATTACGCTACTAGACTTGGCTTTTTTTTATGCTACAAAACGGCAAAAAACACTTTTGTATCTTGAGCAGGAAGGGTATGTGCTGCCTTTTACACCTGGAAACTCCTAAACCAGTATACTCACTAAAATGAAGCATCTATAGACCACATGTTTAGGTATAACAGACAACTACAACTGCTGTATCGTGTGTTTGAAACTGGCAAAGGATGAACCACAACATGGCTGTAATATCGAAGGAAATGTTTATTGGCTGGAGGCGACTAATGAACAGTCTTCTATCCTACAAATACAACATAAAGGTAACCACGCCAATCATGCACCACCAGGTCCAGACAGCACTCACATTTATCAACTGGTTGCCTGGACCATAATGATGTTGGTCGGTCGAAAGTTTCATGCAAGGTTTATGGGAAACTACACTCATTTTTGCATGTTTCTTTAACACAAGATCATTGCCTGTACAAGACATCATCAGAAGCCAATGCAACTCCTATTGTAAATCTAGGATATTAGAAAGAAACCACAAAACCCCCCAAAAGTTAAATGAGAATAAACGAAACTATAAAATCCCGCATAAATTCTCTACCCCCTCCCTCTACCTATTGATACCAATTGTTATAAGCTGGGAGGAGGCTCTAAAGATATTACAAAACGCCATAAACTACAGAATACAGATCATTTTCCCATAAAGTTCCATAATGTGAGAGTTACGGGCTAGGCACATCAGAGCAATCCAATTGTGTGTTAAAAAGCATACCTACAGTGACCAACTAGTGCACTGGGACCGTTTGCGCTGTGATCCGGTGCGATCGGAACCCATGCAATCACCATTTTTGGTGCGATTTTGCATTTGCGCCAATCCGAAAATGACAGGATTTGCAGAGTACTCACCAACCATCGAGCATGAAGCGCGGAAGCAATCAAGTGTGCAATGCACGATTTAGTGTGGCCTCGGCCATAAAGCTATTGTAGTTAGACTTTATATATATTTACAGGATATTCTGGCTCTTGTGCATTATAACAATCATTACAGTGCTCTCTGATAAAGAGATAAGTTTTTAATTAAAAAAACCTATTCTTACAACAGTGTTACCAAACTGGTTAGGCAGCTTAGGATGATGTGCGTCAGTTTAATGGACATTGTAACTAATAAAAGGTGGTTCTGGTATGTACGTCTAAGAATGTCAGAAGGAAAAATAGAGAACGTATGTTCTGCAATAACTAAAAATAGGTTTAATTGGCAAATAGCCCTTGTTCACTTTTAATGACTATTAAGTTATATGTCTGGATTACAGAAAAACATGGATTCTAGAAATAAAATACTACTAAAGGTGGCCATACATATGAACGATAATAGGTAAATCCTGTCGGGGAACGACAGGATTTACCTATTATCGTTAGTGTGTAGTGTAGGGGCTGTTCCCGACCGATCGAGTTGCCGCTGAAACCGTTGGTCGTAATGGCTCCCATTCTTGAAGTAGAGGGAGCCAATACAATTGTGCAGTGTATGGCTGCAGGCCGACCAATCCTTATACTGCTTAGGGGATCAGTCGGGTCCGTGTGTGCTGTTCCCCCAACATTTGTGCTGACAGATACCAATGTGATATGGCCACCTTTATGGTCCATTGATGTGAGCCATCAAGGCATTCAGACAATTATTAGGAGCCACTACTTTTTCATGTGGCCAGTTTGATAGACATCAATAAAAAAAACTTTGAAATATTAGTTGCCAGGGTGTAAACTTTCTCCAGATTTTACCTGTGGTATAGTTTCCTGACACTTTTAAATCTTCCTATTATGTTTATTATACTTTATTGTAATAGAGTTTGTGCATTTATTGTACTTGACGTGCTCTACCTGATTACTCTACTTCTATAATAGGGATTTGCGTAGAAAGTATAAAATGCACTTGAAATGTACATTACGCTCTTTGTGTCTAAGTAAAGCAGCGCTGTTCATAGATCCTGCATATCCGGTAGAAAAGCAAAACCAAGTCTCTGAAACTCACAGTGAATGACTGTATGTGTGTCAGCCCCCATGCCCAAATTTTACCCTGCTGCAGCAGTATGTCTATATTTATACCCATATTGTCTCCAGTATTCCCGGACAGACCGATATGAAGGGGTATGTCCAGCCTGCTGGCTTGGTCCTGTGTGTGGGGAGGTACTTTGCTGTCTGGTTTTATGGGGAATCAATCAGTGATCAAGTTTACCGCCAATTCGGATGTACGTCATGCAGTGGCAGTTCTTACCTTCCGACGTTTCTTGCAACATTTACCCAGCCGTATACTTGACCACGACCAACTAACAGACATAACGTTTTTTGGAAATGATAGGGCAGGCAGTTTTACAGTGTAAGGCCAGCATTAATCACAAATACACAAACTGGTGTTTGCTGCTTAGCACCATTGCACCATTGCCAAGCATATGAAACCCAGTACTGCTGCTGTATAAAAGGAACATCAAATTTAATTGCGCAGAAACATGTGTGCTACATATTCGGACAGGTCCTGTTCTCAAGCACACCACATGTTCTGAAGTGAACACCATTTATAGTGAACAGGAAGTGACATACCTCTAAACCCTCCCATAATCCCACATTAACCCTAGTGCTGTATTGGAAACACATTGAAAAACTCAAGTTTAGTATAAAATGAATACATACTGTAAATATGCAACAAATATGAATCAAACATATACAATCGACATCATGTCAATAGTCTCTGATATATCTAAAGTTCTGTGGCTGTCATGACTCAACAAGGAATTTCAGTCATATGAACATCTTTTCAAAGCCGATCGGAGGTGTGGCCATGAATTGTTTTTGACCAATTTAATCATAGCAAAACTATCAAAAAAGTCTGTATAGCCTAGTTCCCAGTCAGTGATGAGTCCTTGATGAGATTTTTACAATGCTATTACTCAACTACTATGACTAACTATGAAATATTGCTTCAGTATTGCATATCCTTATTTAACAGTGAACCTTGTAAGAAAACTCAGAATATTTACAATTTACAATAATTTATACAATTTTATGTACTATAATGAGACAGCTGCTTTGGAATAGATTTATATCTGTATATCTTAATCTTAATAATGCTGTTGACTGATGTGATGTACATACCTTCGAACCACCTGTCGGGGCTACAGAAAGCTCCAAGAAAAGATCCCTAAAAACAGGCACACCCACTTCAATGGTCAAAATAGTAGAAGGTGTTTATATTCACTCCATATACCGCCCATACCACCCCAACTTGCGTGAAAGCCAAGTTCAAACATCCCTTCCTTGAAGGACAGCTGCACTCTTCAACCCGGTCTGCTGTACAGCATAAATTCAAGGTGGGAGTAGATCTACAGCGTCCCCTCCGCAAATCTCTTCCGCTGGTACCCTGGTTCCAGGTAATTTTCTGTTTAAGTTTTGAGACCCAGTAGACTATTGTTACACCGTACCAGAAACTGCGGTACGGGGGGGTGCAGAGGGGGTTTCAGGGTGTGTAGAGTCTACTCACCCACTTGAGTTTATCTGCACAGCAGACCGTTGGTGTGGGCATCCCAGCAAGGAGGTATTTTGGACTTGGTTCTCACACAGTCCCGGTAGGCTGGGTGAGATTTATCTTTTTTTTGTGGGATTGTAGTAGCCATTTCTCCCGCCCTTTGGAGGTAAGTGTGTGGATTGAGACTGTTCACAATAGCCCTGGGAGTACTTACTTGGATTGTGAATTGCCTGATTGGGGATGTAACTGTGACATTCTTTTTTGAAACCTCTATTCGTAATAGGATCTCGGCCCTGGTATGCTGAATATAATTTTTGAGTTTGGGACGCCTGACCATGTTCTTCTGATTTTAGAATTTTTATTGTCGTTTTCTGTACCTTTATTTGCACATGCACTTTGTCCAGGTGGGGTGGATGAATTACTATGGGATTATATGGATGTGAATAAACGCCTTACCTATTTTTGACCGTTGAATTGGGTGTGTCTGGTTTTATGGGGATCTTTTTTCTTATATCACCGACGTGTTGGTTTCATAGATGCTTTGTTCTCCTGTAGCACCACTGATTTACAGTGGTCCCATCTGTCATACGTAGTTATGGGGCTGTGCTCTTCCAGGACCTATGTATTTGATGTCAGTACTTGCAAAAAATTCATCCTAGGCTTTTTACCTATTTTGTAACATTCCAACCTGTAATTTAAATGTTTCTTATCGGTATTTATGTGATGGATCTGCATCTATGAGTCTATGGTTGGTGAACATTAGCTCTCCAAATCGGGGACCAATTTGTGAGAAGTAAAAGTCAGGGCTGGGAATAATAAACTATCCCCCGGAGCACCATCAAATCCACCATCTCCAAATGGAAAAAAACATGGTTCCACAACAAATCTGCCAAAAAGTGTCACCGCAGCGGTACTCGCTGCTGGTTGGGGGTGCCTTTCAATATGTTTATTGTTTTTAGAGGTAGGGAACAAGGCACAAAAGAGGATCCAGAGTGAGGGAGGGGGGGGGTGAATGCTCCCTGTGAATGTCACTGTTCTACTGAGGTATGTAAACAGCAGGGACTGGATATCACAGACAGCTCCTACTCTCAGGTTTTCAACTTTGAACAGCACTGCAGAAACCATAAGGAGCAGATAGTTAGGTAATTATTTTTTAAAACTACACAGTGGGGAAGTAGTGGCAGGGGTCTGGGGAAATGAGGTGTTGAGTTTGAGCAACAAGTCTGGATTAAGTCATGCACAAAACAAACACATCAGCATACATATATTCATTTATAGATTAAATAAGGCAAAGTAATTTTTCAGTGGTACAATTTCCTTTAAAGGGGAACTGTGGTCTACAAACAAGTTGATTTTACGAGCCATCAACCACCTCTCTACGTGCTCCACAGCCCAAGATAAATAAATTACTGACCAAAAGTTAATGGGTGGGAGCTGCATGGACATTCCTAAGGCTTATTCCTGCACAGTGCCGCCGGCGAGCACAGCTTCAAGCTCCCTCAGTGTGTGAGGGAGACAGGAAGTCCCTCCCCTCCCTGCTGGGTGAAGGACCTGCAGCTGCAGAGAAGGTAAAGAATCTACAGCCCTTCTCTCCCACTATGTGAAAACACTACCAAACTACCAGCACCAGTGGGGGTCGGGCCACATGGGCTGTAAGGGAATGGGCCCAGGGGGGCCTGCAACTGGAGGGGCCATGGGGTCCATGATGGGAGGGACCAGGGCTCCAAATGGGAGGAGACACAGGGCAGATTGAGTGACATGTTTCAGAGCAGGAAGCAGGAAGAGCAGGGGACCTGGTGTGCTGCTGCCATATCACACAACAAAAATGTAATATCTTCAAAACTATGTAAAATAAACAATAACAATAAAAATAAATTGCACAAAATTCTCAGGAAGCAATTCCATCAATTTAACTAAAGTCATTTTTGGACCACAGTTCCCCTTTGATGTGCAGCAGCCAATCGGTACTTCCCTCGTCATGGTAGTCGCCTGCGGTTGTTGGTGACAATCTCCATATATACTGGGATAGACCTTTCGGACTTTGTGTATCCACATCATAACCTATTACAGAACCTTACAGATTGGTACTGTGTTTTACCTAGAACTGCTAATTAAAGGATATGTACACTGGGATTTTTTTGAATTGTCATTAACTGCCCAATCTATAATTTAAACCAACTATACTGTAACCATTTTTTTGTTGATCATTCCCCTATTTTCGACAATATCCACTCTAAACATCTTAAATTTCAGCTGTCAATTTAAATGCCTTAGTATCAAATCTCTCTGTTAAGTAAAATTTTGTTGTAGCTGAAATGTTGATAGTATGGACTGAAGTCGTACAGCAACACAAACACATCAGAGTAAGTGCTGCTTCATGTATCATTTATAAAATGAAACGAGGCACAGTAATTTTTTCAGTGTTGAATTCCTTTAAAGGGCAGTCCACCCTTTATAAAAACTTTGGGACAAAGCAGGGATACCCTCCACCCCCACCGCTATATTCATTATCTAAAATCGTTGTCATCCTACTTACATACCTCCTCGATCCTCCGCTGTTCTGGTCCATCTCCTGCCCGCCCAGAACTGCAAGCAGGGGGCCGACCGCAGCCGCAGCTGTGATTGGCGAGAGGCAGCCAATCACCGCCGCGGCTAACTTCACTGCACAGCGCAGGATCAGAGTGTAAGTAGAGATTGCACTGATTTAGATTAACAATATAGCGGTTGGGGTGGGAGGGTATCCCCTGCTTTGTCCCAAAAGCTTTTAAAAGCTGACATTACTCCCTGGCATGGAGTGATCGAGAGGGAAGGAGGGAAGAGGGAGCAAAGGTCAACTGAGCATGCCTCATCACCTTGATGATTGCTAGCCAGATACAGGCCAGGAAGATGCACTGACAGCCCTACCCAGCAGTTTTCCCTGCCACTTTAAAGAGGCGAACAGAGAACCACAAGGAGCATGGATGTAAGGTAAGATTTGTTTTTTTCTTTTGTACGTGGGTCAGTCAGTTTGGTAAATTTTTAGTTTGGTGGGTGGACTGCCCTTAAATCACTCTTGGTGATATTGTAAGAAGTTGTTTACAGCATGTACTCGTATACAGTATATGTATGTTTGTACTATCTCCACTTCTAACCAGTTTAACATGCACCACTTCAGTAATATGTATATTGAAATAGCACTGACTTAGGTATGACACACAAAATATACAAAATACATAAACTTACTTAGCAGAGCTGAGCTCCGCTATTTCAACATAGAATGGTCAAATGCAGCTTAAACAACACCCGTTCTGCTCCATGTGAAAAGAATTGTAATCCAGAAATTTTCTCTCTGCTACAAGATTGTGTTGTGTATTTGAAGTGACATTACCCAAGGCTCCTTATAATACCACCATCCAGCCTGCAGGTGGTGTCAGTGAGTGATAGAAAAAAAAGACAAGACATCCTATCTCTATTGCTAGGAGGAGAGAAAGTAAGGTAGATTGTGGTGGTGCGTTGGAGAGATATTGACTCCTATGTATAAAACCCTGTATATAGATCCTGTGTATATTATCCTGTACCACACTGTTGGGAGGACAGAATTATGACAGACATTTACCCTTTTGGATACAACTTGAGATACACATGATACGTGTACCCATCTTACAACAGGACACACACGTACGAGCCTGTCAATATTCAAGTTGTGCACCATAGACAGGGACACCTCTGATTACCTACGCACATGTTCTATGTGGGTAACCTGTTTATGTGCACTGCCTCCTTGTGCCCGACACCAGAGTACAACACAGTGTGCCATGCTACTACATAATCCTCCAACAGCAGGGATCTGTACCAATTGTGGCAGCAGTGCTGGTAACCTACATTTATTCTCCCTATTTGTTCTTGTATATTTGTTCTCTCTGTATTAATCTGTGGGAGTCTGCACTGAATTATTGATTTAAATCCTCCTGTCCTTTAATCCTGCAAAGAAATGCCCCAATTGACTCGGTAGCTCTACCAGGCCCAATTGCCCAAACCTATTTTTAAACCTGATCCATTTGATGGGTACTAGGGAGTGGACTGATTGGCTAGAACAATTTGATTGGCAGCCACTATATTAATGGTTGGATGAGGTGCTTCGCTTGTAAGTCCTTAGCCTTTGTGCTATGGTAAAGCCAGGCTTTAATATGGTATTATGTACATATATAGATAGATAGAATAGATAGATAGATAGATGATAGATAATAGATAGATAGATAGATAGATAGATAGATAGATCAGGAAGTTCAGCACTCCACCCGGGTGCACATCCAAATTAATCTACCAAATCAACATACAGCACACTCCAACGGGTCTTGAATAGAAACGTAACCTTATTAAACAACACATAAAATCTTTTGATGCGTTTTCCTCGCCCTCCACAAGGCCGTCAATCAGGCTCGCCCGTGGAGGGCGGAAACCGTCGATAGACGCCTTTTAAATGTGTTGTAAAAATTTTACGTTTTATTCCCAGACCCGTGATGCTGGCTGGTATTCGAATATATATATATACCCATACACACACCATATTTAAGATTAATTTCTTTAAAGAAAAATACTCACTATAAACAAAAATCTATTGTGTACCTATGGGTTTTTTTTTTTATTAATACGACCAGAAATAAGTAGAAATATAAAAAAATGAATTTTCTGCAGTACAAGAATAAAAAAAAACTTCTGCGTGGCTGCCAAAAAACCTGAGAGTTACATATCCTCCTTTTAGAGTGAAAAGTGAAACCCATAACTGATTATAACAATTTAATTTCAAAAGCAACGTATATGTACATGATGTGAACATCTAAATAAATTTGGAACCATATACCACACACATTTTAATGGTGATAGTCGCTTTAGTTAGATAATTCGCCTTAATTTTTTTTTTTAAAGGTATACAACTACAACCATTTTCCTCAGAAAAAAAGAACTGTTGTTATGGTTGTTGTTGTGATGAAAATAAGAGAAAAAAATGGGGGGGGGACGGGACACAGAATAGGTCTAGTACAAAATACTACCCCTGAGCAAGCCAGGCCCGCACTTCTCGCTAACACGCAGATAGGAATCCCTCTAGCAAACATAACAAGCTGTGTGCTCAAGCTTTCCATCCATTTCGCGGCGAGAGAGAATGCATGAACAGCCTACCACAGTGGGCAATTATCACTGATATCACTAGGGATGCAAGATTATTTAAAAATAATAATAAATGGTTAGAGTTGATTTTGATTCACTCCCTGCAAGGCATGTTATTGTCAAATACATGAGGTGTAAAAAAAGGAGAGAACATCTGGTTCAATGCAGCAACCCTTGTTAACCCCCTTCCTCCTGACTATTATACACGTCTGGCATTCCCCGTGAATGGGCCATGTCTCCACCCACTCCGAGAACCACACAGGCATCTAAAGAGACCCACACAGGAACATTGACAAGCATGTAGTATTTCTGCAGATGTCTCACCAATAATTATCACTTTTACCAGGTAGACGAAATGATATCTTTATTATAATAAATGCATTATAACATATAATACTCAACAATTTTACACATGATTTGAAAATGTTTTCAAATTAAGGTTTCTGTGTATTAAAAAAAGTCCGATCTCTTCTGGGCGACTACGATTAGATCTAAGAATTTTGGTTTTTGTAATTTAACTCTGCTATTCTGGCGAAGACCTGGCACAACTTGTAAAAAAGAACTAAACATCTAAATTTTTGTTTTTTTTGAAAGTCTTATATTACTCATGCGTAGTAACTTTATTTATTACAACATTACTCCTGTAATACTAGAGTACTGTACAATTTTAGTTGCTCCATATCCTAGAGTTACTCATTGTTAAAGCAGTGTCCCCACCAGGTATCTGCACTGGATACCCATAATATATATTTGCCAAGCAGATTATATCAGCACCTACCGGTAAGTGGTATTATTACATTACATGGTAAGTAAAGAAAACTTAGAATGCTGCGTGAAATCAGTACAGAAAAAAAGGGTAAGAAAGGCCAACGTATGAAACTAAAACACAATGCAAATGAGAATACAACAAAGAGGGTACTGAAAAGGACATTTTACTTTAAACACAAGGCCTATTGAATATTTACCAACTTCATGTTGTTTATGTAGTAAATGAAATTGCTTCAGCCCCAACACCCCAAGTTAGGCTACGTTGATGCCAATAAAACACCTTTCCCATTCTCCTCAAGATTTCCATAACAGAATAAACAAATAGGGTTTAATGTACATCACAGACTGACAAAACACTTAAAAGCCAGATTTTTGACACACATTTGCTGCCAACACTCAGAGAGGCCAAAAAAACCTTAAATAGAGCTCCGCCCATGCAGTTGCTGATCTTGTGCCCCCCTCTCTCGCCTGTCATATTACAACTGCACATTTCCACTGGATCTATCGCAAAAACATCCCCTAATCTGCAACTTCACAGGCTGGTATTCCTCCCCCATAATTTCCCAACTACAGAGCTAAAGCTCTCCTTTATCTGTATGGTAGAGTGGAATGGATAAGCCTTTTAGGGTGTCCCATAATAATTACCAGCAGGAAGGCATTTTCCATGGAATTCCAGACACAGTATCCTTTTGGAGTCCAAATGCTATATAAAGGCGGTGTGGTAGATCACGTCTTCATAGCTAATACAGTATGATAACAAGGACATCCATAACCTCAAGGAGTCCACAGTGGTTAGAGGTCATAAGGCATGGACCAGAAACAGCAGCCTGCTTTATAAAAACTGTGCATTTTTTTCCATAGCCAATATAAACCAATATCTCCTAATAATAAATACTAATAATTAGAAGGACAAACCATATATCATTATTTAAGGAAACCCCTAATAGTATCAAATATATCAATCTAACTCTGCTTATAATCTATTAAAGATACCCTGTAATAGATAGTAGCGAACAGTAAGAAGACTTTAGATGGGTGGACTAATCATATCCCCCCTGGCGAGGTAGAGCCTGAGACGTCTTGGAAGTAATAGGGTTTGATCATCAGGGGATAAACAAGATCAAAGCAATGATAGATCCATAAAACACTATATTGTAACTATGACTCCAATTAGTTTTACATTCCTTTGCACCCTCAGCCCTGGAAATGGCCTCTAAAGGCATGGCTCCTTTATTTCCTTTCATTCTATGGATCAAGAGAAGCAGATGCATCTCCCTGACAGTTTGGGAGACCAGTGACTAAGACCTCTTCGTCGCCTTTTAATACTACCGTAATGAAGGGACGGTGCCACAGCATTAAACCAAGAAGGCTTTTCGGCATTGACACTGGTTCCAGCACAACGGGTTAAAATCCTATGAGATGTTAACATGCAACTGGAGGAAAGAGGAGGCATCAGGCAGTGCATCATATCCACCGGGATATCTGTAGCTCTCGCATTCCACAATAATCAAATCCGAAAATAATAAGAGTAATTACTGGCAAAACAGAGGCAATCCTTTCCACTCCCCCAGACCCCTCCCTATCCCCTCAGTCTGTTTTCCCGATGGATAGACTGGAAGCGCCGACTACAATGTCCTGGATCTGTTCCAGACAATGTGTAACAAGTTGTTATCTCCTTTCTTGGTGTTTGATCAATCTGCCGAGACCTGACAGTGCCGGGAGAGAGGAGAAGTTTGTGGTGGGGGGAATCCGCTCAAAAGGCAAGCAGATCTGTAGGCAGAGACATGGGAATGCAGGAAGGTGCAGCTGTCAGATTTTCATCCAATGATCTAGGCATGCATGTGTGATGGCGTGCACTTCACGGACATCGGTTATGACCTTTTCAACTTTAACATACAAGAAGGCCTTAGAGTGGCCTTAGCACTGTGGGGAGCAGATTAGCCAGAGGGGTCAGGCTAACCTGCAGTGGCGGGGGGGGTAGGTCAGGGGAGCGTGGCTGGTGTCGGTTTAAAAGGAGATCTGCCGCAAAGTGGGAGCAGATTACTGTTAATGGTTATGGCGAGAAGAGGGCATGGTGGTCAGCCCTCTGCGGACTTCAAGATATAGTTACTCACTGAGTCGGTGAAGTTTGCGACTAGTGAGTTTGGTTGGGTTAGCGCTAGCCCCCTGGCCACCCCTCCTTGTAGGATAGACAGGTTGTTAGGTTAGTTAGTATAGGTACTGTTTTTATCATATATACTGTTTAAAAATGCTAATGTCTAAAATGTTATGTATGACTTTCACATGTCAATGATAAAACAAAATAAATGCTGTGGCCTCTTTTGTTCCAATTGAATTGTGGTGTGTGAGTTTTTTGTGTTATTAGGTGGGGGTAAGGTTGGGTCCCGGGAGTTTTTCCCCCTTATTCAGGCCATGCATTTCCTATTTCTTTGACTGCCAAAAGACAAGGTTCTCCTTTCACAAAACAAACTAAGAAAAGATAGTATGTGCCATATAAGGAAAAAGAATGGTCCTGTGGTTGAAATAGCATTCTCCTTTTCTTGGCAACTCTGTCTCATGATGCCAGATATGTAGGATTTGCTTTAATAAAGGTAATTTGGAGGTTTCTGCAACTAACACTGATCACAGACATGAGACACAGATGACTAGTAATATTTATTTTAATGCTTGGCTGCATTCCACTGTAGTGTCATAATGTCCATAGTAACAGAAACTAAAGCCCAGATGTGTGCCGGACCCTAAATTAATGACTATTCTATAAACAACTGTTTGATCTGATATGTATGATAAAAGCAGTTTTAGATAAATGAAGCAAATAAAAGTTCATAACTCTGTAATCTGCTGTGTTTTGTGTGTAAATAGACTCCACATTATAACATAAGATAATGTTTATTCATGCAGACTGTAGATGCTAAGAGGGAAAAAAATTACAATCTTGGGCATGTTCTTTCCAGCCAAGTAAACCACAGAAATTAAGCAGGCATTTGCTTTAATTACTCACATCTACTGTATATATAATAATTAGATAAAAAAAACAATCTAACCAATGCTTGATTACTAAAGGTTACAGGATCAGGGAAACCAGTATTGTTATTGTTTGAGAGCAAACCAACTCTGGCATCACACAGCGCACAGACTCTGCTAGTTACTTTACCGTATGCTCTGGGTCAGAACATTACTTTAAGTCTAACCTGTGGCCCTACAAACCATAATTTTCTTCCAAGCACTCTGCAACAGCAGAGTCCAGACAGATTATGCTGGCAGTTGTAGATTTAAAACCATTGTTTTCTAAATGCTTCATCAATGATTTATTTGAGAAAGGTGTTTAGTCAATAGGACCATCCTGAATATTAAAGGGGTAGTTCAGGGCAAAATCATAGACTTCTAAGAAAAAAGCAGCATTTTCCCATCCTTACCCTGCCAGCTCAGCATTTTGTCTGTGCATAAATAAATGCTTCCAAAATACTAACTTCCTGCAGGACCGCTAAAAGTGTCCGCTGTTATGGTCTTGTCCTTGATCCAGCTCTTGGGTTGATTTAGTTGCTCAGTAGTGATCTGAGCATGTTTGACTCATTCAACAGCCAATCAGTAGAAATTACTGTTAGGAACATTCCAAAGAAGTGTGCATTCTGGGATGAAAAACAATTACAGAAACAAAAATGGCAGCTCACTAATGACAACAGCAGGACATAAACTAAGAATTTTAAAAATAATAATATTTCAGTCAGAGTGCCTATGAGGAATTTTACACTTAGGTTGTAGTACTGAAAAGGTCCTGTTTACCATAAAACTAAAATTTTAAATGAAGCTAATTTAACCCCCCCCTAACCTAGAACCCCTCAATTCTCTTCTGCTGCTGCTTTGTGCCTTTTCCAAGCACTAGCAGCAGCAGAATAGTCTTGTCTAGTAAAGCTGTGTACACACTTCGCAATATTTGACCAATAGTTCAGTGTATTGGTTGATCGCGCCAAAATAAGCGCATGGGTTTTCGGCGACGACCAACCGATGTTAGAAATTAACACGTCCGAAAAACACAGTCGATCGTGTGGTCCTCTATGGGCCACACACTCGCTGTGGCAAACTATCGACCTTGGCTGACAGTCCTCCCTCCTGGCAGACTGGTCAGAAGTGCCAACAGCGAGGGATCAGGTGTTAAGGAGCATCAGGGAGATTTTCTTACCTAGCAAAGTTTAGGTTTTGAGGGGGTAATTAGATTAATCTGAATTTTAGTGTGGGAAGTGGTCATGCACTTTAATAACACTCAATCTGAATTGCGGGGTTTGGGCCTAAAATGAGGAATGTCATCAATGCTTGCCTCAAATTCTCAATAATTTTACAGCCGGTAAAATGTCAATCTGCTTCTGCCTAAGGCTTACACAGGCATATAGGAAGTCATTCAAGTCCATTCTTTCCATACCAACCAACCACTATGCCTGCAATGTGTTGTTTTCTCAGCAAAATAAAACGGTATTATTTTGTATTAAACAACTACTATTTGCAATGTTTAGACTCACTGTCTATGGTTTGTTGGGGTTAAGAAAATATTCCTGTGGAAAAGAAACCAGTTTCTGATCTAATCCCTGACGTATCTGAACTGAAAAATAAGTGTTTGATCAACTAGAATTTCACAATGACCAGTAATATTAATGACAGATTTCCGCATTTACTTTGTGTAACCATATAAAAAAAATGGTAACTACATAACTACCATGTGCTCATGTTACAGACAAGTCAAGGCAGGTTTAGCCATTGACTTCTGCTGACAGCAATGGTCGTCAATTTTTAGTCCGTAATTATTTGTTCAGGATGCAGGTTTAATAAGAATACTAGCAATATTTTTACTTTTTCATTTTCATGGCTTTTGCTTACTGTCCACTGCAGAGGTTCCTTGTGGGAAAACTAAAATGCAGCAGACATTCTATAAGTTTACATGTTGCAACAAATTGAAGTAATACATGATTAAAACAAGTTTTTCTTCTTTTATCCAGTAATCTCTTTAATTTCCCTATAAACCCTAAGGGTTAGGCCCCACTATGTGTGTTCTGTTCCATTTTGTGCGGGTTTTGGACAATGCGTTTTATCCATGTCCATTTGCTGGTTAGGAAACATCGATTTTCTATACGTTTGTCCACATTCCTGGTCCGTTTGCATTTGTGTGCGGTTTTTGGAAAATCACAGGAAATACCATAGAAATGCAAAAAATTACGTTTGCCCACGTGTGCCAGCTTTTGTTTTGCATTCCCATAGACTATTATTAAGTGCGATTCTAAGACACACAAACCAAAAGTTGTGCATGATAAAAAACGGACCACATAGATTCAGAACACAAATCATATAGTGGGAACTGATTCTCGCGTTTTCAATTATATTTTAAATTACATTGCCATTCGCAAAACGCACACAAAATGGAGAACAAAATGCAACACACAAATTTTCTTAAAGGAGTTCTATTCTGCATTGTATTATCTGTAACACAATTTGATTTCAAAAGGGAACACTAGATATAAGGGAATTATGACACTGCAGGTTACATACAGTATTCTTTCATGTAGCCTTTGTTTCGAGTAAATATATAAACTAATCTCTAAATTTTGGATAAAATCTGTTTTACCAATTTGCCTATTCTTCAGAATTTAAAGGGTCACTATACTCACTCAAACAACTTTACATTATCTGAAACCACAATTTGAGAGAAGTAAAATGGTGGTACTCACATTTATCTGTGCTTGCTTTGTCATTAAATTATTAATGTTTAGTGAGTGCTCCTAATTCTCCACACCCCTCTCTTCTCACTGCCTTCTTGTACTGTCTGCGACACTTATAAGTTCTGCGCAGCCTCACCATAGACACTGCTCTGCTTACACATCTCCCTCCTCCCATTCTTTCTTTTCTCTGCTGATTCTCTTAAAGGACAATTATACTCACCTTTCCCCAATTCATGGCTGCATGGCTGCCCAGGGTGAGGACCGAAATTGAGTCCTTTACCTGCTTGTGAAGGTTCTCATTCATCCAGGTCATGGTATATCTGTTGTATTCAATTAGATCAACTGGACTTGAAATGTAGTTCTTGACGACCTTTCGCTAGTCATCCGATGGCTTTCCAATTCAGAATGACTTTTACAAGAATCTGTGGCAATATGTACCCTGGAAAATCCCATATTGCATTCACAGCCAGGTGTTAGGTGTGATTAGATAGTGGCTAAGAGGTGTTATAGGAACGCCCAGAGTAAGGTGTTAAAACAGCATTGTACATGGCAGACAGTTGAATCTGTGGCAATGATAATTGCCACAGATTCTTGTACAAGTCATTCTGAATTGAGAAAGCCAGTCGGATGACTAGCGAAACGTCTTCAAGAACTACATTTCAAGTCCAGTTGATCTAATTGAATACAACAGATATGAGTCCTTATAACTTCTGCTATGCTTACTCAAAGGCTTTGTCACTCTGCTTCGTCCCTCCTTTCTTCCACTGTCAGCGACAATCCACAGTGCAGTCATTTGGGAAGACAAACCTCCTTGCAGTGTGTCTTTCCATTGGATGCATCGCATCCAATCTGTGACTTGCAGTGGAAGAGAGGAGGATTGGAGCGCCAAGGGAGAGTATCACAGGAGTTAGGTAAAGTACCCCGAGGTGAGGACTTAGCAATGTAGGTCCTCGCCCTGGGTACTATGCAGTTATGGAGGAAGAGGAACGAGGGGGAGGTGAGTATAATTGTCCTTCAATTGTTGCAGAAAGTGTGTCAGGCCGCCAAAGATCCTAGTAAGAGGTCAGTGGCGGGTCAAACATTTTTTTCTGGTTTGAGTGACAGGTCTTTGCTTGTAAATGCTGTGGTTTCAAATAATGATTTCTCGGAAGTTCAGATTTAAAATCTTTTGATCACAGTTTTCTTCTGAAAAACAAATTATTTTTCTATACTTGCTTCTATCTTCAGTCTTTACATATGTTGTTGTAAAAGATTTCTAGTATTCATCAATCAGTTTGCAGTTCAGAGAAGGGCAACTAAATTAATATGGGGAATGGAGGGGCTTAAATATGCAGGCAGATTAGACAAGTTTACATTGGAGAAGCGACATTTGCGTTGTGATATGATCACCTTATACAATTATATTAATGGGCCAAACAATAAACTCTCTGGTGCATTGTTCATGAATAGGTCATATCAGAGGTCTTGTGGACATCCTTTAAGGTTGGAAGAAAAGAAGTTAAATCTTCAAGTTAGTAAGTTTTTTTTTTACAGTGAGAGCAGTGAAACTGTGGAACCGTCTTCCAGCAGATGTGGCAATGGCAAGATCATTGAATAGCTTTAAAAATGGCTTGGATAAGTTTCTAAAACTAAAAAATATTGAGAATTACTGGTATTAATACATATACTGTAGATCTGGTTGATTTAGGGATACTTTCTGATTGCCGTTTGGATTCAGGAAGGAAATCCCCCCCCTTTTTAGCTGTTTTTTTTTTTGCCTTCCTCTGGATCGACTGTTAGGAAGGGTTTAAAAAGGGGGAGAAAAATTTAAATAGATTGGACTTGATGGATGTATGTCTTTATTCAACCTCAATTACTATAGTGCTATGCCACACAAGCATACTCAAAGAATACAGTTACATTAGGAAACTATCAGGGTTATTCAATAAAAGTTTTTATGGTTTAAAATGGTGCTAATTTTGCCCCAACCAATCAGAGTTAGCTTTCAAATGTTAAATAAGTCTGATTGGTTGGTGCAATATTAGCACCATTTTAAACGTTAAGAACTTTTATTGAATCTCCCTGTTTATCTTTTGCAGAATCATAGTAACATAGTAACATAGTAATTAAGGTTGATAAAGACATTCGTCCATCAAGTCCAACCTATTCCCTTTTTTTTTTTTTTTAACCCTACCTAACATGTGATCCAGAGGAAGGACAAAACCCCAGCTAAAAAAGGGGGGGAAAAATTCCTTCCTGACTCCAAACGGCAATCGGAAAGTATCCCTGATCAACCAGATCTATATGATTAATACCAGTAATTCTCAATATTTTTTAGTTTTAGAAACTTATCCAGGCCTTTTTAAAGTTATTCAATGACTTGCCATTACCACCTCTGCTGGAAGACAGTTCCACAGTTTCACCGTTCTCATGTAAAGAAACCTCTCCTAACTTGAAGATGAAACTCTTTCTTCCAACCTTAAAGGATGTCCACGAGTCCTTGATATGACCTATTAGTGAACAATGCACCAGAGAGTTCACTGTATGGGCCATTAATATTTGTATAAGGTTATCATGTCCCCACGCAACCGCCGCCTCCAATGTAAACAGCCCTAACTTGTCTAATCTGCCTGCATATTCAAGCCCCTCCATTCCCCTTATTAATTTAGTTGCCCTCTCTGAACGCCTCAATTTCCAAGATGTCCTTTTGTATATGGGATCCAAAAAATGACACGCATATTCCAAATGTGGCCTTACCAGTGCCTTGAAAGAGGGCAGAATAATATTTTTCTCTCTTGATTCCATTCCCCTCTTTATACAAGATAATATCTTGCTAGCTCTAGCTGTTGCTACCTGGCATTGTTTGCTACAGCTAAGTCTGTTATCTACCAGAACCCCCAAATCTTTTTCCATTTCAGATGCACTTAACACAGAGTTATTTATGGTGTAGGTGGCACAGGGATTATTAAATCCCAAATGCATCACCTTACATTTATCAACATTGAATCTCATCTGCCATTCTGCTGCCCATTTTGATAATCTATCTAGGTCTGCTTGCAGCACTTGCACATCATTGGAAGTTTCCAAAGCTCTGCATAATTTAGTGTCATCAGCAAACACAGAGACCTTGCTCTCAATGCCCCCTTCTAAGTCATTTATAAACAGATTAAACAGAAGCGGCCCCAGTACAGAACCCTTAGGAACTCTCTGTTTGCGGTCCAATAACCAGTTCTCTATCCATGAACAAATGTTTTCTTCAAGGCCAACAGTCCTCAGTTTATACATTAGTCGCCTATGTGGCACAGTATCAAAGGCTTTTGCAAAATCCAAATATACCACATCCACAGCTGTGCCTGAATCTAACTTCTTACTCACTTCTTCATAAAAACCAATTAAAACCAATATCAAAAAAATAATGATATTAAAATCAGATGACTACCGGTATTTTGTATTTTTGGAAGGTTAGAAAGCTATTATAAATGCATGATAACTCGAAAATAAACTGCAGGGTATCACGCAGATTTCAAACTCTTATCAGAGACTTCCCTATTGGTGTGAAGACATCTGTTAGAAAATTCAGGGGTGTGGCAATAGATGCACACGCTCTGAAAATTCGGAAGACTACATTGTCTGTGAGTTGTACTAGCAACAATATTGAATCTTTTTTGTAGAATCTATTTCTTACATGTACGTAAATGCAACTTACTAGAAAAGAATCTTACAATTTATGGGGGGGAAAGCTTTCAAATTAGGATTTTAGACTACCACCAGGTGCATTTAATTTTTAGCTGCATATTAAAATGCAATGGTAATTTAGCTCATAGAGTGTGACCTATCAGTTTTGCCCCTATGCCTCTATGCATGTCCAATTATCTAATAACAGAAATATGTATAGTAGTATTTATACAGTATAAGTAAAATTAATCCAATAACTCGTCACAACCACCAATTGAAGTATGTTTTACTAGAACAATTCAGCTAGCAAAATAAAAGCCATCATCTGGTTTGCTGTGATACACCAACCAAATAAGTGTAATCTGGTGATATACAACCCAAATAAACTCTTCTTGTTTTCTTGTACATAGATTCATTTACAAAAAGCTTTGTGATAAATTATAAATATGCAACTTTTTTCTTTTTACACATTTTTTGGTACTAGCTTGTTTTCAATTACAGCTGTTTGGACATAACACCATACCATAAGAACCCCTCACCAAACACAGGGCTTGTTCTAACACTGGTTTAATAATTCCTTGTTTCTCTGATTTTAAATGAGAACTGTAGTATAATGTTTATTTAAAAAGCAGTTAAAATGAAAACTACTTGGGACAGGTATATAAGACTGGTAATTACAAATAATGTTGCTGTGAGGAGCACCATTCTAAAGAAAAGTGATTCTGCCAGTCATCCTCCTGGCTTCAGCCCTATCTTTAATGCAGGACTAGTCCAGTTCTAACCTAGCAAATTAAAACGAAGTGCTGTAGCTCCTCAACAAAACAATATTGTGAGGTAGGAATAATCAGTCCTACCTCCCTGCCCCAGGTACGGTCCATTTCTAAAAAGTTACATTTTAAAGTATAGTTATCCTTTAATAGTTTAATAAAAAAAATATAATTCACTGCAATTCCAATGTGTCTTGCTATGTGAGAATAAACCTTTAACACCCTATTAGAAGACTTTCTCACTTCGCCCCTCCTTTGACAAGCTAGGCTTCACATGCTGATGTCAGCAGGCAAAAACTTGGAAGCAAGGTGTGTGAAAACTCCTAAGGTGTGCTAAAGAATTAAGCATGTATCGTACTTATGTGTAACTAAATGTACTTGAAAGTGTAAATTGACTAAGCCCAAAGCTAATTTAAGTTGACGTCAGCATAGTAACACAGAAACAAAAAAACTTAGGTATGAGGAGGATATTCTGAACCAAAAAAAATAAATAAATAGGGTGAATAAACATGCAATGAAAAGATTTGTGTTTGTTTATTCTGGTATAGCGAGGTGGTTAGTCTGTTTGTGTATGTATTTTTGTGTGGGAAGGAGGTTAGGAAGGGTAACAACTTTTACTTCCCCTTTATTTTCTATTTCTATATTTCTCTCCCCCTCCCTTTCCTTTTATTTACTCTACCTAGCCCACCCCCACACACACTTCCATTGGATTTCTATGTGCATTCAGATGTCTTAAAGGGACAACTTGGACTGAAATACTCACTTAGAAATCTGCCATCCTCTTCCTGGATTGTTGCTGTCTCTTCTTAAAGCTGTCATTTATCGGCAGTGATGTCAAATGTCATTTTGACATCAACTGTAATTGACTTCTGCACGGGGGAGAAGCCAGGGTAGACAGTGGAGTGCATGGTGAGTAACTTAGTCAAGGATCATCAGGGAGGTTAGTAAATTTGCAAGGATGGGGGTTTTCCGGTGTAGGGAAGGTAAGTATAAAAGTATCAGCAAATTAGTAAATTTAAACTAAATTTATTGACACTACTGGTTTTATTAAAATAAAGAACTATGTTAAAATCAATTTTTTACAACCAAAACTTACTTAAAAGGCATGTACACTTTTTTTTCTCAGTGACATCCCGTCTCAGCCAATCACTGGCACCACTGCCATTCTGGCCCCTTCTGCTGTTGCTGTGCATGAAAAAGGCATGGAACAGAGAGCCAAGGGAACTAGTGCTGGTAAGTATATTTAGGAGCCTCGTACACACTTTTGAACCTAGCGAGGTCTTTTGGGGGTAATTAGATTAATTTAAATTTTCATTTGGGAGGGTGGACATGCCCTTTAAAATCAGCAACACTTTATTCATTTTGAATCTTAAAAAGTTATCCAGCTCTCTCTTGCATAATCTCTACAGTAGACAGTCTCTTGCACTGGTCAATTTTGTTTCAGACAATAATCATATGCATTTGTCAGCTGCTGTCATTGTTGGTTGGGATTCACTCAATTCACTCCCTTATCACTAACACTAGAGTAGATAGTCATACCTGTGAATTGAAGCGAGTGGTGAGCTGTCAGCTGCTGCACTAGTACATGCATGCAGCCACCAAGGAAAGAATAAATCTCCTACGTCAAAGAAATAAATTTCACTGGGTTCAAAGGGCATGCCCGCCTCCAAAATTAAAATGTAACCCTTACATCACTGCTCCTTATGGTTCTCCTGCAGTGCTTGTCCAAAGTCCAGGAAAATGAAGAGTAGGAGCTGTCTTCCTGTGAAGAGGTTTGTGCCTCCTTTTTGTCCTCCTGGAGGTACTGTGACATGTGCAGGGGAGCCCTTCCCCCTTCCCATCTACCCTCTGGATTCCCCTCTATGTCTGCCTCACCCCCTAGGAATAAATGTTTATTTCTGTAGTGTAGGGCACCCCTGCCCACCCCCAACTACCAAGTTAGATTAGTTAAAAAAGCATCAGAAACATACTTATATTGCTACGTACTCTGCATTGCCGGCACCCAAGTCTGTGATTGGCTGCCTCTCAGCCAATAAATGGGGGGAAAAAATTAGGATGGAGATACCCTTTAAAAGTCCATTTTGCTAATATATTTAGCTTTTTGCTCCATCCAGGCTAAAGAAGGGGGTGGAGCTGATGGTGATTGAAAAAAAGGTAAAACAGTTCATCAGTAAAAACTGATGAGCAGTTTAGGGGACATACTTTGGATCATTTGACTTCACAGTGGTATTTATAAAAACAGTGATTATCACCACAAAGATATTCGACATGCCGCTATATGGTGGTTAGTATTGCACACGAGAACACACACGAGAAAGCTCACCAGAACTTATTGTAACTAACGAAAATCGGTGATCACTTTTTTAATAAGTGAACGGAAATAGTCTATCAACACCAGTAATGTGCTCACCTTCCAGCAAGTATTTCCAGGCTAGAAATGTGCCCACCAATGCATTATCGCTACTAGACTTGGCTTTTTTTTATGCATAACAAAACGGCAAAAAAACACTTTTGTTATCCTTGAGCAGGAAGGGTATGTGCTGCCTTTTACACCTGGAACTCCTGAAACTCAGTATACTCACTAAAATGAAGCATCTATAGACCACATGTTTAGGTATAACAGACCAACTACAACTGCTTGTATCTGTGTGTTGAAACTGGCAAAGGATGAACCCAAAATGGCTGTAATATCGAAGGAAATGTTTATTGGCTGGAGGCGACTAATGACAGTCTTCTATCCTACAAATACAACATAAAGGTAAACCACGCCCAATCATGCACGCACCAGGTCCAGACGAGCACTCACTATTATCAACTGGTTGCCTGGACCATAATGATGTTGGTCGGGTCGAAAGTTCATGCAAGGTTTATGGGAAACTACATCATTTTGGCATGTGTTCTTAAAAACACAGATCATTGCCTGTATCAAGACATCATGCAGAAAGCAATGCAACTCCTATTGTAAAATCTAGGATATTAGAAAGAAACCACAAAACCCCCCAAAAGTTAAATGAGAAATAAAACGAAACTATAAAAGATCCCGCATAAATTCTCTACCCCCTCCCTCTACCTATTGATAACCAATTGTTATAAGCTAGGGAGGAGGTCTAAAGATATTACAAAACGCCATAAACCTACAGAATTACAGATCATTTTCCCATAAAGTTCCATAATGTGAGAGTTACGGCTAGGCCACATCAGAGCAATCCAATTGTGTGTTAAAAAGCATACACTACAGTGACCAAACTAGTGCACTGGGACCGTTTGCGCTGTGATCCGGTGCGATCGGAACACATGCAATCACCATTTTTGGTGCGATTTGCATTTGCGCCAATCCCAGAAAATGACAGGGATTGCAGAGTAATCACCAACCATCGAGCATGAAGCGCGGGAGCAATCAAGTGTGCAATGCACGAGTTTAGTGTGGCCTCGGCCATAAAGCTATATGCTAGTTAGAACTTTATATATAATTTACAGGATATTCATGGCTCTTGTGCATTATAACATCATTACAGTGCTCTCTTGATAAAGAGATAAGTTTTTAAATTAAAAAAAACCTATTCCTTACAACAGTGTTTACCAAACTGGTTAGGCAGCTTAGGATGATGTGCGTCAGTTAATGGACATTGTAACTAATAAAAGGTGGTTCTGGTATGTACTGTCTAAGAATGTCAGAAGGAAAAATAGAGAACGTATGTCTGCATAACTAAAAATAGGTTTAATTGGCAAATAAGCCCCTTGTTACTTTTTAAATGACTATTAAAGTTATATGTCTGGATTACAGAAAACATGGATTCTAGAAATAAAATACTACTAAAGGTGGCCATACATATGAACGATAATAGGTAAATCCTGTCGGGGAACGACAGGATTTACCTATTATCGTTAGTGTGTAGTGTAGGGGCTGTTCCCGACCGATCGGAGTGCCGCTGAACCGTTGGTCGGTAATGGCTCCCATTACTTGAAGTAGAGGGAGCCAATACAATTGTGCAGTGTATGGCTGCATGGCCGACCAATCCTTATACTGCGTATGGGGATCAGTCGGGTCCGTGTGTGCTGTTCCCACAACATGTGTGCTGACAGATACCAATGTGATATGGCCACCTTTATGGTCCCATTGATGTGAGCCATCAAGGCATTCAGACAATTATTAGGAGCCACTACTTTTTCATGTGGCCAGTTTGATAGACATCAATAAAAAAAATCTTTGAAATATTAGTTGCCAGGTGTAAACTTTCTCCAGATTTTACCTGTGGTATAGTTCCTGACACTTTTAAATCTTCCTATTATGTTTATTATACTTTATTGTAATAGAGTTTTGCATTTATTGTACTTGACGTGCTCTACCTGATTTACTCTACATTCTATAATAGGGATTTGCGTAGAACCAGTATATGCACTTGAAATGTACATTACGCTTTGTGCTGTCTAAAGTAAAGCAGCGCTGTTCATAGATCCTGCATATCCGGTAGAAAGCAAAACACAAGTCTCTGAACTCACAGTGAATGACTGTATGTGTGTCAGCCCCCATGCCCAAATTTTACCCATGCTGCAGCAGTATTGTCTATACTTTATACCCATAATTGTCCCAGTATTCCCAGGACAGACCCGATATGAAGGGTATGTCCAGGAACTGCTGGCTTTGTCCTGTGTGTGGGGAGGTACTTTGCGTCTGGTTTTATGGGGAATCAATACAGTGATCAATGTTACGCCAATTCGGATGTAAGGTCAGTGCAGTGGCAGTTCTTACCTTCCGACGTTTCTGCAACATTTACCAGCCGTATCTTGACCACAGACCAACTTAACAGACATAACGTTTTTTGGAAATTGATAGGGCCAGGCAGTTTACAGTGTAAGGCCAGCATTAATACCAAAATACACAAACTGGTTGGCTGCATTAGCACCATTGCACCATTGCCAAGCATATGAAGACACAGTACTGCTGCTGTATAAAAGGAAAATCAAATTTAATTGCAGAAACATGTGTGCTACATATTTCGGACAAAGGTCCTTTCTCAAGCACACCACATGTTCTGAAGTGAACACCATTTATAGGTAACAGGAAGTGACATACCTCTAAACCCATCCCATAATCCCACATTAACCCTTAGTGCTGTATTGAAACACATTGAAAAACTCAAGTTTTAGTATAAAAATGGAAATACATACTGTAAATATGCAACAAATATGAATCAAACATATACAATCGACATCATGTACAATAGTCTCTGATATATCTAAAGTTACTGTGGCTGTCATGACATCAACAAGGAAATTTCAGTCATGATGACATCTTTTCTAAAGTCGATCGGAGGTGTGGCCATGAATTGATTTTTGACCAATTTAATCATAGCAAAACTATCAAAAAAGTCTGTATAGCCTAGTATCCCAGTCAGTGATGAGTCCTTGATGAGATTTTTACAAATGCTATTACTCAACTACTATGACTACTATGAAATATTGCTTCAGTATTGCATATCCATTATTTAACAGTGAACCTTGTAAGAAAACTCAGAATATTTACAATTTACAATAATTTATACAATTTATGTACTATAATGAGACAGCTGCTTTAGAATAGATTTATATCTGTATATCTTAATCTTAATAAATGCTGTATGACTGATGTGATGTACAGTACCTTCGAAACCATCCCTGTCGGGGCTACAGAAAGCTCCAAGAAAAAAGATCCCCTAAAAAACAGGCACACCCACTTCAATGGTCAAAAATAGAGAAGGTGTTTATTCACATCCATATACCTCCCATACCACCCCAACTTGCGTGAGAAGCCAAGTTCAACAATCCCTTCCTTGAAGGACAGCTGCACTCTTCACCCGGTCTGCTGTACAGATAAATTCAAGGTGGTGAGTAGATCTACAGCGTCCCCGCAAATCTCTTCCGCATGGTACCCTGGTTCCAGGTAATTTTCTGTTTGAAGTTTTGAGACCCAGTAGACTATTGTTACACCGTTACCAGAAACTGGGCGGTACTGTGCAGAGGGGGTTTGCAGGGATGCTGTAGATCTACTCACCACCTTGAGTTTATCTGCACAGCAGACCGGTTGGGTGTGGGCATCCAGCAAGGAAGGTATTGTTGGACTTGGCTTCTCACACAAGTCCCGGTAGGCTGGGTGAGATTTATCTCTTTTTTTGTGGGATTGTAGTGCCATTTCTCCCGCCCTTTGGAGGTAAGTGTGTGGATTGAGACTGTTCACAATAGCCCTGGGAGTACTTACTTGGACTGTGAATTGCCTGATTGGGGATGTAACTGTGACATTCTTTTTTGAAACCTCTATTCGTAATAGGATTCTCGGCCCTGGTATGCTGAATATATATTTTTGAGTTTGGGGACGCCTGACCATGTTCTTCTGATTTTAGAATTTTTATGTCGTTTCTGTACTTTATTTGCACTGCACTTTGTCCAGGTTGGGGTGGTATGAGATTACTATGGGAGGTATATGGATGTGAATAAACGCCTTACCTATTTTTGACCGTTGAAGTGGGTGTGTCTGGTTTTATGGGGATCTTTTTTCTTATAGCACCGACAGTGTTGGTTTCATAGATGCTGTGTTCTCCTGTAGGCACCACTTGATTTACAGTGTCCCATATGGTCATACTGTAGTTATGGGGCTGTGCTCTTCCAGACCTATGTAGTTGATGTTCAGTACCTTGCAAAAGAATTCATTCCCCTAGGCTTTTTACCTATTTTGTAACATTCCAACCTGTAATTTAAATGTTTCTTAATCGTATTTTATGTGATGGATCTGCATCTATGAGTCTATGTTGGTGAACATTAGCTCTCCAAACAAGTCGGGGACCAAGTTGTTGAGAAGTAAAAGTCAGGGCTGGGATATAAAAAATATCCCCCGGAGCACCATCAAATCCACCATCTCCAAATGGAAAAAACATGGTTCCACAACAAATCTGCCAAGAAAGTGTCACCTCGCAGGTTACTCGCTGCTGGTTGGGGGTGCCTTTCAATATGTTTATTGTTTTTAGAGGTAGGGAACAGGCAGCAAAGAGGTATCCAGAGTGAGGGAGGGGGGGGGTGAAAGGGCTTCCCTGTGAATGTCACTGTTCTTACTGAGGTTATGTAAACAGCAGGGACTGGATAAATCACAGACAGCTCCTACTCTTCAGGTTTTTCAACTTTGAACAGGCACTGCAGGAGAACCATAAGGAGCAGAGATGTAAGGTAATTATTTTTTAAAACTACACAGTGGGGAAAGTAGTGGCAGGGGTCTGGGGGAATGAGGTGTTGAGTTTGAGCAAAACAAGTACTGGATTAAAGTCATGCAGCAAAACAAACACATCAGCATACATATATTCATTTATAGATTAAAATAAGGCAAAGTAATTTTTTCAGTGTACAATTCCTTTAAAGGGGAACTGTGGTCTACAAACAAGTTGAGTTTAACGAGCCATCAACCACCTCTCTACGTGCTCCACAGCCCAAGATATAAAGAAATTACTGACCAGAAAGTTAATGGGTGGGAGGCTGACATGTGACATTCCTAAGGCTTCTCCTGCACAGTGCCGCCGGCGAGCACAGCTTCAGACTCCCTCAGTGTGTGAGGGAGACAGGAAGTCCCTCCCCCTCCCTGCTGGGTGAAGGACCTGCAGCTGCAGAGAAGGTAAAGGAATCTACAGCCCTTCTCTCCCACTATGTGAAAACACTACCAGAGAACTACCAGGCACCAGTGGGTGGGCGGGCCACATGGGGCTGTAAGGGAATGGGCCAAGGGGGGGCTGCAACTGGAGGGACCATGGGGTCCATGAATGGGAGGGACCAGGGGGCTGCAAAGGGGAGGAGACACAGGGCAGATTGAGTGACATGGTTTCAGAGCAGGAAGCAGGAAGAGCAGGGGACCTGGTGATGCTGCTGCCATATCACACACAAAAATGTAAATATCTTCAAAACTATGTAAAATAAACAATAAACAATAAAAATAAATTGCAAAAATTCTCAGGAGAGCAATTCCTAGCAATTTAACTAAAGTCATTTTTGGACCACAGTTCCCCTTTGATGTGCAGCAGCCAATCAGGTACTTCCCTCGGTCATGGTAGTCGCCTGCGGTTGTTAGGTGAACAATCTCCATATACTATATAGGGAGACCTTTCTGGACTTGGTGTATCCACATCATAACATATGACAGAATCTTACAGATTGGTACTGTGTTTACCTAGACTGCTAATTAAAGGATATGTACACTGGGATTTTTTTTTTAATTGTCTATTACTGCCCAATCTATAATTTTTACCAACTATTACTGTACCATTTTTTTGTTGATCAGTCCCCTATTTTTCGACAATATCCACTCTAAAACATCTTAAATTTCAGCTGTCAATTAAATGCCTTAGTATCAAACTCTCTTGTTAAGTATAATTTTGTTGTAGCTGAAATGGTGATAGTAATGGACTGAAGTCGTACAGCAACACAAACACATCAGAGTAAGTGCTGCTTACATGTATTCATTTATAAAATGAAACGAGGCACAGTAATTTTTTCAGTGTAGAATTCCTTTAAAGGGCAGGTCCACCCTTTATAAAAACTTTTGGGACAAAGCAGGGGATACCCTCCCACCCCCAACCGCTATATTCATTAATCTAAAATCGTTGTCAATCTCTACTTACAACTCCTCGATCCTCCGCTGTTCTGGTCCAGCTCCCCTGCCCGCCAGAACTGCAAGCAGGGGGCCGGACCGGCAGCCGCAGCTGTGATTGGCTGAGAGGCAGCCAATCACAGCCGCGGCTAACTTCACTGCACAGCGCAGGATCGAGGAGTTGTAAGTAGAGATTGACAATGATTTTAGATTAACGAATATAGCGGTTGGGGGTGGGAGGGTATCCCCTGCTTTGTCCCAAAAGCTTTTAAAGCTACATTACTCCCTGGCATGGAGTGATCGGGAGGGAAGGAGGGAGAGGGAGCAAAAGGCTCAACTGAGCATGCCTCATACCTTGATGAGGCTAGCCAAGATACAGGCACAGGAAGAGGCACTGACAGCTCCTACCCAGCAGTTTCCTGCACTTTAAAGAGGCAGAACAGGAGAACCACAAGGAGCATGGATGTAAGGTAAGATTTTTTTTCTTTTGTACAGTGGGTCCAGTAGTTGGTAAAATTTTAGTTTGGGGGGTGGACATGCCCTTTAATAATCACTCTTGGTAGATATTGTAAGAAGTTGTTTACAGTCAGTAACTGTATACAGTATATGTATGTGTGTACTATCTCACTTCTACCATTTAAATGACCATCAGTAAATGTATATAAAGAATAGCACTGACTTATATTAGGTACAACACAAAATATACAAAATACATAAACTTACTTACAGAGCTGAGATCCCTATTTCAACATAGAATGGTCAAATGGCAGCTTAAACAACACCCGTGTCTGCTCCATGTGAAAAGAAGTGTAATCCAAGAAAAGTTTCTCTCTGCTACAAAGGATGTGATGTGTATTGGAATGGACATATACACCAAGGCTCCTTATATACCACCTCCAGCCTGCAGGTGGTGTCAGTGAGTGATAAAAGACAAGACATCCCTGATCTCTATGGCTAGGAGGAGAGAAAGTAAGGTAGATTGTGGTGTGTGCTTTGGAGAGATATTGACTCCTATGTATAAAACCCTGTGTATAAGATCCTGTGTATATGATCCTGGTACCACCTGTTGGGAGGACAGATTATTGGACAGACAATTTACCCTTTTGGATACAAACTCTGAGATAACAGATACGTGTACACCATCTTACAAGGACACACACTATACAGGCCTGGTCAATATTCAAAGTGGTGCACCATAGACAGGGACACCTCTGATTACTGCACATGTTATGTGGGGAACCTGTTTATGTGCACTGCCTTTGTGCCAGACCACCAGAGTAACACACAGTGTGCCATGCTACTCATAATCCTTCCATAAAGCAGGGATCTGGTACAAATTGGTGGCAGCAGTGCTGGTAATACCATTTATTCTCCCTATTTTCTTTGTATATTTGTTCTCTGTATTAATCTGTGGAGTCTGCTACTGAAATTATTGATTTAAATCCTCCTGTCCTTGTACCTGCAGAAGAAATGCCCCAATTAGACTCGGTAGCTCTACCAGGCCCAATTGCCAAACCTATTTTTAAACCTGATCCATTTGATGGGGTAACTAGGGAGTGGACTGATTGGCTAGAACAATTTGAATTGGCAGCCACTATTAATGGTTGGGATGAAGGTGCTCGCTTGCAAGTCCTTAGCCTTTTGCTTAGTGGTAAAGCCAGGCTTTAATAATGGTATTATGTACATATATAGATAGATAGATAGATAGATAGATAGATAGATAGATAGATAGATAGATAGATAGATAAAGGTCAGCACTCCACCCGGGTGCACATCCAAATTAATCTACAAATCAACATACAGCAGCACTCACGGGTCTTGGAATAAAACGTAACATTTATTAACAACACATAAAAGATCTTTTGATGCGTTTCCGCCCTCCACAGGCCGTCAATCAGGATCGGCCCGTGGAGGGCGGAAACGCGTCGATAGACCTTTTATGTGTTGTTAATAAATGTTACGTTTTATTCCAAGACCCGTGAGTGCTGCTGTATGTCGATATATATATATATATACACATACACACACCATATTTAAAGATGTTAATTTCTTTAAGAAAATACTCAATATAAACAAAAATCTATGTGTACATTGGGCTTTTTATTAATACGAACCAGAAATAAAGTAGAAATATAAAAAAAATGATATTTTCTGCAGTACAAAGAATAAAAAAAAACATTCTGCAGGGCTGCCAAGAAAACCTGAAGATTACATATCCTCCTTTTAGAGTGAAAAGCTGAACACCATAAACTGTATTATAAACAATTTAATTTCAAAAGCAGCACTATATGTACACAGATGTGAACATCTAAATAATTGGAAACATATACACACAACACATTTTAATGTTATAGTCTGCTTTAGTTAGATAATTCCCTTAATTTTTTTTTTTAAAGGTATACAACTACAACCATTTCCCAGAAAAAAAGAACTGTTGTTTAGGTTGTATGTTGTAGATGAAAATAAGAGAAAAAAATGGGGGGGGGACGGGACACAAGAATAGGTCTAGTACAAAACATACTACCCCTGAGCAAGCAAGGACAGCACTTCTCTCCTAACAGCAGATAGGAAATCCCTCTAGGACAAAACATAACAAGCTGTGTGCTCAGCTTTCCAGCCATTCAGGCGAGAGAGAATGCATGACAGCCTATCCACAGTGGGCAATTATCACTGATATCACTAGGGATGCAAGATTATTTAAAAATAATAAAATGTAAAGTGATTTTGATTCCCTCCCTGCAAGGCAATGTTTTGCAAATACAGTGGAGGTGTAAAAAAAGGAGAACATCTGGTTCAATGGCAGGCAGAGCCCCTTGTTAACCCCCTTCCTCTGACTATTACACGTCATGGAACATTCCCGGAATGGGCCAATGTTCCACCCACTCCAGAGAACACACAGGCATCTAAAGAGACACACAGGAACATTGACAAGCAGTAGATTTCTGCAGATGTCTCACAAATAATTATCACTTTTACCAGGTAGAAGAAATGATATCTTATTATAATAAATGCATTATACATATAATAATCACAATTTTACACATGATTTTAAATGTTTCAAATTAAGGTTCTGTGTATTAAAAAAAAGTCGATCTCTTCTGGGCGACTACGAGTTAAGATCTAAGAATTTTGGTTTTTGGTAATTTATCTCTGCTATATTCTGGCAGAAGACATGGCACAACTTGTAAAAAAAAGAACTAAAACATTCTAAATTGTTTGAAAGTCTGATATTACTCGATGCTTATTAACTTTAGTTTATTAACAGCATTTACTCCCTGTAATACTAGAGTACTGTACAAATGTTTAGTGCTCCATATCCTAGAGTTACTCATTGTAAAGCAGTGTCACCAGGGTATGCTGCACTGGATACCCATAATATATATTTGCAAGCAGATTATATCAGACACCTACCGTAAGTGGTATTATTACATTACATGGAAGTAAAGAGAAACTGAATGCTGCGTGAAAGCAGTACAGAAAAAAAGGGGTAAGAAAGGCCAAGCTGTATGAAACATAAATACACATGCAAAATGAGAGTACAACAAAGAGGGTACTGAAGATGACATTTTACTTTAAACCACAAGGCCTATTAGAATATTACCAATGCATGTTGTTTATGTAGTAAATGAAATTGCTTCAGCCCCAGACACACAAGAGTAGGCTACTTTAAGAGTGCCAAATAAAACACCTTTACCCATTCTCTCAAGATTTCCATAACAGAATAAACAAATAAGGGTTTATATGTACATCACCAGACTACAAAACACATTTAGAAAGCCAGATTTGACACACATTTGCTGCCAACACTCAGAGATGGCCAGAAAAACCTTAAATAGACTCAGCCCAGGCAGTTGCTGATCTTTGCCCCCCTCTCTCTGCCTGTCATTAGCAGCCATGCAAATTCCACTGGATATTACGCAAACATCCCCTAATCTGCATACATTCACAGGCTGGGTATTCCCCATATTTCCCAACTAACAGAGCTAAAGCTCCTTTTATCTGTATGGTAGGGAGTGGAATTTATAAGCCTTTTAGGGTGTCCCATAATAATTACCACGCAGGAGGCATTTCCATGGAAATTCCAGACACAGTATCCTTTGGAGTCAACATGCTATAATAAAAGGCGGTGTGGATAGATCACTTCTTCATATCTAATACAGTATGATAACAAGGACAATCCATAACCTCAAGGAGTCCACAAGTGGTTAGAGGTCATAAGGGCAGTGACAAGGAAACAGCAGCCTGCTTTATAAAACTGTGCATTTTTTCCATAGCCACATATAAAACCAATATCACCTAATAATAAATAATAAATAATTAGGAAGGACAAACCATATATCATTATTGTAAGGAAACCACTAAATAGTATCAAATAAATATCAATATACTCCTGCATTATAATCTATTAAAGATACCCTGGAAATAGATAGTAGAGAGACCAGTAAGAAGACTTTAAATAGGGTGGACTAATCATATCCACCCCTGGCAGGTAGAGCCTGAGACAGTCTGGAAGTAATAGGTTTTTGATCAGGGTGATACAAGATCAAAGCAATTGATAGATCAATAAAACATATATGGTAAACTATGACTCCAATTAAGTTTACAGTCCCTGTGCACCCTCAGCCCTGGAAGGGCACTCTAAAGGCCAGGGCTCCTGTATTTCCTGTCATTCTATGGATCAAGAGAAGCAGATGCGATCTCCCTGACAGTTGGAGACAGTGACTAAGACCATCTCGCCTGGAATACAACCAGTAATGAGGGGACTGGTGCCAGCAGCAGTAAAACCAAGAAGGCTTTTAGGCATTGAAACTGGTTCCCAAGCACAACGGGTTAAAATCCGATGAGATGTTAACATGCAAATGGAGGAAAGAGGAGGCAGCAGCAGTGACTCACCGGATCTGAAGCTCTCGCAGTCCAACAGAGAAATCAATCCGAAAATAATAAGAGTAATTACATGGCAAACAGAGGATCCTTTCCACTCCCCCCAGACCCCTGTCCCCTTATTCCCCTCAGTCTGTTTCCCGAATGGAGAGACTGGGAAGCGCCGACACAATGTCCTGGGATCTGTTACAGACAGAGGTGTAACAAGTTGTTCTCTCCTTGCTTGGTGTTTGGATCAGATCTGCAGAGACTGACAGTGCCGGGGAGAGAGGAGGAAAAGGTGGTGGTGGGGGGGATCCAGCTCAAAAGGCAGCAGATCTGTAGGCAGACATGGGAAGCAGGAAGGTGCAGGCTGTCAGATTGTCAGCATGATCTATGGCAGTGCATGGTGTGTGTGTGTGCTGGGGAAGGCACACGGAGAGAGGGGGTAAGGGAGAGTTCACAGGAGGAGCCGATGAAAAGGGGGTGGGGTGTTCCGAGGGGATCCCGGGTGCTCGGTGCTGACAGACGGCTACACACACACATACACACTTACTGCTCCCACATGGATAATGCTGGTTAAGATGGGAACCCCTTACTGGAAATGGCCACAGGAATCCAAATTGACAACAGAGCGAAATGTCCGTGTCCCCGGTTCCCAGGGTGAATGGCAATGGGGATATTCAGTGGGCATCCAAGGGCTTTCTATAGAGAGAGACTGTTGGCAGCGGATCCCCCTCCTGCTCAATGTCCTTGTACGGAAGCCGATCAGCTGGGAAGCCCCTAGGAGACCCCTAGTGCTGCCGGTGTGACAAGGGGGCTTCCTTCCCCGTCATGTCTTCCCCCTCTCCAGAAGCCCGGGGCCGCCCTCGGTGCTTTATATGGTTTCACTTTATGTGGGTATGTGGATTCTCTTCCAAGGTGGATCCCTGACAGTGTGGCCCCCAATGTCACGGGAAGGGAACAGTAACCTGGAGGATCTTCTTGGGGTGTGAGGGTAGAAAGGGGCTGGGGAAAGCGCAGGGAGCCTCCAGTCCTCAGCACTTAGAGACAGTGAGTTTATTCCTGGCACCACTTCCCCGAACACAACTTAACAAGGAAGAAGACAGAAAGGCAGAAAGAGAGAGAGATCAGCCCGTGACGTCATCGGATCCCCCAGCGCGTCCGTGTGGGAGGAGGGACCTGGTGCTGAGACTCATAGCAACACCGTGTGTGACGGAATAGTGCGTGTGATCGGCTAAGGCCACGGTGATAATGGAACCGTCATCTTCTTTGGGATCGTTGATGTCAATCGGCAATCAGTACGGGCATCTGGGGATATGTAGAGCTGGTTCGGTTACCTTCTACCCATGGCTGTATGCGATACATTACTGACATCCATGCACATAGGAAATACATTCATTTCATTTATTTATAACTGTAAACATGTGTGGAGAGGGAAATATTAGATAATACAGCAGCTGTGGGTATAGCAAATTACTAGATAGAATGTCTGACATGGAGAAAGTGTCCAGTCTATGTGTCAGTGTGTAGAGTATTCACTGTCCCCATATACTGACTGACAGATCTCTGGCTGTTCCTTCATCTTGTCAATGTCAGAGAAAGCGTGACTAACGGTGGGAGGAGCCAAAGGGTAGTCTGTTCATTCAGGAGTACAGTGTCCCTCTAATAGGCTTAGTATAAAAACAGAGGAAGTTAATTGCTTGACCATTGGCCATCACTTCAGCCAGACAAGGCACTCATGCTGAAGAATTAAGCGTCTTGTTTTAAAGGGAAGTTTTAGAACTACCCAAGAAAGAAAAACCTTTGAACTTGAATGATAATTCTGTTCAACACAAGACAAACTGGACTCAAAATTGACTTGAGCCCTTTAAATCTCAATTAGACACTTTTATGACCACTTTCTCAAATCTTAAAGGGCATGCCCCCCTCCAAATAGTAGTAGTCCCTACCCTACCCCCAACCACTATGTTTATTTGTTTAAAAAAACAATTCTAACATTACTTACTTTCCTTCATTCCCCCGGCACTGGAATCTCGTCCCTCTGCTGGAACTGCAAGCAGGGGGCCAGACCTCCAGCCACGTCTGTGATTGGCTGAGAGGCAGCCAATCACAGACATGGCTGCCGGCAATACAGAACGCCGGGGGAATGAAGGAAAATAAGTAATGTTTGGATCTTTTTTTTAATAAACATAACGGTTGGGGGTTGGATACGGAGCTCTACACTACAGCAAAGGGGTTTTGAGTTAAAAAAAATGGGATCTGGAGGGAGGGGGGAGGGCTTAACTGCACATGACAGAATTCTCCCGGAGGAGAGGTAAGAGGCAGAAACCTTTTGGGACACAGTCAGGCTCCTGGTCTTCACTTTTTGGGACTTTGAACAGACATTCCAGGGCAGCAATTTGGAGCAGGGGTAAGGTAAGGACTTATAAACACTACACAGTGGGGCCAGTAGTGGATTAAAGTATAGTTTTGGGGGTGGACATACCCTTTAGCAATTTTTCTCTGCCCCCATTCCAGTTATCCAACCCTTACCTCAAATGGTATTACATGTTCTTGTACTTTGTAAGGGCTAGGCCACAGGCACTAATGACTGCTTTGCGATCCGTTTGGGTGTAAGAAACACGTCATGCGATCATTCCTATTCCCACGGATCGCAGCTCAAATGAACCATAATGTGTGTGAAATGCGCACAATTTTCTCGCGTGTTGCTGTCATTCATAGTGTAGCCCCAACCTAAAGTTGTCAGATAAAATAAAGATCTGAAGAAGATAGGAAGATCCACATATCTATTGGCCCCGATGCAGAATTTGGACCTGGGCACCCATATCCATCCCTGCCCCACCTAGCCCACTGCAACCACACATTTATGAAAATGATTTAGACCTGGCCTAGGCCCAGGAAGCTGATTGGGCTGGAAACCATCAAGTTTAATAGATAGACTGACAGATAGATAGGTACAGATAGACACAGGGCTGGATTTCCCACTAGGCCGTGGCCTGGGGCGGAAAAAAAAAATAATTTATGTTTACGTTAGGCAGCATTGAATCCCCATATTAAATTTACACAATGCACATCAGTTTCTTTAGCAAGGCAGAAATACTGCCCTATGTCACAGTTTTCGAAGGGAAGGGATTATCCTCTGCTTCAGTATGTCACAGTACATCATGTTTGCATTCATGGCTCCCACAATTAACTGTAGCTTAACTGTGCCAGCAGTACTCATGCAGTCCCAAACTATCAATCCCAGCATCATGCTTGATAGTAGCAACACACTTTGTCATTGTACTCCTCACCTGCTTGCCGCCACACACCTGACACCATCTGAACCAAATAAGTTTATAATACATAAGTGTGATATTAAGTGACTCATTATACTTATATCCCACTACTCCGCCCATTTCAGTGTTCATGCCTGGACTCAGCATTTTTTGCAGTGTTTAACTTCACTAACAGAACCTGCTGGAGCTGCTTCCTGTCCCTTCATAACCAATGTCTCTCTCCTCCTCCACAAAGATTTGTTTAACCGCATAGATGCTGGGCTGGGATATTCCTTTCTACTGGGTTTAAGTTACAGAAGTTGGCTTGGGGATTTAAGGTGGAAATAGGGAAAAGGCTAGAATTTAAAATGTGAATGGGGTGAAGGAATCCAATACTTATGTATTATAAGAAATAATGCGCCCCTTCACATTATAATATAAGGACATTACGCCACCTCGGAGTTCCCTGTCCTGTATAGGCCACACTAGCGCGTTTTTCGCACGTTTGCGCACGCGTTTCGCGCTCGCGATTGCGCCCGCGATTTTCGCTAAAATGGAAATCGCGGGAATGCGAAAATTCCCGCGATTTCCGATGCGCATGCGATTGCGCGTCCGTTCGCATTTTGGTAACGCATGCGTTCACCATTTTTGATGCGTTAAACGCAGCGTTTCCATAACGCGAAAAGGCAAAAACGCATAAGTGAACGTGAACGCACAAGAAAAGCGCACACATTCGGGTGCGATAATGCTCGCGATTTTGTGCGCGATTCCTGTGCGTTGCAGTGTGGCCTCAGCCTTATGGTCAGTGAACTCCTCAGTGGCGTAATATCCTTATATTACACTGTAAGGGGCGCATTATCCCTTATATCTTGCTCTCATCAGACCACTGTACATGGCTCCATGTCCTTAGTCTGCTTGTCTTTAGCAAACTGCAGGAATCCTTTTCCATCATCTTTAGAGGCTTCCTTCTGGAACAACAGCCATACAGACCAATTTAATGCAGTGTGCAGCATATGGTCTGAGCACTGACAGGCTGACCTCCCACCCTTTTAACCTCTGCAACAATGGTGGCAGCACTCATACATCTATTTCTAAAAGACAACCTATGGATATGACGCTGTGGTAGCCATACTTAAAGGGTAACTAAAGTCAAAAAAACTAATTTTGACCAATCTTCAAAAAAGTTGGTTTTTTAACCCCCAACCCAAAACAGGTATAGACACCTACTGATCTACTTATCCATTACTGTGGCAGCCATGCTTAAATGGTAACTAAAGTCAAAAAAATTTTTTTGATCAATAATCAAAAAAGTTTGTTTTTTTAACACCCACATGGCACAGGTACATACACCTACTGACCTACCCCTCCATTACTGTTGCAGCCCTATCTAAAGGGTAACTAAAGTCACAAGAAATTGTTTTGACCAATCATCAAAAAAGTTTGTTTTTTTTAATCCCCAACCTGACACAGGTATACACACCTACTGATCTACTTATCCATTACTGTGGCAGACATGCTCAAAGGGTAACTAAAGTCAAAAAAAAAATTTTGATCAATAATCAAAAAATGTTGTTTTTTTTAATTTCCAACCTGATCCAGGTACACACATCTATTAACCTACCCTTCCCTTTTTTATGGCAGCCATATTTAAAGGGTAACTATAGTAAAAAAAAAAAAAAAAACTATTTTGACTAATCATTAACAAAGTTTGTTTTTTTAACCCCTAACACGACACAGGTACACACACCTACTGATCTACTTATCCATTACTGTGGCAGCCATACTTAAAGGGTAACTAATGTCCAAAAAATCAATTTTGATCAATAATCAAAAAAGTTTTTTTTTAAACCCCACGGGGCACAGGTACACACACCTACTGACCTACCCCTCCATTACTGTTGCAGTCATACCTAAAGGGTAACTAAGATCAAAAAAACTAATTTTGACCAATCATCAAAAAAGTTTGTTTTTTAATTTCCAACCTGATCCAGGTACACACATCTATTTAATAAAGTTAAAGATGATCCTCTGCACTCGTCCACACGTGGGTGCCTACTCCTCAAGATAATCCAACCCTAAATGGATATATATAGACTGGAAATGGTAAGAAAGCGAGGGTCGCACTCCAAAACAAACTTGAATTTATTATAGACCACACATATATCACAACGTTTCGGGGGGAAACTTGCCCCCTTCCTCAGGTGTAATAAATTCAAGTTTGTTTTGGAGTGCGACCCTCGCTTTCTTACCGTTTCCACACACATCTATTTACCTACCCTTCCATTTTCATGGCAGCCATATTTAAAGGGTAAGTAGTCAAAAAAACAATTTTGACTAATCATCAACAACATTTTTCTTTTTAATCCCCAACCGTACCCAGGTAAACATTACTGACCTACCCTTCCATTACTGTGGCAGCCATACTTAAAGGATAACTAAAGTCAACTAGATTGTCAGCTCTACGGGGCAAAGCCCTAGCACTTCTATTTATATAAGTTATATATTTATGTACTGAACTATCTATGTATTTATCCCCCTTGTATGACTTTATTGTATTTTAATACTGTTCAGCGCAGCGTCCCCAAGTGGCGCTATATAAATAAACACTAATAAACTAATTTTGACCAATCATCAAAAAAGTTTGTTATTTTAACACAGGTACATACACCAACTGAGGTACCCATACATTTATGTGGCAATCATATTTAAAGGGTAAGTATAGTAAAAAAACACATTTTGACCAATCATCAAAAAAGTTAGTCTTTTATCCCCCAACCTGACATGACACACCAACTGACCTACCTTTAATGTGACAGCCATATTTAAAGTAAAAAAACAACAATGTCCTCATCATTGGCATTATTGAGTTTTAAAATCTGCAGCACAAATTACCTTCCAAAATGCGGCCTTCCAAGCCAAATTCAAAGTTTATACATAAACTTTCCCTTTCTAGTTTTGTACTGTAAAATATATATTATAATAAAATGACAACATAGATAATGTAATGGAAGTTTAGACCACATCGGTTTGAATACAATTTACACTGTGAAGTGCATAAAGTATGGGTAATGACAACTTCCAACATTTAGAACACAGGTGTGCCTCAAAAACAATTTGCATTGCCAAGTGTGCCATGGTCTGAAAAATTAGGTGACTGGTAGTACTAAACCAAAACCCCACTTTTTATTGCATAGTCCAACATGATAATTTAACCTGAATATACAGTTTTAACTTAAGCAAAAACAACTCAAGTAGACACAGACCAATACAGTAGATAGAATTGATTATAGATTACCTATTAACCTCTACATTACCACACAGGAGTTTGACATTAAAAACAGTAACCATTAACCCCTACATTATTAGACAAGAGTTTGAGATCCAAAATAGGGACACAAGCAGAGCTGAATGTTATAGCATGTTACCACTCTCTGCTACAGCCAGCTGCTACACTTTCTCTCTGTCTTCCTGGTAGCAAACTCTAGAGAACTCTGCTGTGCATGAGTGCCCACAGGGCTCCAAGTGCCACCACTGGCACACGTGCCATTGGTTCGCCACCATTGAAGTAATACATAACAAGTTAATTAACAAGTTAATAAATATTAGAGAGGAACAAATCTGGCAGTTCCAAAAATCTATTTTGAACCCAATTTTCAATAGCAATTTTTGATTTTAAAATGTAATTTTAAAATTTTCTAATATCTAATTTTTCAATGCTAAGTTGAGAGTTTGGAAAATTCTGAGAAAACCATTGGATCTGCAATGGATTCAAAACCAGCAGTTCTGATTTAAACCATGTTCATTTCAAAACTGGGACTCATCACTAATAAAAATTAGGAGTACTGAAGAGTGGCACAGATATGTAAATGAATGAGAAAAGGAGATGAAAAAAACTAAATGTTTTTGGGGCCCCATTAATATTTCCTGGTGGGCCCCTGGTTAGTTCTTCCTAGTGGGCACCCAATCTGACACTGTACCATCTCCAGTTGTTACAGCTCAGTTTTGTAATATCTTAAAGCAGAATACCATGGGGGGTTGTCCACATGAACTACAACAAAAGTAAAGGGTTCTGGCAACTGCTAGGATAAATGCCTGCTCATTTTAAAGGGAATATTAAAAACAATTAAAACAAAGGGTGGGCATATCCTTTAATCAGTTTGGATTAGAATTGTATATAGTTTGCATGGCTCTTAAATTAAAACTATAGGTTTTTGGAATCTTACATTTCTATTGCCCAATGCGTTATGTGGGTTGTAATCAAAAAATAGATGCGGTTACTCACACCTCTTTTAAGTCTTTTTGTGCTTTCAGTCCACTCCGTCACTGGTGGTCAGCATACAATAAGAAAAAAAAATGGACAATGTACCATCCACTTTGAAGAGCATATCTTCCCACTGGCTACATCACGGACTGCGGAAGAGGACCAGAGCAACAATGGAAATTTAAGTATTCCAGCTGCTAGGCAAAGTACCGTACCCAGGGACAAGAACTTAGTTGTTTAGGTCCTCATTCTGGGTACTATGCAGGTATGGAAGAAGAGCGAGGAGGAGGTGAGTATAATTGTCTTTTAATATTGTTATATACAATAGTGGGTACATTTAGAGGCAGTGCGGCCTTGAGGGTATTTGAAAACTTGCTTAGGCACCAGCACGCTGGAACGTGCATCCATAAATGGTTCTTGTTGTGGTTGATGTCACTATATACAGGTTCCAAATATTGATTACATTTATTCATGCTATGCACATACATGGTACAAAAATGTGCTATATTTATACTACAGAATTGTGCACAACTCTTGGTGTGTGGTACGGTGGGTAGTCAATACTCAGCGATAGTGATGCAGAAGGAAAAAGTGCCCAAGTAAGCTTACAGAAAAAAAGGGTGTTGTAGGCTGTACAGACTAGAAAGTTTTTCAGACTTGCATTTCCTTATACACAAAGACCATCTTATCTTAAAAATAGACTTAAAGGGCATGTCCACCCCCAAAACTATAATTTAACCCACTACTGGCCCCACTGAGTAGTGTATAAAAATCCTTACCTTACTGTACATCCCAGCTCCAAATGGTTCTCCTGTAATGTCCCTTCAAAGTCCCAAAAAATGGCCACCAGGAGCCTGGCAGAGTCCATATAGGACTGCCTCCTGTCTCCCCTTTGGGAGAAAAATTTCATGCACACTGCAGCCCTTCCCCCCTTCCTCTCCCTCCCATTTGCTCTCCCTCCCCCTAGTGTAGGGCTCCCCTAGTGTAGGACTCCCTCCCCCAAACATAACTGCCATAGTTAGTTGTCTAAATACTCCGCCATCTATCTTACTCTCTCCACTGATATTTTGTGCAGCCAGAGGCCGGCAGGCAAAGTTGCATCCATGATTGGCTGCCCCTTAGCCAATCACGGACGCGGCTGCCGGTCCAGCCCCCTGCTTGCAGAGGGCCGGGAGAACGTCGGAGGAGAGAGGCAAAGTGTCAGGTACTTACCTTTCCGCGGGTCCGGGTCCTCCTCCGGCAGTCGCGAGCGGGAGCGCGCCGATGACGCGCACGCCCCGCTCGCACGCCCGCTCACGTGCCCGCGCGTCTCCGTGACGCGAGGACGTGGGCGGGGCAGGCTTTTTCCCTGCTTGCAGCTGTTCCCTTCCGGGGCACGGCAGCAGGGAGGAGGTCACAGGGCCTATTTAGGCTCCTCCTGGCAGCTGGCTCTTGCTGCCAGTTCAGAGTTGCTTGCTCTGGACTCTAGCTCCCTGTGTACCTCTAGTGTTTGTTTCCTGTTGGTCCTGACTCCTACCTCCGGTCCGAAATCTACCACAGCTCTACCTCCAGTTATCTCGGTCTGCAATCTCCACAGCTCCTACCTCTGGTCCGAATATCTGCCACAGTCCTACCTCCAGTTATCTCGGTCGCATATCCTCCACAGTCTACCTTCGGTCGAATATCTACCACGCCACCTCCAGTTATCTCCGGTCTGCATATTCTCCACAGCTCCTACCTCTGGTCGAATATCTGCCACAGCTCTACCTCCAGTTATCTCCGGTCTGCATATCCTCCACAGCTCCTACCTCCGGTCGAATATCTACACAGCTCCTACCTCCAGTTATCTCCGGTCTGCATATTCTCCACAGCTCCTACTCCGGTCCGAATATCTACCACAGCTCCTACCTCCAGTTATCTCGGTCTGCATATCCTCCACAGCTCTACCTCCGGTCCGAATATCTACCACAGCTCCTACCTCCAGTTATCTCCGGGCATATCCTCCACAGCTCCTACTTCCGATCCGAATATATCCAGGTCCTACTTCCTGTTTCACCTGTATCTGTTCTGCTGCCTCTCCACATTGTGGGATTGGCCTTTGTGGTTCTCTTTCTGGAGCCGCGACCTGGTATCTGTCCGCCGCAAAACATCCTCACCATTAGAGGCTCTGGTGAAAACCGGCTGGTACTTAGATTCCGCATCAGAGGGGGTCTCACGGGGGTCTTTTCCTGAAGATCTCGTAACAGTAACTGGCAGCCAGATGAACCCACTGGAGATGTCAGTCCAGCAGAAGACCTGTACCGTCAAGTCGCTGAACTTCGTGGAGCTTTGCAAGAAGCTAGGCAGGGATTCTGTCAACTAGACGCTAAACTGAATGCATGTCCCTGGCACTCTCATTACCCTGCTATTGGGAGCCTAAGATCCCGCTCCCTGACCGGTTTTCCGGTGATCGTTCCAAATTTGGCCAATTCAAAAGCTCCTGCAATTTGTACTTTTCCCTTCGCCTAAAAGTTTCACTGAAGAAAGGGTGAAAGTAGGGTTCATATTTCATTGCTTCAGGAGAGCCCCAAGCTGGGCCCTTCGCTTGTTGGATCAGAACAGCCCTGCAGTAGCCTCTGTAGTACCTTTTTCTCTGCCTAGGAGAAATTTACGATGATCCTCGTAGAGCTGTCTCAGCTGAGGCGGCCTTCGTAACCTGTCTCAAGGGAAAAGACAGGTGGAAGATTGTGGGCCGATTTCCGCAGAATCAGTGTTGAGACTCAATGGAACGAAGCGGCTCTTATACATCAGTTCGATCGATCGGACTGTCAGAAACTCTTAAAGATGAGTTAGCACGCACTGGAGTCCCCGGGAAGCTGAAAGATCTATTGATCTAGCGGTCCAAATCGATCGCCGACTAAGAGAAAGGAGATTAGAAAGGTTGGGTGCTTCCGTCTGTCCTGTGTACCTTTACTGTGCACCTGCTTCAGGATTTCTGGAACCCGTCCCTATGCAATTAGGGTTAACTCGTCCTTCTCTCTCTCCTGAAGAAAGGATCCGAAGACGCCGCTTAAACCTGTGTCTCTACTGCGGAGAGTCTGGTCATCTGCTTCAGGGATGCCAATCAGGCCCACTAGTAAGGTTCTAACTATGCATTAGCCATCTTCCGGCTTAGCACTTACTATCTGTTGACGTCTCATTACAGGGAACGGTCCGAGGTTCACCGTCCAAGCGTTATTGATTCGGGGCCTGTGCTGTTTATTTTGGAATCCCTAACCCAGGAATGGAAGATTCCCACTCGTCCCAAATCTTCACTCTTTTCATTCATCTGGCAGAGGGTCTAAAATTTCATCTGGTCCTGTACACGAGAGAATTTCCCAGTATTGATCAATATCAATCATCATTCAGAAGTTATATGTTTTGATGTACTGCCTTTTTCTCTTTTTCCCCTTATTCTAGGTGTATGCCATGGTAAAGGGCATGTCCACCCCCAAAACTATAATTTAACCCACTACTGGCCCACTGAGTAGTGTATAAAAATCCTTACCTTCTGTACATCCCAGCTCCAAATGGTTCTTGTAATGTCCCTTCAAAGTCCCAAAAAATGGCCACCAGGAGCCTGGCAGAGTCCATATAGGACTGCCTCCTGTCTCCCTTTGGGAGAAAATTTCATGCACACTGCAGCCCTTCCCCCCTCCATTTGCTCTCCCTCCCCCTAGTGTAGGGCTCCCCCTAGTGTAGGACTCCCTCCCCCAACCATAACTGCCATAGTTAGTTGTCTAAATACTCCCGCCATCTATACTTACTCTCTCCACTGATATTTTGTGCAGCCAGAGGCCGGCAGCCAGAAGTTGCATCCATGATTGGCTGCCCCTTAGCCAATCACGGACGCGGCTGCCGGTCCAGCCCCCTGCTTGCAGAGGGCCGGGACTGAACGTCGGAGGAGAGAGGCAAAGTGTCAGGTACTTACCTTTCCGCGGGTCCGGGGTCCTCCTCCGGCAGTCGCGAGCGGGAGCGCGCCGATGACGCGCACCGCCCGCTCGCACGCCCGCTCACGTGCCCGCGCGTCCTCAGTGACGCGAGGACGTGGGCGGGGCAGGCTTTTTCCCTGCTTGCAGCTGTTCCCTTCCGGGGCACGGCCAGCAGGGAGGAGGTCACAGGGGCCTATTTAGGCTCCTCCTGGCAGCTGGCCTCTTGCTGCCAGTTCAGAGTTGCTTGCTCTGGACTCCTAGCTCCCTGTGTACCTCTAGTGTTTGTTTCCTGTTGGTCCTGACTCCTACCTCCGGTCCGAATATCTACCACAGCTCCTACCTCCAGTTATCTCCGGTCTGCATATCCTCCACAGCTCCTACCTCCGGTCCGAATATCTACCACAGCTCCTACCTCCAGTTATCTCCGGTCTGCATATCCTCCACAGCTCCTACTTCCGATCCGAATATCATCCCCAGGTCCTACTTCCTGTTTCACCTGTATCTGTTCTGCTGCCTCTCCACATTGTGGGATTGGCCTTTGTGGTTCTCTTCTCTGGAGCCGCGACCTGGTATCTGTCCGCCGCAAAACATCCTCACCATTAGAGGCTCTGGTGAAAACCGGCTGGTACTTAGATTCCGCATCCAGAGGGGGTCTCACGGGGGTCTTTTCCTGAAGATCTCGTAACAGTAACTGGCAGCCAGATGAATCCCACTGGAGATGTCAGTCCAGCAGAAGACCTGTACCGTCAAGTCGCTGAACTTCGTGGAGCTTTGCAAGAAGCTAGGCAGGGATTCTGTCAACTAGACGCTAAACTGAATGCCATGTCCCCTGGCACTCCTCATTACCCTGCTATTGCGGAGCCTAAGATCCCGCTCCCTGACCGGTTTTCCGGTGATCGTTCCAAATTTGGCCAATTCAAAAGCTCCTGCAATTTGTACTTTTCCCTTCGCCCTAAAAGTTTCACTGAAGAAAGGGTGAAAGTAGGGTTCATTATTTCATTGCTTCAGGATATCCCCAAGCTTGGGCCCTTCGCTTGTTGGATCAGAACAGCCCTGCAGTAGCCTCTGTAGGTACCTTTTTCTCTGCCCTAGGAGAAATTTACGATGATCTCGTAGCTGTCTCAGCTGAGGCGGCCCTTCGTAACCTGTCTCAGGGAAAACAGGTGGAAGATTATGTGGCCGATTTCCGCAGAATCAGTGTTGAACTCAATGGAACGAAGCGGCTCTTATACATCAGTTTCGAATCGGACGGTCAGAAACTCTTAAAGATGAGTTAGCACCACGGGGTCCCCGGAGGCTGAAAGATCTTATTGATCTAGCGGTCCAAATCGATCGCCGACTAAGAGAAAGGAGATTAGAAAGGTTGGGTGCTTCCCGTCTTGTCCTGTGATACCTTTACTGCTGCACCTGCTTCAGGATTTCGGGAACCCGTCCCTATGCAATTAGGGTTAACTCGTCCTTCTCTCTCTCCTGAAGAAAGGATCCGAAGACGCCGCTTAAACCTGTGTCTCTACTACGCGGAGATTCTGGTCATCTGCTTCAGATGCCCATCAGGCCCACTAGTAAGGTTCCTACTATGCATTCTAGCCCATCTCTTCCGGCTTCAGCACCTACCTATCTGTTGACGTCTCATTACAGGGAACCGTCCGAGGTTCACCTTCCAAGCCGTTATTGATTCCGGGGCCTGTAGCTGTTTTATTTTGGAATCCCTAACCCAGGAATGGAAGATTCCCACTCGTCCCCAATCTTCACTCTTTTCATTCATCTGGCAGACGGGTCTAAAATTTCATCTGGTCCTGTACTACGAGAGACTTTCCCAGTATTGATAAATATCAATCATCATTCAGAAGTTATATGTTTTGATGTACTGCCTTTTTCTCTTTTTCCCCTTATCTAGGTATGCCATGGTTGAAACACACAACCCTTCAATAAATTGGATCTCTGGAGAGGTTTCTTTTCCCTCATCGCATTGTCGGCTGTCATGTATTCCTCTTCATTGTTAAGTATATCAAGTCCATTCTGAAGCTTTGTTACCCAGTGTCTCAGAACTTCGCAGATGTTTTTGATAAGAAGGCTGCTAACAATCTTCCACCACACCGCATTTACGATTGCCCAGTTGAACTGTTACCTGGTGCGGAGATTCCTTTTGGGCGGGTATATCCGTTGTCAGAACGGAGCAAAGGGTTCTTAAGGAATATATAGAAGAGAATCTTCAGAAGGGCTTCATTCGCCATTCCACGTCTCCAGCAGGGGCTGGTATATTTTTCGTGGAGAAAAAAGACGGTTCGCTTAGACCCTGTATTGACTACCGAGCTCTCAATAATGTCACAATTAAGAATAGTTACCCTCTTCCATTATTCCCTGAATTATTTCAACGGTTGAGGACCGCCAAAATTTTTACCAAGTTGGATCTTCGGGGAGCCTATAACTTAATTCGAATAAAGGAAGGGGATGAATGGAAAACGGCGTTCCGCTCCAGATATGGTCACTTCGAATATTTGGTCATGCCTTTCGGTCTGTGCAACGCACCGGCCACATTCCAACATTTTGTCAATGACTTTTTCCGTGACTTTGTTGATGATTTCTGGCCGTGTATCTAGATGATATTGATTTTTTCTTCTAACCTAGAGGATCATCGTACCCAGGTTAAGAAAGTTCTTTCTCGTCTAGAATTCATGGGTTATACGCCAAACTGGGGAAATGTGAGTTCGAAAAACCTTCAATACCGTTCTTGGGTTCATCATCTCATCCCAAGGGTTAATTATGGTCCCAAAAGGTTTCCGCTATTCAGGATTGGCCACTCCAACTACCCGAAAGCAGGTTCAAAAATTCATTGGTTTTGCTAACTTCTCAGTAGATTCATTAAGAATTTTTCTACTATCATACTGCCGTTGACCGCTCTGACCAGAACCCATGTCCCATTCTGTTGGACGAAGCCCGCTCAAACAGCTTTTGAGCGTCTGAAATCTGCTTTTACTTCAGCACCCATCCTTATCTCCATCCAGCCAACTGTCCTTACATTAGAGGTGGATGCTTCCAAGTTGCTCTAGGAGCTATACTCTCGCAACGTAACGGACCTAAGGCTTTACTACATCCAGTTGCTTTTTTTTCAAGAAAACTTTCTGACTCTGAGAAGATTATGATGTAGAGACCGTGAGTTTTTGGCCATAAAATCGGCCCTGGAAGAGTGGCGATATTTACTTGAGGGCGCCAATCATCCTATTACCATCTTCACTGATCATAAGAATCTGGAATATTGCAAACTGCCAAAAGATTAAAACCCCGTCAAGCTAGATGGGCTCTTTTCTTTACACATTTAACTTCCATATAACCTTTCGTCCAGGTTCAAAGAATGGCAGGCCGACGCCCTTTCTAGACAATTTTGTGAGGTCAATAAGTCTGACAAACCTAATATGGTTCTTTCCAATCAAATTTTCTGCTGTTGCATACTAATATAGCCAAAACCATCAAAGAAGCATCTCTCCAGTCTACCTCTCGTTCCCGAGATGGGTTTATATACCAAATAACAAAATATTTGTTCCGACCGGGCCAGGTCTGCAGTACTTCATTATTGTCATTCTCATGCTTTGGCTGTCATTTTGGTGTTCACAAGACTTGGATTTGGTTAACAGAAATTTTTTTTGGCCAATATGTCTAAAGATTGTAAACAGTTTGTGGCTTCTTGTCTTACTTGTGCTAGATTCAAGACTACTAGACAGAGACCATACGGGTTACTGTCTCCTCTGCCGGTTCCTGACCGCCCTTGGGGCATGATTACCATGGACTTCATTGTTGATTTACCTCGCTCCAAGGGTTTTCAACACACTTTGTGGTTGTTGATCGTTAACGAAGATGGCTCACTTTATTCCGTTAAAAGGAATTCCCTCAGCTTCCATTACTGCAATGTGTTCATTAGAGAGATTGTGCGTCTTCATGGGGTTCCCGATGAATCGTATCAGATAGAGGGGACAATTCACTTCGAAATTTTGGAAGGAGTTGTGCAAGTGTTTGCATATCCACATTCTTTTTCCTCCGGATACCATCCACAATCTATGGACAAACAGAAAGAACAAACCAAACACTTGAACAATATCTCCGGTGTTACTTCCCTGCACACAAGAAGATTGGTCTTCTCTGTTACCGCTTGCGGAGTTTGCCTATAACAACGCTGTCCATTCCTCCATCAAGTGTTCCCCCTTTTATGCTAACTATGGATTTAATCCAACTTTCCTTACCGGTATTCCTTCCAAGATCACATTCTGACCTTATCACCAGAATACATCGTTGAAGGAGAAGACTGTAGAGCTAAAGACCTTCATCGCTGAAGCTCAAGAACAAGCCTGTAAGTCAGCTAATCTTTTAAGAAAGGATTCTTCGGTATTTAAGGTTGGAGACTTGGTCTGGTTGTCTACTCGTAATTTGAAATTGAGGATTCCTTCTGCTAAGTTGGGTCCCCGTTCATCGGGCCATTTCGTATTAGGAAGCTATCAACACGGTCGCCTTTGAACTGGAGCTCCCCAATTCATTAAAGATACATCCAGTTTTTCATGTATCCTGTTTCAAAAGATATGTTTCCGACTCCTCCGCTGCCTGTTTTGATTGATGGGACTGACGAATACGAGGTAGAAAATATTTTAGATGCCAAGATTTCTGCTGGGAAGTTTAAGATATCTGATTAAATGGAAGGGATTTGGTCCCAAGAAAAATTCTTGGGAACCGGCAGAACAGATTCACGCTCCTCGTTTGGTCAAGAATTTCATTCCAAACACCCTGACAAACCTAAACCCAAGGGCACCCGGAGGTTGCCCTGGGGGGGGGGGGGCAATGTCAGGTACTTACCTTTCCGCGGGTCCGGGTCCTCCTCCGGCGGTCGCGAGCGGGAGCGCGCCGATGACGCGCGCCGCCCGCTCGCACGCCCGCTCGTGCCCGCGCGTCCTCAGTGACGCGAGGACGTGGGCGGGGCAGCTTTTTCCCTGCTTGCAGCTGTTCCCTTCCGGGGCACAGGCCAGCAGGGAGGAGGTCACAGGGGCCTATTTAGGCTCCTCCTGGCAGCTGGCCTCTTGCTGCCGTTCAGAGTTGCTTGCTCGACTCCTAGCTCCCTGTGTACCTCTAGTGTTTGTTTCCTGTTGGTCCTGACTCCTACCTCCGTCCGAATATCTACCACAGCTCCTACCTCCAGTTATCTCTGGTCTGCATATCCTCCACAGCTCCTACCTCTGGTCCGAATATCTGCCACAGCTCCTACCTCCAGTTATCTCCGGTCTGCATATCCTCCACAGCTCCTACCTTCGGTCCGAATATCTACCACAGCTCCTACCTCCAGTTATCTCCGGTCTGCATATTCTCCACAGCTCCTACCTCTGGTCCGAATATCTGCCACAGCTCCTACCTCCAGTTTCTCCGGTCTGCATACCTCCACAGCTCCTACCTCCGTCCGAATATCTACCACAGCTCCTACCTCCAGTTATCTCCGGTCTGCATATTCTCCACAGCTCCTACCTCCGGTCCGAATATCTACCACAGCTCCTACCTCCAGTTATCTCCGGTCTGCATATCCTCCACAGCTCCTACCTCCGGTCCGAATATCTACCACGCTCCTACCTCCAGTTATCTCCGGTCTGCATATCCTCCACAGCTCCTACTTCCGATCCGAATATCATCCCCAGGTCCTACTTCCTGTTTCACCTGTATCTGTTCTGCTGCCTCTCCACATTGTGGGATTGGCCTTTGTGGTTCTCTTCTCTGGAGCCGCGACCTGGTATCTGTCCGCCGCAAAACATCCTCACCATTAGAGGCTCTGGTGAAAACCGGCTGGTACTTAGATTCTGCGTCCAGAGGGGGTCTCACGGGGGTCTTTTCCTGAAGATCTCGTAACACAAAGTAAGTATAGATCGGGGGAGTTTTGGGAAAATAACTATGGGGATTGGGGGAGGGAACCCTACACTACAGAAAAAATGTTAAAAAGGGGTGGATATGCCCTTTAAAATATGCCTTTAATACAATTTTCATTTCAAAGAACCAAAGGTGGCTTCTTCAATTTCAGTGGAAGGTTTAGATATACCACTGGAATTATTGTTTGGACTATTTAACGCTCCTTACACATTTACCCGGGTGTTGAAACCTGTCATTCAGTATTTCAGACCAAAAGGAATAATGTTTTTTTGAATAATGTATTATCTACCAGGTTTCTCCAAAAATGTACAGTTCATCCTGACTTTCAGATAAACACATAACAGATCATCGTGTCCCATCAAGTCCCAGACGCCAAGTGGAACCTGTTCAGGAAATCCTTCCCCAAAGATTGCTTCTACTGAGCACCATAACAAGGTTTATAGGGAAGCTAGTAGCCCTAGACCAGGGCTCTATGGAGGCTTCGAGGCTATGCTATGTTCTAAAGGGACTGTCTTTAGAAAGGGTACGCCTGGTTTCACCTAGTAACTATGTCTCCCACAGTAAAACAGGAGCTACAATAGATACTGTAGATTCCCCATCTCTGCCATTTTAGAATAGGGCACCCAAACTGACAGTCACAACAGATGCATCACTAATGGGATGGGGTGTTTTGATGCCATCAGCAGCAATCAGTGGTCGCTGGCCCTATTTTTTTTTGCAGCCAGGATTGCTTGCAGAAGCAAGTTCAGGTGTTTTTCTAACTAAAGGATGGGTGTAATAATCTGACAAATCCACAATATCCCTTCAGTTTATATATTCCTGTCATCACCACTTGCTTCACCTAAAGACAATCAAATGGTGTTAGTACCAAAAATCTGTAAGCTTATGTTCTACGTCTAGACCCCTCATGTGAAATCCTACACAGCCTATTTAAGGGGAACTGTGGTCTCCATACAAGTGGCCTTTATTAAAAAGGGTAAGCTCCTACCTTTAAAATGACTCCAGGATCATGCTTCCAGATTCAGTCTATCCAAAGTTAAAGCAGTATAAATGGTGTCTGCCTCTAAGTTTAAGGTTGCATGCCCACCTCTTGCATGATCTGCATAAGCCCCAAACTTCTTTATCATTTTTAATGCTAGCCACAAGCCTAAAATAAAACTTTTTTTTCCTAAGCTGTCCATAGGTAGAGGAAAGGATAGTGAATGTTTGCAGGTCTGTAGCTAGCTTCAGAATATATAAATTTTGGGGTGGGTGGAACTTCTTACACAGAATATCATTTGACTGCCACTCAAACCTTTAACAGACTAATGAGCATATTTATAAAAGATTGTTATGGCGATAGCTGGCACTCATATTGCCACTTTGCACTTTTGCTGCATACAGCCATACGCCGTGCAATAAATGCTCTATTATATTTACAGTATAAAGTGAGTGACTAAAAGTGTTTTAAAGTCGAGCCTTTAAAAATCTGAAAGTGTGAGGTGGTCAAAATGCATTAATTGGCATATTTCTAGCTTGGAAAAGGGTCCATGGAAGGGTACAGTGGGGTGTTAGACTATTTTTGATTATTTACTGTAATAAAATCGACAGTCATCGAATTTCCAATTTTTCTGCTTTAGTACTTTTTGATATTACACAGTCTTATTTCCACAAACATGTTTTTAACTGTTCATAACACAGTTACATATCTGGTCTGGTATAGGTATTGGTAGACAATCTGTTGTCTTTTTCTCTGCAAAACTGGATGCAAAGAACACGGCTATAATAATGCAGCATATCGATCAGCAAAAACCTTCACAGCTATAATTTAATTTTATATAAATTTGCCCCTAAGTTTGTAGTCCAGGGGTACCCAATTCACCTAGGGTGCCCTTGCATCACTTTCACTGACTGGACCTGGACGCTCAGTAAAGCTCCACCCCTGGCCCTCCATAACTCCACTCCAGTATATACACCTCTGACACACCCCACCCCAACACCCAACTCTGCCAGAAACGCAGTTTGCATGAATTCTAGATTGACTGAGCAGCCTGCGGACCACTTGTTGGGCACCTATGTCATAGTATAACCAAATATTAAGACCATGTTCAGTTATCCTTAACACAGGAACTCTACTGGAAGGCAAGGACCTTTCAAGTCCCAGCAGGGCATAGCTACAAAGCCCTAGGTCCCCCTGCAAATGTTCCCTACTATGCCCCTCCACCTTGACCCTAATACTAATACCTCCTTCATGCGTGTGTAAGGAGCAGAATCAGGTGTTCTGCCGCCCATTCCCTTCCATGTGTACAAAATGCAATTAGCTGTTTTACAAAAACATGCCCCTTTATCCCAGCCAACATACACCTGTGAGTAACTTCTCACAGAAACAACTTGCTATACATGCACCATAGACAAACACATAAACATATACACCAAAATGCTCAAACAAAACTGCGCACAAAATAAACTACCACTTATACACAAATATTCTACATTTAAAAGAGAACTAAACTTTATTTTTTAAAATCCCAATGACAAAGTTTTTCTCCCAAGAACACCTTTACATAAAACTCCTCCTATTAAGCCGCATTTATATATGTGAGAAATAGATTCTGCAACAAAGAAGGCTTCCATGTTGTTGCCAGTACACCTTAGTAGTCTTCAAAGAGCATGTGAGCATGTGCACTTATTGGCCTTACCCCCTGATCCCAGGATTAACTGTCTCTAGGCATTTTTTCCACAGTTGTTTCTACACCAATGTTTCTACCCATAAGACTTTGAAATATGCTTGTTCCCCTGCAGTTTATGTTCCAGCCAGCATGAATTGCATACCGATTTCCTGGGTCAATACAAAATATTCATCTGATTTTACAGACTTTTTTCTTTATTTGGTTCCTAATAAAAGAAAAAACTTCTAAATGTATACATATGTATATGCAGTGGTGGCTCATGAGAAAGTGTGCATTTTAGAAACATAGCCCATGAGGTCACAGGTTCAAACCCCCTGAGTTTTTTTGTTTGTTTTTGCTTTTGTAGTGTTCCTCATAGAAAATGGAAAATAAAAGATTTCAAAAAACATTCCACACAGGGAGGTAGACATTATCCTTCCCAACTCCCTGTGAATTATATATCCTCCTGGCATCTACATTTAGTTTAGTGTTCCTGTACAGTATAGCAACAGGCTGTAGGATATATACAGGGAATGGTCGGTGAAGAGGGTGGGGTAGAGTTAGTGGAGACAAGGAAGGAAATGAGTAAACTGTAGGCGGAAAGTTAGGTAAAAGGTGAGGGTTTAGTTAATGAAAATGGTCTGCAGGCTGCCCACGTTAACAAGTAACAGACTTGTTAGTACAAGTAGGTAGGTCTCGTGCTGCAAAAAAGATGACGCTACAACAGATTTAATCACTGTTCGGTAAATTTAATGTTGCCTGTCTCATTATCCCAATGGCCTGGGTTTTCTGCAGGAGGTTGGCTTTATATTTGACAGGGGCAGTTAGGCCACACCAGGCAGGCCAAAGCAGATTTACGAGCTTGGGAAATCTTTTTGACCAACCTTAATGGAAAGTCGGTGTAGCTATCCCAAGTGAGATCGAATGGTGAATTGGATCTTTTCACAGATTTGGAACACATTTTCCGGGGCAGGGAAGTGTAGGGAAGTGGTCCGAGGATTTGTTTCGAATGGGGCTGACAAAAAATATTGCATTTCTGGAACTGTTCCCAATGTTAGTAGCAGTGGAGTTGTGGGGATCCCAGCTAGCCAATAAGCAGGTTAAGTTCCATCCATTTCAATAACACAGCAGTGGTTAGTGCCATTAAAAGCTGCTCAGCCTCTTCCCCTACAGTCATTGTGCTATTGAGATGCCTAGTATTGTAGTGGGAGTAAATGCATGCAACCAGGCGTCGGGTCCTAGATGACAAGGCAAGAGAACTGTTAGTATTGCTTTTTCTAGCTTCCATGGCAGAATGGGGTTTGTCAGGTTTTGCTATTGGGAAATCCTTAGCATGCTTGTCCTTTATGTTTAAACTACAACGTGTTTCAGATGTGACTTTATAGTAAGACAAGTGTTTAAAGGCATAAAAAGTGTTAGGAGAACCGGGGACACGCACAGGCCTGTAACATTTCAGGTTCTACATGGGATCTTTGAGATGTTGAAAGGGGTGGGACGTTCCAGGTTTGAGATATTTTTTCAGCTAGCCTTTTCTGTAGCATTTTATGGGGAATTGATGAGTTAGCACACTTTCTTACTAATAATTTCAGTGCCAGCACTTTCTCAGTGTATTGCCATTAACCCTTCAGTGCCAGCACTTTCCCATTGGCATTATACTTTTAGGGCCAGCCAAGTATTACCTTTAACCCTTTTAGCTGCCAGCATTGACATGATATACAGTATGTACCTGCTTTCCATGTCTCCTCCATTGAATTGTTCACTCCTAACTTAGACAAGTTCTAATTGTCTAAGTGATCTCATGGCTGCTAGGTAACAGGGCCCACTGTTACAAAGTCTGCAGCAGCTTTTACCTGGCATTTTTAAATTGTTCTCATCAGTTCTTTTAGCTGAGCTTATTCTCCCTCCTGCTTCTTCCACCTTAAGTTCATTTGCAACATTATTTCCAAGTAGAGTAGCTGAGTTCAGGCTCTTAACTAAATACAATGTTGCAAATTACAGTAGAACAAGGAGAGCAGATCTAAAAGGGAGATGCTAAGGAGAACACTGGGCACCCTAGTTTAATATAGGCACCCTAGCACTTTTCCTAGGTGGCCTATGCCTAAAAACGACCCTGTGTGAGTAGGTATGGGAAGGTCCATGGAGGATTACAAGAGAAATGCATTAGGCTAGTGGAGGGTTCTCTATTGGTCTCAATCTTTAATTTCAAGACAGATGGGAGCAATAAAGGGTTCCTCCATGGGGTACAGGGATCGGTCACCTGCCCAACAGCTTGCTATGCAGAATACATGGCAGTTAGACCTAACTTTGGGGGTTCTTTGTTGGTGCACCAAAATGGGAGTGCCCTGTCAGCTTGTGGTGGTATTTTTCGCAAATGCCTGACAGTACTTGGACTGTCAAAGGCAGAATTTGGTTAGCATTCTTTTAGAATTGGTGCAGCAACCGAGGCAAAGAGATGGGGGCTGAGCCCCAGAGGAAGTGGCGTGTGTGCCACAAAACGCATAGGGCGAAGCTTACCTGGTCTCCATCAGGCTTGTATAGTGTGATCCCCTGTATGATTTTAAAGTATATGGAATACATTTTTGAATTCTAAAACATTCTGGATGTTCCTCATTACTCTCTTGCTGATATATATTATCAAGCAATTGATATTTTTTTTTGCAGGTTTACAGCGTTGCAATATTGTGTTCTGAAGGGAGCGTCGCACTAGGGTATGTCTGGGCATTTAGGGCTACCTAAAAGTGAAGTGTGAGTTCATTGGTTGGGGAAACAGTATGTTATGGAGGAGGGCCAGGCCACTGGTAGAAAGTTGTCAGTTGGGTACTGCTCTCAGATTTTGTCAATCCATGCTAGGGGAAATAATATGGGAGTTATCCCGATAAGAGAGCTGATAAAAATCACTTGTTGGTCAAAGATGATTCCCAGATTACAGTCGCGTCATGCCTGATTAGTGAAAGGCAGTTCAAATTAAAATAAACAAACCGATGACCAGGTTTGTGCGGCTTCACGGGGGATGGCGATACAGCCATATTTTAGGCCCATTTGAAGAATGGGAGGTAAGACAGCTTCTTTACCTGACATTCTTCAGTTAAAAGTTTCAAGTGGAGATACTCTTTAAAGGGACACTATACTGAAAAAATAACTTTGCCTCATCTTAATCTATAATAGAATACATGTAAGTAGCACTTACTCTGATTTGTGTGTGTTGCTGCATGCCTTCAATCCAGCACACATTTTGTTTAGGAGCAGTATCCCCCCTCCCACTTTTAACTACTCCCACTTCCATCCGACCTGACTTTTCCCCCACAAACCAACTGTTAAGCCTGCACACAGCTTTCCAACTGTCAAATCTCTGTCACCATTCCAGCTACAGTAAAAATACTCACAGATGAATAGTTTTTGAGAGAAAGGAACTTGAATGACAGCTGAAATATAAGAAGTTTTAGATTGGATATCTAAAGAAATAGGGGGCAGATCAACAAAAAAATGATACAGTGGTGGTTGGGAAAAATTCTAGTTTCCAGTTATGGTCAATTTAAAATAACCAATTTTTTAGTATAGATGCCCTTTAATGCTAATGACCATTCACTTACAATAGTCTCAGACAGGGATGTCGAACTTGCAACCCTCCAGATGTTTGAAAACGACAACTCCCAGCATTCTCTGGCAGCAGCAAGGGATATCAAACTTTCAGCTTTCCAGATGTTTGAAAACATATGCATAGTAATATAGCATGAGCACTCCATAGACTGCATTTTAACACAATCACATTGAAACATAAACTCCATGAAAAGCTAAACTAAACGATAAATGATCTTGGTATTTTTGAATAAGTGAGCTACATGATGTTTAGGGCTAGGCCACACTGACATGATTTTCTCGCATGCGCAAATGTGATTTTCTCAAATGTGCGCTTGCGATTTCAAATATTATTTAAAACATGGGAACGCAAATATTCCTGTGATTTACAGGATTGCGCATCTGTTTTTGTTTTGGTAACACATGCGATAACCATTGTGTTTTCATAATCGGAAATGGCGAAATTGCATGTGCAAACATGCATGACAACTGATGCATTGTAGTGTGGCCTAGCCTTAACTTAGCCTTGGCCTCCCCAATAGCCACCAATGTAGGAAACTATTGTGTTTGTGTATGTTTTTTTAAAGACAAGTTCAATGTGTGCCTCAGTCTATAAGTAGTGTCATGTGCTGTTAGGACAGGATGAATATTTTTGCATGCAACCTTAACCTCATTTATATCAGGAAACTTCACTTTTTTTAACTGTAAAAAATAAAGATAAACCCCTAAAGCAAAAAAATAGTCATTTTCTTCAACCACCAACAGGTGCTTAACCACATTTTCAATTTGCACCATCAGCAGCTTAGTTCCAACCACATTGCTTCATGAAGTGTTTACAATGCAAGCTAATGTTTATATACACACGTAACGTGCAGCTTACACATTGTAAATACTATTTGTTTTATGTATTTTTAACAAATATCAATTAACTTTCATTAAAGGGTATGTCCACCGTGATTTTAAACTTTTATGTTTCCAGTTTAACTGAAGGACAGGAGGTCCTTCAGTAAAACTTTCAGGAGAGCAGAAGAAACTTACCGCGTATCGCTCCAGCTTCACTGACAGTCTCCGCCGCATCCACGCTCCTATGCACTGTATGCGCACACAATGCAAAGGACTGTGGATCCGACAGGGATGTCAGTGTAGTTGGAGGCTGTCAGCAGCGCTGGATCGATACGCGGTAAGTTTCTTCTGCTCTCCTGTAAGTTTTACTGAAGGACAGGAGGTAAGACATATCGCATTTACCTCCTGTCCTTCAGTTAAACTGGAAACATAAAAGTTTAAAATAACAGTGGACATACCCTTTAAGATATTTATTGAAATTTGTGAGAGAGCGAAATAGCCCTATAAATTATATCTGCTTTTACGTGCATTTGCGCTTGCTATTCCTAGAGTATTATCAGTAAAAAGAAAATAGCGTGTCCTTTGAATTTGTGTCTGCTTATGTCCCCTTTTTTTATGCTGCAATCATAACAGAAAGTTGAGAGATGTAAGTCTAACCTGACCTGCCCTGTCTTGTTACTGTTACCTCTCTCTTTCTGCTTCCTGGTTCTTTCGGTTAGCAGCTATCAATCGTGGATGTAGCAGATGATATCACAGCCAATGTCTGAAAGCTATTCCAGTAGCTGAGGGACAGAGGAAAGGGGGAAAGAGCATAATTTGCTGAATAACAGATAAGCCCTATGTCAGCTTTTTAACTTGTAGTTTTCCGGAGTAGTTTAATTACATATAATTTTTCACTTGAGGGGTGTTTTTTCTTTCTTTCTATATGTTCTATAATTCCCCCCTATCCCCCAGAGTGCCTTTATTTTCTTCAGTTTCCTCCTCTGTCCCAAGATATATGTTAAAAGTAGTCAAGATTTCAATACACCACTCCTGCTTGAGCTGTCAATCAAATCCCCTAACAGCATGCCGGTGTTGTGTGTAGGCTTACACAAGTTTTACAGCAAGTCTCCAAATGACTCCTTTCTGCTCACTAAAATGCTTGGCAAATACTGGGTTAAAAACATAAGTAAAGGGAAGGAGAATGAAGCAGCTTTCACCAATTTATTGCCTGTCAAAGGGAGTTCGGGCTTCAGTGATAAGGCAGGACTTGGATCTCTCCTAAATCTCCACTCCTTATGTAGCAAGTATATCCAGAACAACAAAGAAACTTCCTCTCTATAGGCTTACATATGAAGAGTTTTTTTGTTTACAAAGGTTAGAGTGATATTTAAAAGGATTAATACACATGAGCAGCTTGGGACGGGGATTGGGGAGCTCTGCAGTAAATCAGATTGTGTGCAAACACGGAGCCACAGAGGAAGGTGGGAATGAGGCAGCATACACTAACCTTTTTGGATTGAAGCAATGTATAAATTTCACTATAGATGCACTTTAACCCCAGATACATGCTAGGGTTAAAATTTGTATGGATTTATGGACCACTTGTCCAATCAACTCTGCCGCCACATGTCCTACATTTAAGGCATTCTGACAAAGGGTTAGCATTAGTTTAATTACTTTAATGCCAGATTTGTGGGTTTTAGCAAAAGTCACCTGTGAACATAGAAATATTTATTCCTTTGTAATTTCTCTTATAGTGATTATTAGAAACATTGATGATTGTTGAATTGCAGCATTAAGAATATATTCAAATAATAGTGGTCCTAGGGTCATAAGATGTCAAACCTTATGTCTTAACTTCTTCCAGAACAAGTCCAATACACAACCATCTTAGAGTTTACCCCCCCTAGGTATTCAGTTAGATCAACTGGGCTTGAAGTTTAGTTCTTGAAGACGTTTCGCTAGTGATCCGACTGACTTTCTTAATTCAGAATGACTTGAACAAGAATCTGTTGGCAATTAAGTACCCTGGAAAGTCCCAATTAGCATATAACAGCCAGGTGATAGCACCTTATGAATGCAAGGTGTGATTGCATTGTGGCTAAGGGGTGGCCAGGGTAAGGTGTCAAAACAGCATTTTAAATGGCAGTCAATTGGTGTCAAACTCTGCCACCTCTATTCAGGCTTGGTTTATTGTCACATAAATTGCCTCCTTGACACCTCTCTTGAACCAGTCTGTTTCCTTTGCCAAGATGATGACATTACAATCTTTAAAGGTATGTTCTTTTTCCTTAAGGCACAGTTACACGGCTGAGTCCTGACCTGAGGAATTAGCTCTTCTGTGCTGGGCCATACATTGGTGCAGTTTCTGTTTGGTCTCCCCCACATACAAATCAGAGCACTTCTCACGGCACTGCACTGCATATATTATCTGGGTCTTTCAGATGTACCAGTTGCTGCCTCTGTGTTTTGTTAGCAGACAGGGATACAATAAGGACCATCCCACACTGTACGTTAAAGTTACCATTCTCCCAGAGTATTGATAATGATCTACATGTAACTGTACTGTTAGTCAACAAAACTACATTTGTTAAAATGTATTAATTTGTTGTTTTTTACCAAAGTTTCCTGGTTATTACAGTAGATGTGATAGTTAAAATTGGATGTTATATAATTCCATTCTTCCATAGTCAATCAAACATATTTAAAATATCGCTCACTTGAATTTATTTGCCACATTTCTCATGTTTCCTACTCACTTCCTCAACTGAGTAAGATTATGTATAGCACAAAAGAAAGTTCTTTGACATTGTGCAGTGCTAATAAAGAGAACATGTATAGGAAACAGTAAGGCTATATGAAAAATAAACTGATCTATCCTTCTGTGAAAATAAAGCAAGACTGAGATCACATAAATGGATGTGGATTTAAGAGCTAGATACAGGTATGTATGTAAAGGAGTCAGAATTCCTGGGGATTTTCTTTCATTATAAGAGGAAGCAACTTCCTGCTTAATGGTCAACCAGGAGAGCTGGATTATGTATACACATACAATGGGGAAAAAAACCCCAAAGTAAGTACAGCCCCACTGAAATATTTTTACTAAAATATTTAATATGATAATAGCAAGTATAATAATTATTGTCCCGCTGCTACATAATGCAAGTGCTTTGTGTGTTGGAGTTTATGATTCACTGGCCTGAGATTTCAGTGGCAAAACTGTGAGGCACAAATTTAAAGGATGGGAGGTGGTGGAATACTCCCTACTATAAATTATAAGGATATTAGAAGTCACCTCAGAGATCCGTGCCCTTTATAAATGCATTTGGTCTGTGACTTTTAAATTGTCACGGAACTCCTTGCTGACTTATAATAATATCCTTATAATTTACAGTTGGCTGGAATCTCATTCACTATAAGTGTTACAGACAGCAGGCTATGATTTACCCACCCGAATTCTCCTTTGAAGGGCTTGTAGAGGGAAGCTGGTGTTTACAATTTGCTGTCCTGGTATGGGAAACAGTAATTCTTACTAGTTTTGAAGTATTTGAAACCACAGTTACCCTTTAAAGTGAATTTTCGACTGTGATTTTCACATACGATCTTTTGCAGTGACCAATTTTGCCTGAAAATCTGTCATCATCTGTTAGAATAAATATTCCTATTGTACCACACCGAAAACCTTACATCAGCAATCAGTTGTGTAGGAGATTACTTTACTTTCTTTATTTACTTCTGCTTGTTCAAAATATTGAACACCAGTTAATAGTGCAGAATTATCATCCCATGAATGCCTACTTGCCTATCTTTAAATAACTATGCTTGTTTCACCAAAAAAAAAAAAAAAATATATATACAGTATATATAGAGACCCAAAATCTAGAGTCCCCCCTCTGTCCCACATCCAGCCCCCCCTCTGTCCCAAATCCAGCCCCCCTCTGTCCCACATCCAGGCCCCCCTCTGTCCCAAATACAGCCCCCCCTCGGCCCTAAATCCAGTCCCCAACCTCTGTCCCAAATCCAGCCCCCTCCTTCTGTCCCAAATCCAGGAGTCCCCCCCTCTAACCCAAATCCAGGGTCCCCCCCCTCTGTCCCAAGCAACCTTACCTGCAGTCTGTTTAATTGCTGTGTTCTACCTGGACTCAGTGGAAACAGTGTGGATAGCCTGTTGGGCATGGCCTGAATTTAGTAACCAATGCAGGAGTGGTTGGAAGTGCAGCCTAGAATGCAATCTGTTGGAAACAGGCTATGACTTCGGAACTTGTATGTGTGGGAGGGTGATCGGTTGTCTGAAAGAATTGGGGTTTATTGATTACAGTCTGCATTCAGGTCCACTGACGTATCTGTGTGTGTGTAGCTCTAGGGGAGCTCTGAGGTATATCATTAAAGAGTGTTGTGGACAATAATAAATAATGTACCTCCAACAATGAATTAATAGGATATTAAAGAGCATGTCCACCCCTATACTGGCCCCTACATCTCTGCTCCAAATGGTTCTCCTACAGTGCCACTCAGCCAATCAGAGATGCGGCTGCAGAGATTAGAGCGTCAGGGTATCGAAGGAAAGTAAGTTCTGCGCACTTTTTTAACCTACCGGTTATGGGTGGGCTAGGGTTTTTAGAAATTGTGCAACGCAACTTTTTAATGTGATAATTTATGGTTTGTAGGGAGGGCTCTAAATTTGAAGGGCTCATGAACCCAGATTTATTTTTATATTAAGCATGTTTCCCTTGTGTCCATGATATAACAGACATAGATTTGCAGAGAGCGACTAGAATTCATAGAATTCAGGTAAGCGCAGTAGTACATGTTTAGTGTCCCGAGACGTGATGCTCAAGTTATTTAAGACAGTTTCCGGCAACATTTCCCATGCCTAAAGAATATTAAAGGAACTAAACTGCATTTTTCCCTTTTCCTGAAAGATCGTTCTGTGGCGCTGATCAGACGTAAGAGGAAAAAGACAATAAAGTAAAGAGAGGAGGGAAAATAAGAGAAGGGGAGATGCAAAGAAGGAAGGAGGATCCCACATCCTGGCAGGAAATTCTTAAGCTGGGAACTACGTACAAGTCTTACATGAAAATACAGGACTGACTCCCTTGGGAGCTCACTTTGTGTATTTTGCTTGCTTAGAGGAGCAATAGTGACTGCTCAAACAAGGATGTGCTTATGGCTTGCAGTGCTGTAGGAACTTTCCCATCATTTGTATCAAATACACTTCTCCTGACCTGTCCCCGTGTCCCAGTAAGTACAAACAAGCTCATTTGCAGACATAGCTTTGCAAGCCTCAACCTTATGGCATATGCAAAATATTATTATTATGTCTAGTTGTGCAGATGTAGGTTAACAGAAAAAAAATCAAAGTTAGAAATGGGAGATTGCACATAAATTTTCCTCAAATGACTTCTATTTATGCTGTGACAGAAAAAGTGATTAAACAGATGTTCCTCTCTAAATGCAGCATATTCAAATGCTGCTTATTTCTAAAATGTCTTATTTGAAGTATAAACGTCCTTTTTAAACAGAATGTATTTTACAGAATCCCATCTGTTAAATAACCATGTATAATTTATTACTGGATAAAATCTTAGGCTGGGTACACACACCATCCAATTCTTGCCTTGACCGAAGAAAAAAAAAAAACACATTACTCCATTTTTTATACATAACAGCTAATGGGCAAGTAAAGACTGATAATATTTTATTTTGCCCAGTAACCTTTCTCATTGTATTGAGACAGGTTTCGTTAGGCTACATTCACACTACTAATTGCAAAACAAGACGTGATTTAAGGTATACAAATGCAATGTGATTTGAAAGGATTATGTTTACATGTTAGTTTTCTACATACATTAAAGGGTATCTCTACCCCCAAATCTCAAAAATTATATAATGTAGGGGAACCCCCAACAGGACACTTTAAGTTTGTTGACTGGCAGTGGAGGAAGAGAGAGGTCATTACAGACATTCTCACTAGCCAATGACAAGTGCTGTGTGATATCTAACGGAGTACAGCACAGTTGTAAATGTGAGTAAGTGATTTCAGCTGCTGGAAGTGTGGACATGTAATGGGGTGAAATTTTTTTTTAAATTGTTAAATTGTTGTCCTTCAAAGTTCTTCTACCGATGTTAATAGAGTTAGCACAACATTAAGACAAAGGTTGCAGTGGTTCGAGAAGGGGCCTCCGTGTAATCACTGCAAGCATTGTATGGAGGCGATTGTGGTATATTAGTGGGAGTTCCTTAATGTCAACAAATAGCTTCTCTCCTTTGGGTATGGCCATCAGCCACCAGCTATGACATAAGCATCATGGCTTTGACTGATGTCCAGATCTACAAGCTATATTTATGTGTATATATGGACTCCTTAAGATGCACAAGAAGGGGCCCCACTCAGACCAATTGTCTGCAACATCCACTCTGTAAATGGTGGCTAAATACTTAGCCAACAACCTAGGGCCCTTGGTTGCAATTTCTTTGCATCCAGAACCCAGAGGAATTCTCTAAAAAAGTGTAAGAGTCCTGTAAATGGAAGAAACTATGGTGTCCTATGATGTGAGACCCCTTTTCACATGTATACCCACTACAGAGGCTGTTGAAATAGTAAAGAAACAGCTGCTCCAAAACAACATCCTTTCCAGCAGAACAGAAGTTAACCAAGAACAGGTGCGTTCCCTACAGATCTCTACTAAATAAGTATAAGGAAAAGTTGTACAGGCAAAAACATGGCTGTAATATGGTATTACCAGTTTAACCAATTGTTGCAAAACTTTATATAGAGGAAGTTGAAACAAAAGCTCTTAATACCTTTGATTGCACCTAGTACAAGCCTGCACAGGACACAACACAAACTGGGGATCATCAGTTTGATGCCTGGAGTCCCCGAGTATACCTTCAGAGCCTATATCCCAATCTACAGCCGCTGTATTCACCTTTAGACAAGCCCCCGATCGTCAGGAAACTTGTTGCGCCTCGCTGTACACGGTTACCCCCAGGTCTTAGAGCACAAGGTACAGACGCTGAGGCTGTGTATACTCACGAAAACCGGAAAACACCAATGGAGCAACACAGGAGCTGGAAGACAAGAAGAGAACAAGAATACAAGGAAAACAATTATAATACGAAATGACAAAGAACAAGACTAGGCTACTAGAAGTAGACTAGGCTACTACAACGAATAGCAGGGACCACTAGCTTGGCTAACCAAATCTATAACAGGCAATGAGGAATGTTAGTAGCAGGCTTAAATAGGCAGAGAGACCAATGGGGCTATTTTGAATTAATTGGCTCTCCTCCGTCCAATGAGAGCCCTGGAGGAACAGAAGAGATAAAGAGTGGTGCCTGGCACGTCGGCACAGCACCATAAGAGGACCAGGCGGGTGCGCGAACAGACGGATGACATCACCCGTGCTGAAGATTCCGAAGGACTGCCAAGACGTATGGACCCACCGCAGGAACGGAAAGCAGGTAAGAGCCTGACAATCAGAACACCAAGCATAAAGAACTGGCTAAGGCTAAGGAAGTCAAAATCTCAGAAATGCCCTTAAAACTCATGAATATCTAGACTAGGGGACGTATTTATAAAAGTTTGTTTACTTTTCAATGACTTTAATAACAAATTCTGACCTAATACAATTTGGAAAGTGGCAATAACCAGCAGTGACAAGTCATAATTGCCGCCTATTGGCATTTTGCTTATCAACGCTTATCGTGTAGTTACTGTAAAATGATCGTCTATGTATGCATTTACTAAGATCACTTTTTTGGTGGGAAGCGGTGGTGGGGCGTTGTGCACCAGACACAGAGGGGATGGACCGTGAGGCTCCTGGAGTTCAGGTACTATTCTATATTTTGTCAGTAAGCCTATTTTAAACTTAAAAAAAAGTTGCTAATCTGTGACTCCCAAAACTGGGCAGGGTTATCCAGTGAAAAGAGCCCCCCAGGAGCAGGGGCCCAATCACAATAGCTCTGACTTTTGTACCTACACCACTAGTGGCAAGCATCACCTGAATGCAATGCTCATTGTATTGTAGCGAAGAGGTGTTATTAAACTGCCCAGATTAAGGCATCAAAACAGCATTATATGGCAGACAATAGATGTCGAAATCCTAAACCAATATTGAGGCTTGGTTTCTTTAGGTGTAAAATTGCTTCCTTCAAATCTCTTTTCAACAGTTTCTCTCTTTATATTAGATCAGCATCAGCACGAGCTACCAGGACCTAACAGAACTCGGAGAACTTCCAGCAGTGACTAATTGTTCGGCAGTGGTAGGTAAGGTGGGAGTATGAATGGATGAAAAGAAAATATTGGAGCATTGGAGGAGCTAAAATAATAAGAGGAATGAAAATCTGTAATAGAAATTAAGAGGGGTTAAAAGAAGAGAAGAAAGGCAATAGACATGGGAGAACCAAATGGAATAAATAGGAAGAAAGGATGATAGATGTGAGAAAGGGGAGCTGAATGGGAATAGTTAATAGAAGAATGGGATTATGGGAAACTGAGAGAAGGAGTATCTAAAGAAAATAAGATAAAGGGGAGAGGGAATGGAACAAGCATAAAGAAGGATATAAAGAAATGCAGAAACCATCCAGTAAAGCAGAGGAGGGCAATTGCATTTCACAAGGTGGGTGAAAAACTCACACTGTTGTGAAGAGCCGGACCAATAGGTCCTCCTCATTTCTCATGTTTTTATTAGCTTCAAAAAGGTGTGTAATAGTTTAGATCCGATCAAACTCAATGAATCAATTGATCACGCCATTTTTTAAATAAAATAAATTATCCAGCCTTAGACAATCAATGAACATTATTTTTTATCTCAGGAAGATTATTTTTGTTCTAGGTCTAGTAGTGGGGGCAATCAAGGGGCTGCATGTGGCCCACGGGCCTTACTTTGCCTAGGTCTGGAATAAAGTCATATAATAAATGAGATCATTATAGTTATGGGGGGAGAAGGGCATTGAAACAAAAAATGTCTATTTCCTAGTAACAGTAATGGATATGGCTGTCCCTGTAGACAGGGTTTTATAGTTATCTATTCACCAAATATAAGTATACTTTTAAGCATTTTTGAAATGTAACCATAGGGAGGGGGAAGAGAAGCTGAATGAAAATTGAGATGAGCACAGAATGGAGTAGAACAGCTTTAGGAGAAAGGGGCAGAATGTTATAGATAAATGAAGAGATAATGAAGGGGTAGAAATACAGATTTGTCATTGTCTTTTTGTAACTTTGTTCCATACTTTTCTCATTTTTATTGAATTTATGTTGTTAAGGCAGGCAGGTATAGGGATAATTTGTGGTAAATGTTGAAAAGGTTTGCGTTGATTAACAAGCATACCACATTTGTGTGATCTGTCCCTGTGAATTGGAAAGAGGGGTGGGGAGAGGAGGCCCAGGTCTAAATTGTGAATCTGGGCCCATAAGACCACTGCTTGCTACCAAAGATTCTTGTACAAGCCATTCTGAATGGAGAAATCCAGTTGGATGACTAGCAAAATGTCATCAAGAACTAAAATTCAAACTAAATACCACAGATATACTAAATTTAAAAGCTCAAGGCCACAAGCTATTACACATTTTAAAGAATTATGTTGATACAATATAGTCGAGAAAGTGTCTCTCACGTAGTATTAAACAGTGCACAAATACATATCCATTTTATACATGCCTGCAAGCATCTAGCTTACCCTAACTGTGTATAATTCTGTTTTTCCAAGAAGACAGCCAAGTTTTTCTGAAGGTATTTAGGGATTCTGCCACAACTACATTAACAGGCCGAGAATATCACACAGTGGAGGAACCGAAGGAGGAGTTACTATTACTATAACTAATTGATTTAGCGCCAAGTGGGTGTTTAAAGTAAATATGTCTATTTTCAGTTCAGCAGTCTGATCTATGCATGGCAAGTGATGACTGTAATTAGTAGGGCTGTACATTCATTCTTATTCAGCCCTGCTACCTGTATTTTCATAGGTGTCTTCTGAATTTTAACTTATCTGGCAACCCTAGCACAAGGTGTCCTATTAAAGGATAACTATAATGTAAGAATTAACTATTTAAAAATGGAAAGTACCTGGGGCAGGGAGGTTGGATTGATTATTCCTACCTCTCTATATCATTTCGTTGAGCACATACAATTTTCATTTGGAGAAATGGGCTGGTGCTCCTCACCAGGGCCGCCATCAGGGGGGTACAGGTGATACTTTGCGTGATGCAAACTTAGTTGAAGACCTTTAAGACCTGGCTCCTCCTCTTTTTTCCTCCTCCATTCAGGACACGGGGGAGGTGGAGGTAGGATTCGGAAGGAGGAGGAGCTGCCCCGAATCCCCACGACTTTCCCTTTCAAATCTCCGCCGGCACTGCGCGGCGCGTAGCCGTGACGTCACAGCGCCGCACAAGTAAGGACAGGGACTGGCTGCCTAGGACGCGCGGGCGGGCGGCAGCGGCACACTCTGAGTCTCTGTCTCTGAGTCTGACCTGACCTATGGGGAGTCACTAGGAGGAGGCTCTCTGGACTCTCTCTGGAGGACTTAATACATACCTGGCTGACTGAGTGCAGTCTCATAGATTAGATAGATAGATAGATAGATAGATAGATAGATAGATAGATAGATAGATTATAGATAGATAGATAGCAGAGTTAGATAGCAGAGTTAGATAGCAGAGTTAGATAGCTAGTTAGATAGATAGATAGATAGCAGAGTTAGATAGATAGACAGAGTTAGATAGATAGTAGAGTTAGATAGATAGATAGATAGATAGATAGATAGATAGACAGAGTTAGATAGATAGATAGATAGATAGATAGATAGATAGATAGATAGCAGAGTTAGATAGATAGATAGAGTTAGATAGATAGAGTTAGATAGATAATGAGGTTAGCATCTACGCTAGACATATTACATAGCTTATTAGATTTAGTAGAATAGTGTTTCGACGAGCTCGCTAGAGTTCGCTCGCATCGCTCAGTTCGCTAGAGTTATAGATTCGAAGAAATAGAGTTAGATCCTAGATAGAGCTTAGAATAATAGTTTAAGTTAGATACGATACAGTTAGATATAGATAGAATAGCAGAGATAGAATCGATAGCTGATAATAGGCAGAGTTAGATAGATAGAGTTAGATAGATAGAGTTAGATAGATAGTGTTAGATAGATAGATAGAGTTAGATAGATAGATAGAGTTAGATAGAGTTAGATAGATAGATAGAGTTAGATAGATAGATAGAGTTAGATAGATAGTTAGAGTTAGATAGATACAGTTAGATAGATAGATAGATAGCAGAGATAGATAGATAGGATGCAGAGTTAGGATAGCAGCATAGATAGATAGGATAGCCGCTTTAGATAGATAGATAGATAGATAGCCGAGTTAGATGATAGTATAAGGAGTTAGATAGATACAGTTAGATAGATAGATAGCAGAGATAGATAGAAGATAGATAGCAGCGTTAGATAGATAGATAGCAGCGTTTTAGATAGATAGCAGATTAGATTATGATAGATAGCAGAGGTTAGATAGATAGCAGAGAGTAGATAGATAGCAGTAGGTATATAGAGTAGATAGCAGAGTTAGAGAGATAGATATGATAGCAGAGTAGATAAGATAGATAGCAGAGAGTTTAGATCGATAGATAGCAGAGTTAGACAGATAGCAGAGTTAGACAGATAGCAGAGTTAGATAGATAGCAGAGTTAGATAGATAGATAGATAGATAGCAGTTAGATAGATAGATAGATAGATAGATAGCAGAGTTAGATAGATAGATAGAGTTAGATAGATAGAAGAGTTAGATAGATAGCAGAATTAGATAGATAGATAGATTATAGATAGATAGATAGATTATAGATAGATAGATAGATAGCAGAGTTAGATAGATAGATAGATAGATAGCAGAGTTAGATAGATAGATAGATAGATAGATAGATAGATAGCAGAGTTACATAGATAGATAGATAGAGAAACACATAGAGATAGACAAGAAGCAGATAGACATTGTTAAATAGATAAACAAGAGGCAGATATATAGATAGAGATAGATATACAGAGAGAGAGAGGGACAGATAGAGATAGATATACAGAGAGAGAGAGGGACAGATAGAGATAGATAGGGGCAGAGGTCCATGTAGAAGGTACAAGAAGGTCTCCCTGGCCAAAGGTGTGGGCAAGCATCTGACTACAACTGAACACAACAGTAAGTTTAAAATCACCAAATTGCTACCAGTATATAATGAAATTGCCAGTTTACTGTGCCTTTGTGTCATTAATTTGTGTCTCTCTGTCCAACTCTCTGATCTCTATCTCTGTCTGTCTATTTCACTGTCTTTCTGTCTGTTTATCACTATCGGGCTGTGTGTCTATGTTTGTGGTTGTCTGTCTGTGTCTTTTTGGCCATCTCTATTAAGTACATAGTGGGTGTGGCCTAATTGGGGCAGAGAAAGGGGCGTGGCCCCTAATCTTCTTAGTAAAGGGGGGGGGGGGTCTCTTGTTGTGCGGACTGGTGTTCCAATGGCAGGGCAGGCCTGGCAGGTATTATGTGTGGGGAGGTAATTAATATGGGGGGGTTTGGTGCAGCTGGGGCCCGGCTGGGGCCCAATAATTTACCTAGTATGGGGCCCTGAAAATTCTGATGGCGGCCCTGCTCCTCACAGAAACAACATTGCGAAGTAGGAATTACCAGTCTTATACAAGTCCCAAGTACTTTTCATTTTAACTGTTCTAAAAATAAAAAGGTTATAGTTCTCCTTTAAATGTCAGTGTACAATGTAAACCAATTTAAGTGCATTGAACTGTTTGATATTATATATACTAGACAGTTAAGCCCGTCATGTAAACGGTCTCTCTCTCTCTCTCTCATGTGTCCGGTTTCTCTCTCTCTCTCTTTCTCTCTCTCTCTCTCTTTCTGTCTCTCTCATGTGTCTGGTTTCTCTCTCTCTCTCCCTCTCATGTGTCCAGTTTCTCTCTCTCTCATATATGCCCAGTTTCTCTCTCTCTCATGTGTCTCTCTCTCTCTCTCTCTCTCTCTATCATGCGTCTGGTTCAGCAGCTTAAATTTTTTTCGCATTAACCGATACACTCATTGGTTTACTTGGGCCATGCAGAGAAGCATGCGCATAGAAGGCAAGACACTCCCCCTCTCGCGTCTACTCTTCTTCCATCTTACCCACACACATGCGCAGAAGACAAAAGCCACACACGGATTCACGGACGCAGGTTTAGGCTTTTATTATATAGGATACTATTATACTTCAAATATATTTTAAGCTAAATGGCCAAAGCATAATGGTATATTTTTAGGAGTTACTCAGTGAACCATAAAAATCAACCATTTATAATTAAGTTGCTAGGTTACCACACCTAGTAAAAATGGAAAACGTTTATTGTTGTAAAATTTACAAAATAGACTGGAAACATGTCCCAACATTCTGCCATAGTACGGTAATTAAGTACATACTGTAGCATTTACTGTCTACTCTGAAATTGTTTAAGGATGGTTTCTGAAAATCACATCCCACCTGTTACTGAAAGAAAAACAACTGCTCAGACATCAGCACATCACATTTTTTGTAAAGACAGTAATCACCTTATATCGTACTTAATTATTTGTGGTTAACAGGCAGGGTTAAAAGATTATTATTGAAAAGACCTAGGGGTGCACTAATAGTTATATTTATTATTTAAGGTATATATTTTGGTTGCAAGCAAGTATATTGTCAACAGCAGGTGCATAAATATCCAATCCAGGACCGAAACGTTGTAACACTAAATAAATCAGCTTTGAGTGAAACCCGTGCATCTATTTTATGTTGGATAAAAAAAACAAAACACCATAATACATGAACAAACGCACACACGCACATATACCCTCCCTTACATATTCCACCTGCCTGCCAGTTAGAATCTAGAGGGTGTAAGTGGAATAAACCTGCATGTCTGAGAACAGACCAAGGAAATCCTGCCACAATTTGCAGTTCAAACTAAACAGCACTATTAGGCAACCCAAGTCCCTAACCAGTATCCAGATTAACATGCTAGGTTCGTATGAAAGCACGGGATACTGATTGGCTTTATAGTGTGTGTGTGTGTGTGTGTGTGGGGGGGGGGGGGTTAAAGAAGCTAAAAGCTCCCCAAAGAGTATAAAGTTAAATAGAGCCTTCTTATAATAGAAAGTACCTCACAGTCTCATGTTATTATAATAGCATTGCCCTAATAATCTAACATATAAACACATTTTCTCACTCTCAGGGAAATGGGTGGCGAAATGCAAAGTATCTCATTTAAAACCTGTAGCTAAGGCATGCGTCAAGATGCAATACAGCCTAATGGTATAGAGCTGGGGTGTTAAACTTGTGGCCTTTCACATGTTTGAAAACTACAAATTCCATCATTCTCTGTTTGCAGTAACTTTTTTTCTCAATGTCCTGTAGCTAAGGCATGTGCCCAGATGTAATACAGCCTAATGGTATAGAGCAGGGGTTATAAACTTGGGACCTTTCACATGTTTGAAAACTACAACTCTCAGGATTCTCTGTTTGCAGTAAGTTTCTTCTTAATGTCCTGTAGCTAAGGCATGTGTCCAGATGTAATACAGCCTAATTGTATAGAGGAGGGGTGTTGAACTTGGGACCTTTCACATGTTTGAAAACCACAACTCCCAGCATTCTCTGTTAGCAGTAAGTTTCTTTTTAATGTCCTGTAGCTAATGCATGTGTCCAGATGCAATACAGCTTAATGGTATAGAGCAAGGGTAATGCAATTGTGATTCTGTTAGCAGTAAGTTTCTTTTTTTTGTCCATTGGTTAATGAATATATGCAGATGCAATACATATGTGTTTTTCACATGTTTAAAAACTAAAACGCCCAGCAATTCTGGCTGCACAGAATGCTGGAAAATTTAGTTTTCATACATCCTGCAATAAAGCCATTTTTCTGACCTACAGACATTAAAAACCCAATGGGCATGCTTTAGCGATTCCTACCCAAGGACTCAAACATGCAAGTGATCCATCTGCCCTTACATCTTTACTTTACACTATTACACTATTGGAATAGAAAAGGATTATATAGGTTACTTTAGGCAGCAGGAACCTTGTTAAACTTTCCCTCCCTTGCATATTCCACCTACCTGCCAGCTAGAATCTAGAGGGTCTAAGTGGAATAAACCTGCAGGTCTGAGAATAGACCCAGGCAATCCAGCCACAATGTGCAATTCAAGCTAAACTACACCATTGGGCAGCCTGGGACCCTATACAGGATCCAGATTTACATGCTAGGTTCACATTTATTAGTATTGTCCACAGAAATTTACAGATTCACAGTCACTATGGGGTTATGGCAGTATATGATACTGATTGATATTATAGTTTAAGAGCTGGGGGTTGAAGGAGCTAAAATCTCCCCAAAGAGTATAAAATGAAATAGAGCCTTCTTATAACAGAAGATACCTTACAGCCTCATGTCATTATAATAGCATCCTCTTACATTCACATCACTTCCTGTGTAGCATACAGAAAGTTTTTTTTTGATTGGCTAAGACTGTCACATGTTTTACAAACAGCACATCATTGGATGTTATACTGACATAACCACTTCCTTTCAGTAGTCACATGGAGACCCTTTAGCAGTCTCAAGGGTGTGGTTTAACCTCCCATTTTGACTATTCCATATTAAAATAAGAATCTCAGCTCTGTAAGTTTATATATTTTGTATAAGTTGTATATTTTGTCTTGTACCTAATATAAGTCAGTGCTATACTTTATATACTTGTATTGATGGTCAATTAAACAGTAATAGTGAGATAGTACACACATACATATACACCTTTCCTATATGTAATATCTTATATCCCCACCCCATTGGTAGCTCCTAAAAACTCAATGCAATCTCCTATGAAGATATAAATATATTTAAATAATAGAAAGGATATTACCGAATAGAAATACCTGGGTGCTACTGAATTAAGTAAATATAAGCTATTTGTAAAATATCAGTGCACACCTGGATTTTTTGGTGCTTTTTACCATTATTTCACTTCAAGTTGAACAAGGCAATCATTCAGTCCGTGTCTTGGACTGCAAGTATGGCTTGCAGTGGCGCAACTATCGCCCCCGCCACCCAGGAGGGCCTGCCACAAGCCCACAACCTCCTGTTTGAAACAGCTGAAAAAAACACGTGCGATCAGCTGTTTAAAAGACTGGGCCCGTACCGAACCGGAAGTTTGTTTCATTCATATGATCATCTGTTTTTAAACAGAAGGTTGTGGCCTAATGGAGGGGGTGCGTCAGGGGCCCGGGCCCCTGAATTACACCCCTGATGGCTTGATATTGGCCCCTGATCTTGGGCCTTTCTCAAGCCTAGTGAAACAATGAGCTTGGTGCTCTCATGCTATCTGATAGTGAAGAGAACTATCTGGTGTCCTAAATTGAAGTGTGACTGGATTGAATCTAAAACATAATCATATTGGCATAGCGGTGATTATTGGTAACCAAATGTGCATTATATGTCGCACGTATAAAGTAAAGAAATCCCCCCATATTCAAAAGTAGTTGAAGCAACAAGGACACATTATTTATCTATGTGGTAAATCCAAACAAAATATAGAAAAAAGCAGTCAAAATAGCAGTAGGGGTTACTGTAAGATAACTGACAGTGCACATGCCCTTTAAAAGGATCACAGCCCCCACATTAAATCTGTGCTTGATCTGTCTGGGTCCATCTGAGGGGCAAACTACACCAGGGTTGCTTTTTTCACTGTATTTTGTTTGTATTTACCACATAGGTAAAGAAAGTGTCTTTGTTTCTCCCAATACTTTTGCATATGGGGGGAGTCCTAATACTTCAGATGTAACTATTTGATCCCTAAACAAGTCCTCCATTATCCCCATGGAGTAGCTGCACGAAAAAACTTTTCAATTGAGAATGCAGTTTCCCAGAATGCAGTGGAATGAGACCCCTTTCTGGATGAGGAAGTAAGACTAGAAAAATAAAGGAAATCTACTATTTAGAAATGACAGGGAAAAAAGAAAAAGGGGAAAGGCAAATTCAAAGGCCTCTTTAAATAGGAATAGTGGAAGGAAAAACCTTAATATGTGACTTTAGACTTTTCCTGTGCAAACCAAAAAGGTGTTCAGGGTCACTGTAATATATGTGCAGGTACAAAACATACACGTTCATGAGATTTCCACGGCCACTTCTACCATGAGGCAGAGTGAGACAGGCAGCAGACAGACAGTGGTGGAAATTTTTTTTTCCCTTGACAGGTCAAGAAAAAAAACATTTTCCCTAGTAACAGATATGATGTTGTTAAAAATTATTTTATATGGTAAGTTAGCTTTAGTAAGTTTGTTAGGCTAGGTTAGACTAGTTAGTTTAGTTATGGCCCTGCTGAAAGAGTCGACCTTGACATGGTGGTAGGCTTACAAATCTTTTGGCTAAAATCTTTTATAATACAGAAAGTATGGCATTTCTAATGTATTGTAACAGTTGTAACAACATGTATAGCGCAGGCTATAAAATACATCCTTTTGATTTGAGCAATAAAAAGGAGGAATATGGTAGTGGCAACACAAGCTGTTTGAGAAAGGGATGTAATATCTGTAAATAGGAATTTACATTATTGCTAATTGACTGTCTGAGGAACTGTTCAAATACCTATGTGATAGGAGTTTCAGAATTTTAACATTTTAGCCACGCCTTTTGACAAAACCAGTCCTACCATCAAAGCCACACCCACTTTAACACAGCGGCTTCGTGCCACGGGCGGCATTCGAAAGTTTAGCTCAGACAGCAAAAACCCTAGAAGTGCCCCATGACATTTAAAAAATAAATGCCTTTAAAAGGAAACTCTGGCTAAATATAAAGGTCTTTCCTTTGTCTTACCTTTGTATTAATCCATCAGCAACTGCTCTCCCTGCAGCATTATAAGGGATATGAAGATCTGAAGTTTAAAAGAAATGGCAGCACAGTGATTCAGTGATGCTTTATATTGAGGTAGTCCTGGGTTTAATAACTTTCTTGGTCACATCTGTCAAGAGTTTGCATGATTTCCCTCTGCTGGTGTTGGTTTACTTTGGGCTTGGCCAGAGTGGTTTCCTCTCAATCATTAAGATATACTTTGTGTGTAAGAAAAAGTGCTTAGATTGTAAGCTCTTCAGGGCAGGGTCTGATCTGTGAATGTATTAAAGGGCATGTCCACCCCCAAAACTATAATCCCCCCAACTACTGGCCCCACCATGTAGTGTAGTTTAATCCTTACCTCACATCCCAGCTCCATAGGGTTCTCCGGTAGTGCCCCCCCAAAGTCCCAAAAACTGCCCACCAGGAGGCTAGCAGGTCCATATAGGACACTGCCTGCTTCCTGGCCTCAGGTAGATTTTTGCCATGCGTACTGCAGCTCTTCTCCCCCCTCCCTCTCCCTCCCTCTCCCACCCTCTCTCGATTCCCTCCCCCTAGCGTAAAATGCTTTATATATAAGATTCCCCAAGGGCTCCCAGCCCCAACCGCAATATTTGTACCTTTAGAAAGCTCCCCAAACTTTACTTACCTCTCATTTTCCTCCGGCGAAGTGAGCTCCGGCAGCCGCGTCCGTGATTGGCTGCCGCTCAGCCAATCACAGACGCGGCTGCCGGTCCGCCCCTCTGCTTGCATTTTCTAGCAAGCAGAGGGCCGGGAGCGCGGCGGGGGAGAAGAGGGGAGGTAAGTAGAGTTTGGGGGTTTTTAAAAAAATAAATTATGCGGTTGGGCTGGGAGCCATGGGGAATACCATATAAAAAAAAAAAAAATCGGGTGGACATGCTCTTTAAATAATATATACATATACTAAACAGCTCCTGGGCGTCCCAGGATAAAGAAATCTTGACTAACCAGAGTATCCAAGAATCAGCATGAAGCAAGATGTAAAAATTAATAGCAGAAATTGCAACAACTGAGCAAGCAGCAGGCAAATAACAGGGCGCATCCGCACAAACTCCCCCTCTCAGAGGTCAGGGTAACCCATACCTAATGAATTGCAGGCTGGAGGCAAGAAAGTTAGAGAGAGAAGCAAGAAAAAGGTAAGTATATCTACCACCGATGTTCAACCCGATATCTTCCCAGCGTCCATCCATATTCGATGATAAAACCGCATGGATCCCTCCACTCGGAGACGCTACCTAGGAGAACCATCGGCCTCAAAAGCTCATACCTGCTATAGTTAGTTATACTCCAAACTTGCTGTCTGCTCGAGACGTGACTTGGATGCTCTCCAACCGATGCATGTTTAGGAGGGAACGCCCTCCTTCTTCCGGAGGTTACAAACCTATATTTATTGACAAAATAGAAAGCCCAACGTTTTGGGGGGACTAAGCCGAGGAAGGGAGTTTGCCCAGAGTGACTGCTATAAAGTTTTCCCACAGTAACTGGTACATATAGTTTTTCCACAAAGACTGGTACACATGTTTGCCCACAGTGTCTGGTACACATTTTTTCTACAGGGGCTGGTGCATGTTTGCCCACAGTGACTGGTACATAAGTTGCCCACAGTAAGGTACATAAAGTTTTTTCACAGTGACTGGTACATAAAGTTGTCAACAATGACTGGTACACATGTTTGCCCACAGTGACTGCCTGATAAATATTTATATTTATTTGTATAAAAATGATCCTAACAATACTTACTTCCTTCATTCCCCAATCAGGACGCGTTGCAGGCATTACAGGGCACCAGGGGAATGAAGTAAAGTAAGTTATGTTCAGATCTTTTTTTTACAAATAAAATAGCAGTTGGGGCTGGGAGGGACTGCTACACTACAGAAAAGTGGTTGTGAGTTAGGGGAAGGAGAAAGCTGAGGGAGAGGGACGGGGGAGGACAAGAGAGGCAAGAGACCTTTTGGAACACAGCCAGGCTCCTGCTCTTCACTTTTTTGGACTTTGAACAGACATTGCAGGGCAGCCATTTGGAGCAGGGATGTAAGGTAAGAAAGGATGTAAGGTAAGAAGAAGACTACACAGTGGGGCCAGTAGTGGGTTTAAGTGTGGTTTTGAGTGTAGACATGCCCTTTAAGTTTGCTTAATTTTAGGAAAGCCCCTGACCACTTTAAAGGGAAACAGCTCCTGAAACAAAATGCTACTGATGCTGCCTTGCTTTTGTTTTTTGTGTGTAAGGGGGGTGGCACATGTATAGACTTCCATTGCAGGGGTTTTTCAACTTGCCTCATGGAATGGTCACCCCTGACTTTAACAAACTGTTTCTTGGAATTTTCTAGGAAAGGTGTTTCAGTGACCTTTATATTACAATACATTAGCAGAATGGCTTAGACTCAAAGGCATACCTTCCAAAGAGGATCTGAACATATTTATAGCAGTGTAAAATATTGTATTGAAGCTAAACTATGATGGATGTTGATTATTCCCCTACACTCTTCTTGATACTATCTACCTTCACTTCTATTGGTTGGTCAAGGGCAGCTGGAGGGGGTAATCCTTCGGCCTAATCAGCTAAAAACAGTCAATACAATTCAGTTTAATACTGTGGTCTGAACGTGTGTTAGAGTTGTAGATATATAGCAGGTCAAGTTTCTGTTAGGTGAAAACTTCTTTCGCTAAACTTCAGCTAGTCCTTTAAACCAATATTTTCTGGTTTTAGATATGTACTGTAGATTTAATCCAAGGCATGGACACTAAAATATTGCACCAGAGATTAACAAAAATACAGTAATTGTGTCTGCAGAGTTCTAGTTATCTAGCAACTTATCTGGACAGCGTAGTGATTAAACCTTAAATCTCGGAATGATTAAATAAGGGATATTGGTTGATATATTTATTAATATTGTTGAGCTAAGCTCATGTGTGCTAGGGTATTTTAATAAACCTGCTACCATTGATAAGTGACAATGGGCCCTATTTATAAAAAATCGTTATCGTTATCGTAAAATACCGATCGTTATTGTAAAATAACGACCGGGTTTTTACCGATAACGACCGTTATTTACCGATAACGACCGTTATTTACCGATATCGTTAAATACCGGTCGTTATCGGTAAATACCGGTCGCTATTTACCGATAACGGTCGTTATTTACCGATAACGGTCGTTATTTACCGATAACGGTCGTTATCGGTAAATAATGACCGTTATCGGTAAATAACGACCGTTATCGGTAAAACCCCGGTCGTTATTTTACGATAACGATCGGTATTTTACGATAACGATAGCGATTTTTTATAAATAGGGCCCAATGTGGGAAAGGGATGATTGACTATTAGGCAAACTCACAATAGGATCCTCTGCACTCGTCCACACGTGGGTGCTCACTCCTCTAGGTAATCCAACCCTTAGATGGATATATAGTACAAGAAACAGCAAGAAGCGAGGGTAGCACTCCAAATTAAACTTAGATTTATTGAAGACCACACAACATATCACAACGTTTCGGGGGCAAAGTTTCCCCCCAAAACGTTGTGATATGTTGTGTGGTCTTCATCAGGCGCCTGATGTCACTACTGACGTCAGACACAGCACCGTGGGATGCGGAAGAGAGAGGAAGAAATCGGCTGAAGGATTTCAAGTTAGTGACTCGAGTATAAGTCGAGGTAGGATTTTTAAGCTTTTTTTAAAGCCTAAAAACCTCGACTTATACTTGAGTATATACGGTACTCGTCAGGGCGCAACACACATTAGATACTCATAACTCCTTTAACTAACTTAATAATAATGAATATTTCTGGTTCCATGTTTGAATTTAGCCATTTGGTGTTTAAAAAATCAGGTTTGCACAGGGCCAGGTTTACCATTAGATGCAGTAGGCATGCAGTGTTCCCAGGGTTTTATTCCACCTTTCAAATCTCCAACTGATGGCAGTTGCTGTTCACAAATATCACCATAATTTATAGTGGATAATGTACCTCCTATTGTAAATTATAAGGATATTAGAAATCACAGAGGAGTTCCATGAACATATAAAAGGTGAGTTTATCCTATATAATAAAAGCCTAACTGCTGTGCCCACGGAGACAGAACAGCAATTAAACAGACCGCAGGTAAGGTTGCTTGAGACATGGGGAGCCCCTGAATTTGGGACAGAGGGGGGAGGGCTGTATTTGGGGCAGAGGGGGGGGCCCTGGTATTGGGGACGGGGGGGGTTGTATTTGGGACAGAGGAGATGACCTTGGGATTGGGATAGAGGAGGGCCCTAGATTTGGGACAGAGGGGGGACCCTGGATTTGGAACAGAGATGGTGACCCTGGATTTAGGACAGAGGGGGTGACCCTGGATTTTGGACAGAGGGGGGAACCTGGATTTGAGACAGAGGGGGGGGCTAGATTTGGGACAGAGGGGGACCCTAGATTTGGGAGGGGGGACCCAGAGGGGGAACCCTGCATTTGAGACAATTTGGGACAGAGGGGGGATCCTGGATTTGGGACAGAGGGGGGACTCTGGCCTTTGGACACTACGAGGGTACTCTGGCACTGGGACATGGAGGAGGGGGGCTATGGCCTTGGGACATGCAGGAGGGCGATGGCCTTGGGACACTACGAGGGTACTCTGGCACTGGGACATGGAGGAGGGGGGCTATGGCCTTGGGACATGCAGGAGGGCGATGGCCTTGGGACACTAAGGGGGCACTCTGGGATTCTAGCACCTGTTATTGTAACAGGCTTAATGTCTAGTATATGCATATATATAGACATAATTCTCTTTTATAAGTAAAAGAGTTCCACGCACTCTCAGATCTTGTGCAAAAAACTAAATTTTATTCAATGTGCAAAACACATAAGTAGCAACGTCAAGCCATGGCTTGATAAAGGTCCAAGAAGGGGGACGGAAACATTGCTACTTATGTGTTTTGCACATTGAATAAAATTTAGTTTTTTGCACAAGACCTGAGAGTGCCTGGAAATCTTTTACTTCGGCTTACACCTGGTACTGGTGTATAGGAGTATAGCTGAATAACTCCTAGCAAATATACAGGAAACCAGATATACACCGAACACAGGATTTATACTCCAATTTCTTTATTCAGTACATAGGTAGTGTACGTATATGCTGAATAAAGAAATTGGAGCATAAATCCTGTGCGGTGTATATCTGGTTTCCTATATATATGTAACACAATAAAAGTTTAATAACATTTGGAATATATATATATATATAAAATTCACAACTACCCAATAGATTTGAAATAAATAACCTAAAAGTGAAACATGCTCCTGTATAGATAGTTGTAATTTATCCCCCTATTGTTTTCCTTCAGCCTCCCACCACTACATGTACTTGCTGTCCATACATGACATCACTATCCCCCTAAAAGTAAAAATGTGAGTGGTTTGGGTGAGGGGTGTGGTTAAGGCAAGAGGGGTGTGTTTAAGTGGGCTACAGAGATGGAAATCTGTCTCTGGGTTGGCACAAAATATAAATCTGGTCTTTGCAGATAGGCAAATGCTAATATTTTTCAATCAACCTCAAAAAATATGTCGAGCCAATCTCATTTTGTACCTACATTTGTATAGTAAGGATTACCAGTGGCAACATGATAAATTGGTCTAAAGGTGTTATCCATGATTTTTTTTTAAAGGGCATGTCCACCCCCAAAACTAAAATTTAACCCACTACTGACCTCACTGATTAGTGTTCAAAAATCATTACCTTACTTCTCTGCTCAATATGATTCTCCTGCAGTGACTATTCAAAGTTCAGAAAAGTGAAGAGTAGGAGCTGTCTGTGTGTCTTCCGGTCCCTGCTACTTCCTTGTCCTCCTGAAGAACTCTGGCATGCCCAGGGACCCCACCTCCCTCTATCCCATCCTCCGGATCCATCTACTGTGTTTTCTCCTGCAGTGTAGTGGGGATTTGCTGTAGTGTAGGGACTGGTTAAAGGGTATGCCAGTCACTGAAGAAATATGGGCTTATATTAAAGTTCACAATGTAATTTACTTATATCTTATTTAGAAGGTATTGTTTTCCCGATACAGCTCCTGAAAGTGCAATTATCACTGGCACTCTCCCGTAGACCGTTCAGCCCAATAACTGAAAGTCCAACACAAGTTCTCGCCTGGGCATGCGCAGAATATGTTCAGTGCTTCGTCAGAAACCCTGATTCCCCTTTGGCAGAGAAAGCCAATGGGAATGTATGAGGTACACACACACACAATTTATATTTTATCTATAATTAGAAGTCATATATTTTATTTATGCATGGCAGGAACACTTGTTTACCTCTCCTTTGTCTCTGCCTGCACAGTCTATTTTACAACCGATCTGACCATTGAGGATCAGAGAGGAGACGTCACAGGGTCGAGTGGGCGTGGCCAGGACACATGGTAATAGCCTACACTCACTTCCTCAATGGCACTGGCAAGGACATGCCCCAAAAAACTTGTGGCACTTCTGGAGGCTGCTGCAAAGGTAAGGACAGGAATTTTTTTTTGAAAAAAGGTAGGAAAATTCCAGTGGGGATTTTTTTGACATGTTTTGCGCTTTGAGATCTGTAATTACATTTTATTTATAATGTAAATCCTGGGAAGCAGGCCTTGCTGTGTGAAAGGCGATTTTCTCATGCATGCGTTTGCCAAACTCACACTTAATACAGGTCTATAGAAGCACATGAAAAAAGCAGACACAAATCAATAGGCCATGCGATTTTTTAATGTGCATTTTTATACAAGCGGACACAAGCAAATGGCAAAAGCACATAGAAACGCACAGCGCTTTTTTGTGCATTGCAGTGTAGCCTCAGCCTAAAACAGTACAAAGAATTTGCCATACATCATAAAATATAGTCTGCACCTGGCTCCTGTATAATCTTTGTTCAACGGTGTATTCATTTCTCCACAGTCCAGCACACACACACACCACACTTTTTTTTTTATTAAAAAAAAATAGACAATTAAGCCCTCAAGATTATCCTGTGTTATGCAGACAAACACACATGCATCCATATACTTATCTATGCAGACACATCCATGCATGCACACACACAGACACACATCTAAACAGACACACACATGCATACAGACACATGTGCAGACACATACCCACACACATGCACACGTGCATACAGACACCAATGCAAGCACATACACACATGCATGCAGACACATACACACAAGCATGCAGACACACATACACACTTGCATGCATAAAGACACACTCTTACATATGCATGCAGACAGACACATATGCAGACATACACTCACATGGAACATACACACATGCATGCAGACATACACTCATGCATGCAGAAAGACACACATGCATGCAGACAGACACAACCACGCATGCAGGCAGACACACACACATGCATGCGCACACACACACACACACACACACACGCAGACACATACACATTTATGCAGACAGACACACAGGCATGCAGACACACATGTACCCACACATGCATGCAGACATACCACTGCATGCAGACATACACACACACATATGTAGCTGAAGGACATACATGCATGTGCATGCAGACAGATACTCCACCTCCCTCTCTCTGATGCTTCTTTGTCCAGGGCCATCTCTAGACTTTTTGGCACCTGAAAAATAATCCAAATGCTGCCCCCCTCGCCATGTCGCCGTAAGGGGTGTGGATTTATAATTGTAAGTGGGTGATGCTTTGTCCGGAAGTGGGGTATGGCTTGTCCAGAATTGGGAGGGGCTTTATGACGCAATGATTGGTAAATAATGCTCAACCTTCCATGTCGGCACCGCTAAGGTAACAGTGTGGTTTGGGCCACTCAGCGGGAGTGTGTCAGGGAACTGCTATCTGCAGTAACGGATCCCGTTTACGTGCGTGTATAGCTCTGCGCATGCACAGAAGCCAAGGGACACACACAGAGGCACAGACTCAGCACTTTTATTATACACAGTAGGATTGTACTGGTTAATTTCTACGACGGCTGGCAACATTTTTATAGAGCTTTTAGCACATCTATATTTTCTAGAAGATAGTTGTTTGTTTACATTTTACAAAGTTGAAGGCATAATGGATGAGGTAGAAGTTTCAGTGTCTTTGTTACTTACAGTATACTACAATGAAATACTTGAAAAACAGCTACAAAAAAGCTCTTTCTTTGGGATTTTTAAACAAAATGAATGAAACCTGTTGGCACATTTCGAACTGTGTTGAAACCATGCCAATAAGGAAATCATGTTATTCGTTTGGGATGTTTTATTTAACATTTTATTTTATATTACAACTACACTGAAACCTTAATTGAGTGTTTGAAGAGGAATCAGATACCCATCATTTTTGATTCAAAGATCTACGGCTTACAACTTAGCAGGAAATTGAAAGAAAATAAACATTCATTTCTGTACTTTCTTTGCCTGGATTCCTTCTGTAAAATGTAACCATGCTACTGGCTGTGTGTATTTCCTGAGTTTAGTGCATATTTCACGCTGCTTGATCATGTGATTTTTCATATTTGCAAGTTCTTTTTTAAAATGTTTGGATCCTCAAACAAAAAAGGAACCACCTACAGTTATTGCCATTACATGTTAGACACTCCCTTCCAGTTTCCTGTGGTTATCTTTTTAATTCTTTTTAAGTCTTCTTTTTAAAACTGTACTGTGTGTAATGATACAATATATATATATATATATATATATATATATATTTTTTTTTTTTTTTGTAGATATATTGTAACATTGCTAAAGTGTTGACCAGCCTGATGAACTGCTTGAATAACTGTTGAATAAAACTCATATTATAAAAAGAAAGAATGATCTAAATGTTTACAGAAAACTGTACAATTATAATGGCTGGCCACATTCACAATAACATCAAAACCTTTCTTTAAATGCCACAATCCCAAAATTTAAGAATTAAACTTGTAGGTTCTTTTATTAATTGTTCAGCTGCTCAAATGTAAACTCCCACAATCATTGCCTCAACTTGTTTGACAGTCCGTTTCAGATTCCTCTACTTATTTACATGTCTTCTTTTAGCCTAAATACTCGTTTAAAAACAATTATATATATTATTATAGAAACATCAAAAGATAATCAATGCACATTCCTAGGCCCCATACATATCATATTATCTGCAAACTGGCATCAGGACCGCCATCAGACTTTTCTAGGCCTTATTTCTGGACCCCCCATTACACACACCTACTTAGACATGTAACACACAGACTAGAACACATTGTAAACACACTTTAGTACAAACATATACAATAACATTTATATTACACTAAATAGTTGGAACACAGAGTTTGTGCCAATGAATTTACCAGTGTCTAACCATTTGGAACACGGACACTGATACAATCATTGGCAACTAATATGATAAATGGTTATCACACACAGCGCCGCTCCTACCATGACGCAAGTTGAAACCGTTGCTCATGGCGGCATGTAAGTGTTTTTTTTTTGTTTGTAAAAAGGCGGCATTTCCCCCCGGCTGCCTCGAGGTTGTGAGCGGGACTTAGCAGCGCCGGAAGAGTTTTTGAGCCGAAACTCAGTCGATTAAAGTAAGAGAATTGTTTTTTTTTTTACAAACTTCACTTGACGCCTAAATTATTTTATTCTTCTAAACTCCTTCCTGACAATAAACAGCAGGGTCGGACTGGCTGGCTACAGGGGGGTGGTAGGTAGAGAGATAGATAAACAGACAGAGATAGATGACAGAAAAGTAGGTAGATAGATGGAGTGATAGATAGATAGACAGACAGAGATAGGTAGGTAGATAAATTGCAGAGCTAGATAGATAATAGCGATAGATAGATAGATAATAGCGATAGATAGATAGCAGAGATAGATAGATAGATAGCAGATAGATAAATATCACAGATAGATAGATAGATGATAGGTAGATAGATAGATAGCAGAGATAGATAGATAAATATCACAGATAGATAGATAGATGATAGGTAGATAGATAGCAGAGATAGATAGATAAATATCACAGATAGATAGATAGCAGAGATAGATAGATAATAGAGATAGATAAATAGCACAGATAGATAGAAGAGATAGATAGATAGCAGAGATAGATAGATAGATAATATAGATAGATAGATAAATATCAGAGATAGATTGCAGAGATAAATATCAGAGATAGATAGCAGAGATTGATAATAGATAATAGCGATAGATAGATAGATAGATAGATAGATAGATAGATAGATAGATAGATAGATAGATAAATAGCAGAGATTGATAATAGATAATAGCGATAGATAGATAGATAGATAGATAGATAGCAGAGATAGATAAATATCAGAGATAGATAGATAGCAGAGATAGATGAATAGCAGAGATAGATAGATTAGATAGAAAGCAGAGATAGATAAATGTATAGATAGCAGAGATAGATAGATAGATAGATAGATAGATAGATAGATAGATAGATAGCAGTCATAGATAGATAACAGTGATAAATAGATAGCAGAGATAGATAAATAGCAGAGATAGATAGATAGATAGATAGCAGAGATAGATAGATAGCAGATATAGATAAATATCAGAGATAGATAGATAGCAGAGATAGATAAATATCAGAGATAGATAAATATCAGAGATACATAGCAGAGATAGATAAATATCAGAGATAGATACATAGCAGAGATAGAGAGGTAGGTAGGTAGATAGAAAGATGATGATGATTAGATAGTAGTAGCTAGATAGATAATAGAGTGATAGTATAGATAGATAGATTAGATAGATAGTATAGATATAGACAGACAGACAGAGATAGATAGATAGCAGAGCTAGATATATAGCAGCAAGATAGATAGATAGTTTGCACAGATAGATAGCAAAGATAGATAGCAGAGATAGATAGATTAGATAGATATATTGCAGAGTAAATAGATAATAGAGATAGATAGATAAATTCAGAACAGATAGAGAGATGATAGATAGATATAGATAATAGATAGAAGATAGATAGATATTATAGATAGAACAGATAGCAGAGATAGATAGATAGAGATAGATAGATAGCAGAGATAGATAGATAGATAGCAGAGATAGATAAATATCAGAGATAGATAGATAGCAGAGATAAATAGATAGATAGATAGATAGATAGCAGAGATAGATAGATAGCAGATAGATAGATAGCAGAGATAGATAGCAGAGATAGATAAGCAGAGATAGATAAATATATAGATAGCAGAAATAGATAGGTACATAGCGACATAGATAGATAATAGTGATAGATAGATAGATAGATAGATAGATAGATGATAGCAGAGATATATAAATAGCAGAGATACATGATAGACTATAGAAGTGATAGATAGATAGCAGAGATAGATGATAGCAGAGATAGATAAATATCAGAGATAGATAATGAGATAGATAGATAGCAGAGATAGATAAATATCAGAGATAGATAGATAGCAGAGATAGATAGCAGAGAGATAGATAGATAATATAGATAGATATATAGCAGAGATAGAGAGATAGGTAGTTATAGAAAGATGATAGATAGATTAGATAGTAGTAGCTAGATAGATAGATGGAGTGATAGATATATGGACAGACAGACAGAGATAGATAGCAGAGATAGATAGATAGATAGATAGCAGAGATAGATAGATAGTTAGACAGACATAGATAGCAGAGATAGTAGATAATATATAGATGATAGATAGATAGATAGATAGATGGATAGCAGAGATAGATGGATAGCAGACATAGATGGATAGCAGAGATAGTGGATAGCAGAGATAATAGATCATAGAGATAGATAGATAAATATCAGAGACAGATAGAAGAGATAGATAGATAGAATAGATAGATAGATAGATAGATAATATAGATGACAGATAGCAGAGATAGATAGATAATATAGATAGACAGATAGCAGAGTAGATAATATCAGAGATAGATAGATAGCAGAGATAGATAGCAGAGAGATAGATAGATAATATAGATAGATAGATAGATAGATAGATAGATAGCAGAGATAGAATAGGAGGTAGGTGTAATAGAAAGATGATAGATAGATAGATAATTAGATAGTAGTAGCTAGATAGATAGATGGAGTGATAGATAGATATATGAGAAGTAGATGGACAGACAGACAGAGATAGATAGCAGAGATAGATAGATAGATAGACAGACAGATAGCAGAGATAGATAGATAGCAGAGATAGATGGATGCAGAGATAGATGGATACAAGATAGATAGATATAGAGATAGATAGATAATATCAGATACAGTAGAAGAGATAGATAGATAGATAGAAGCAGAGATAGATAGATAGATAGATAGACAGATAGCAGAGAGATAGACAGATAGAAGAGATAGATAGATAAGCAGAGGTAGATAGATAAGATAGATAGATAGATAGCAGAGACAGATGGAGAGCAGAGATAGATAGATAGATTATATAGATAGCAGAGATATAGATAGATAATAGATAGATAGATAGCAGAGATAGAGGTAGGTAGGTAGATAGAAATGATATAGATAGATGAAGATAGATAGATAGATAGATAGATAGATAGATAGATAGATAGATAGATAGCAGAGATAGATAAAGCAGAGATAGATAGATAGATAGATAGATAGATAGATAGATAGATAGATAAGATAAGATAAGTATGATAGATAGAAAGCAGAGAGATAAATAGCAGATATAGATGGATAGATAATATAGATAGCAGAGATAGATAGATAGATAGATGGATGTATAGATAGATAGATAGATAGCAGAGATAGGTGGATAGCAGAATGGATAAGATAGATAGATAGATAGATAGATAGATAGATGCAGAGATATATAAATCTCAGATAGATATATAGATAGCAAATAGATAGATAATAGCAATAGATAGATATATAGATAGATAGATAGATAGATAGCAGAGATAGATAAATGCAGATAGATAGATAGATAGATAAATATAGATAGATAGATAGATAGATAGATAGATAACAGAGATAGATAGATAGATAGATAGATAACAGAGATAGATACGTATATAGATAGATGCAGAGATAGATAAATAATCTATATAATTATATATAATCTTTATATAAATATATAATCTAGATAATAGTTAAGGCCGCTGAAAGAGTCTACCTTGACGTGGTAGCAGGGCTTACAAATCTTTTGGCCAACATCTTTATTCTACAGAGTATGGTAGGCTTTCTATTTTTCTAAAATAGAGAAGCGTATAAATAACCATTTTCAAAAAAGTAAGAAATTTGCCACGCCCCACACACCAAGCCACACCCACAAGACTAAACCCCCCCACATATAACCACACCCACTTTGTTTGCCGCGGCGGCGCGCTATGCGCGCCGCTCATACTGGGGGGGCATTCAAAAGTATTTTCAGGTGCCAAAAACCCTAGGGACACCCCTGATCACACAGACACCTTGACAGTGCACTGCTACTGAAAACTGTCATCCAGGGAGGTGGGAATAAAGTTTCCTACCTCCCTGGGATAGTCAACCTCATAGGAAGATTAAAAAGTAAAGGCATCTCACAAAATTAAAATAGTGACAGCTGGACATAAAATTAGGATAGTCTGTAAAGGCACAGTGAGAAAACAGACAGTAAAGAGAGACAAGTATAGAGAGAGACAATGGTAAATGACCCATATATAGAGAACAGACAGTAAAGGTCCCATATATAGAGAACAAACTGTCCCATACTGAAAGTGCACTGTTTATATTTATAGACCATATCAGAACATGTTTGTCCCTTTTACAATTTTACTTCTTTAAATGCATTTAAATTATATTTAATTTTATATATTCCTCTATTTGATTCCTCTAGAATGATGTCTTTAGCTCAGTGATGCCAAACTCGAGGCCCACCCCACGACATTGTAATAATATGCTGCTGCCAATTTGAAATAAAACAAAGGGGAAGCTGATAAACTGTTCAGATGCTAAACTGAGGAATTCTTGAAGTGTGAAAAATATTGAAAATTAAATGAGCACATCTTCCCATACACCAGGAACTGGACACTGCTGTGAGGCGGTGTGGACCAAAATCGGTCAGTGAGCACAACGTAAGTGTAATAGAAGCGTGGAAATAATGTAGATCCTGGGTTGAGGAGCTAGCTATTCAGAGGAGGGGTGGGTGTTTTATCTCTAGTTTTTCTGACAGCCCTCCCCTAACAACTCATGTCATCAAATATCTGGCAGCAGCAGAAGAGCAAAATACAGTTCTGACAATAAGATCCTTCCCCCTCCAAATATACAGAGCAGCACATTACATGGCAGGAATTTACACTCCTTACCCCCTTAATATGCTATGACAATGTGGGGAAGAGAAAGATTGCGCACAGCCCTTTACTCCCCCATATTTACAGCAGCAAGGAACTCCATGCAGACAGGAAGTGGGAGACTGAAGGGTCATGTGACATCTCTCACTGAAAGGACAACTCCACCCTCATAATACTGTGTTTTAGAAAGAATGACCTCTTATGTTGATATGCAACTTTGTCCTCTAAATTCAAAACTGTATGCCTGCTATGCTTCTAGATGCCTCATGAAAACTGAGCAATTTAGAAACCTGTACTGATCCTGGGCATGCTCAGAAGACAGTGGATTAACATTCAGTCATTGGCTGTGATGTCAACTGTCAAATCCATAACTGACAGTTGGTAACTAGAAGAACCAGGAAGCAGAAACAGGGACAACAGGTCATTGTGCAGGATTCCAGGTTAGAATTATATATTTCAGATTTCAAACTGTTGCAGGTTAGGGTTTTGGGGGTGATTTACCTGTATATAAGTTTTCATTTGGGGGCACTTGAAGCATGAAGGCTTCCATTATTAGTGCCTTCTAAGAACAGAGCTCCAGTGTTGTGCACTATAGCAGGAAAACAGATTAAAAAAAACACCCAAAAACTAGCACCTTTGCATAATTCTCTGGGCCCCTGGCAAGTCCGGGGCCCCATACAGGAGTACCTTCTTTGTTTATAATTTATAAACAAAGGAGCTTTAGTATACATTACTGTGATCACATTAAAAGCCTTTAGAGTGAAAGTTGAGTGGAAAATATCTATTTTTAAAATTCTTAATTAAAGGGCATTCCACCTAAAAATTATTTTTGATATGCTGCTCCCCCATGTCTGGTAGCCCCAACCGCATGGTTAGTATTTTCCAAAAGCTCCCCAAACTCCCCCCTTACTTACCTCCCCTCGTTCCTCCTCCGCTGCACTGCCGCCCTCTGCTTGCGAGAATGCAAGCAGAGGGGCGGGACCGGCAGTCGCGTCTGTGATTGGCTGAGCGGCAGCCAATCACGGACGCGGCTGCAGTCATTCAGTGCAGCGGAGGAAAGAGAGGTAGTAAGAGTTTGGGGAGCTTTTGGAAAATACTAACCATGCGTTGGGGCTACCAGACATGGGGGAGCAGCATATTAAAGGGTTTACCTAGGGGGAGGGATAGTGGAACAGGAGGGAGAGGGAAGAGAGGGAGGGGAGGGAGGGGAGGAGGGGAGAAGGGCTGCAGTACGCGATGACAAATATCTACCGGAGGCAAGGTCAGGCAGAGCCCTGCTAGCCTCCTGGTGGACATTTTTTTGGGGGATTTTAGGGGGGGTCTACAGGAGAACCCTATGGAGCTGGGATGTGAGGTAAGGATTACACTACACTACATGGTGGGGCCATTACTGGGGGGGATTATAGTTTTGGGGGTGGACATGCCCTTTAATATTATGCAAACTTAGTTATTCTACACATTATCTTCCATTTTGAATAATCAGTTGGATTTATACCCCTTGCTATTCCCTGCTGTTGACATTAGTGAGTAGAGAAGACCGAACTTCCTAAAGTTCGTTTTGATCCGCTGAACTTTGGAAAAGGTTCGATAGTTTTGAAAACTAACCCATTAAAGTCAATGGGGACAAAAAGTTCAGATTAAATACAGTCATAATAGCAATGGTAACTTACTATAAATGGCTCTAAGATCGGGCAATTGTCAGGCTTCCGCATTGAATTTTCAAAAGGTTACCAAAATCGAGCACTACAATTGAGGGTTACCGAACGCTACATTCGAGGGTTACCGAAATTTAAATGCTACATTCGAAGGGTTACCAAAATTGGGTGCTACATTTGAGGATTCCCGAAATTGAACACTAAAGTCGAAGGTTACCGAATCGAGCAATACATTTGAGGGTTATCGAACACCGCATTCTAGGATTATGGAGCGCTAAGTCTAAGTCGAGGGATATCATTTTGAATGTTTGAAAATTATAGAAAATTCAAACATTTTTTTAAGTCGAGGGATATCATTTTGAATGTTTGAAAATTATAGAAAATTCAATAATTATCGAAAGTTTGGAAATTTGAAATCCGTAATAGTTTAAAAAGTTTGGGTCCGTTTGAAATGTTAAAGTTCAGCTTAAACTCAGGTTTCAGTTCAGTTCTAGTCCATCTCTATTAGTAAGCTGACATTTTAGGTTCTGTAACGGTCCTTCTTCTTCCCAGAATGCACACTACCTTGGAATATTCCTAACAGTAATTTCTACGGATTGGCTGTTGGATGGGTCAAACGTGCTCAGATCTCTACTCAGCAACTGAATCAACCCAGGCCCTGGGTCAAGGGCAAGACCGTAACGGTCTCTAATAGGAGTCCAGCAAACAGTAAGTTAGTATTTTGGAAGCATTTATTTATACACAGACAAAATGCTGAAGTTTGCAGATAATATAATATTTTATGGGGCCTGGGAATGTGCATTGATTTTCTTTTTTACCTTTCTATAAATGATTGACCAGATCAGTAGAAATTCTGCAAAATGTAATTGTAATTTAGCTACAGGAGCACTCCCACAGTATTTTTATATACTATTTCCCCATATCTAAATACATATCTAAATAGGAACTAGAAAGGGAAAAATTAAGTATAAACGTTGAGTCTGGTTTAAAGAGTACAATTTGATAGGCAATGTGTTTCTGTGCTGCAGGTATGGCAAAGAAAGAGGACATTTAAATTTCATAACGCATTTTGATTAAATACATATGTGTATGGTTGCCATAGAAACAGAAAAGTGGGTTGGATGTTGGAGTGTATCATTAGGTGTTCCCATGAGGCTGCATCCGGTATCAGAATTGAAGAAAATAAGGAGGAAATTCCGGGAGAAGGGAATATTCGGTTCCAGAAACTCGCGCCGGTTATGCAGATCGGAAGGTAGTGTCTGTCTTCTTATTTTCTTTAATTCTGATACCGGATGGAGCCTCCCAGTTGGTCGCTGCTTTGGAGGGTTGGAATACCGGGATAGCTTATACATCTCATCGGAGCGGCTCGTCTTGCTTGTGGTCGGGGACTATCTATTTGGCCACGCTGGGCATAAAATTGACCGGATATCCATACTGTTGAGCTCAACTGGGTGAGATCATTCTTTGTGGTGTACTATTTAGACTTTTTTTGGATTTGGTATCATAGTCCAAGTGACTTAGCATCAGACAGTAGGAGATTACAGGTCTATATGCAATATATACATGAAAAACTCGTATTCACAGTGGGTTTATATTGGAGAGACACTACCCTGGCTGCTATTTTAATGGTGTGCATTTTTTTATATATTTGTGAGCTTTTTTACAGCTTTGAATATTTTGTAATAAATGTATGCATATGCACTTTAAACTACACTCGGTTATTTGCTATCCATAGTGGCCCACCATACAGTCACTTACTGTTTTGGGGGCATGCCTTTGGACTTTATGTCCTCAGTCTTACCAGGTTCTGCTCTGACCATCTGGCCGGTTATTTGTTTTTGTATGGTAGGGGTTATGTTTTTGCATTTTAGATGATTTAGATATGTTTCCCATGGAAAAGGGTTGGGAAGATACTAGCAGCAGCACGCAACAAGAGTGAAATCCTATTTGAGGACAACAAAATCTCAATCTTCCAGGATATATCTCCTACTACGCTAGCAAGACGAAGAGATTTAAAACCCGTTACTGAACAACTAACAGCTCATAAAATTGAATATCGCTGGGGATTCCCATTCAAACTGATAGTGATGAAAAATGGGAGACAAATCACCTTAACACATCGAGACGGATCCGACGAATTCCTACGCAGATTGGATTTACCCCCAATCCAAAGGAATAACACTTCAATCCAACCGGACCGCAAAACCCCCCCACCTCTATTATGGCAATCTACTTCTCCAAAACAAAAAAGGGACACAAAACACAGGCTGAATCAAATGGATGCCTAACTCACCTCACAGGTAACAAAACACCAGGACATGAACTCTACTACTACTACTACTACTACTGTGAGTATACAAACCTACCTTTCATTTTTCACAGAACTTAATCCTCAACCCAAAAAAGTATGGACACGAACATTCCCTCCCCCCCGCCCACTAATCAAAATACCGTATATACTCGAGTATAAACCGTCCCGAGTATAAACCGAGGTACCTAGTTTTACCTAAAAAAGGAGAAAAAAGTGATTGACTCGAGTATAAACCGAGGGTAGAAATTATGACCACTACTGCCTTCTGATTCTGTATTGTTTTGAGGCTTTAGTTGCCCTTTAAATGGACAGCAGAATTCCCATACATTAATCCCATACTGGATTTGGTTATTATTGTATGAGAATTCTGCTGTCCATTGAAAAGGCAAATAAAGCCTAATTCCTTGGCACCCCAGATGTTTGCAAACTACAACTCCCAGCATGCTTTGGTTACTGGGAGTTGTAGTTTCTAAACACAAGGAGTGGCAAGTTCAACATATGTTACTGTAATAAAATACATTTCTTTCTTACTTCTGCCATGAGTAATATTCTATAAAAAAACAGTAAACACAGAAAATACAATTCATAAACTATCCCTCACCCACCCCCTCCTCCCTCCATCCACTGTACACTGGACTTATTACGGTAGTCCACCCCTAAACCCCCCATACACAATTGGATCCTTACTGGCTGAGGACTGAGACGAGGACTGAGCAGAGGGCTGAGCGGATCTTGTTACTTGACGGCTCCTCCATGACCAGCTCCAGTGAGAAGGTGCTGACAAAAGCAGGACGTGCAGGCTCCTCCATGACCAGCTCCAGTGGGAAGGCGCTAACTAAAGCAGGACGTGCAGGTTATGCGGGACGTGCGTAACTTACGTGCCCGACGTGCCTGCGCGTACTGACAGCGTCTCTGACTGCTCCGGTCTCCCCTTCGCTCTCCTCGCTGAATGGTGCTTCCGATCTGCAACAGGTAGGCTTGGCAAATTTTTTCTGACCCGAGTATAAACCGAGGCCAGGTTTTTAAGGTACTTTTAAAACCTTAAAACCTCGGTTTATACTCGAGTATATACGGTATCTCCAGAACCTAACATCTGGAGAAAAATGTTCTGGTACCACTACCCAAAAAAAAACAACACAACACCCTTGTGGTGCAGCGAGACCTGCCGACCACCTGATGGTGTTACAGGACATAGAAATCCCCCCCAACAAGATATCCTACGGCAAGGATATCAAGAGCCCAAAGGGCTCCACCCCACCAAACATTAGGGCCTCAGAACCTCTGAAGCCTTCCAGGGTCACCCTACAAAATGACCCCATCACCCAATCTATTACGCAACTAAATGTACTGTTATACATGCTTTTGGTAATAAACTACCAGATAAAAATGTTTATGATAAAACCACCTTTGGAAAAAATGTCTATGAAGATAAAGTGTTTAACGAAATTGTTTTTGACAATGATAGATCAGGAAAAAATGTTTATGTTAAAAATGTTAAAGTTGTTAAGATATTATTATAAACTGTTTACTAATGTTATTAAAATGCTCAATATTATTATTACAATAACTTGTAGAGAAACTAACCAACCTTCTTTCTTTCTTTCTTATTCTTCCCTTCTCTATCCTTTCCTTCCCACATCTCAAATGGACCTGCTCCAGAGTATATTAACAATCCAAATGTACTTCTCACCAGGGATGTCGAAATACACTAGCTATCCACAAACCCGCCCCAATGACACATAAACTTACAATAACATCTCATAATGTACATGGACTAAATAGCCCTAACAAGCAGAAAATGGCACTCCAGTTCTATACAAAGCAACAATCAGACATAATCTTTATGCTGGAAACCCATTTTAAACGAAACTACGAACCTAAATATTGGGGGAGAAAATATTCCCAAATATACTATGCCTCTGCTAGAGAAAAAAAAAAGGGTGTAGCAATATTGATCCATAAAAATCGCCCCTTTAAGACTGGAAAAATTTACAGAGACCCAGAAGGCAGATTTTTAATCCTCACAGGACATATTCTCACTCTAAAAGTGACCTTCATCAATGTATATGCACCAAACAGTGGGCTAGGGCAATTTTTGACATCTCTGGTGGACAAAATGTTAAACTATGAAACAGGACAACTAATTATTGCAGGTGATTTCAATGCTCCTCGAGACAAAACAGCCGACTCCTCAAACCCATCCAACACAACAACCAAACCCACACTAAACAAACCACTAACGACATTCCTCAAGACACTCAATCTGCACGACATATGGAGACTACAACACCCCCACGACAAAGCGTATACATTTTACTCCAACCCCCATAAATCATTTTCACGCATTGACTATATATTCTTTTCTTCTTATTTTCTAACAAGAACACTCTCCTCCACAATAGGAGATATCCTATGGTCAGACCATGCACACATTACTATAACAATAAAGGACATAGGGCTGACCCCAACATACTACACATGAAGACTTAACGAATCACTGATAACAGACCCAGGAATACAAAACACAGTAAAAAAAGATATAGCTCAATACTTTGAGGAAAACACATCAGAAGACATATCTTCTTCAGTACTATGGGCACATAGTGGCACAAAGCCACTCTTAGAGGTAGGCTAATACAAATAGCAACCCAACAAAAGAAAGTTTGAAACAGACAAATAGAAGAACTATCAACACAAATTAAAATTGCTGAAAACGATCTACAAAGAGAATACACAAAAGATAAAGAAAGTCAATTCCTCAAGCTCAAGCAACAACTATGTACAATACTCTCAGAAACAGCAGACAAGGCCCTAAGATTCACAGGATACAAATTTTACTCACAAAGCAACAAACAAAACACACTACTAGCCCGAAAACTGAAAAACACTATGTTAAAGAACACACTCCTCCCACTACGCAACACCATGGGAACTCTGATACATGACCCAGACAAGATAGCCCAGCAATTTGGAAAATATTATGCCACACTATACGGAGGCAATACAACAAACCCAAATATAGCCACTCTAAAATCCAACACTATCTCCAGACCGCAAATCTTCCTACATTAACATCACAAGAACTGACATCTATCAACTTACCTATAACACCAGAAGAAATACTAGTAGCCATTAAATCATTCCCAACACGTAAATCTCCTGGACCAGATGGCTATACAACGGCATATTACAAACTATTCCGCACGGAACTATCCCCCCATTTAACACAACTATTCAACAACATCATGTCGGGAAAAGACTCATTCACACCAGATATGCTAACAACACATATAGTGGTAATACCAAAAGAAGACAGGGACACCACACAATGTCAAAATTACCGACCAATCTCACTCATAAATACGGATGTCAAAATATTCGCCAAAACTCTCGCCAATAGACTTAACAAATTCCTCACAAAATTAATACACCCCGATCAGACAGGATTTATTCCATTTAGACAAGGAACAGACAATATGAGACGATCACTGACCCTACTCAACACAGCAAAAATAAAGAACATCCCATCTGTCTTTCTCTCTCTGGACATCGAAAAAGCCTTCGATAGGGTGGCATGGCCATATATGTTTGCCACATTAGATAAATTTAATATCCGAGGCCCCTTTCAAAAAGCAATACAAGCATTATATCAATCCCCAACAGCCCAGGTAGCAAATATGGGATATTATTCCCAAACAATAGCAATACATAATGGCACGAGACAGGGCTGCCCACTATCCCCACTAATATTCCCCTCTGCATTGAACCGTTAGCAGAACAAATAAGACAATCCCCCGATATTAAAGGGATACAACTAGGAACCTTAGAAGCCAAAATAGCCTTATTTGCCGACGACACTCTATTGTCAATCACACAACCACATATCTCAATACCAGTCCTATACAAACATCTAAACAATTTCGGCGACTTATCAGGCTTTAAAGTGAACACCCAAAAAACAATAGCATACCCCATCCATTTATCTCAAACAGCCAGACTACAGCTGGAAAAGACATTCAAATTCAAAGTAGCCCAAAAATCTTTTAAATATCTAGGCATACAACTCAGTGACACCCCAGAAATGGTATACACACAAAACTCCACACTTAAAAATATGCTTAGAAAATGGACACCCTACAAACTATCCCTTATTGGCCGAATAGCAGCAGTACGAATGACACTATTACCAAAAATCTTATATCTATTCAGATCTCTACCCATTACACCGATAAAAAAACAATTAAATGAACTACAAAGGGAAATCACCAAATTTATCTGGCAAAGGAAATCCCCCCAAATAAACAAAACAATATTAGCTAGATCACATAACCAGGGAGGATTTGGACTACCCAGCCTAGAACACTACTTTAGAGCCGCCAGAATAGCACAAACACTGAGCTGGATCACGGGTCCACACTCAGCAAAATGGGCCCAACTAGAAAATACAGAAATTTCCCCTCTATCTACATACAGCATCCTATGGACCCCTCCAACACTAAGACACAAACAACCCTATAACCAACCCATATATTAAACACTCCATAGAAATGTGGGACAGATACATAAGACAAACCAACATCATACAATCCCACTTTCTATATACCCCTCTCATGGACAACCCAGCATTCCCTCCAGGAATGGACAATACATTCAAACTCTACTGGAACACCAGAGGCATCGATACAATAAGAGATATATATAGCAATACATCAGGCATACTCCCATGGCAAGAAGCCAAACAAAAATTTAAATTACAACCAGAACGATGGCTTCAATACAACCAAATCATACATTTTATCACAAATACAACAACTAAAGAACTTTCTCCCAGAGCCTCCCTTTTTCAACAAAAATGTCTAAAAAAACCAAGGGGCCCTAAACTGATATCCAATCTATACAATATACTATGGTACTCTACACAACCAAATAAAACAAGAGGAATGATCAAATGGGAACAACAACTGGGGACGGCAATGTCGGAGGAGCAATGGAATCAAATATTCTTGTATTCGTATAGATGCTCAATTAATGTTTTAGTAAAGGAGAAATCCTATAAAATATTACATGGTTGGTATAAGTCACCTCTAATACTCCACAAAATATTGAAAACCTACTCCCCCCAATGCTACACAGGATGCGGAGAAGAAGCTGATCTCACGCACTGCTGGTGGTCCTGTCCAGATATCAGAAAATACTGGGAAAACTGACGGATCTGGCTGGAAAGACAACTGAACATTCCAATAATATTAACCCCCTGGATTGCATTGTTTAACCTACCCCACGAACAACTCCTACCCAACCAAAACGCCTTCCTGCACCAGATATGCGCAGCAGCACGATGTACACTAGCACAACATTGGAAAGGCCCTACTCCAACCATGGACCAAATCCTTAACAGAGTATGGTGGATATATAGAAATGAACAGATACGCTACTCATTAGAAAACAAACTTCTAAAATTCTACTCGATATGGAAACCCTGGACAACCTTAATGAACATTACAATTTAAAACCTAAATAAGAAAATGAACGCATACCACCCCTCCCTTCTCTCCTCCCTTTCTTTTTTTTTCCCTTTCTCTCTTTTATTCTTCACTTTAAAGGTAATGTTATAGAATAAAAAAAAAAAAAAAATGTTTAAAAACTAAATAAGTATAAACAATTGACATAATACTACAAAAACAAATAGAAAAACTGTATAATCTATTTTTGACACCTTATCAATAAAAATCTATTGAACAAAAGGAAAAGGGATGGGAAGGTTGGGTTGTGAAAATGTATCAGTTGGTTTGAGTATGGCACCTTTGTCTGTGTGGAATTAGGGGATATGTTTTTGCATTTTAGACTTAGTAAACTTTTTTGATGGTTTAGATATGGTTGCCATGGAAATGTAATGGTAGGTTGTGTGGGTGCATCAGTAGGGGTGTGTAGTGTGTATTTGTGTCTGTGTGGTGTTAGAGAGTAGGTTTTTGAATTTTAGATCATTAAACTAACTTTTTGTGTGATTTAGGTATGGTTGCCATAAAAATGCCATTTATATTGTATAAATATATTTATAAGCTCATAGGGGAATACACTGAGTTTTTAGGAGATACTATTAAGGTGGGGTATATAACACTATTACACATAGGAAAGGTCTATATGTATGTGTGTAATTATCACTATTTAATTAAAATCGTCATAACAAATTACGCTATACAAAGTATAGCACGTCTACTGACTTATATTTTAATTACAAAACAAATGATAGACAATTAAAAAAGTATAGTACTAATAGTGAGTTATATTTTGTATATAATTTTAACAAATTATATACAATTAAAAAACGATACTTACTGACCCAGCACCCCTATGCTACAAAACAAAAGTCAAAATGAAAGGTTTAGCCACATCTCTAAGACTGCTAAAGAGTGTCCATATGGACACTAATGTCATGTCATTGTAATGTAATGTAAGTAACATCAAATAATTTTAAATTTTAAAGCACGTGTCACTGTTAACAAATAAAAAAAAACAACGTTATCTATACTACAGGCATTGTATAAGAGCGATCAAGAGCTTTTTTTAACTTGTAGTATAGGATACTCATGTTATCGTAAACATGCATGTGAGCTTACGTGCGAGTGTTATAGGCATTTCACACCTACCCACTATATAGCGTGATGATTTTAGTTGTTGTGGAAACTGTGTTTCTCAACTGCTGATTCCCAAAATATAGATTTTTAATCAGCGTGCTGCGGTGCCGTACTTTTTGAGGTATGTTAAGCTAATAGTTTCTATCTATCTATCTATCTATCTATCTATCTATCTATCTATCTATCTATATATCCCTTATATTATATAAATAAATTTATATTTTTACGGAGATTTCATTGAGTTTTTAGGAGCAACTAACTAGGTGGGGGTATATAGAATTATTACACATAGGAAAGGTCCATATGTATGTGTGTAATTAGCACTATTTAATTAAAATCACCATAAGAAATAACACCATACAAAGTATAGTATTACTACCTACTACTGAATTACAAAACAATTTATATACAATTAATAAAATAAACTTACTTTACTGGACACCCCTAAGTTTGAATGGAAAACTCAAAATGATAGGTTAAGACACACCTCCAGGGTTTCTACAGGGTCTCCATGTAGACACTAAAAGGAAGTGGAATTTTACTAACATCCAATGAGAGGTTCTGATCTTCCACTGTTAGCAAATCGAAAAATTCTCTTAGGCACGGTCCATGACAAGACAGGAAGTGTAAGGAAGTTCCTATATTACACCCAGTTATGTGCTGTTTGTAAAACATGTGACAGTCTTAGCCAATTAGAAAATTCTTCAGACTCTCACATTTACTCCCCTTCCCCTCTTAATAGAAAGTAATGAGACAATCCAGTCTCTGTTTGCTAGACAGGAAGTGTCTGTTTATGATTAAATGACTTTGCATGTCTCTGAAACTACCCAGCATTCTTAGAGAAATGGGCAGTTTTTACCCCAATATTAATATATTAAACATGAGGCTGTCTGGTACCTTCAGTTATAAGAAGGCTCTACTTCATTTTATACCCTGTGGGGAGCTTTTAGCTCCTTTATCCAAACCTCTCCATAACTTGTCAAGCTAATCAGAATCCTGTGTTTCCTAACCCTTTATGACTGTAAATCTGGAACTTGCTGTGGTGATTACCAATAAGTATGACCCAAGCATGTTATTCTGGATCCTGTATAGGGTCTCAGGATGTCCAATGGAGCTGTTCAGATTGAATTGCACATTGTGGCAGGATTGCCTGGATCTGTGTTCAGATCTGCAGGTTAATACCATTTTGTCTGGATACATATAATACATGTGTCCCAACTGAGCATCTGCTTTGTGTGAGAGCCCTGCCAGGACAGATGACTGTTGGTCACAGTAACAGTGGCTGCAGCATGTGGTCTCATAGGGAACTGCATGATTGGCCATGATTTACTAACTGACCCATTTGTCTGATACGGACGACCTAACTCGGTGGCAGCTGGCCGCCCCACACGATCACATATTACCAGCCGACTAATCCGTGGCACTATTGGTTCATTACTGGTATTTACCCAGCCTTAAGGTTCGTACACACATGCAATTTCGGGTTCCAACCCGTGACGCACGATGTGTACGGACGGCCGATAATCGTGCCATGTATGGGCACTTTATCGGCCAAAATGGCCATTCTGTCCATACACGGCACGAATATAATCCGAAACAGCCGTTCGCACACATCATGCGTCGGCACCGGTGATCGCATGTGTGCACAAACCTTTAGACTTTATAGATTATAACTGCCAGGTAGGTGGTATTTGGAAGTGAGTGCAAATATGGTAATGTTTATGACGGAGATTCACCCAGAGGCACAAGCTCTCTGGGCAAATATCCCGTACGGGATTTACCAGAGGCTGTGCGATTTTGGGTGAATCTCACCAGCACATAAGTATTTATCGCCAGCTATTAGTTGGTGTTTAATACTTACGTGTAAAGAGGCACGCAACCTCTGGTAAATTACTTTAAAACGGCCGCACGAGTGCCTCTTCTGGTGCTCGCGCTGCCGCCGCAAAGCAGGCATTAACGTTGCACCAACCAATCAACCCATATAATTCTTCCCTAATCCAATAGTCTAATAGCTATGGATGTAAGGGAAGGGCAGATGAATCACTTGCATGTTCAAACCCTTGGGTAGGAAGTGCTAAAGCATGACCGTGAGCTTTTAATGTCTGTAAGGGCACGGCCACACTGCAACGCAAACGCAATCGCAATAGCATGCGATTTCATGTGCGATTTTTTGCGTTTGCGCTTGCGATTTCTTCAATAAGTATAGGAAAACGCATGCGATTGCGATTAAAAATGCAGAACGCAAAACGCAAACTCAATCGCACCGAAAAACGTGCGTTTTTTTGCGTTGCCGCGTTTTCAATAATTTTGTAAAAATGCAATCACAAGCGCAAACGCAAAAAAAACACAGCAGTGTGGCCTAGCCCTAAGTCAGGAAAATGTCTTTATTCCAGGATGTATGAAAACTAAGTTTTCCAGAATTCTGTGCAGTTAGGGAATGCTGGGAGTTGTAGTTTTAAACATGTGAAAAGTTCATTAAGAAGACACTAACTGCAAAACAGAGAATGCTGGGATTTGTAGTTTTCAAACATGTGAAAAGTCACAAGCTTAGGCTGTATTAGATCTAGACAGATGCCTTAGCTACAGGATATTAAGAAAAAACTTACTGCAAACAGAGAATGCTGGGAATTGTGGTTTTCAAACACGTAAAAGGTCACAAGTTAAACACGCCTGCTCTATACCATTAGGCTGTATTATATCTAGACACATGCCTTTGCCACAGGCAATAAATAAGATACTTTGCATGTCCCCACCCGTTTCTTTAAGTGAGAAATATGTGTTTATATGTTAGATTATTAAGGCAATGCTATTGTAATAACATGATTCTATGAGGTACCTTCAGTTATAAGAAGGCTCTATTTCATTTTATACTCTGTGTGGAGCTTTTAGCTCCTCTATTCACACCTCTACCTAACATGTATATTCAATCAGTATCCTGTGCTCCCAAGTCCTTACCCCATAGGTTAGTTAAATCTGGAACTTGTTGTGGTAAATACTAATAAATATTAACCTTGCATGTTAATCAGGATACTGTATAGGATTTAAGGTGGCTATACATATATACGATTTTACTTATCCAACCAAGCGCTCATGCAATATTAGTTTGATCTTGCCAGAACCACCTTTCACATTCTTCTATGCCACCGACAGGCGGTTCTGGCAGGATTGGTCTAATGTCGCTGGAGAGCTCGGTCGGGAAAGTAAAATCGGATATATGTATGGGCTGCTTTTGATTGCCCAAAGGTGCTGTTTAGATTGCCTGGGTCAGGTCTCAGACCTGCAGGTTTATTCCACATAGACCCTCTATATTCTAGCTGGCAGGTAGTTTAGGTAAGGGAGGATATAAGTGTGTGTTTGTTCATTTAATATGATGCAATTATTTGTTGTTTTTTTTAGGACCTTCAGACTAATTTTATTATTGCCCCCCTGGATGTTTCCTGATGGTTCCTGTGAGCACTGCAACTACACATAGCAAAACATACACGCATAATTTCCATAGACCATCCAATTCATTACAGCACCCAGGACTTCATTATTTTCAATGCTTTATTATATTAACATGCTATCTCAGGATAAGCGCAACGTTTCAGGAACTGCGTCCCTATTTCAAGCTCCAACAGACATTATGCTGTCTGTTGTAGCTTGAAAAAGGGACGCATTTCCCGAAACATTGCGCTTATCCTGAGATAGCGTGTTAATACAGTATAATAAAACATTAAAAATTATGAAGTCCTGGGTGCTGTATTGAATTGGATGGTCTATTACAGGAGAAATACAGCAACAGCTCCCCATATGGTGTGGTGTGCTACAATTGAGAATATACATATAATATATATATCTATACTAATAAAAGGCAAAGCCCTCACTCACTCACTCATCACTAATTCTCCCACTTGCCGTGGAGGCAGACGGCTTAAATTTGGCGGGGCTCATTCATTGCACCTTACTTACAAAAGTTAAGCAGGTTTCGTTTTGAAAAATAAAAGGCAAAGCCCTCACTCACTCACTCATCACTAATTCTCCAACGGCTTAAATTTGGCAGGCTCATTCATTGCACCTTACTTACAAAAGTTAAGCAGGTTTCGTTTCGAAAAAAAAAAGGCAAAGCCCTCACTCACTCACTCACTCATCACTAATTCTCCAACTTGCTGTGGAGGCAGACAGCTTAAATTTGGCAGGCTCATTCATTGCACCTTACTTACAAAAGTTAAGTAGGTTTTGTTTCGAAAAATAAAAGGCAAAGCCCTCACTCACTCACTCACTCATCACTAATTCTCCAACTTGCCGTTGATGCAGATGGCTTAAATTTGGCAGGCTCAATTATTGCACCTTACTTACAAAAGTTAAGCAGTTTTCGTTTCGAAAAATAAAAGGCAAAGCCCTCACTCACTCACTCACTCACTCACTCATCACTAATTCTCCAACTTGCCGTGGAGGCAGACGGCTTAAATTTGGCAGGCTCATTCATTGCACCTTACTTACAAAAGTTAAGCAGGTTTCGTTTCGAAAAATAAAAGGCAAAGCCCTCACTCACCCACTCACTCATCACTAATTCTCCAACTTGCCGTGGAGGCAGATGGCTTAAATTTGGCAGGCTCATTCATTGCACCTTACTTACAAAAGTTAAGCAGGTTTCGTTTCGAAATTCCACCTGTAATGGTGAGTATCATGACTTATGGTTACCTAGCTTACAAGCTATACAAATCTATATGGTTGGTCCGATTTCAACCAAATTTTGTATGCATATACTCCTTTACCAGTAGGTTAACGAAATATTTTTTTAGGGTGAGGGTGAATGGGGGGGGAATAGAATTTTGAACTCCTGCACACTAATGGCTGGACCGATTTTTACCAAAATTTCAGGGTGTGTGCGGGGACTGGCTGAGGTATAAGGGGAAGGGTTTGGAGGGTGGACAGAGAGGAATAGTGGGGGGTATTGGGGGCAGACGGGGAGGGGTGGTGGGGGTTATTTTCACCAAAATTTCGTAGTTGAATAAAAAATATAATTTTAAATTAAAGTTAATGAGTGTTGCATTATCGTAAAGCTTATTGAATTGTCTTTCTTTAATATATCAAGTGCCGAGTGATTACAGCAATCTTGATACATTATTGCTTTCTTACTAAATAGGTTATTTGAATACATCTCCGCTGCAAAGCGCGGGTATTTTGCTAGTATATATATATATATATATATATATGTATATATATATATATTAAAATGTATTTATACTTTTGTATTCACACATGTAAATGTTAGCATATGCTGGCACCATGGCTACACCCATGGCAGTGCCAGCCCTTTGTATATAGAATACAAGTATTTCACATCGGAAATACTTGCATCATAATACCACCTCCAATAATTCCATAGTGAATTGTTGAAATGCATAACTTCCACACTTATTGCTCTGTAAGCTCACTTGGACCACACTAAGTCCATATTCATGGCTAATGTTAGTGTACAAACTAGTGACATCCATTTTCACCAAAAATACTGTATTCTCCTTGGGTAGTGTTACCTGTTGCAATATGTTAATAAGATGTCCTGAGTCTATCAGGTATGTGGGTGAGCTTTGTACTATTGGTTGTAGTATACTATCTACAAATTTGATATATTTATTTATTTTTTATCTACAACTTGTGTATTTTTAACAGGTACAGCCCAAGTGGTGTACTGTGAAATGTGCACTTCACTTCCTTAACTACCTTACCTGCTATGTTTTCTGCACCCTATCCTCCTATTCTATTAGTAATGCCTGCACACTGTAATTCAGCTGCAATGTTGAATTTCATTAGTCACTATTATGAAAAAGTGCCAAATTATAAAGCAAACATTTATCTTTTCATTCAAACACAGAGTGAGGCCAATTGTAATCTCTATAGAAGCTGGTATTACATCTAAAGATAGTGTGGCAGAAATATTAGATTCCTTCATGATATGATGTGCCAAATAGTGATAACTTTTAATGTAAGACATATCTTTGCTTCTTTTGCTTTATGCTTTCTGAAATCTATTTAGAATTCCAAGCTATAAAATGTTCAAAATAAACATTATATCTAACAGTTTAGTTTGGCACAGTACAGTTAAGAACCACCAAAATGTGCAAAAATAACTGCAATAAAAAGTTATAAAAATCAGTGGTAAACCAGTGGTAAAACACATTTTGCGAGAAGCGAGTTTTCCCATCTGCCTCATCACGGACTGTCAGTGACAAAAGACTAGAGGAGGAACAGTTCAATTAAGTATAACAGATGATCTGTAAAGTACCCAGAGGTAAGGACCTAGTGGTTTAGGATTTTAGCTGTGAATCGGAGGCGAGTATAAATGTCTCTCTCTAGGCCTTGGGTCCTAAAGACATGTTTTGTATAGGATATAAGCGTGGATTGTTGCTGAAATTTTACAGATGAGTAAAAAAAAAAAATTATAAATACAATCCGTAATGTCAAACTGCTACACATCAAGCAAACAAAAATAGAAACATTGCAGAACAAAAGTTTCTGTTTTGAATAGTGCAAATTTATTCTTTCACGTGTTAACAATACAATAAGAAAGTGCCAAGTAGCAAAGGTGCAAATTTAGAAAGAAGAGAAATTAGATGCTGTTGTCTATTTTTACAGACTTTCCGTACTAATCCATAAAAATGAGAGCTGTAGAAAAGCTGTTGATCAAATTTAGGGCCACCAACATTTTCCCATACAGATGGGCAGATCAACATCTCCCCAAAGTATGCTTTGTAAAATTTCAATTGCAATGTAACCAAGACATTCAGTCTAATACGTTTGGATTTTCCTAATCAGTGCTGTATATAATATATATATATATATATATATATATATATATAATTAACCATTCCAAAAAACGTCCGCACTCCTTCGCAGAATATCACTGCCCTGGTGCTGGAACCTCGACTCAACAATACAAACCAAACCGTGTATGAGGCACTCTCGGGACTTAACACTCAATCAATTACAAGTGTACGGATAGGATCAATCATTTCGGCCATGATACGGGCCGTCCTCAGGATCACCATATCCGGTTCCTCTCACCATCTTAAGGAGGCCGGGGGGGACACACCCTCTCGTCCCCTTAACCTTATGTGCATAAAAATAATCAGTGATAAAAATATGACAACAAATGACCAATAACCAAATTGACCAAAGCAAAATATACCAGTTAAAAAACCCCACACCCCTACTGATAAAACCATCTCACACCGGACTATAACATAACAGCTAAAGAGTTAAATTGTGACTAAACATCGGATCAGTACAAGACATATGAAACCTACCCCTACGTTATCTCATACCCGAGAAATTGCGGATTCCCATGTTCAAATTGGACCAGTGGGGAGGCTCAGGTACAATTCAACCCATACTAGACCACATAACTTTAAATATCGTCGAATTGTGTATCAAGGGGACCCCCCACACAATAACATCTCATGCAGCGACCAAAAAATATATAATCCATACATGACCAATATCTGAAGACTGGCCCTACACAAAACAGGATAAAGACACCATTTCGTTGAGACCCCTCGGGGCCACTGTACAAGTCTCTTGATCCATTGCACTTCTAATTGAAGTAGCCTTTTGTCTCTCGAGAGGCCCCGGCAAGAGTCAGGAACATGGTCTATAAGCCATCCATCTGAACATAGACAGGTTATGCCCCGCCTTTTGAAGTGTCTGGCCACCGAGAGCTCCCCATGTTTAGAGTCCCTCACGATCCTTGTCCCGAGAGTGCCATTCCGATGCTCGCCCGGGTGGTTATTCATCCGTTCTCTAACAGTGGTACTGGTCTTCCCGACGTAGAAAACATCCACAAGGACAAGTGATCACATAAATCCAATGTGTGGATGTACACATAAGTCTGAACCGAATGTCAAAACGTTTCCCACTATGGGGATGAGGGAAATCCCTGCCCACCGGGCATAGCGGCATGTTTGACACCCCAAACATTTCATAAACCCTCTTGTTTTTTTGTTTAGCCCTCTCTTGTTGTGTCTTAGATTGGGGAAAGAATCTGTTTTGACTAACAGATTTTCTAAGATTGGCACCCCTTCTGTGTGCCACTCTAATCCCCGAACATGAAACGGGAGACCTGATCTGACCTGACCACGTCCCAATGTTTTTTGACACTTTTTTTGAGGGCATAGCTAGCTGGTGTGTGATTGATGACGAGGTGGGTATCTCAACACCCCTTCTCACTGATGGTTTGGATTGTTGGTTGGATACCATGTGGAAGCCATTTGCTTATGCGCTCTCTCAATTTGGGTTAATAGGTGACTTTTTTCATGCCCTAGCAAGGAACCTGTCCACCATTTCTTGTAGTTGGACCTCGGCCCTAACCGGGTCGGAATCTTTTCTAAGTACCCTCAAAATTGTGAATAAGGAATGCTCTAATTTGTTGCTTTGGATGAAAGCTGTCATGGTGAAGAATAGTATTCCTATCGGTACTTTTCCTGAAAAGAGTAGTGCCCAATTTGCCATTTTCAACAAAGATTCTTAGACTTTTTAGATTTAAGAATCTTTGTTGAAAATGGCAAATTGGGCACGACTCTTTTCAGGAAAAGTACCGATAGGAATACTATTCTTCACCATGACAGCTTTCATCCAAAGCAACAAATTATGAGCATTCCTTATTCACAATTTTTGAGGGTACTTAGAAAGAATTCCGACCCGGTTAGGGCCGAGGTCCAACTACAAGAAATGGTGGACAGGTTCCTTGCTAGGGGCTATGAAAAAAGTCACCTATTAACCCAAATTGAGAGAGCGCATAAGCAAATGGCTTCCACCATGGTATCCAACCAACAATCCAAACCATCAGTGAGAAGGGGTGTTGAGATACCCACCCTCGTCATCAATCACACACCAGCTAGCTATGCCCTCAAAAAAACTGTCAAAAAACATTGGGACGTGGTCAGGTCAGATCATGGTCTCCCGTTTCATGATTCGGGGATTAGAGTGGCACACAGAAGGGGTGCCAATCTTAGGAATCTGTTAGTCAAAACAGATTCTTCTCCCCAATCTAAGACACAACAAGAGAGTTGGCTAAACAAAAAAACAAGAGGGTGTATGAAATGTTTGGGGTGTCAAACATGCCGCTATGCCCTGGTGGGCAGGGATTTCCCTCATCCCCATAGTGGGAAACGTTTTGACATTCGGTTCAGACTTACGTGTACATCCACACATGTGATTTATGTGATCACTTGTCCTTGTGGATTGTTCTACGTCGGGAAGACCAGTACCACTGTTAGGGAACGGATGAATAACCACCGGGCGAGCATCAGAATGGCACTCTCGGGACAAGGATCTGTGAGGGACTCTAAACATGGGGAGCTCTCGGTGGCCAGACACTTCAAAAAGGCGGGGCATAACCTGTCTATGTTCAGATGGATGGCTATAGACCATGTTCCTGACTCTTGCCGGGGCCTCTCGAGAGACAAAAGGCTACTTCAATTAGAAGTGCAATGGATCAAGAGACTTGATACAGTGGCCCCGAGGGGTCTCAACGAAATGGTGTATTTATCCTGCTTTTTGTGAGGGCCAGTCTTCAGATATTGGTCATGTATGGATTATATATTTTTTGGTCGCTGCATTGAGATGTTATTGTGTGGGGGGTCCCCTTGATACACAATTCGACGATATTTAAAGTTATGTGGTCTAGTATGGGTTGATATTGTACCTGAGCCTCCCCACTGGTCCAATTTGAACATTAGGGAATCCGCAATTTCTCGTGCATGAGATAACGTAGGGGTAGGTTATACCTATGTCTTGTTACTGATCCGATGTTTAGTCACAATTTAACTCTTTAGCTGATTTATGTATAGTCCGGTGTGAGATGGTTTTATCTAGTAGGGGTGTGGGGTTTTTTAACTGTTATATTTTGCTTTGGTCAATTTGGTTATTTGGTCATTTGTTGTCATATTTTTATCACTGATATATTTTTTATGCACATAAGGTTAAGGGTACGAGAGGGTGTGTCCCCCCCGGCCCTTTAAGATGGTGAGAGGAACCGGATATGGTGATCCTGAGGACGGCCCGTATCATGGCCGAAATGCATTGATCCTATCCGTACACTTGTAATTGATTGAGTGTTAAGTCCCGAGAGTGCCCTCATACACGGTTTGGTATATATATATATATATATATATATATATATATATATATATATATAGAATTACAGGGCATGCCGACCCTTAAAACAAAAAACTGATCAATTGTCAGTTACTTACTCTTGTCCCCTCAACCTCTAGTGATATATTATGCAATTTATTGCCTGTATTACTAACCAACAATTTAACATTGTGGCAGAGCAAGCTGTCCCTTCTCTCCATGCAGTCAATTTAATGCTTTGACAACTGACATCACATCCAATGATTAACTGATGTTTCACCTGCTGCCTCTTCTGCACATGCTCATGCTTATTAAAAGCTCTTTGAGCAGAGGAAAGAGGAAGATACCTTTGACAGAAAGGAATAGAACTTATTAAATATCTGGTTACAAATGCATGTTATAAACTGGTAAAATTAGCAGTTGGGGTTGTTGGCAGATAACCAAGTCACCATTTTTTTTTTAAGGGTATATACACTGGAATTTTTGATCTGCCCCCTATTTCATTAGATATCCAATCTGAAAGATCTTACGTTTTAGCATTTCTGTTAGCAGTTTTGCTGTAGCTGGAATGGCTTGACAGTTGGTGTGCTGTATGCTCTATGCAGTTTTGACAGTTGGTATATGGGAAAATAGTCAGGTCAGAGCTCGAGAAGAGTATTGTATTGAAGGCCTGCAGCAACACACACACCTCAGAGTAAGTGCTACTTACATGTATTTATTAATAGATTAATATGATGCAAAGTAATTAACTTTAAGGATGGTGTAGGGATCAGCTTGGTAGATAGCAGAAGGATATAGAAAGCACCACGTAATTCTTTTTGAGTTAAACAAAATGTAAAAAATATGTTTTTAGCCAAAATAAAGTCCAAACAATCTTTGCCATTCACAATTTAAAGGAGAAAATGGTTACATAAAAAACTGTACTGCTTGTGTTGTGTGCCAAACCCTCACCTTGTGTTATCTACACGGTCACTCTACTGTCACCTTTGTCAAATCTTTGACGTCTTTCTCTGGATCACTCTTGGCCACACATCATGGGGCTAAAGGCAATCTACCACCTGCTTGTCCAGGACTACTTATGTATCTCACAGGTGGACAAGCCCTTTAATTGTTTATTTTACATAACATACATGAAATCTGTACAAGGAATCGGAGGATGGGCAGATTAACACATGTTTATGTACTGTACTTCCAGTCTAGCAGACCAAATTGTCAGGTAATAATGGGATTAAGCAAATGAGGTACAGTAGTGGGAATGTATCCTCTATGAATCTAAGTACATCACTGTAGTATTTTTAGACAGGTCTCTTAAAATAGAAGATAGCAAATTTCACTATTCTCATGCATGTTAGAGGGAAACATTTTTAACAAGGGACAAGAAGTAAAGTGTTTTATTTTCCAACTGTAATAAACCTCGATCTGATTGCATTGCATTGCTTAACATCTGATGAGGATGTCCCTAAATGTCATGGGTAGCTAAGTAGGCATCATATGGCAAAACCAACACAAGCATTTGGCAAACCAACCCAATCCAATGCATGTCATTGTTTTTTTTAGGTATGAAGCTTCCTCTTTAGTTTCATCTTTTTTAGCTATAAAGACCCAATAGAAGAACAATGAAACATAAACTAATTTTGATTATATTCATTTCTCGAATACAGAGGGTTTAACGTTTTTTTTTTTTTTAATAGATCAAAATAACTAATAACTAATTAGTTTTAACTCTTATCAAGCTAATTGAGTCATTATTAGTTGGTTTTCCAGCACTTTATCCCCATTACACTGCTTTCAAGTAGTTTTAGTAGATTGAATGTCTGTTGGTTTCAACTCCCCTAAGTGTGCACACATTAAATTTGCACAGAGATGAGTTGGACGAGGTAGGTGGATGATGAATATATACATCTGCTTAATAAAGCCTCAGAATAAATCTCCTTCCTGCAGATACATTTTATTTCATTTTAATCACTTCTTTAAACTTATACTTCATAGTGCTCTAAACTTATACTCTTAAAAGTCTTCATGGCAAAAGAAGTCCACTTTTCTGTACCTGATATTTTAGACACTGGACATAAAGCTGCATAAGTGTATAGCTGTCTGATGGAAATCTCAGTTAAGCTCCAGTTATAAATAATGTGTCCCAGGAAAGAATCATGAAATGTGTCGGTAGATTTTAAGTGAAAGTGGTAGTGTTAACCAGTAAACTAAGTACATCTTGAAAAAGGATTTTGTGACATGCCAATTCATTATTTATTAATAATTGTATTCATTGCGCCTGCATCTTGGGGGGGGGGTTGGTCATCTCCAGGTTAGGCCAATAGCCTTTCATGCATAAAAAAGCAATTCCAGGAATAATCTTCTAAGATGGTTAGGCCAGTCCTCTTCATTTGGTAATCCCAGCACACATTCATCTGCTCTATGTGACAGACAGATAGGAAATTGTTGAGTATGTGAGTATTTTAGTCCAATATGTTACAATCACTTAGCACTCCCACATAAAGAGTGTCAGAGGATCTGCATTTGGGGAAGTGTGTCTGTAGAGCGTCACATATGAGCTAGTTGTACCAGTAATAGGTATGCTTGTTGCATAAAGAATTGAATAAGCCTGTTGTTAGCAGTGGGAGATGCAAGCCTCTGCAGCACTGATAATTTGTTCTGGTGTCATAGTTGGTAGGCAGTATCTCCATTTATTTGTGTCCATTTCCTTCCTGGCTATTACATATAGAAACCGTAAAGAGGTGAGTACTTTGTATTCATTGGCTTATGATACAAAATCCCTTTACAGATAATAGTAATTCCAACTTATTCCAAGTATCCAGTCTTGTGCAGTTGGAAAGGCTGCCCGGTGAAAAAAAGTTTTGTTGTCCTAAAGTGGTGTGATAGCTGTGGTTGAACAATTGCATTTATATTTTTTGGCAACTTGAGTGTGTAATTTGGTCCCTGGACCAATCATGTGAGTATCTAGGTTGCCAAGAAAGGGCCTTTCAGGTATAGGGCCATCATATGGTTGTTTTGGGTAGGGTTCTCTCTGGTGTTGACCCAGCATATTAGTAGTTTGGCCTGGCTTGCTAGGTAATACATTTTAAAGTCAGGGAGGGCCAGTCCAGCCCTCTCATGGGTATCTTAAACTGTTTGTTGAACTCTGGGTCCTCCGGTTCCACACAGAAAACTAGTAATATTTTACAATAGACATACTGTATGTCAGATAACTTAGGGATGCTGCAGTGTGTAGAGTAATTTCAGTCGTAGGAATATTTTAACCAGATTAATTCTCCTAATCAGGTTTAGTGGAAGATGCCTCCACAAAGAGGTTTTGACTTTATAGTAAGGCATATAAATTGATCTCATAATATTTTCTGGGATCCCCAGTAATTTTAATGCCTAAATATTTGAATGATTGAACAGCAGAGATTGTGTAGGGGATTCAATTTCCAAAATTTTGATCTCCATGTTGGAAATGTAGAGTGGGCTTAGACCAATTGATATGTAACCCAGAATAGGGCCCATATACTGTAATAGTGTCCAACATTGCAGTAAGTGACGTAGGGTTGGCATCCAGGAACAGTACAATAATATCGGCATATAGTCTGAGTAGTTCAAGATACAGGCCAAGACCCTGAATTAATAGTTGTGATATGATTTTTTCAGCAAAGGTCTCTAAGGCAAGTGAAAACAGATATGGGGAAAGCAGACACCCTGTCATATGCTCTTTGGGGGAGAAAAGTGTGCTGAAGTAGTGCCATTGAGTGTGATTCTGGCTATTGGTTGTCGATATAATAGCTGTATCAAGGCTATGTAATTATCCCTCTAACAAGATTGACAACCCAAGTGAATCAAATGTTTTTTGTGCATTTAGGGAGAGAATGGCTCTTTTGCCTTTGTTCTCATGATCTAGATGGGTCTGTATGAGTGATCAGTGAATGTTATTAGTGGTAGATTGCTGGGCACGTATCTGTCTGGTCTTGATTCATAGAATGACAAATTGTACTGTATATGGTTAGCTAATATTTTAGTTAGAATTTTATAGTCTGTTGTTAATAAAGAGATAGGGTAGGAAGACATATGGTCCTCGGGATCTTATCCAGGTTTAAAGGGACAGTTCAGAGGAAATATATATCAATATTTGTTATATTGTTAGTTTGTGTAATGCATACTTAGTTATTCTACATATTCTCTCCCATTTTGAAAAATTAGTTGATTTCATACCCTTTGGTGTTCCCTGCTGTTGACATTAGTGAGCTGACATTTCAGGTTTTAACGGTCCTTCTTATTCCCAGGAGGCACCACATCCTTGGAATGTTCATAACAGTTAGCTATTGGATGCTTAGATCTCTACTGAGCAACTGAATCAACCCAGGTGCTGGGTCAAGGGCAAAACCATAACGGTCTCTATTAGGGGTCCTGCAAACAGTGTAGACAGTGTAGCATTTAAATATTTCGTTTGGGAGTCCATCTAGCCCTGGTGCCTTGCCTGAGTTTAGATACTGAATTGCCTGTACTATTTCTAATGGAGTGATATTCTGATCTGGAGAATCATGTTGCTGTCTGCTTAGTTTTGGGAAATCAAAACCCGTCAAGTAAGTATGGATGTCGAAGGAGTAAGTAGATTGAGATTGATATAATTGTTTATAGTAGGTACAAAACTCTCCATTATTTGCACATTGCGATTAATCATGTAGGCCAGTAATTTAGCAGACTGATTCCGTGTTTGAAATGGATTTGTTTGAGGGAGAAGGATTTCCTATGGTCCTTCTCTTTGAGCACTATAGCATATTCTTTGGCTTGTGCCAAGCTATTTGTGAGGTAGGTGTTGGGTGTGAATATATGCTTGTTTAGTCATTAGTCACAAAAAGCCTATGCACATATGGCAATATCAACAGAGGGCTAGGTGCAATCACTCCCACTGAGCTTCCCAGGGTACAACAGTGCAATATACAAGAATAAACACGGGGAAGATCCACACTGAAAATCAAACTTAGTTTATTGAAACATCACACGTGCACTACGTTTCAGGGAACGAGACCCTTCCTCAGGTGCATAATTAAACAATCACTTATAGTGCCAATAATTGAACAAAACATTGTGAACAAAACTCCACCCATAAAGGTATCATTTACATTCATCAATAAACAATCCAAATGTAAAGTGACATGGATCAATAAATAAAGCTGTGTTAATAACAGTTAATAACAATATTAAAGATATAGTAAAGATATGTATGTACATATATATATATATATATATATATATATATATATATATATATAATATAAAAATATATATTTTTGAATGCATATAATTGTGTCCATTTCAAAAAGTGATTCTTTAAAACAGCAAATATGTAGGAGAAATTCTTAATTAAAAATTCACCTAGATAAAACAAGAGAATCTGGTTAGTATTTACTACATAAAACACTACCGCAGATAGTAAATATATTACAAAAAGCATAGACGATTCAGTGTCTCATTTAGCTCATGTGAGACTACTGTGCCTAGAGTATCAATCCAATAAACTTCTGGCAGGTATTGGAGATTGTGAGACACTACTAGAAGAGGAGATTACATTAGGAAATTACTTCAAAGAGAAGTTTATTGGATTGATACTCTAGGCACATAAAGTCCAACTAAAGTTAAGTTCCACTTAAATGGAATGGTATGTCAGTAAGTTAACCTTTAAAGGAGAACTAAACCCAAATTGTTACACTCCAGAATCTGAACATATACCCTTTAAAAACACCAATAAACTATAAAATAGCAATACAGTAAATGGAAATAACTGTGTATATGTACAATGACTGGCCACACCCCCGACCTCAGTCAACATGCTTCCTTGCCTATTCTGTCCTGTAAAAAGATTGTCTAGAGGGTACTAGTGGGTGTGACTAACTGTAACAAGTTCCTACAGTATCTTAGGACTGAGCATGTGTAAAGAACATAATGGTCAGTGACAACACTGTGCTATACTGGAACACTGGGAAATAAAACACAACCTCATTTCTCAACAACCATATCAATACCAGAGGTGAGACACTGATTACTGCAATTATAACAAGGTGATCTGCCTTCTAATTCAATTTTTTTCTGAGGCTTTAGCTGTCCTTTAAGTATGGCTGCCATAGAAACGGAAGGGTAGGTCAGTAGATTTGACAAGTTGAGGTTTAGGTTTTCTTGCTTTTATGACCATACAAACAAACCTTTTTTGATGATTGATCAAGATTTTGTTTTTTGACTATAGTTACTCTTTAAAGGACAACCCTCATAAGAACATCTTTTAGAAAGAATGGTCTCTTTAAAATATGTTGATATATCATACTTTGTCCTATGAATTCATTACTATATGCCTGCTATGCTTCTGGAGGCCTCATGGAAACTGAGCAATTTAGAAACCTGTACTGACCCTGTACTGAGCCTGGGCATGCTCAGAAGAGGCAGCTGGGGGATTAACATTCAGTCATTGGCTGTGATGTCAAGTGTCAAATCCATAACTGACAGTTTCTAACTGGAAGAACCAGGAAGCAGAAACAGCCAACAGCATTCGCTGAGGGTTTGTGCAATTGTGACAGGATGTGGCTTTTTTCCCCATAGCATGACAGCTCTGGCAGCTGTTATCACTGCTTGAAATTAAATTATACAATTTTCTTTCAGCTCTAGGAATTTGAACAGGGTAGGGGGAATTTGAAATTGATTTTTTTGGGTGCAGTGTTAGAGTAGGACTATGCTCGAGAAGAGCAGCCTCCTGCAAGATTGGGTGTCAGCATTGGGCACAGATCATCACACAAAGCGTATTACAGGATCTTAATGCAGAATCAATAAGCTATGCTAAAAAGAAGTAAAAGTGGGAAGAAGTTAAAAGGAGAATGGGAAAAAAGCAGATTTAAGGTTGGTGGCAATTAATCCTTTTTGCTGTGTGATTAGTTGGAAAATGATTTAGCACAGTTTACATGCCCTTTAATGTTTATGCACTGCCATATTAAAGAGCATGTCCAGCCATAAAATAACATTTTGTATTTAGTTTGAGCTACCCCCTAAACCTAATTTCTGCATTGCTTACATTTTCCAAAGATGCCAATGAAGAGACTCCTTTTCCGCAGCAGTGAGGTGCTTCCTGGTCACGGCTGGCAGATAATTGGACATGACGCCATTGTCACGCCTTTTGCTGACAGCCATGACCAGGAACCAAGAAGAGAGTATCACAGCAGAGCAGCGAGGGACTGGGTCAAGTAAGTCTCTTCAGGGGCATCTTTGCAGAATTTAAGTAATGCAAATATGTGATTTCAGGGCTAGCTTAACCTAAATATAAACTTTTATTTTATGGCTGGACATTCCCTTTGAAATATATCCTCAGCAGATTAGAAATCAAACAAGAGAAAAGTGATCTAACTCACAGGTGTATTTATTTTTGTATTTCCACTCTAAATATACATTTATTACTACATTATCAGGGATTATTAAAATGCGTTTTGAGAATTTAAGCTGTAAACTCCCAGGAAATGGAAGACACAATGAATATTCTGCAGCTCCTCTGTACATTATTCTCCTCTTTTTTACACACTGGCAAATTGAAAACAAAATTATCCTGATAAATGCAAAAACTCATGTATACTGATGTGATCTGTTTAATTACAGTAAATGTTGTCAATAATAAAGTTTTACACCTACTGTTGAAAATGGAATGCTCAACAGAGTTTGGTGTGAGGATGTTGCAGCTGCCTGAATTTTTTACAAGGCCAAATTGCTTCAAGCTGCAAACTGGTAAATGCGGTTCAAGCTATCTGAAAACAATAGAACAGATTTTAGCAATAATTAACTCCTTCACCAAGAAAGATTTTAAAGGGGAATTGAGTTAGGATTAAGTAGAAGTTTACCATAAGTTTTCCTTTTTAAATGAATACCATAAATCATTAATAGTCTCTCCCTTTCTAAGTGACAAGCAATAAATACAGGGTGATGGTCTGGATCCCAATCAGACCATCAAAAACTACTCCAAAAGGAGCGTCTAAATAAAATTGACCAAAAACGAACCCCTTTATTTTAATAAAAACAACAAGCTCCAAGCCAGGTTTAAAAGTAAAAAAAGGGGGGAAAAATACAGTTTTATTCATAGACCTTAAGGTACAGTATACTACCAACTATATAACCTTCTAATACATTAATCTAAAATTGGCTGGCCAGCCACCATTAACATTAACACAATAAATTAATATTTAATACAATTTAGAATTACTATTATAAAAATATTTTTTTTTTCCTTTATGAAACTTATGCCCAAGTCCAGATTAGGTGACTTGTTGGAATTGTAACAATGTCTCTCAGATGACTAATAGTGAAAAAAGATCTATCGTTCCTGTGTTTCAGAAACCTTTTTGTTGTCCCACAGCTTTGAATGAAGTAGCTATTAATATGTAGCTCCAATGGATCTCCTTTTCTGTACCCTTATGTACATTAGGGTTCCCAGAAACCTTTTACGGATCCTGTTGCAAGGTCTCTGGTTTTGGGGCTTCCCTGTCTCTCCACTCCAATCCCTTGATATTGTTGGAACTCACTCACTGGCCGTACATTTGATCTCCGTCCCTTTTACAGACCTCTGGTGGGTCCCTGGTTCGGAGTAACACTGTTAAGAATCCTCCGATCCCTTTTACAGACCTTCACACTGGGTCTCTGGTCCGGGGTATCCAGCTGCCGCTTTGCAGAGTGGTTATTGGAGTCAGCGCCCAAGTTCTTTTATGGATCCGTTGTCAGGTTTCCTGTAGATATAGTAAAGCAGGCGAACAGTTTTTTAGCCTGGTATTCTGCCGGGATGGTCGGGCCCACTTAGCTTAGTGGTTCCCCGCGCCCGCTCACCTCCGTCCTTCACCAATCACATCAGCCACCTGAAGTATGCAGCTGACTGTTACTTTCACTGAACAGTCCGTATCTCCACTTTTGTCAATTGTTCTGAGATCAAAGTTATTGGGCAATGAAACATATATACTCGCAACGTGTTTCACCATACAGGCTTCATCAGGCGAAAAATTATCATCAACCATTTTGTTTCTTTACTACAGTTTATATAGCTGGTTATCTCCCCTTCCATTACATCTGACCCTCCCTCTTAAAGGTAGATCATCCCCTCCATATTAACCCTTCCATAACTCTTTCATATTATCTTTCTTTATAAAACTACTATTACTAGAGACCACATAACTATAATTAATTACTATTGCTAATAAGGGTATGATTATGATTACTAGAGACCACATGACTATAATTATTATTGCTAATAAGGGTATGATTAATATCTATTACCTATTAATAACCCTCTATAATAATCCTAAAATAATCCCCCTTAATAAACCTTAATGGTTCCCCCTAAAACACCATTCACCAACAAAGAAATAGTATGTTCTTATATATTATTCTTTCAGTAAAAATGCTGCAATCTCTATTGCTTCATTCAGCCCTTTAGGTTTAAGTGAATCATATTCATAAATATACCTTTGTTCCATTCTAATCAGTGCATTACTTAAATTCCCCCCTCTCCCCTTAAAATCTAAAACCTTGTAGTGACTACCTTCAAAACTCCCTTTGTGATCATTTACATAATGCTCATATATATATGAAATAGATAAGCCTTTATTTTTCTTATCCAATGCTCTTTTTATACAACTTCTGTGCTCACTAATATGAGCACTGACCATCCTGTCAGTTTTCCCTATATAAACCCTGTGACATGGTCAAACAATTTGATAAATTACTCCCTTTGACTTACAATCAAACATATAACCTTTATCTTTCCCACACTCACATATTTACAATTAATACACGATCCACATGTTCTCATCCCTTTCCTTTTTTGGTTAATCCCATCTCCATCCACCCTCAGCTGACTAGGAGCTACTATTTTTTTCAAATTACTCTTCCTTTTATAAGTGAATGTTGGTTTCCTCCCTATCCATTCCCTCAACTCACTATCCCCTTTTCAAGATATACCAAAATTTTCTGATAATTCTTTCAAATTTCTAAGTATTAGTTCCATATTCCGTGATAATTCTAACTAATTGCTTATTGTTACCCTCTCCTATATCTTTCTTCTTTATCTGTAACAAATCCTGTCTTTTCACTTTCTTTGCTTTCGAAAAAGTTCCTTTCAATATATCTTTACTGTACCCCTTTTCCTTAAATCTATTAAGCATTATCCTTGCTTGTTCTTCATAAGCCTCCTCCTCTGTACAATTTCGTTTTACCCGTAACAGTTGGCCATAAGGCACATTATCCTTCCAAATTCTTTTAGGACAACTCCCATAATTAATATAAGAGTTGGCATCCACATTTTATTTTCTGTCACTAATCGATCTCCCTTAACCTTAATTTTTAAATCTAGAAAAATTCTGGCTTCTGTGCTCTTTTCCATCTGAAATTTTAATGAATCCGAGGACCTATTAATTGTCTTGAAAAATTCTAACAATTCATCTTGGGATCCCTCCCAGACCATAAGTACATTGTCTATGTATCGTCTCCAATACCTCACATGCTTTTGAAAAACGGCCTGTCTATAGAGGAAGTATTTTTTCCAAGCCCCCACAAACAAACCAGCATAGCTAGGAGCACACGAAGTACCCATAGCCGTGCCTGTAGTTGGTTTATAGAAGGTATTACAAAACAAAAAGTAATTATGCTCTAGTATATAAGTGCAACCCTCCTACTAGAAATTCCGTGATCTGTTCATTTATACCTCCCTCTCGTGCAAATACCTGAGTAGCTTCTATACCTTCCTTGTGGGGAATAACTGAATATAGGGAAGTTACATCTAAAGTGACTAGAATATAATTTGTTTCCCATTTGAAATTGTTTAGAGAATTTAGGACCTCCAATGTATCCTTTAAATAAGAGGGAACACCCTACTAATGGGGCTAGGAAAGAATCCAGAAACTCGATAAATTAGAAGTAAGGCTTCCTACCCCCGATATATAATTGACCTTCCGGCGGAGATTTCAGACATTTATGTAACTTAGGCAGATGATAAAATACTGCAATTCTAGGGGTAGGATTATAGATATAATTAAATTCATTTTTGGATATCGTTCCCTTACTCATATGATATTCCAACCACCCTTTTAGTGACTGTAGATATTCCTTAGTTGGATTTGTTTTCAAGATCATATATGTCTTTTCATAAAAAAAAAATTGTTATTTTTATAATAGTAATTCTAAATTGTATTAAGTATTAATTTATTTTGTTAATGTTAATGGTGGCTGGCCAGCCAATTTTAGATTAATGTATTAGAAGGTTATATAGTTGGTAGTATACTGTACCTTAAGGTCTATGAATAAAACTGTATTTCCCCCCCCCTTTTTTTACTTTTTAACCTGGCTTGGAGCTTGTTCTTTTTATTAAAACAAAGGGGTTCGTTTTTGGTCAATTTCCTTTTTAAATGATCCATCTTCAGGTACAACTTGTGAGAAGTTATATTGCTGGAAAGGTTAAATAACTTAATGAACACTGTTATATGGATCCAGTGTGTAAGAATGAGAAATGCTAAAGTTTGCTAATCGTAATTGAAGTAAAAAATTTAAAAGGTTAGAAGTTAGGACCTTCCAGACTGGGGTTACCTTGACCTGGTTGGAAGGCTTTTCATTCATGTGATCACAGTAATATATACTACTATGTTTATAAAGTATGCCAGTGTGCAGATAATATGATATTGTATGGGGCCTAGGAATGTGCATTGATTATGTTTTGTACATTTGATATATATATATATATATATATATATAACAATGGTATAAGGGTGCACTCCACCATGTATCTTCCATCTGCCCAGGTGCTTCCTACAGCAACAAGTAGGAAATAAATAACAGGAGCACTCCAGGGACTTTTCAAAATAGAATAGTAACACAGCTCGACGCGTTTCAAACACATTGTGGTCGTCGTGTTTACTTTTCTAATTAAAGTTTGAAAAGTCCCGAGTGCTCCTGTTATTTATTCCTATTTATATATATATATATCTATATAATCTAAATAATATAATAATATATATATATAATATATATATATATATATATTAGTGTTATGAGCTTCAGTACTCATTCCCCTTCTGTCTTGGGACCCGTGTGCAGTGCAGTCTACAAATAATATATAACTGACTGTGAAGAGATTGGAATCAGCAAACAAGTTTATTCCGCCATTGACATGTTTCGACCCGCTTAGCCGGTCGTCATCAGAACATCTGAAGTCGGCTACGTAACTTCCTTAAAAAGCCCAAAACACACCTCCCATGCATCCTATAAGGCTCCCCCCGTGACATCCTATAAGGCTCCAAAAAACCCCACACCTATGAGACAAAGAGAGGCCGCCACCCCACCCCCCACCAACATTGTTATAATGTAGAGTGGCAAGGATAGAAACTGAATGAATAATGAGCCAACCAAGATAAGGTAAGGGACCAACCGGCAGTACACCAAACGTGAAAAATGTAGCAGAACGGCCTACCTATACCAATCCACAAAAGTGCCCAAGTGCAATGAAAAAATAGAATAAATAGAAAAGCTAAAATAGTAATCAATAAAGAGAATATATATAGAACAAACTGCATATACAGTAATATAACATACATGGCTTAATTGTTGCATGCCAGTACTAATTGTGTCCTTAGGACCTGAGTAAGATTGTATTAAGCCACAATTGGCTGGCTGAAATCGGATCCATAAATTTAACTAGAAATGAGTTATTCCACAATTAGTATCAGGAAATGTCTACAATATCATGGCCATAAATTTGATTTAACAAATGCATCCAAAGCCACATGGAATTTCAATGTAATTCACAGCATTTTTGTATGCCATATATTGGCCAGAATAGTCTTAACTATTGGAACTTTAAAGGAAACACTGTAAAGCCCATTACTCATTAAGTCCACACTCCACAAGTGTGCTCAACCAATATATCTATTTCCCCTCGATAGGTAGAAGCTGAGTTTCATTATTGGTTCATTAAGTCTTTCTTGTCTGGTGTCAATTTCATCGGATGTTTGGCTGCTTTACAGTATCTCGCAACTGCCATGTCACCGTACTTGTTCATTGTCAGACGTGGTGTTGGTATCTGAAATCGCCTGACGAACAGTGGAACTATGGTTGGCTATCCTTTTCCTAAAACTTGTTGTGGTCATTCCTATATAATATAGGCCACAGCCACAGGGACATGTTAATTAATGCAATTAGGGCACTTATAGCAACCCTCTTTAATATTAGGTGGAACCCTATCCTATATATATATATATATATATATATAGAGAGAGAGAGAGAGAGAGAGAGAGATAGATAGATATAGATATATAAACAACAGTTTGTACAGCACTCACTTGTTTAAGGTTCACCAATCGCAGAGTCAGTGTTAAGTGCAAGTGTCCACAGGATCTCACCCATTTCAGAATCCCAATTATTTGGATGTATTTTTCAAGGATTTAAATTCCTCAGGGTGTCATTGCTACTTCCTGTTAAATACCTGTTGATAATGATGTCACTTCCTGAATCTTGTGTATATATGATTGGCTAATTGACTGTAGTAGCCATTTCTTCTCACCCCTAGCCTGATGAAGGAGTCATGGAAGTCCGAAACGTTGCATATTGTGGTTTTGATTGTATACCTAATATGATGAGTAATCACTAATACACTTTTTTGCATCGAAGTGCTGTGTCAAGGTCCTTCTTCCAATAGCAACATTTTTGGATAAGTTTATTAATCTCTTTATACAGGAAACATGCTCCTATATAAGAGATATTTTACACTTCTTACAAAAACTAAAAGAACATGATATACAAGATTTTTCTGGCATTATAATGGCCACATTAGATGTAACATCTTTATATACTTCGATACCCAATAGTGAAGGTATTCATGCAGTAGATATGTTGTTATCTGATACTAAGCATACTGAAACAGAAAATATTTTTTTTTAGAACTGTTAACAATTATACTAACCTAAACTATTTTATATTTAAAGATCAATACTATATTCAGTTGTGTGGGACCGCAATGGGGTCCAACGTCACCAATGCCTTTATGGCGTGGTTTGAAAACAAGCATGTCTATGTCAATGATCTCTACCAGGCCAATTATTTGGCCTGGTGGAGATACATAGAGGGCGTATTTGTTATATGGCGGGGTGACGTTGAGACCCTGTCGCGGTTTCACACCACTCTTAATCAAAAAAATGATTCTATACAGTTCTCTATGGAAATTAATAATATGAAAATTAATTTTCTTGATATCAAAATAGTGAACAATGAGAGTGGATTTGATACGTGTCTGTATTCCAAACCTACAGACCGTAATCAAATACTACACTACAAAAGTCATCACCCTTCAAATGACAAGATATGTCAGCAATGAGAAAGTGAGAAATGAACAGAGAGACCAAATGTATAGTAATTTATTAAAAGAGGGTATCCGGATAAAATTATGGAGAGAGCATTGGACATCACAGTACAAAAGAAGACTAAGATATATAAGGGTAAAAGAATTCCGTTCATTAGTCAATTTGGTACATTAAGTTATGGTGTCATGAAAATTGTTAGAAAACATTGGCATATTCTCAAGGATATGTATCCAAATATAGAGGAGTTCCAACAATACCCCATGATTACATACAGACGGGGCAGAACAATCGGGTCCATGGTAGCAAGTACACAACCTAGAGCACAAATGTCAAAAAAAGGAACCACATTGCTTCCAAAATGAAAGAAAGAGACGACAAAATGTTATAATTGCGTACAACGTTTTTGTACAAGGTAATTGTAGGGGACCAATTTACACATCCGAGTACAGGAGAGAAAATATATATTAAGTGTTCACACACATGTAATACCAACTTTGCCATATACACCCTTATATACCCATGTGGGTTAATATATATAGGCGAAACCACCCAAAAAGTCAAATCCCGTATTTCCCAACATTAATCGTCAATTTCACTCAGACACACTTACTTACCTGTTCAAAAGCATTTGTAGAAGCAGGTCATAATGCTAGTGAGCTTAAAGGGCACCACCCTTCTTAAAATTTTTTAATATAATAGTCTCCCTGCTCCCCCAGCCCCAACCGCTATAGTTTTAATATCAGAAAGTGCCCCAAATTTTACTTACCTTCCCTCTTTCCTCCGCCGCACTGCATGGCCCTATGCTTGAGCGAAAATGCAAGCAGAGGGGCGGGACCGGCAGTTGCATCTGTGATTGGCTGAGTTCAGTGTGGCGGAGGAAAGAGGGAAGGTAAGTAATGTTTGGGGCACTTTGATATTAAAACTATAGCGGTTGGGGATGGGGGAACAGGGAGACTATTCTATATAAAGATTTTTACGCTAGGGGGAGGGAATCTAAATCGGGAGGGAGAGGGAGGGGGGGAGGGAGGGGGAGAAGGGCTGCAGTGTGCATGCCAAACTGCTCCTGGAGGGGAGACAGGAGGCAGAGTCCTATATGGACTCTGCAGTACTCCTGGTGGGCGGTGTTTTGGACTTGGACTTTTGGGGGGGATAGCAGAAGAACCAGATGGAGCTGGGATGTAAGGTAAGGATTAAACTACACTACACAATGGGGCCAGTAGTGGGGGGGATTATAGTTTTGGGGGTGGACATGCCCTTTAAATTTACAGTGTTGGAATCTGTAGCCATACCTTTGAACGGTGGCGACCGACACCTAGAGCTCAAAAAGAGGGAAGTTAGATGGATAAAACGTCTAAAGACATTGGCTCCATGTGGCTTGAATCGTGACTATGATTTATATTATTTTCTGTAATCACGGATTAACTTTTTTAACTACAGATCATTGCTAGACGTGTAGAGCTTGAAAAATAAATTATGTTAGTGCAGTTTGTATATATAAGATAATATATATTCCGAATGTTTATACATTATAATGATATTGACGGTTTGGGTATACATTAAGATTTTGGGAAGAAATGTAAAAAGATTTATTTCATATTGATCACAAGGTGTTACGATGTCACTTTCTGTCATAAGCTATTTAAAACAGAGGATCATGGGAGAAGAATCACTTATGCATACTACTCAGGAGCTTGAAAAAGGGTATAATACCCGAAACGTCGCATAAATACCTGAGTTGTCTGAAAAAAGCTTTAAGAAAAGAAAAAGCCTAATCGAAAAAGTTTTCTTTGCATAACATGAGGTGAGAAGGCACCTCTACTTTTAAAGGCTTTGCACCTACCGTCTACTGAGGCTGAAGCAGAAACCGGAGTGCTGCTGTGCTTTGTTTGTGCTTCCGCGGGTCCCCTTTGTCAAGCCCGCAGCGTAACGACCATATCATATTACAAAAACTTAATGAATCATATCACTGGTATACCACTAATATACCCCTGCCAGCAAACCCGCCCCTCAATTAACCAATTGTATAATCAGACAATCAGACAAAAAACGTAGGTCAGATTCACTATGATGGGCTTCATTAAAGTGTATAGGGACTGGTAATTTAGAGTTCCTTAATTTAATACTAGATTTATGCTGCGAGATTCTATTTTTAATGGGCTGTGTGGTCTCCCCAATGTAGATCCTATTACATGGACAGAGCAGGGCATACACCCACATATTTATTTTTGCATGTAAAATATCCCCTAAGGGGAAAGGTTTGTTTAGTAACAGGATGTAGAAACTCCTTCATTTTAATAACATGTTTACATTTTTTACAGGATCTACACGGGAACATCCCCCTAGTACCAAAGGTATCTTTGTGAACTGTTGGAAGATCCGAGCCCACAAATTGGAGAGGGGGGGGGAAAGGAAAATACCTGCACTGATGAAAACCCATCCTTCAGTAAATTCCAGTGTTTATACAAACAATCATTAACAAGTGGACTTTGTAGTAAGTATTGTGTCACGAAGGGTATTCAAGCAAAGCCATCATGTTGGTGTCTGGATCTAGCCTTGTTAGATCTCGCAAGTGATTGATCAAGAACTTGTGGGGGATACCCCCGATCCTGAAATTTTTTTATACATTTTTTATCAGTAATTTGCTGAGATTTCCGAACAGGGTTATATACAATTCTGGACACTTGTTTGAACTAATAGTTAAGGATTTTTTAGTTTTTACTGGATGGAAACTATCCTGGGTCACCATGACATCTAAAAAATAAATACGCTCAGTGTGGCATTCCAATGTGTTCTTAATATTGGGGTGCAAGGTATTTAATTGCGCGTGGAACTCAATGTCTCAATGTCGCCCCACCACAGCACAAAGACATCGTCTATGTAGTGCTGCAGTGCCTGTGAAACAGGGAAAGCACATAGACGAGGTCCACCTCATGCCAGAGCATGAAGGCATTGGCATATGACAGAGCGACATTGGACCCCATGTCAGTCCCACGCAACTGTTTGTAGAAGCCCTTATCAAATCTGAAGTATGACTGGGTATGAAGTATGATATTAAGTAGTTCCATAAAAAAAACTGAATCTGGTCAGCATTGTAACTCGTTTTCTCACAGGCCGAGATCCCCTCTGCGTGGGAGATAGAGGTATAAAGGCTACCTACATCCAATGTAGCCATAACAACTGACTCATCGGTAGCCACCTTCACATTGGCTAACCTAGTCATAAAATGCTGAGTATCTTGTATGTACGATAGTCCCCCTGAACCAAGGGTACAAGAACCCTGTCCAGAAGGACGGCCAACGGGCAGAACACAGATTCCATGCCTGCCACAAAGTTTGGTGGGTACACCGCTTAAAGACACTTCACCTGTTTGGACTTAATCGTGATTGTGATTTTCATATTCTTTTATAATTTATAATATAATATTTGATGTTATATTGTTTTTCAGGGGTTACTATGTTTTGCCTTGGGGTCCCTTTTTGCCTTGTTCCATGTTTGGATACCGTTTTGACTGGTTACTTGTACCTGCCTTTAAGAATGGTTAATATTGTCTGATTATACAATTGGTTAATTGAGGGACGGGTTTGCTGGGATGGGTAGATGAGTGGTATACCTGTGATGTGATTCATTAAGTTTTTGTATTATGACATGGCCGTTACGCTGCAGGCTTGACAAAGGGGACCTGCAGTTCCTGAAACATAGCCTGATGCAGTGAGCCACATAATAAAAGTTACCTTGCATTAAGATTGGAGTGTGGTGTATTCTAACTTTTTGAATATCAGGGATGTTTGGCTGAGGTCCCGCTGAACACAGGCACCCAATTACCTGTTGGACTGGGAGTGCGGCATATCCTACTATTTGTTATTAGCAAAATTGTGCCCGTTGGTGCACAATGGAAATTATGTGTGTGTATGTTTTGCTATGTGTGGATATAGTGGATATAGAATCTTTACACAGGTAAATTTTAAACTGTTACTCAGACTGTCACCAGCGTCCATAGGAGCCAAAGGATAATCCTGCAGGTTGGAGATTAGACCCAGGCAATCCTGCTACACTGTGTGGTTGAAACTAAACATGCTAGGTTAATACTTATTAGTATTCACCACGGCAAGTGGTGATGGTACCTCATATATTATAACAGAACATAGCATCATGTTATTGTAATAGCATTGCCCTAATAATCTAACATATAAACAAACATTTCTCATTCCCAGTTTTCCCAGTTTACCTAAAGAAATGGATTTATCCTTTATATACTCTTATACAGATTTAATTGAAAAACAGCTGCTTCAGAGCAACTACCAGTAAATCCTTGGTATAACTGCCTGGCTTTACCACTAAGCAAAAAGCTAAAGACTTGCAAGCGAGCACCTTTATTCTAACCATTAATAGTGTCTGCCAATTCAAATTGTTCTAGCCAATCAGTCCACTCCCTAGTTACCCCATCAAATGGATCAGATTTAAAAATAGGTTTGGCAATTGGGCCTGGTAGAGCTACTGGGTCTAATTGGGGAATTTCATCTGCAGGTACAAGGACAGGAGGATTTAAATCAATACTATCAGTAGCAGCCTCCATAGCTTAATACAGAGAACAAATATACAAAGAAAACAGGGAGAATAAATGGTATTACCAGCACTGCTGCCACCAATTTGTACCAGATCATTGCTTTATGGAAGGATTATGGGTAGCATGGCACACTGTGTGTTACTCTGGTGGTCTGGCACAAAGGCAGTGCACATAAACAGGTTCCCCGCATAACATGTGCAGTAATCAGGGGTGTCCCTGTCTATGGTGCACCACTTTGAATATTGACCACGCCTGTATATTGTGTGTCCTTGTAAGTTGGTGTACACTCTGTTGCCTCAGAGTTTGTATCCAATAAGGTAAATTGTCTGTCCAATAATCTGTCCTCCCAACAGGTGGTAACAGGATCTTATACACAGGGTCTTATACACAGGATCTTGTGTTGCAGTCAATATCACTCCATAACACACACCACAATCCATTTTCACTTTCTCTCCTCCTACCATAGAGAGCAGGGATGTCTTGCATTTTATTACTCACTGCCACCACCTGCAGGATGGAAGTGGTATATAAGGAGCCTTGGTGTATATGTGCATTGCAATACACATCATATCCTGTGTAGCAGAGAGAAACTTTTTTTGGATTATACTTCCTTTCATATGGAGCAGACACAGGGGTGTGGTTTAAGCTGCCATTTGACCATTCCATTTTAAAATAGGGATCTCAGCTCTGTAAGTAAGTTTATGTATTTTGTATATTTTGTGTTGTACCTAATATAAGTCAGTGCTAAATTTTATATACATTTACTGATGGTCATTTAAATGGTGAGATAGTACACACATACATATATACCTTTCCTTTGTGTAATATCCTATACCCCCACCTCATTGGTAGCTCCTAAAAGCTCAATGCAATCTCCTATGGAGATATAAATATATTCATTTAATATAAGGGATATATATATATGTCCAGGTAAGTGCGCACTCTCATTCACATCTTCATGCCCGGTGCAACCAACATAAGGGAATACAAGATAATATCAGCAAAGGATTGGTGCACTCCAGGGACTTCTGTTTATAACCTTTATTGGGTAAAATTTACAAGCAACACACTGACGCCACCCAGGAGTTATGGGGTGGGCATGTCAGCTTCAGATATGGCTGATGCACTGACACTGGGGGGGTGCGCATTCACAAAGAGGGGAGATTACCCTATGATGATGCGTGAGAGAAGCTGACTAGGGGCGCAATAGCAATTACGTCATTGGAGGCATGCATCCGTGCAACACGGATGGATTAGTTGCCCGGTCTGAGGTGGTTAGGGTAGGGGAAGTTTTATAAGGGGTAAGGTTCTATGCACGAGGTGTGTACTTTCTGAAGACAACTCCTGTAAGAGTTTATACTAAGTGGAGTGCTGTTGTGGCTCAGATCTTTGTTCATTTCTGTTGAGTTTATTGTTTACTGCCTCCTAACCCAGTAATTTCTTTTTCACTTTTCTTTCTCCTGCCATTTAAATTGAATAACATTATACCTCATTTTTTTAAAAAGTCTTACTACACTTGATTTAACATTCCTTATATATCGTCCATGTTCATTGATTCTTTGCTTTCAACACCTTTTGGTCCATCCAACCAATAACAGCCCACATGTGCATTTTACTCCAGTATGGCTTCAAGTGCAAATCCTGCAACAATAAACTCAAGCAATGCATACACAAGGCAGGACTCGTGAAGATTTAAAGCAGCTCTGGTGTTGAGTTTGCAGATAGACTCCATTTTATTATGTTTGCAAAACAAAATGGGACTTATTAGAAAGAAGACGCGCGTTGGTACATTATCACATATATTAGACACGCTGACCTTTTTATACAGCAAGGCCTAAGGCTTATGTTTCATGGGAAGTTTCCCCAATGGTATTTTTCCTTGGAAAGCAGGCTCCTGAAGATGTTTTAAATTGCCTCCTGTTGACTATAATACTAATGCTATGAAAGAAATTTATGGCTGTGACTGGTGAGTTGAAAACATTGCTGTCTGCTTTTTCAAGCAGAAATGAAAGCTTTATAATTTGGGCATTTCTTTTAGGCAAAAATATCTTCCATTACTTAACATAAGCGTCATGCAGCATACTCAAACAGCAACAACGCAGTGTCCCTGAAATGATTTTCAGATGTTGCCAGATGGGTAATCAGCTATCGTTTGTTTATTGTGAAATTGCAGGTTACTGCATGGCTGTTGAAGCTTTTCAACAGCACACATCGACTTCTCATTCCATATTTAAAAGTTTTACTGTAACTGAATAAAGAAAGGAAGTAAATCACACTGCCACTGTAAATGTACATCTACGCATAATTTGCATGCAACAGTATACAAACTGATGTAAAATCCCTGTTACAAGGTAACATTGTTAATATTTATTTATTACACAACACTTTAAATGTCTGGAAATTATTTGAACAGTTGTCAGGAACACTATATTAATTAATGCAAAATATATTTTCTTTAAAAGGCTCGTTTACTGTTGTGACATTATACTTCCTGTGCATCTCGAGCTCAGAGAGAAGAGAAGTAAAAAAAGCACCTGCAGAAGTGGTAATGCTCATTACAAATTAAGACAGCAGAAAGGTTGGGATTAACGGCATTGCATTGTACCGGTCTAAATCTTCTACTATCAATTAATTTATGGTATTGTATATGCCAGGAAGGAACCCCATTTGTCCTACTATTAGCATGGTACATTAAGTGCAAAAGCCAAGCGAGATAACCACTAATGCTGGGATAAAAAATTAATTGTTATCAATCCTCTGCATGAACAGTTCTAATGGTATAAACATAATTATCTATTATTCATCATAACTCAATATAATGCATTGCAAGAGGTTTTACTCAGTCCGCTCTCACCAAAATGAACTGAAATAAAATTGAAAAGACACCATCACCTACTTTCCTGTGTTGCTTTGAAAAATATTTTAACTCCTTATTTAAATTTCTTTGTTTCTTACATTAACATGTTTAGTTAAAGTGTCAGACACACACATTATGCAATAATTATGTATAAGTATCATTTTCTTGTAACCTGATTTTTAGTTGGAAGACAATGCCTTTCTATATATTCATTTAGTTGAGCGGCCTGCACTCTCACTTCAAACACCATCCACCAGGGTGCTATACTGAAAGTTGATGACACAGTTGGATATATCAGGGTTTCTCAAATAGTGTGCTGGGGGCACTGGTGTGACTTCAAAGAGTAGTGGTAGTGGAAATATATTATATATTATATTATATATTATGTTTCAACACTGGCAATGTAGTGTAAAGTTACACTACATTTATTTGAATACAATATACACTGTAAAGTGCATAAAATATGGGTAATTACAACTTTAAGTCCAACATTAAGAATATAGGTGTACCTCGAGGAAAATTTGCATAGCCAACTGCGCCACAGTCTGAAAAAGTTTGAGAATCACTGGAATAGATTGCGGAGCATTCATCTGGATTTACAGCATCTGGATTTATTATTGAAACAATTTCAGTCCACTCAGGTCTGTCGTCAGATGACATAATTTCCTGTAATGGTATATGAAAGGTAAGACATACCTGTGCAAACACCCCTCCTCCTTAACCCTTCATTCTGAGTGCTATATTGCGTGGGGACTTGTCCCTGAATAAATAATAATAAAGTGCAAAATTTATAGGGTATCTTTACTCGAATTTTCAAAAAAATGATCCTTTAGATACAATATGCAAGATCCCACTGCTTTAAACTTTTTGGGGATTTTGAATCTAAACTGTAAATTCTGAGAAATTAACATCTGAAATCACAGCATTTACAGGGAAAGACCTGTCACTCATGAACAGTGGCATAACTACCGCCCCTGCCATCCCTGTAGAGGGGGGGTCGGAAGGTAGGAGGGCAACCTAGACTGCAGTTATGCCCCTGCTCCAGAAACATACATTTTAATATGTTCCCCATCCCTGACCTCTTAGTAGGATCTTTGACTGTCTGACAGCACTTTCTGCAAAAGATACAGCAGAGAAACGAAAGAAGGAGGAGGGAGGGGGAGATCTGTAAGCAGAGCAGGGTCTATGGTGAGGCTGTGCAGAACTTAGAAGTGTTGCAGACAATACAAGAAAGGCAGTGAGTAAGGGAGGTGGGGTCAATTAGGAGCACTCATTAAACATTAATAATTTAATAAGAAAGCAAGCACAGATAAATGTGTGAGTACCACCATTTTACTTTACTTTTGCTCAAATTGTAGTTTGAAAAAATGTAAATTTGTTTGAGTGAGTACCTTTAATAAAGTGCAAACATTAGCTCCCTGGCTTGGTCAGCAATCCTATGCATATGATCGGCCATTATGTATAATGTTCACAGCTACATCAGGCCTTTCATCTGTCAGTTAATATGTGCATATCTATACTATGTATCAATCTCTTCCCCCTCTGATTACATCTCTGATACAGAGTTCAGAGGAAATAATGCTAAGCTAAATATATACTATTTATAAAGTGGATTTATTAAACCATCTAATCCTAGGCGGACCAGATATGGATTGGACAGTGGTACTACTGTAAGTCTGTAAGTAGGCTGCTGGAACCACTGGTAAAGTGCTAACAGAATTCTATAAATAGTGGAGCCAATGATAAAGTGTTAAGGCTCATACACATGGCCGATGAATGTATCGGCGTGTGTACAAACCTTTAAAAACCTTATTAATAGAAGTGTTCTCATTCAAATGCTAATAATGCCACTGTGCTTAATAAAATATATAATCATAAAAATATATCCATTGTTTGGCTTGGTGGCAGTATAAAGTCAATATTTTTATCATCTGGTAGGGCGACGTTCGATCCCTATAGGTATTCCATTAATACCATATGAGTATCCATGAAAATATTACATTAACATACTATCTATGTCGTGTCAATTTTTAGATGTCAAAGTCTTTTGGATTGATGATTAGAGTATTGAGTTGTTCTTCAATCCCACCGACCGGAATTTATTTTTATATTACAGTAGCGACCATGCTGTACATGTTAAAATTTGGTTGCCTTAAGCCGGTTTATAAGGGTGTAAAGAGTTGTTAGTTCTGAAGAAAGGTGATCAGTACAATTAGTCACCATGTTTACAAAATTTAAGCAAAAGGGGTATCATGATAGGTTCCTTGATCAAGCAGTAAAGTGGGCCCTTGGGGGGGGGGGTCATAGTAAGAATAAGAATAAGAGGAGACAAAAGAGAAGTATCCTATTTGTTGTGCAATACTTTCCTATAAGCAAGGCTGTTGAGCAAGTAGTAATGAAGCATTGGCACGTGTTGCAGGAGGCATATCTTGAGGTAGAACAATTTAAAAATAAATCATATAAGCAAGTCCTTTAAGGACTGTCGGTACATGCAGATTCTAGGCTTAGGATACCAAAAGAATGTGGGATTTTTGGTGTCAGATAATACAATACAATAACTATATCTGTTGTATTCAATTAGATCAACTGGACTTGAAATGTAGTTCTTGAAGACGTTTCGCTAGTCATCCGACTGGCTTTTTCAATTCAGAATGACTTGTACAAGAATCTGTGGCAATTATGTACCCTGGAAAATCCCAATTAGCATATCACAGCCAGGTGTTAAGGGTGTGATTAGATAGTGGCTAAGAGGTGTTATAGGAACTCCCAAGTAGGTGTTAAAAGCTATGTACATGGCAGACGTTGGTGTCGACCCCCCCACCTCTATTATGCTTGGTTTCTTTTTATTTTCACATAAATGGCCTCCTTAACACCTCTCTTGAACCAGTCACGTTCCTTCGCCAGTATGTTAACATTACAATCTTCAAAGGTATGTCCTTTATCCTTAAGATGCAGATACACGGCTGAGTCCTGACCCGAGGAATTGGCTCTTCTGTGCTGGGCCATACGTTGATGCAGTTGCTGTTTGGTCTCCCCCACATACAAATCAGAGCATTCTTCACTGCACTGCACCGCATATATGATGTCGCTTTTCTTGTGTTTTGGTATTGGGTCTTTTGGATGTACCAATTGCTGCCTCAGTGTGTTTGTTCGGTTTAAAGCAGACAGGGATACGATTTTTTTTGAAAATTCTTCTTAATTTCTCGGAGACCCCTGCTACATATGGGATGACCATGTTCTTCCTCCTGTCTTGCTTTTCCCCTTCACTGTTGGTATTTGTGTTCTTGAAGGAAAGAAAAGAACACAAATACCAACATGAAGGGGAAAAGCAAGACAGAGGAAGAACATGGCATCCCATATGTAGCAGGGGTCTCCGAGAAATTAAGAGAATTTTCAAAAAACATCGTATCCTTGTCTGCTTTAAACCGAACAACACACTGAGGCAGCAATTGGTACATCCAAAAGACCCAATACCAAAACACAAGAAAAGCGACATCATATATGCGTGGCAGTGCAGTGAAGAATGCTCTGATTTGTATGTGGGGAGACCAAACAGCAACTGCATCAACTTATGGCCCAGCACAGAAGAGCCAATTCCTCGGGTCAGGACTCAGCCGTGTATCTGCATCTTAGGATAAAGGACATACCTTTGAAGATTGTAATGTTAACATACTGGCGAAGGAACGTGACTGGTTCAAGAGAGGTGTTAAGAGGTCATTTATGTGAAAATAAAGAAACCAAGCCTAAATAGAGGTGGGGGGGTTCGACACCAACTGTCTGCCATGTACAATGCTGTTTTAACACCTTACTCTGGGCGTTCCTATAACACTCTTAGCCACTATCCAATCACACCTTTAAACACTGGCTGTGATATGCTAATTGGGATTTTCCAGGGTACATAATTGCCACAGATTCTTGTACAAGTCATTCTGAATTGAGAAAGCCAGTCGGATGACTAGCGAAACGTCTTCAAGAACTACATTTCAAGTCCAGTTGATCTAATTGAATACAACAGATATACCATGACCTGGATGAATGAGAACCTTCACAAGCACAATACAATAACATTTGTAAAGCTCTAGGGGTATGTTTCCCAATTTGTCCAGTGTGGGTATGTACCGAAGGGTTCGTCCTTTGTGCATCCCCACACTGGGCAGAATTATGAGATTCGGAATTACTACATATGTATTTCCACATATGTCATTTATTTATTTTGGTGCCCATGTGGTCTCATCTGTTTTGGTGAAACCACACAGGCTGTAAAGTTGAGAATATTCAAGCACCACTCCTCAATTTATACAGACAACAGGAGTCTCAGCTGAAATCCATGGTAGTGGAGTCAGTGGACAGAGTTTCCGTTGAAAAAAAGTGAGGTGATGTTGGTAAAAAGGCTTAACGCCTTGTCACCTCATGTGTTAAATGTCGATTATGACTAGTATGTGTTCTTATAAATCATGCAGGTGCCATGGTGTGGAACATAGTATTAAATTCCCTCTGTGCCAATATGTGTGATGAATTTAATTAAAGGGCCCACCCCCAAAACTAAAATTTAACCCCATACTGGCTCCACTGTATAGTGTTAAAGGATAAGTACACTCAAAAAACAAATTAAGTGTAAATAGAAGCTGTATCTTTAACTAACCATCTCCCTTTTTTTTAAGGTCCCACCTGTGCTCCAGTAAAGTTCAGGACATCCTGGATCATTTATGTAGTCAGCTAAGCTCCACTCTCCCAAGACTTCCTGGAGCTCCTTACAGACTGTGTCCAAAAATCCACAGTCAGTTGGCTCCGTGCCCGCGCGCGCCACTCGCCACATGCAAGCACGGTGCCAACTGAATGTGGATTTTTGGACAAAGGAGCATATACAGATTAGCTTTGTGAAACAGTAAAAAGATTTTTTAGGTACAAAGTGGCAGTGCTGTGCTATCTTGACATCCCCTAAACTAATAGATAGATAGATAGATAGAGTTAGATAGATAGATAGATAGATAGATAGCAGAGTTAGATAGATAGATTGATAGATAGCAGAGTTAGATAGATAGATAGATAGATAGATAGATAGATAGATAGATAGCAGAGTTATATAGATAGATAGATAGATAGATAGATTGATATCAGAGTTAGATAGATAGATAGCAGAGTTAGATAGATAGCAGAGTTAGATAGATAGATAGATAGATATATTGCTATCAGAGTTAGATAGATAGATAGATAGATAGATAGCAGAGTTAGATAGATAGATAGATAGATAGATATCAGAGTTAGATACCGTATATACTCGAGTATAAACCGAGGTTTTCAGGCTTTAAAAAAAGCCTGAAAATCTTACCTCGGTTTATACTCGAGTCATCCTTTCTCCTATCTTGTCCGGCAGCCGCGTGATCCGCATCCTCAGTGCGCATCCGGATGATGTCACTACCCGGCGTCTCTCACTTTGCGGCGCCGAGTAGTGACATCATCCGGATGCGCACTGAGGATGTGGAGCGAGGAGCGAGCGGCCGCCGGACAAGGTAGGAGAATACCACGGACACCAGGGAGGGCAATATTTACAAATAAGAGTAAAACCTTCTTTATTTGTGCATACTGTATGCACAAATAAAGGAGGATTTACCCCTATTTGCAAGTATTTGCCACTTAAGATGTTTGAAAACTACAACTCCCAGCAATAAAGCATGCTGGGAGTTGTAGTTTCCAAACATCTTAAGTGGCAAATACTAACCCCCTCGGTTTATACTCGAGTCAATACATTTTTTTCTCCTTTTTTAGCTAAAACTAGGTACCTCGGTTTATACTCGGGACGGTTTATACTCGAGTATATACGATAGATAGATAGATAGATAGATAGATAGATAGATAGCAGAGTTAGATAGATAGATAGATAGATAGATAGCAGAGTTAGATAGATAAATAGATAGATAGATAGCAGAGTTATATAGATAGATAGATAGATTGATATCAGAGTTAGTTAGATAGATAGATAGATAGATAGATAGCAGACGGTCCTGTGCCATCTTCAAATATCTGCATACACACAGTCCCGAGCGTTCTCCCTATGAACATCATAGGAGAACGCTCGGGACTGTGTGTCTCCATCGGTTGCGCTAGACTCCTCTATAGGGAGTCTAGCGCGGCCGATGGAAATTTTCGGCCTTTCCCAAACAAGCGTTCGGCCGACCCGATCGTTCGGCGGCCACGTGCTCGTTCGGGAAACGAACGTACACACATAACGATAAAGCCCCGATACCGTTGGGTGTGTACCCAGCTTTAGAGTGGAGACAGATGGAAAGCAGGTACATACTGTATATCACGTCAATGCTGGCAGCTGGAAGCATTAGAGGTAATACTGTGCTGGCACTGCAAGTGTTAATGCCAATTTTCTGGGAAAGTGCTGGCACTGAAAGTATTTATATGAAAATCTGTGGGCATTGAAGGGTTAATGGTAATACTCTGCTGGCACTGAAAGTGCTAATGCCAATACTCTTGGAAAATCTACTAGCACTGAAATAGTTAAACATCTCAGATCTCACCAAATTTCCCTGTTCTGTCCTAACCGGCTAGAAATATTTCTGGGGAGAACACGGGTGCCACATACCGTGCATCAACTGAAACCTATTCTGTCCTTCCAATCAGTATTTCATTGGTAGCCAGTGTCACTGCATACACACGTATGTATACACGCCTGCCTCACCTGGTACAGCGTGTCCCTCTTACCAACTATTAAAGCTTTCCCACTATAAAGAACAACAGCAGCAGAAGGGCTGCAGTACGCATGCCAAACTTCTCCCGGAGGCCAGGTAGGAAGCAGAGTCCTATATGGACTCTGCTATCCTCCTGGTGGGCAGTTTTTGGGACTTTGGGGGGGGACTACTGGAGAACCATATGGAGCTGGGATGTGAGGTAAAGATTAAACTACACTACACAATGGGGCCAGTAGTTGGGGGGATTATAGTTTTGGGGGTGGACATGCCCTTTAATGATGTAAGTGGCACAAGGATTGTTAAACCCCAAATATGTCACCATCTACATTTATCAACATTAAAGCTCATCAGCCACTCTGCTGCCCATTTTGATTCATTATTTCATCATTTAAGTTTTTAAAGCTTTGCATAGTTTTGCATCATCAGCAAACACAGAGACCTTGCTCTCAATACTTGTTAAGAGATTAAATAACAGTGGCCCCAGTACAGTGCCGCCATCAGGGGGGGGGGAGAGGGGGTACTCCAGGACTTGGAAGGGGCCCAGACAGTAAGGTAAAGGCAGTAGCAAAAAAAAAAAAAATTCTCTTACCTGCAATACTGCGAAAGAGTTCTGTTCCTAGAAATAGAGACAGGGGGCATGTTCTTGTTTCTGGCAATTCCTTGTGGCTGGTGCTTGGCCCCGGGTGTACTGCAGTGAATGGACTTTGGGGGCATTTTATAATACTGGCCAATTTATGTAATGGACATTGGGGGAATTTTATATATACTGGGCAATTTGTGTACTGGACATTAGGGACATTTTATATATACTGGACAGTGTGTGGACTGGACATTGGGGCATTTTATATATACTGGGCAATTTGTGTACTGGACATTAGGGACATTTTATATATACTGGACAGTGTGTGGACTGGACATTGGGGCATTTTATATATACCGGGCAATGTGTACACTGGACATTGGGGACATTTTATATATTCAGGTCAGTGTGTGTACTGGACTTTGGGGGCAGTTTATACATAGTGGGCAATTTGTATAATGGATATTGGAGGCATTTTATATATACTGGTCAGTGTGGACTGGACATTGGGGCATTTTATATATACTGGTCAATGTGTGCACTGAACATTAGGAACATTTTATATATTCAGGTCAGTGTGTGTACTGCACATTGGGGACATTTTATATATACTGGTCAGTGTGGACTGGACATTGGGGACATTTAATATATACTAGTCAATGTGTGGACTGGACATTGGGGCATTTTATATATACTGGTCAATGTGTGCACCGAACATTAGGAACATTTTATATATTCAGGTCAGTGTGTGTACTGCACATTGGGGGCATTTTATATATACTGGTCAGTGTGGACTGGACATTGGGGACATTTAATATATACTAGTCAATGTGTGGACTGGACATTGGGGGTATTTTATATATACTGGTCAGTGTGTGTACTGGACATTGGGGACATTTTAAGTATAAAGGTCGTATACAGGTCAGTGTGTGTGCTGGATTTGGGGACATTTTATACATACAGGTCAGTGTGTGTACTGGACATTGGGGCATTTTATATATACAGGAGGTCAGTGTGTGGACTGGACATTGGAGGTATTTTATATATACTGGTTAGTGTGTGTACTGGACATTGGGGACATTTTATATATACAGGTCAGTGTGTGTGTACTTGATTTGGGGACATTTTATACATACAGGTCAGTGTGTGTACTGGACATTGGGATCATTTTATATATACAGGAGGTCAGAGTGTGCACTGGATATTGGGGGTATTTTATATATACAGGTCAGTTTGTTCTGCTGCACATAACATTTTATATATATCGGTCAATATGTGCTGTTGGAAATTACATTTTGTATATACAGGTTAGAGCAATATAAGTGTTATTGTATATGTGCGTGCAAAATGTGCCTGTTTATTATATGTTCTAGTCTGTGTGTAACGTGTTTGAGTTAGTGTGGTTTAGGGGGACCCTTGAAAAGTGTGATGGCGGCCCTGCCCCAGTACAGAACCCTGAGGCACTCCACTTAGAACTTTAGCCCATGTAGATGTAGCTCCATTGACCACCACTCCACAGTCCTCAGTTTATACATTAGTCACCTGTGTAGCATAGTATCAAAAGCTTTAGCAAAATCCAAGTATAATACATCCACTGCTATGCCAGAATCTAAATTCTTACTTACATCTTCATTAAAAACAAGCAAGATAAAAAATCTATTTCTCTTAAATCCATGCTTGATCAGTTCTGGAAACAAAGTCCAGAATATTATCTCAAAACAAAGTTTCCAGTATCTTCCCTACCATTGATTTTAGACTTACAGGTCTGTAGTTACCAGCCTGTGAGCAACATCTTTTTTTTGAATATTGGTTTTACAGTACATTGGCTATTTTCCAATGCAGAGGCACATTGCCAGACAAAGGTGAATCTGAAAAGATAAAAAAGGTGGTCTAGATAAAACTCTCTTAAAGGACAACTCCACCCTCATAAGAACATATTTTAGAAAGAATGACCTCTTCAAAATATGTTGATATATCATAGTTTGTCCTATGAATTTATTACTGTATGCATGCTATGCTTCTGGGTGCCTCATGGAAACTGAGCAATTTACCTGTACTGAGCCTGTACTGAGCCTGTACTGAGCCTGGGCATGCTCAGAAGAGGCAGATAGGGGATTAACATTCAGTCATTGGCTGTGATGTCAACTGTCAAATTTATAACTGACAGTTGCTACCTGGAAGAACCAGGAAGCAGAAACAGGGGAAACAGGACATTGTGCAGGATTTCAAGTTACTGTTTAGGGTTTTGCGGGGTGACTTACCTGTATGTAAGTTTTAAATATAAGATCAGAGAGTGTATTTCACCAGTTTCTGGGACTTTATTGATATTATTGATATTTGTCAAATTGTTTCCACACCATACCCTCTGTTATGGGGAAAATATTGGCTCCAAAAATACTCCTAAAACCAATACCAAAACATTTAGCAAAGGATTGAGTTTTTGTGTGAGGAATGATATTTTTTTGCTATTACAGAGGTAGGTATGTAAACTTGTATGTATGTATATGTTTATTTATATAGCGCCACTTGGGGACACAGCGCAGTACAGTATTAAAATACAATAAAGTCATACAAGGGGGATAAATACGTAGATAGTTCAGTACATAAATATATAACTTATATAAATAGAAGTTCTAGAGCTGGGTACTTATTTTACCATTTTATGTATGGAACTTATTTTATTATTCTCTGCGTGGGGCACTATACATTATAATTATCTGTGTGGTGGCCATTTCTATTACAATTCTCTTCTTCTTTAATATCCCGATTAACCACCAGTATCTCTTTCCCAGTTATTCAACTGTTCCTTTGACTGTTAACCACCAGCTCTCCCCCACCCCACCAAGTGTTAAGCTATGCACACAATCGGAAGCACTCCACCACTTGCCTCTGATAAAGTGTGGTCTCACACAAAACGCGTCAGGCGTGGACGTTGGTATCTATGCTTGATGTTTGATATTTAATAAACTTACTTGCTTTTACGGGAATCCTCAGTTTGTTTCCGGTTGCTCGGCTTTGCTTCTTTGGTTGATTCTACGTTTGCTGTTGCTGGTCTTGTGAAGGGCCTGGGGCCTTGATGCCCCCGGGCCATCATCTCTCAGGGGTAAGTCCCACTTTTATGCTGTTTACTTGCTTCTTTACTTTCTAACAAGGATATCTGAGTACACACTGCAGTGCGACAAGGACTGGGGTGTGTCCACCCGGCCCTACCAACGGGGAACTTAGGTCTCCTGTATTTCAATACAGCTTAGTTGTAACACTCCCTTGCTACTTTTGTATTCATTTTTATTATTCATTGTTACTCTAATTCAGTGGCTGAGATTACTAGGTCACACTATCTGACCATTATTTATGTGGTTTATGTAGCACTCCACCGTGGACTAATAGAGAATGGAAGCACCTTTTTACAAAGTTTGACTCAGGTGCTAAAAACCCTAGAAGCGCCCCTGCACCTGGCATTACCTGACATCTTACACACATAGAGATAGGTGGTAAGAGTATATACATTTCTATTCTGTTTGTTTATTCAAGGAGAACTAAAGCTGAAATTTAAAAGAGCCTAAAAAGGCATTATAATTCCCATCTAGCAGACAGATCTAACTAAAAGCAGCTTTGTATTAAAGGAATTACTAGCTATAGGAACTTTCACCTCTGAAATGATCATCATTTTGGAAAATCATCTGTAGTCCTGCAGGTTTATGGCATTTTCTGATTTCTGCAGCCCGAGTCCTTTATAGTAAACAGAGATGTCAAACTTTAATGGCAAACTTGGTAAGGCTGTTTTCCTCAGCACAATTGAATGAAAATAGCTTTATTTACATTGTATTCACATGATATTTACATTGTATGCCTCCAATTCCTCCAAAATATTTTTACAGACACTTGTATGCATTTTGGACAATGCGGTTTGTCAGCGTTTCCTGTCCACTTGCGTGTGTGCGTTTTTTGGAAAATCACAGCACTAGAGAAAATGCAAAAAGAATTTTAAAAAAGTTTGCCCACACGTGCCTACAGCTTAATATTAGATAGCATTACTTGCAGTGTCAGTTGTAATGCAGCTTTTAACTCTTTCAGCTCCACCCAACCTAAAATTTTCGGCACCCCTTGTCTGTCCCTTTTTTAGAATTTCTGTAAATATTTACACTTTGTGGTGCTGGGCCCTTCAAAAAGAATTTTGTGGCTCCCAGAGCGATCGGACGGGCAATATTCAAGTGCCCTCCTTGTCCCCTCGGTCTGAAACCGATGAGGGAATTGTGTTGTATACACCCCCAAAGTGCCGGCTAATATAGGGAATCCCTCCCCAGTCCCGACACTTACTTGTAAGCAGAGGCGCAGCAGAAAGGGAAAGCCTGTGATGTCATTGGACGTAGCTGAAGGTGTTTAGACTCCAAGAATATATAGTTTGTGAGGGATATTTCTGAATTAGGGGTTCAAATTTGGAGTTGGCTGAATATTTTTACTGCTTTTGAGCCATTGTTCAATAATTCACTTTGTGGCTAGTCGCTTCCACATCTGCGTGTGTAACCATGCATATGGCATACTGTTTAATTCAGGACATTTAGGAGATTGATATTTGGTAACTTTTTTTACATTCCATGGGGTTTTGGCATGATTTCTACCTATTAAAAATTATTTTATGTTAATTGTTTCAGAAAATCTGCTAAAAGTACGAACTTCTACGGATAACTGTACCCACACTTTTGATGGTATAAATGAAAGCGTGACGTAGCCAAAGGTGTGTACATTTCAAATATATAGTAGTTTATGTGGGTATTTCTGAGTTACAGGGGTGTTCAGTGTAAAAAATTGCAGACTGTTCAAATACAGAGCTGGCTAAAATTTTTTTACTGTTTACTGCCATTTAACATCAGTCCCCTTTGGGTTAGTTGGTCGCCATGTCTCTGAGATGCTTTTGAACTTGCTTTTTACAGTTTTTAGTAAACTTCACATTTGATTTTGTCTTTGATTTTACAGTTGAGGGAAAAAAGGAAAATGTGAGAAAATAACTTACAATTGGGTGAAGAGCTGCGTCCGGGTATCTGCATTGTGATCAAAACTTACCTCACTCATAAAATCCTGCGGGTGTGTAGTTTCTAAAAATATCTCACTTGTGGGGATATTTTAGTTAATTTGGAAGATATTCTATGTTAACTGTCAGTAGTGGTTATACATTTCGATTTGGTGTAATATTCTTGAAAGTGCAGTTTTAGTTTGGGGGGGGTCTCCTGTACAGGAAAAGTGGGATACCTACATATATCTGGTATTGTTGTACTCGGGAGTATCAGAGCTTTTAGAAATAGTAAGATTTTTGTATGGTACCTTAAGATAACTATAAATAAAAATGGGAAAAAACATGAAAATTTGCAAATTTTCATTTTTTTTTTACATATTTTACCCATAAATCCAGTAAAATCTCCAGAAAAGTTACTAATTTCTGTTATCTTGTTAAAGTGCACTTTGTGCTGGAAAAAACAATGTATAATATTCCTGATTTACTGGAAGTCTTTCTACTGTAAAATGAGTCTAAACTGAGGGCAAAATCATAAAAATTCTGCTTGCACTGAAGGCAAACAAAAACTGAAATTCTGCAGACACTGAAATGGTTAAACCCCCCTCCTCCCTAACGTCACAATGTATATGCACCAATCAAACGACTGATGAAGCAAGGACCAGTCTGGTATCTATGGTTACAGCTCTTCTTTCTTCCCACATAACGAGTGACGGCCGCATGTCCTAGTCTACCACACAGCTACCCACTGTTCCATAGTAATAAGCACGGTCAGAGGGGTTGGCTGGGTGACCTCTCCTGCTGTAATGGCGCTGATTCCATGCCAGGTGCTGCGGGCCGCTATCCTTCTCTCCTACCTCTCTGTGCTCTGCCACTACAAAGCTATAGAGATGCCAGCACATCAGACCTATGGGGGCAGCTGGAAATTCCTCACATTCATTGATCTGGTGAGTGAGGAAACAGCTAGAACAGTAATATACAGCAAGGAGCATAGTGTCTGGAATACAACAGAATAGACATGTTTAATGAATGTAATAGTCCAACATTGGGGGAGTAATTGGACTATGTCGAACCTTGGTAGTCCAGATGTTTGGAAACTACAGCTCCCAGCATGCCAGGTTTGCAGAATGATGGGAGTTGTAGTTTCTAAACATCTGGACTGCCAAGATTCGACATCAAGCACCTATGTGAATATATATAAATTCAGTAATATAGGACAGGACCTTACTGTGCAGGAATATTCTACATATGGCCTAGAAAGGAGCTATTGCTAAATTTAACACCTGGCATTACCTGACATCTTCCACACAGAGAGATATATGTTAAGTGTAAGAGTATATACATTTCTATTTAATTTGTTTATTCAAGGAGAACTAAAGCTGATACGTAAAAGAGCCTAATAAGGCTCTATAATTCCCAATAGCTTTGTATTAAAGGAATTCCTAGCTATAGCAGTAACTTTCACCTCTGAAGTCCTCAGGATTTTGGAAAATCATCTGTAATCCTGCAGGTTTATGGCATTTTCTGATTTCTGCATCCTGAGTACTTTATAGTGAACAGAGATGGCGAAGTTTCATGCCAAAGTTTGTAATGCTGAAAAAGGGCTGTTTTCCTCAGCAAAAATGAATGAAAATAGCTTTATTTACATTGTATTCACATGATATTTACATTGTATGCCTCCAAAACGTTTTTACAGACATGTGTGCGTTTTGGACAATGCGGTTTGTCCGTGTTCCAGTCTGTTTGCAGGTTAACAGACATGCGATTTTCTATGTGTTTCTGGTCCGTTTGCATGTGTGTGCGTTTTTTTGAAAAAAAAACAATTACTAACGTGTGATTCTGAAACACACATGCGGTTAAAAAATGGATCGAATAGATTCGGAACGCACATTATACAGTGAGAATTGATTCTCGCAATTTCCATTATGTTTTAAATTACATTGCAATTTGCAAATCGTAAAACGGAACGCACGTAATGGGACCCTAAGGCTGAGGCACCCTTACAATGCACAAATAAGCTATATGCGTTTATGTGGAGTTTTGCCATGTGCTTGAGTCTGCTGGTATCAGCTTTTCGTACGTTTGTGTTTTCCAGGGGATTATGGGTGAAATTGTACGTTAAATAAATTGCATGGCCTACCAGTGATTTATATCCCCTTTTGTCTACATTTTCATGAACTAACATAGACTTGTATTTGTTTAAATTGTGACAGAAATGGACCAACAATTGTTATAGCATGCATTAGTTAATTGCAACGTATCACACACAGTGAGGCCTACTCCCTGCTATTTACATTGTAAATAAAACGTAATTGCAGATCGCAAAACACAAAGGACGCTCAAAATCTCGGCAGTGGGGCTAGCCCTTAACCATTGGTGCATGTTCCCCCTACCATTTCCCAATTGGCAATACAAGATTTATGGTGTTAGAAATTTTTATATACATTGAAAAAAAAGCAGTGCTATAATTTCGCCCCCCCATATATTTTGACAGTTAATTTTCGCTTAAATTCTGTAAATCACTGGTGAAATAAAACCTGCTTTCATCCCTTGCTACAAGTAACTGGTATTGAGTATTGAGCTCAGTATTGATTTAGAGCGGTCACAGGCAGGTCACCCTGTAGTTAAATGAGAAATATAGTGCATATAAAGTTAAAAGTAAAAAACAAAAAACACAGTTAAATGAAAAAGTACCTGAACCAGGGAGGTAGAATACAGGAAAGTCCACAAATGAACCTGGCAAAATTGTACATGTTGCCACCCCTCATTGAATTCTTACTCCCTGCCCCATTTATTTTTTAAAAGTACATTTTTATAGTGTAGTTGTCCTTTAAACTGGCCATACATGCAATGATAATGTTCATATATTACCTTGAGAGGGAGCATATGCAGTGTGGTATCTTTAAACCGTGACCTACTCTGGTCAGAAACCTTCATATCTTAATATGTATCTGTTGTATTCAATTAGATCAACTGGACTTGAAGTTTAGTTCTTGAAGACGTTTCGCTAGTCATCTGACTGGCTTTCTCAATTCAGAATGACTTGTACAAGAATCTGTTGGCAATTATGTACCCTGGAAAATCCCAATTAGCATATCACAGCCAGGTGTTAAGGGCGTGATTGGATAGTGGCTAAGAGGTGTTATAGGAATGCTCAGAGTAAGGTGTTAAAACAGCATTGTACATGGCAGATAGTTGGTCTGCCAAACTAAACTTCAAGTCCAGTTGATCTAATTGAATACAACAGATATACCATGACCTGGATGAATGAGAACCTTCACAAGCATATCTTAATATGATTTTGCCAAATTATGCTAATTTCACATCTGAGAGATACAGCTTAATATTAGCTTGCAGTACTTCCAGTTTCATTAATAATGCAGCTTTTAAACTCAAGATATGTTGCTATTTATGCTGTAGAAACAGTAAAGGAAAGTAAAGAGGCTACTGTGTACTCTGTGTTATGTTGTTATGTGAACTTTATTGCTAAGATGCACTTTACTATTGCACTGATCTTCATTAAGTTATATGATTCTTCTGTAATATTGCTAAATATTTTTTTACACTTATATAGTATAAAAGTACGATACTAAAAAATGTGCATGTGGATATGTGTGTTTACTTATATTTAATCATATAGGCTCAGCGGGAGAGGAATTTAGTTACTTTATTAATATTGTAATATAATATAGTAATTAAACCCTAAATTTAAATAAGTATGCTCCAAGAGACCAATAAAAGTTTCCCCCCCCAACAGGTTCCTATAGTGGAGGTAAGTCATTTTTCCTACCTTTTTAGTTTTAAAGGAATAGTTCACTCTCAAATTGAGCTATTTCTTTAATATATTGATTTCTATATACTGCTTTCATCTCCTGTACAGCTATAGCGCGCTATAGCTGTACAGAAGAGGAAAGTAGTCGGTGATTTCAGCTTGGCCATGGTGGTTCGCGAAAAAGGTAAATTCTATTGTATCTTTGTTCTCGTACCCTGCTTTATTGATTGAAGATCAGGAGGTAAGGCATCCTTCATCTCCCGGGCTTCAATCAATATATTAAAGGAATAGTTCACTTTGAGAGTGAACTATTCCTTTAAAGGGGGCTTTTTCATAGTTGCCCTTTTAAAGTTTCCTGGAAAGAGTGCTTTACGAATGGTTATTACAAATGTGCAAAGCAATAGTGCTGCCTGGTTATTTTGAATTTAATAACAGCAGCATGTTTTATTATGCCATGTTGTGTGCATTTTTGCACATTTTTTTGTGTGTGTTACTGTGCGCGTCAATGCATTTTTGTGCGTTCTACTTTGATAGGGATTATGGGAACAAACACGCATTTCAACGTTCTACAAAGCATTAGTTGACTTGTTTCGAATGCATGCTGTTGAGCATTATCGCAGTGCTATTCAATGCAATGCACTAGTGGGAACAGGACACATTGGATTGTATACAAAAATGAATGCCTCTGCTTTATCGCATACCATATGCTAAAAAAAGGACCATAGTGTGATCTTCCTGTCATGGCACACCTTTGTTGTTAATTCTGGACTCTCTTGTAATTTCACATTAATTAAGAGTATTCTTTACACTTTACAGTGTATATTACCATATTTTTGTCATTTAATTTGCATATATAACTTCACCATATTATTATATTTGGTGATATTTTCATTTTACTGCAAAATCTATTTTAAGACATTACAATTTACTTCTCTGCCTTTTTTAATGGCCTGCCAGTGAGCTCCAGCACACAGAATGATCTAAAAATCAGAGAATCCAGAGGCATCTTTGTACAAAAGAACAACATTGAAAACCAATATTGGATAACCAGGATCTTCTGACCCAAGGCAGCATGGCTCAGGATGAAATACTTCCTAAAAGCATAGTCTGGGAACACAGTTCAAAACCAATCAACTTGTGAGTGGCAGAGGCACTCTTAAGGACCTTGCGCTCAAGGACATATAAAAAGAAGGACACTTAATCATTTGATGGTTGTATGGTGTGTGTGAAAGTTTGAAAATAAGAATTGTTTGACAGTTTGAAAATAAGGATTGTTTGTACTGTTAAGAACTATGTGTGCAGGACTGAGTGTGCAGTAAGCAGACTAATCTTCTTCTTCCAGTTAAAGGGGTGTGCTGGACTTCTATATTCTAGTATTGTACCTGTTGTAATCACAAACAGGCTGTGAAAGGGTTAATAAGTGTTTGGTTTTTTTCCCTCTCTTTCTGGCTCTTGCACTAATTGGTGTGGGGGTTGGGGCCTATTAGTTAAATAGGATTCACAGTTGTTGGGCCTGTGGTTTGGACCTAACAAAAGGAAGTTTCCTGTGAGTGTAACGAACTTGTGAGTGGCCCTTTCTCTTTAGGACCTTGCGCTCAAGGACATATAAAAAGAAGGACATTTAAACAAGAAGGGCAATTAAGCAAGGTTTGTGTGTCACTGTGTTGGTGTGGTGTATTAGAAGGGACAGTTTTGTCAGTGCCATGCAATGTGCATCGTGCCACATGTATAGGAACCTGGAGCAGACGTTCCGGGGAACCTATGTCTGTGTCAGGTGTGAGTGGGTTGCCCGTTTGGAAGCTGAGGTGGAGAGTCTAAGGGGGCAGCTTGCAGCATTGCGGGGATTGGCAGAACTGGGGGGACAGCAGGCACTGGCTGGGGCCAGTATAGAGGTGGGTGGAAGAGGGACAAGAAAGGATGAGGAAGGACGTAGTTTTGTTAGGGTTACTAGGGGAAGTGGGGGACGGAAGAGTAGGGGGGCTTCTTCCCAGATTGTCCATCCCAACAGATTTGCCACCTTAGGTAATGAAGTGGAGGAGGACACCTCGGAATTAGCATGTATGGAGGGGGCTAGTCCCTTGAGCACCCAGGGGACTGCCATCTCTGATACAAGGGAGGAGGAACGAAGGGTCAGGAATGCAAGGCAGGTGGTAGTGGTAGGGGACTCCATTATAAGGAAGGTAGATAGGGTAATCTGCCGCCAAGACCCTACATGCCGAACTGTGTGTTGCCTGCCTGGTGCTAGGGTTCGGCATGTGGTGGATCGTGTAGACAGATTATTGGGTGGGGCCGGGTGTGACCCGGCGGTCTTGGTTCACATTGGTGCCAATGACAAAGTTAGAGGTGGAGGTGAGGTCCTTAAACATGATTTCCGAGAACTAGGGGCCAAGATAAAAGCAAGGACCTCCAGGGTAGTGTTTTCAGAAATACTACCGTAGCCACGTGCTAAGCCAGGGAGACAGCGGGAGCTTAGAAGCATTAATGCGTGGCTAAGAGAGTGGTGTAAGGAAGAAGGGTTTGGGTTTATTGGGAACTGGGCAGACTTTGCTGTCGGCTACAGGCTCTTTAGTAGGGATGGGTTGCACCTCACTGATGGGGGTGCAGCTGTTTTAGGGGAGAAGATGGCTAGAGGGTTGGAGGAGATTTTAAACTAGGTTTGGGGGGGGGAGGGTATTAGCAGTCTCACTGGGATAGATTGTCCAGGAGGAAAGCAGGGTGTAGATAGGCCAGTGGTGGGCGGAAAGGGGGGTGGGGCTAGCATAGGGGATAGGGAGGAATGTGTATCAAAGTGTACGAATAAATTAAAGGATCATAATCTAAAATGTATGTTTGCAAATGAGAGAAGCCTGGCTGACAAAATGGGTGAATTGGAAATGATGGCATTGAATGAAAAGTATGATGTAATAGGTATAGCAGAAACGTGGTTGAACAGTTCTCACGACTGGGCTGTAAATATAGAAGGATATGCCTTGTTTAGGCAGGACAGAAAAAAAGGAAAGGGGGAGGAGTATGTGTTTATGTTAAAAAAGAATTGAAGCCAAATTTAAAAGAAGAGATAACTGGTGATATGGATGATAAAGTGGAGGCAATATGGGTGGAATTAGGCAACAGGAAAGGGGGTAATGTCATTGTTGGTGTCTGCTATAAGCCGCCAAATGCTAGCAGAGAGGAGGTGAGTCAACTTCATATGCAGTTGGCAAGGGCTGCAAGTTTGGGGAGTGTGCTCATTATGGGGGACTTCAATTACCCTGACATTGATTGGTGTGGTGGAACTGCCATCACAGAAAAAGGCGATGAGTTCCTGAATTTGCTGCAGGATAATTTTCTCTCACAGGTGGTTGAGGTTCCTACTAGAAAAGGAGCTCTGTTGGATCTGGTAATATCTAACATTGTGGAGCGCATTATAGATATAAAGGTAACTGGAGGCTTAGGGAATAGTGACCATGAAATAGTGGCATTTGGACTTTGTTATCGAAAGGAAAAGTGCGCTGGGTTAACAAAGACATTTAATTTCAGGAAAGCAAATTTTCCCAGGTTAAAAGCAGCTCTTCAGAATGTCAACTGGGATAATGTATTAGGTAAAGGTACTGAACAGAAGTGGACTGTGTTCAAGGGGATTTTAAGCCAATTCACATCTAAATTTATACCCTTGGGAAATAAATGTAAAAAAAATAAATCCGCGCCCATGTGGCTGAATTCTGATGTAAAGAGGCAAATGGTAAGGAAGAAAAAGGCATTTAAAACCTTTAAGGCCGAGGGAACGGAAAGGGCCTTTAGGGAGTATAAAAACTGTAACGAGTGTAAGAAAGCAATCAAACTAGCTAAAATTAATAATGAAGTTAGGATAGCTGAAGAAAGCATCACTAAGCCTAAACATGTTTTTAAGTATATTAATAGTAAGAAGATGAGGACTGAGAATGTGGCACCATTAATTAATGGGGATAAGTTAGTTATCCCCATTATCTTGAATAATTTTTATTCCTCTGTATACACTATAGAAGATCCAAGTACAGATATCATAGAGTATAGTAGCAATAAAGGTATACAAGATTCATGTTCACTTTGGTTAACCGAGGATATGGTACAGAAAGAACTAAATAAGGTTAATATTAATAAATCTCCTGGACCGGATAAAATACATCCTCGGGTACTTAAGGAGCTAAGTTCAGTTTTATCTAGGCCATTGTTTCTTATTTTTGCTGATTCCCTCATGTCCGGTGGTGTGCCTTTGGATTGGAAAAAGGCTGATGTTATTCCAATATTCAAAAAGGGTAGTTGTTCACAGCCGGGTAATTACAGGCCTGTAAGTTTAACTTCAGTGGTGGGGAAGATCCTGGAAAGTTTAATAAGGGAACATGTTCTAGAGTATGTTTCAAGGACTGACATTATAAGTAGTAACCAGCATGGATTTAGGAGGAATAGATCTTGTCAAACTAACTTGCTTGGCTTTTATGAGGAAGTAAGTAGAAATTTAGACTCTGGTATGCAGTGATTAGTTACTTGGATTTTGCAAAGGCTTTTGATACAGTCCCCCATAGGTGACTAATGTATAAGCTAAGGTCTGTTGGTCTGGGGAGTCACATTTGTACATGGATAGAAAATTGGTTAATGAATAGGTGCAGAGAGTAGTTGTTATATGGGGTTTCATCATTATGGACTAAAGTGCTAAGTGGGGTGCCCCAGGGTTCTGTGTTGGGGCCGCTTCTATTTAATCTATTTATTAATGATTTGGAAGTGGGTATTGTCAGCAAGGTTTCTGTGTTTGGAGACACAAAACTTTGTCGACCATTAAAAACTTCAGAGGATGTGCAATCGTTGCAAGGGGATCTAGATAGATTCACATTGGGCTGCTAAGTGGCAGATGAAATTCAATGTTGATAAATGTAAGGTGATGCATTTTGGACTTAAAAATACTTGTGCTACTTATACTATAAATGGCTCTGTGTTAAGTGATCCCTGTTGGAAAGGGATCTTGGAGTTTTGGTGGTGATAACAACTTAAAGGTAGCAAGCCGTCCAGGCGGCAAAGACCAGAGCCCGCATGGTATTGTCTTGTATAAAGAGAGGTATGGATTCAAGGGAGGAAAAGTAATTCTCCCTCTTTACAAAGCATTGGTAAGGCATCATCTGGAATATGCAGTGCAATTTTGGAATCCTGTGTACAAAAAGGACATCTTTGAAATGGAAAGGGTTCAGAGAAGGGCAACTAAATTAATAAGGGGATTGGGGGAGCTTGAATATGAAGAGAGACTGGAAAAGTTACAATTATGTACGCTGGAGAAAAGGCGCTTGCGTGGGGATATGATTACTGTGTATAAATACATTAACAGGCCATACAATAAACTATCTGGGGCATTGTTCACCAATAGAACATGTCAATGGACACGAGGACATCCCTTAAGACTTGAAGAAAAAAGGTTTAGGCTTCAAGCTCGGAAAGGGTTTTTCACTGTGAGAACGGTAAAGCTATGGAACTGTCTTCCAGTGGACGTTGTAATGGCAGGTTCATTGGTCAGTTTAAAAAAAAAGCTTGATGAGTTTCTGCAAACAAGGAATGTTGCAAGTTACTGGTATTGATACATAAAGTAGAGTTGATCCAGGGAAATTTCCGATTGCCACTTGGAGTCAGGAAGGAATTTTTTCCCCCTTCATAAATTTGGTGGGTTTTTTTTGCCTTCCTCTGGATCAACAGTTAGGCAGGAAATGAGGATATTGCTAGATGGGTTGGACTGGATGGACGTATGTCTTTATTCAACCTCAAATACTATACTATACTATACAATCATATAAAACAATTATGGCTGGAATTGCCATTTGGGGACCCAAGCTTATTTAATTTTCCTTTAGTCTGACAAATACAAATTTTTGGCACCGTTTTCTACAGGATTTCAATGGCCGTTTACTGTTTCAAGGTGCAGAACAATCAGTGGATGATCTGCAATTGTTAGCTGAGGCAGCTGGCAGTACTAGTTTTGGGGCCTTTCTGTCCGGGCATGGTACATGTCGGGCCTGGTCCACAATATGGCTTTCCTGTAGCTATTCCCCATTCTTGAGGTGTTTCATGTCTGGGAGACAGAGTTAAGATACAGGCGCATAGTTCTGTTTTTGGACAATATGTGTTGTATCTGCCATCAATAAGTGGTCTTCCTTTCACTACCAGTGTTGTGCCTTGTTAGAGTTCTGGTTCTCTGGTGCCTTCAGTGGGATATTCTGTGCCCTGCAGTGCAAATACCGGGCAGACAGAATGTCGTGGTTGATGCTTTATCTTCCTTCCAGTGGGAGTGATTTTGGCGGTTGGCACCACGGGCAACAACCTGGGACAGCCTTGGCCAGACCGACTGTGTCAGATTGGAACATCCGACTCCTTAACTTGGTAAAATCATATGTTGCAGCATCCACTTGGCATTCCTATGCCCAGAGTTGAAAATAATGTCTGGCCCCGAAGCAGAGGGATTTCCCGAGAAGCTGAGTCCGCTCAGGCCGGGCTGAGTTTAGCACACACTGAGGCAGTTCGGCTGGGTTTTCCTGAGTTAGTGGTGCGCCATACCGGAAATTGGGAATTCCCGCTGCTTTCTTTCCTATGTACGGCCTTTACTTATCCCATAACTGAGAGGTCTCTAATACGGCAATCACCTCCTTGGGTGTGCGACTTTAACGGTCTTAAAAAAAAAATTTAAGTTATAGTTATCTCACAATCTCCTCTGTTCTGTATTATTATTATTGAGGATTTATATAGTGCCAGCATATTCCGTGGTGCTTTACAATTACATGTATACATTCACATCAGGCACTGCCCCAAAGAGCTTACAATCTAAGCACATTTATTGAACACATACAACCTATCAGTATGTCTTTATGGACTTAGCGGTTTAGATCCTCATCCTAGGTACTATTCTGCATGGAAGAAAAGGAGCAAGGGGCAGTTGGGTATAATTATCCTTTAAACAAGGCTGCAATATTTCATTTATTAACTTACTGGATAAAAAGGGTATTTTATTGTATAATAAAAATATACATTTTCCATGTGGCAGAACCAGGGCACTGACTGCAAAAAAAAAATTGCACACTTTACAGAAAACAAGTATAACCTTACATTGCTTCTGGGCTTTAGATCAAGAAATTTGTTTTAGTCTGTAGTTCTCATTTAACTTAAAATACCATCATATTAACAATAATATACTACAATGAAATACAAATTGTAGCACTACTTATAATAAATAATTTTGAAAACTGGAATTGGAATTCAGAAAGTCAACAGTCTAAATACTTTTGCAAAGCATTGTATATTTTAATGTTTAAAACAGCAAACCTTCGGTAAACATAGTGGCTTGTGTAAATTCCTCATCCAGATTTCATCATGTTCTGTTTCTCAGCAGCCGGAACAGAAATTTGAAGTAAGGCTGGTATGAGTGGGAAGAAACACAGTTCTCTCTGTACAAGCTGTGAAATGAATTTAATGTAAAGAAGCTGTCTTTAATTTGACATTGATTGTATAAGGGTCTTCAGCTGTTTTGTGAGAAGTAGACTGCATTTAAATAGACAGAGAGTGAGGTAAAGTAATATAGGTTTATACATTTAAGGAGAATTAGAAAATTATATAGCAACTACCTACCTGACAAAATCACAATTTCACCCTCCTCAACACACTGCAAATACACAGGGTCTCAACCTTTAAAGGGGTTGTGGGGGGCAACAGACCCTGCTCAGCACTTACAGCCCTTAAACCATCCTGCCCTAATGCTGTTAAATATATTTGGTTGGGGGAGTTGCTTCTGGTACGGGGAGAGTGCTCCTTCAGATGTTTCCCCAGATAAGTTTCTTGAATTTACTTCTTTGCTGTACTTGGGAAAAAATGGCCTGAAAACAGTTTTGCGAAAATCAAGGACAAATGTAAAATCTACACAGATTTTAGTTTAGAATTCATTTGGTTGGCATTAAAGAGCAGACACAAATGTTTGTATTAAATGCAATAAAACTTGCATTTACTAAACTAAACACTAAAGTGTTTAGGAATACAGTGAAATGCTATAACTGCCAAAAGCTTTACCTCATCCATGCCATGTATTTTTCAAAATATACAAGTTTTACTTCTAGCATATCATAACCCTGCATTTGCTGTATTCAAGCATAACAAACCATCTGCTATGCCAAAAGATGCCTACTTTCCATGGCAGGATTCAGTACTCTTGTCTTATGTGTTAGATGCAGGAGGCAAAAAAATCGACCATGCAGAAGAACTCAAAGACCCTTTACTTTCTGTCAACATTATGATCAATTGCTTACACACAGCTATTATTAGCACACTGGGATGAATCCAAGCTTCATTGCTCCTAAAAAACTAAAAGCCTAACTGTGAGTATTTATCATTTTACTAAACCAGCACCAGTGTTATTTCTGTATTAAAAACTGAAATCCTCTGGGGGTTTACTTAAACATGGGCTTAGTTGTTACCTAGGCTAATGCTGAAGAGGCATATTTAAATAGAGGTACAAATGAATCTGCAGCAACTATCAGATGTTATACAAAAGAAAATGATCAGGAACATGCTGCAGTGACAAAACAAAGTTTTATTTAATGAGGTACACACAACCAGATGTAGACCAGTAAAAAGTAAGCTAACGTGTGATTGGTTGCTGCAAACTAAAAGCAAAAGTAAACCATTTCACCTCTTGGTACATAAGCTCCTATGTCATAGGATTCATTATTTATTACTTTGTGGTAAGGTAGGAAAAAGAAACACTGTATTTGGTAATGAATAGAAAAGGGAGAATAGTGTGGAAAAACTAAAGACCTGCTTATTATTAGGGATTTGAGGCATAATGGGTGGACTCTAGGGGAAATACATTACACTGAACAAAGGTAAACTGGGCAGTGTAGAAAAGGAAAAGGCACAGGGATAAGACAGCAAAAAGCCCCCAATCACCTAACTGATCATTCCTGTTTAACTTAAAGATTAAAGATTGCCAAAGGAAACATACAGATGTACCTACTGTACATCCATCTAGTCCATCCTTTATGCCAGGGGTGCCCAACATGGGGTCTGCATTTGTGGCCCCCACATGCATTGATTGTCTGGCCCACACCCCAAAATACCCTCGCCACACCGTGCCACAGGTTGGGCATCACTGCTTTATACCCTCCTCTTTAACCCTACCTAACCTGAGGAAAGCAAAAAAAAACCAAAACAGCTAAAAGGGAGGGGGGACTTCCTGACTCTAAATGGCAATTGATAAGTATCCCTGGATCAACCAGAACTACAGTATATGAATTTATACTGGTAATTCACAATATTTTTTAGTTTTAGAAACTTATCCAGCCCACTTTTAAAGCTATTCAGTGAACTTGCCATTACCACACCTGCTGGAAGACAGTTTCACAGATTTATTGGGTGTATTGGTGAAGGTAAAGGCTTAAGGGAGCAAAACTTTTTAATTTGATCATCAACCTTTTTCCCTGAATGACTGCTCAGTCCAATATTTTGGTTTGATTGGGTTGAAATATTGCCCAGAATTTAATATTTTTCAGCTGCCTAAATACTCATTTATTATTACCAATCTTACAGGCCATCTTTACTGGTAAAATTATTTTTTAAATTGCCCATTATTGAAAACAGTAATTCTCCCCAACCACCACTTTACCATTTGTTGTTGATCATTCCCTTATTTCCTTAGGCTGTGTTCACAAATTCCAATATTTTGTCCCTGTCGACTGGCACAAAAAATATTTTGGCAGATTGGGCCAAAATATCAGAACTTATTTTTGCCTACATTGCACTGATTAACCAAATCAGACAAATATATGATCAGGCACAGCGGTCTTCAATGGATTGCACAATCAGACAAAATATTGAAGATTTTTCGGCCTGGCCCAATGGATGAAAGCAGTGATTGGTGGGTGAGGTCACAATATCAGCCTGTGTGTTCCCAGATTTAGATATCCAGTCTAAAGCATCTTATATTGCAGTTATCATCCAAGTTCCTTATTATCATTAATTCTCCTGCCATTTGCAGTTTTGCTGTAGTTGGTATTTGCAAATTCATGCCAAAAAATGAAGGCTAGCGCACATCCAATTTAATTTATATTGCTTATATGCTTTGATCTCATTGTAATGTTGCTTTAAAAACGGATGTGGAATAAGTCTTATGGTCAGGTGGACACACTTAAAATGCTGCTTACATGTATTTATTTATAAATGAAGGCAAAGTTATTTTTCAGTATATTTGCCCTTTAAAACATATTGAATACCTTACATTGGTTACATGTAAAAATGATAAACTTTTCCTGCGAAGCCTGTAATGCTAGTCCTAAACAGACTTAAGTCATACAAAAAAGACATGCTAACAAAGACTGCATTAATGGTGAATCCCCCCCATCAAAAATAGTGTTTAGTAAAGATAAAGGAAAACTCATAATTTTAGTCTGTAAAATAATGATCACATAATACAAGGACAGACCTTAAAAACAGAGAATTTTATGGAGAATTACAGTGTCACAGCTGCACTGGTAAGATCTCCCTAACGGAGGTTCACCAGTAGCTGTGCTGCTCTGGGTAAATCTCAAAGTATTTGCTGGTGTTAAATAATCATGTAACTTCAGTTGTGCAGTAAGTGAGTGAGCTACTGCAATCAATGAGTTATAGTCATAATAACCGATCATGAAAGTGTCTTTATCCCGTCTTGTGAATACTGCTGTTTATGTTTTAATAACTATTGATAAAGTATCCACCTTTTTGTGAAGTTGAGGGCCATAAATTTGTCCTATCCAATTTGTTGATTCTTTTTATTTGGTCATATTAGTATATAAATGACGCACCAAATAATTTAATAAGGTGAAATAATGATTTCTTATCTTCTCACTGAAGGGAATCTTTTGCAACTCCCTTGTTAGATACTCCCTTGTGTAGTCCACATGAAAACTATGGAAAGGTACCAAAAGTGAATAATTTGGAAGAGTAATTTTGCATTTGACTTTTTTTAAATATATATAACAAAGAGATCAGCTATTGGAGCACTAGAAAGACATCATTAAGAATAACACGGACGGGTACAAATACATAAAAAAAATAAACAAACAAGCAAGATTACAGCAAATAAATCATTTGTCAGTGGTATTATGTACAGTGCAATAAATAAAGTCAGTCTTACTAATGCATAGGAATTAGAACCAGATTAGAACCATTGGTATCCCTAGGTATCCCTCACCCACTGGGGATACTTATAACAACACTAGCAGGGAGTTCAATAAAAGTTCTTATAGTTTAAAATGGTGCTAATTTTGCGCCAACCAATCAGATCTTATTTAACATTTGAAAGCTAACATCTGATTGGTTGGGGCAAAATTAGCACCATTTTTAACGATAAGAACTTTTATTGAATAACCCTGTAGGTCCCCTACACGAGTACCAAAACTAGAATATAACAGAAAAATTGTAAAGTGAAGTTTGTTTCAATAAATATGATTTAATATGATATAACAATTTATTATAAAATAAAAATAAATGTGAATGCTAATGTATCCTAATAAAATCTACAATCACAGTAATAAGTGATTACATGTAACTCTTCATCTTAGTAAATCACGGCTGTAATTAATAAAATTAATGTAATAAAAAAGTAGTACCAATAATAATAATCTAGCACCTATAGTAATCACTTTTAATGTATATGAAAAAAATGCATAAACATTTATATATATTAGATTCTGATTTATTGTTATTACTTTTAATTTTTAGTTTTCTTTAGGGTTAGTGGATACGTACAGATACAGTGTGAATTGTTTATACATTTTTTAAAATTACTTACAGCTGTGTTTTACTAAGGTCAAGGGTTACTTGAGATCAATTATTACTGTGATTCTAGATTTTATTAGGATGCATTAGCATTCACATTTATTTTGATTCTATAATAAATTGATAAATCATATTAAATTATATCTGTAGAAACAAACTGCAACTTACAATTTTTCTGGAAATCATCTAGGACAATCTAGTTAGACTAGTGCATAATTTATTAAAACATTTCATGATAAGGAGAAATGTGATTACGTTACTTTTACCCGATGAAGAGGGTTTGTTTTTTTGCAGCAGAGCTGATTCATTAATGGAATAGTTCACTCTTGAAGGGCATCTATAGTGAAAAAAACACATTGCCCCTTTGCAAAGTTAAATTACATAGTAACATAGTAATTAAGGTTGAATAAAGACATTCGTCCATCAAGTCCAACCTATTCCCTTTTTTTTTTTTTTTTTTTTAACCCTACCTAACAGTTGATCCAGAGGAAGGCAAAAAACCCCAGCTAAAAAAAGGGGGAAAAAATTCCTTCCTGACTCCAAATGGCAATCGGAAAGTATCCCTGGATCAACCAGATCTATATGCATTAATACCAGTAATTCTCAATATTTTTTAGTTTTAGAAACTTATCCAGGCCTTTTTTAAAGTTATTCAATGAACTTGCCATTACCACCTCTGCTGGAAGACAGTTCCACAGTTTCACCGTTCTCACTGTAAAGAAACCTCTCCTAACTTGAAGATGAAACTTCTTTTCTTCCAACCTTAAAGGATGTCCACGAGTCCTCTGATATGACCTATTAGTGAACAATGCACCAGAGAGTTCACTGTATGGGCCATTAATATATTTGTATAAGGTTATCATGTCCCCACGCAACCGCCGCTTCTCCAATGTAAACATCCCTAACTTGTCTAATCTGCCTGCATATTCAAGCCCCTCCATTCCCCTTATTAATTTAGTTGCCCTTCTCTGAACTGCCTCAATTTCCAAGATGTCCCTTTTGTATATGGGATTCCAAAACTGCACCGCATATTCCAAATGTGGCCTTACCAGTGCCTTGTAAAGAGGGAGAATAATATTTTTCTCTCTTGATTCCATTCCCCTCTTTATACAAGACAATATCTTGCTAGCTCTAGCTGTTGCTACCTGGCATTGTTTGCTACAGCTAAGTCTGTTATCTACCAGAACCCCCAAATCTTTTTCCATTTCAGATGCACTTAACACAGAGTTATTTATGGTGTAGGTGGCACAGGGATTATTAAATCCCAAATGCATCACCTTACATTTATCAACATTGAATCTCATCTGCCATTCTGCTGCCCATTTTGATAATCTATCTAGGTCTGCTTGCAGCACTTGCACATCATTGGAAGTTTCCAAAGCTCTGCATAATTTAGTGTCATCAGCAAACACAGAGACCTTGCTCTCAATGCCCCCTTCTAAGTCATTTATAAACAGATTAAACAGAAGCGGCCCCAGTACAGAACCCTGAGGAACTCCGCTTAGAACTTTAGCCCACATAGATGTAGCTCCATTAACCACCACTCTCTGTTTGCGGTCCAATAACCAGTTCTCTATCCATGAACAAATGTTTTCTTCAAGGCCAACAGTCCTCAGTTTATACATTAGTCGCCTATGTGGCACAGTATCAAAGGCTTTTGCAAAATCCAAATATACCACATCCACAGCTGTGCCTGAATCTAACTTCTTACTCACTTCTTCATAAAAACCAATTAAATTTGTCTGGCATGATCTATTTCTCATAAATCCATGCTGCCTACTACTAATAAGATGATCTCTGGAGACAAAGTCAAGGATATGATCCCTTAACAAAGTTTCCATCACCTTCCCTACCACTGATGTTAGGTTTACAGGTCTATAGTTACCAGGCTGTGAACGACTACCTTTTTTGAATATTGGTATTACATTGGCTTTTTTCCAATCCAGCGGCACATCCCCAGACAAAAGCGAATCTGAAAAGATGAGACACAGTGGTCTTGCTAGAACTGAACTAAGCTCTTTTAAAATCCTAGGATGCAATCCATCTGGTCCTGGCGCTTTATTGATATTAACTTTGTCTAATTGATTCCGTACCATATCCTCTGTTATCCAATGTGAAAACTCTTCATTTCCTCCCTGCACATTGTTACAATCCCTACTGTAAGGATTCTCAACAGTAAAAACCGATGTAAAAAAACGGTTTAGCAGATTAGCCTTTTCGGCATCCTCTACAACCACCTCAGTTCCATTATTTAATGGTCCCACATTCTCAGTCCTCATTTTTTTACCATTTATATACTTAAAAAACATCTTCATGTACTCTGTGCTGCCTTAATCCTATCTCTGTCTGTGACTTTGTTTAACCATGGTGTCAGATCTCTGTGCAGCACTCCCCCCTTCCCCCTCCCCTCTGTTACCTCCTCCATGTATCAACTCCGGCTAACCGACAAGCTTATCATGTGCAGTAGGAGTTAAAAGTTCAACATCCCGAAAAACACACCTACGCACAGTGCCCAATAGAAAGCAAGCTGTCCTGGAGACACGAAGAAGAAGGAAATCAGTATAGTTTACAATCTCTCACTTTGTGACCCATCATCAATCAGTGAAAGATATTAAGAAGGGGGGTCAAATGCAGCCTTATATCTACCATCAAAGCTACCTCTCTTCCCCTGCTAATCCTCCTATCTCTATGTTTATTACAGAGCAGGGAGGGGGGATCACCTCACAGGGATTTGATTGACAGTCCAAGTAGGAGTAGAGGAATGCAATCACATATTCTTCTAACTGGTGTATCTCAGGACAGAGAGGGAATCTGAATTATAGAACACATGGAAAGAAAGAAAAAAAACTTCATTTTTTCCACTATAGATGCCCTTTAAAGTAAACTTTTCCTTTAATATATTGATTGAAGCCCGATCTTCAACCAACAAAGATACGATGGAACTTACATTTTACTTGATCCACCGCGGCCAATCTGAAATCTCCAACTGCTTTCCTCTCCTGTACAGCTATAACATGCATGCGCGTAATGCGAGCTATAGCTGTACAGGAGAGGAAAGCAGAGATTTCAGCTTGGCCACGGTGGATCCCATAAAACACGGTGGATCCCATAAAAGTTCTTTTGTATCTTCGTTCTCGGACCCTGCTTTATTGATTGAAGATCAGGAGGTAAGGCATAGCTCCTTAAACTCCCAGGCTTTAATCAATATATTAAAGGAATAGTTCACTTTGAGAGTGAACTATTCCTTTAAATCTATAAGTACCCTTTTTTTGCTTAATTTTGTGGTTCTCAGATTGGGGCATTCTTGAGAATGTGAATTATTGTTTGGGAAGAAATGGACTCTTAAGAGTATTTTAGAATTTTAATAGAATAAAAGTGGTGTTTCAGTTACCCTGCATGTTTTATGTTTACATTTAATTACTGTACAATTTGTATTCAATACATACTCAGAGCTTACAACAAACAAATTAGTTGAATAATGCTTTGCATTATTGTAATATTTGTGATACTTATCCATAGCAAAACACACATAATTTAAAAAGAAAATAACACATCACAGCAACAAGAATCTAGAAACAAAAGTTTAAGAATAAACTTTATATTTGGCTTGAAAGGCTGCATTTTGGAATGGAATGTCTGTCTGTACAGCAGGTTTTAAAACCCACTTTCTTACTATGGTAATGAAAAAGGACATTTAAATTTAATAATCGCTTCTGATTAAATACGTATATTTTTATTATTGTTTGTATGGTTGCCCTGGAAATAGAAAGGTAGGTTGGGTTGTAAGGGTATATCAGTAGGTGTATTCCAGTGTCTATGTGGTGTTATGTGGGGGTATATTTTTGCATTTTAGAAACTAAAAACTTTTCTGATGGTATATATATGGTTGCCATGGAAATGGAAAGGTAGGCTGGGTTGTGAGGGTATATCCATAGGTATGTGTACCTGTGTCTGTGTGGTGTTCGAAGGTATATTTTTGGTTTTCAGACCATAAAACTAACTTTTTTTGGTAATTTGTCAAAATATGTTTTTCCATTATAGCTAACCTTTAAGTGTGGCTGCCATGGAAACGAAAGGGTAGGTCAGTAGGTGTGTGTACATGTGTCACGTTGAGGGGTATGTGTTTTTAAGCTCATAACCATAAAAAAAAAACCACTTTTTTTGATGATTGATCAATATTTTGTTTTTCTTTGACTATAGTTACCAAGTATTTCTGTTATTAAAATAGAAGGGTAGCTCAGTAGGGGTGTGTAACTGTGTCAGGTTTGTGGATATGTGTTTTTGCATGTATGGCCATAAAACTAACTTTTTTTGAAGATTTTATTTTTTGACTATAGTGTTATTCTTGGTCCTTAACTGCCTTGAGTTCCTCGGTGGCCGACCTTCTGTGGATGTGCACACGATGTTCTGTAGGCATGCCACGCGTGGGCCAGAATTTCCCCAGGCAGGGAATGAAGAAGAACGGTGCTGGATGTTTGTTCCCACACCGGCTTCCTAGTCTTCCCTGTACCTCTATCCTGTTCCTGAGTCCTATTCCTGAGCATTGTTCTTGTGCTTTTTTTCTGTGCCTCATTCCTCTGCCTTGTCCTTGTGCCTCATTCCTGTGCTGCATTCCTGTGCTTCATTCTAGCGCCTCTTTCCGGTGCCTCCATTCTTGTGTTTCAGTTCCTGTACATTTGTTCCTGTGCCTTGAATTGTCGCTTGCAGGTACTGGGGGCCGCAACCTGGTTTGACTCAGGAGCGCAACATTCCCACCATCAGGGGTTCTGGTGAAAATCTGGTCACACAATCGGCGCTCCAGTGCCTGTGGGTACTTACTGGTCTCCTCCACTGAATCAGGTAAACCCAGACATAACATCCAGCCATGTTTTCCAGCGTAGACTATGGGCCATATTAATAACCGTCCGATAATAGCGCTGGAAAAAATACCGGCCCTGAGAAGGGCCTTTGGGGCTTAAGGGGTCCCGCAGCTCGAACCAGGACCCCCCTCCCCGGCCTTTATAAGGGCCCTTGCGGCACTTGCAAGTGCCTTTGGCGGGGGTCCCGCAGCATTAACAAATCAGATTTCAGAATATCTGATTGGTTAATGTAATACATGTAAACCACAGTGAGCCTGCCTGGCATCGGCGACCTCAGTGGGGTTGGTGTCGCCAGCCCGAAGACGTCGCGACGGATCAAGATGCCAGCAACATCGGCCTCGTTGAGGCTGCCGGTGGCCGCCTGCCCATGCCTCCCTGCCTTCGTCACGGGGGGACAGGGTGTGTGAGGGTGAGGCGTTAACTTTTCGCAGCCGCTTTCCAGACATTTATAAATCGCGGTAATCGTGGCCACGAAAAGATAACGCTTGTTTATAAATATGACCCTAGGTATTTTCTACATTGGACCAACAACTAACATGACTCACTGAGGCTGTTCAGACTCTTATATGGGCCTACAGCAGCTTCAAGGATGGATGTGGATGTGTTCCAGGCTAGTCAAACTCCACTTCCCCTTGATTAGCCATCCAGCAGTACCTCTCTATCTCCAGCTATCCCTCAACCTGAACCTCGTCTTCCTCTGCCTAACTGATTCAGTGGCAACCATGCAAGCTTCCAGACCTTCTGCCATAGCTGCCGAATATTTTTTGAGCTTTAGCCTCAGATGTATCCTAACGAACATGTTCTGCTAGTCATCTCCATCTCCATCTACAAGGAGCACCTCAATCCTGAGCTCAACCATCATGAACAAATAAAATTTAATGTGTTACAATCACTCTTCATTTTGGGGTTACGGTGGCTTAAACTACATTCTCCAGAAATCACCTGGTCTACCGGAACCGTATACTATCATTCTATCTATCTACCAAAAACTGTCTCAGACCAGTAGATAGTCTATCACTTTCTCCTACTTCTTGTGATAGATCATTTATACCCTTTCCCTATACCATGCTTGTGAAGGTTCTTATTCATCCAGGTCATGGTATATCTGTTGTACTCAATTAGATCAACTGGACTTGAAGTTTAGTTCTTGAAGACGTTTCGCTAGTCATCCGACTGACTTTCTCAATTCAGAATCTCAATTGCCAATGTGTTTGACAAGAAAGGAGCCGCCTCCTCGCCTCCCCATAGGCCTTATGATTGCCCAATTAACTTACTCCCTGGGTCACATATCCCTTTTGGATTAGTGCGAATCAGAACTCACACCTCTTCGACAATATATTGATGAAAGCTTGGCTAAGGGGTTTATTTGCGCATCCACTTAGCTCGCAGGTGCAGGAATATTCTTTGTCAAAAAGAAGGATGGAGATCTCAGGCCATGTATTGACTACCGGGAATTAAGTGACCATTAAGAACCGCTATCCACTATCATTCTTGAACTCTTCTAGCATCTTCGTTCAGCTAAGATATTTTCAAAACTTGACCTCGGGAGCCTAAAACCTTATTCGAATCAGGGAAGTGGATGAAAAGAGGACCACCTTTCGTTCCTGTAATGAGCACTTTGAGTACCTACTCATGCCCTTCAGATTCTGCAATGTGCCAGCAACCTTCCAGTACTTTGCCAATGACAATTTCCGTGACTTTCTTGATGACTTCACAATTGTGTATCTTGACGCCAACTTAATCATCTTCTCTGGTCCTACTTTTCATCATCTCAATGTCTCCAAAGTTCTTCTTCGTCTTTGTGAGCAACAACTCTATGTCCAGCTTGAAAAACTGTACAGTTTATTGGTCTGGTTATTTCCCCAGAGGGAATCTCTATAGATGCTGCTAAGGTATCAGCTATCTTGGATTGGCAAGCCCCTTGCTGTAGAAAAGAGGTCCAACGTTTCCTAGGGTTTGCCAAATTTTACTGAAAGTTTATAAAGAACTTTTCCAAAATTGTTTTTCCTATCAAGAATTTTACCAAGAAAACAATTCAATTTCAATTGACTCTGGAAGCCCAAGATGCCTTTGTCTTTCTTAAACAAAAATTCACCACAGCACTCATCCTACTACACCCTGATCCGACTAAACCTTTTATCCTGGAAGCCAATGCCTCAAATGTTGCAGTGGAAGCCATTCTGTCCCAAAGGTCTGGAGAAAAGGATCTTCTTCATCCAGTCACTTTTTCTCCTGGATATTGTCACGTAAGGAGAGGAACTATGATGTCGCTGATGAAGAACTATTCTCCATTAAAGCTGCACTGGAAGAGTGGCATTACCATCTAGAGGGAGCAAGTTACCAAATTTTGGTCTATACGGACAATAAAAATTTAGAGCATCTCAGAACAGCTCAACCATTAAAACCCAGCTAGATGTTCCTAATGCTCTTTCCTGGATGTTTCCTTCTGATCTCCCTGAAGATCAGACTCCTGATTACTAATCTCAACCAGCCCCATTTCCTTCTTATGGAATCTGAAATCCTTGGCCGTACCCGCTCTAGCCGTTTATTCTTCTGTTCAGACTTCCCTTGGATTGACAGCTCAAGATGGTCTTCTATTCTATAAGGATAAAATCTTTGTTCTTGAAAACCTCTGTCGACATGTGCCACAGATGACCCACGATCATCTTCTTGCAAGTCACTTTGGCTCCAAATGAACTTACCTCCCGACAATTCTAGCGGACAAACCTGCACAAGGACTGTAAAAACTATGTTCTTACTTGTGACAGATAACTTCTGCCTTCATCCCCTCCTAGCTGCCCCTGTAGCCATATTTCTGTGGACTATATGGTCGAATTCCATTTGGTGAAAGGATTTGACACTATACTAGTGGTGGTGGAAAGATTTTTGAAAGATAGCGCACTTCATTCCTGTTGTTGGGCTTCCATCTTCCTCAAAATTTTATTATTAGACTTCATGGGATCCCCAATGAAATAACCTCTGACCGTGGGTGGGGGTTTATCTCAAGGTTCTGAACTAACCTTTGTAAAAACCTTCAAATCAAACTTTTCCTCTCTTCCGCATACCATCCTCAGTCCAATGGCCAAACAGAGAGGACGACTCAGACCTTAGACAATACATCCGATTTTTCTCGACTGCTGCACAAGACAATAGGACTTCTCCCCCCTTCTTCCTATAACAACTTCATTCATCTATTTTGTCCATTCATCTATTTACTCCTTTTCAAGTAAATTATGGCTTCCATCCTAGTTTCATTCCAGATTCTTCGTAGACTTCATCTTCTTCTACTTCTGCAGTTCAAGAATTGATGGACCAGATCAACCAGTGTCAAGATCAGGTTCACGTGAATCTTGAGAAAACTCGGCAGACTCAGAAATTTTTTTTTATTGCAAGAGTGCTAGGCGTCCCACTTATTCCATTGTTAATCTACTATATCTTTCCACAACTAATTTAAGACTACGCTGCCACTAGGACCCAAGTTTGTCTGCCAATTTCCAATTATTTAATGAAGATCAATGAAGTCGCCTCCAAGCTTAAATGAACTCCTACCTTCAGAATTCATACTGTCTTTCAAGTTTCTCTCTTCAAAATAGCCCCATCAGGGGTCTAACTTCCTCCAGTAGGATCTACAGTTGACATAGATGCTCAGAAGGAATTTAAGATTGAGTCAATATTGGATGTTCGCAGTAGAGAAAGGGGTCTGCAGTTTCATTAAATGAAAATATTTTGAAGTGGAAAAAACCTTTCTCCTCATTTGATACAAGACTACTTCAAGACTCACCTAGAGAAGTCTTTTTTGAAGGTCATACAGAGGCCTCCCTTAAGGGGTGGCAATGTCAAGCTCCTTACCTGCTTTTGGTTCCTTGGCGACTGGACTTCCTATGGGAGTGCACAATGGTCTGGACATGTGCACGCACCAGCGTGGTGCCAGAATTTAAAAGCCAGGGATTGGAAAGAGCCAAGTTGGATGTTTGCTCGCACACCGGCTTCCTAGTCATCCCTGTTCCAGAGTCCTGTTCCTGAGCCTCGACTTGTCGCTTGCAGGTACTGGGGGCCGCAACCTGGTTTGCCTCAGCAGAGCAACATTCCCGTAATGAGGGGCTCTGGTGAAAACCTGGTCACACTTAGAACCTGTGGGTTCCTACTGGTCTTTGCCATGGGATCAGGTAATCCCTGACATATAGTTACTCTTTAAGTATGGCTGCCATGGGAATGGGAGAGTAGGTCAGTAGGTGTGTGTACCTGTGTCGGTGTGGGGTTTGGGGGGTATGAGGGTTTGTGTTTTTTATTGCAATAAAACTAATTGTTTTGATCACATGACCCTGAAACCTCAAAATACCCACATTTGAGGATTGGACCCATCATAGTCAAAAAAGCAGAAGAATAAAAGGGAAGAAGAAGAAATAGAATGAACGGAAAATTATCTATTTTTGGACTTTAGGAATTTACAAATCTAGGATAGAGGCTAGAATAAATATGTAATGTAGTGTTACTGAATCCACAAAATAATCATACTGTAAGTAAAATGTGATTTAAAAAAAAATCCATAAAAATACATGTGATAGTAGATATAGATTTATTTAATAAAACCTAATTACGAGCCATTTAGTTCAGCACTGTAAAGCATTCTTACTGCACTCATAAGATAATATATTTACACCTGCATGCCAACAGCATCGTTTTTTCCTTTTTTTTGTCCTTTTTAAACTCAACAATTCCAGAAAACAGTATATTGTTCAAAGGCCAAAGAGCCTCCTCCCAAGTACATAGTCTATTGGCATTGAGTAGATACATTGCTCTGGTAACGGGGTGTTAGTTGGGTTGGTATTAGAGGAGCCATCAAAGATGGAATTAGAATTACTTTTGATAACTTTAAACCTCACAAAATCGCAATAGTATGTCCACCCCCCAAAACGTTTTTTCTGGTGGTGGACACATCCATTAAGGAATTTTGGGGGGAAATTCACATTTGTGTAGAGCCTTATCCATATAGATCCAGTTGACTATCAAAAGCCTTTCAGTTTTAAGGGTTAACATTACAATCTGTGTTTTTGATGTATGGTCACAATGAAGAACCTATATTACCCATTGACTTGCTGCCAGGTATAAACCCTGTCTGGTCTTGGTGGATCATACTAGGGAATATCCAAGCTAGTCTTTGGGATGTTATCTTTGTTTTTAAATCAAATCAAAGTTGTGTATTAGTTTTGTTGTGTCTCCATGACAGAGCAAGTTAGATAATATTGATATTGTACAAATTCTGTGAATTCTCAAAATAAGTTACAAAATTCTGTTTTTTTTCTTAAAAAACTTCTTGTACCACAAAAAAGATGTTTAATGTTTTCTACTTCTTTCAGAGTTTTCCTACCATAAAATTTTTTTAAACCACATGAGTGCAAAATAGTTAAAATTCAGGAAATTTATTTACTTTCACTTTACATATTAATACTAAAGTCCGTTAAACTTTTAGCTACTGCAATCTAACTTTTGGTCACAGTTTTATTATTACTTTATTTTTTTATTTAAAACATTTGTTTTAATGTTAAAGATGGAATTGTATTTGGTGGTGAATGCTGCATTCAAAACCAGTAGGCATTTTTGTAAACAGAATTTAATTACAAACCATATGTAGTGACAGATGTAAAGGTCTGTATTAGTTGTTCCTTTGAGATCACCAAGTAAGTAAGACAACGTGCTGTGAAAATATGCTTGACCTTAATTTGCCTGCAAGAACTGTTCAAAGAAAATTTGCATGTACTAAGAAGCACAAACTATTTCACTCCAGAAGATTGAACGGTGACTTTGGATTATATGAATCATCTGGAAAATGTTTCCTTTGTGGAATAGTCACTCAGCAGTATAGCCTGAAAATGTAGAAAATCAACTAACCTTTTAGCAACACAAAAAAAAAATTTTCCCCTTTAGATCACAGTGCTTTAAAACTATAGTACCAGGAAGTGTACTTGTTCAATATTATGCAATTTTATCTAGATATGCAATTTTTTAAAAACATTTTTTAATTCTGAGCCAAGTAACCATAAAATTGCAAAATTAAAAAATGCCTGTAAATATCTATTATGGAATTTGTGGAAACATATATAAAAAATGTATATTCAGGATTCACAAACATTACATTTTATTAATCATGTTTCTCATGTTTCACTAAATTTAGTCTAAAATTTAGTGAATTACTTTAATTACATTAAAAAGATACCTGGAGGTCTTCTGGCATAAACAGTTAATTCATATCTGTTTTTGCCATGAGTATATTGGTTTACAGAGTTCGAGGATTATTCAGAATAGTTCATTATATCTCTTTTCTGGTGTAGTTATACCTAAAAAACCTAACACTTTTGAGAAGTTGTATTGCTGGAAAGTTTCAGCAATATAACTTCCTGAATACCTCCTTCTTTCAGCAACTAGTAGCCCTGAGACCAGCTTGTATAGTATAGTATTTGAGGTTGAATAAAGACATATGTCCATCCAGTCCAACCCATCTAGCAATATCCTCATTTCCTGCCTAACTGTTGATCCAGAGGAAGGCAAAAAAACCCACCAAATTTATGTAGGGGGGGGAAATTCCTTCCTGACTCCAAGTGGCAATCGGAAATTTCCCTGGATCAACTCTACTTCATGTATCAATACCAGTAACTTTGCAACATTCCTTGTTTGCAGAAACTCATCCAGCTTGTAGTCACATGACCATTGTATTTCTAAGTCTGAACTAAATCACAATAGATAACACAAAAATAATAATAAAATACATATGTATGTATATATCCTATATTCATTAATAAAAAGTCATAAAAAATGAATACAAAGTGTCCATTGCTTAGTGCTCAAGGCTGTGAGTCTTTAAATAGTATCTCAATCAATATTTTATACAAATCCAAAAATCTGTGCTATAGAATGTCTTGTGCCAAAGACCATGAATCGGTGATATAGTAAAGAGTCATTCTCAAGTAATAATATAGACTGAGAAATTAGATTGAATTGAATCCACTGCCTTGAGCACTAAGAACTGGACTCTTTGGATTATTTTTTTTAGGACTTTATTAAATATTCTGCTTTTAGCCATTGTTTTATATTTTATTGGATCCTTGGTATTTCTGAAGGCGTCAGGATCAGACTCTCCTTCATACATCTTTCATACATGGCACTGTAGTAGACCAGTAAAAATGTACCATCTTTACTGGTCACAGCAATCATAGATGTACTACTAATATAGTAAATTTACGGCCAATCATTGCAACGATCGTTATAAAGAGGTTGGAGTGATTTTATTTAACTGCCTGCAATTTGGAAATTCTCAGTAGTCTGTCAGTAAAGAGTAGTAATAAGTATTCACTTTTCCTACTCTTAACCTGGGAAATTGTCTAACTAGGTCATGATCCAAGGTCTCAAAACAAACATTACATCACAAATGAGAAAACCAGTTAATGAGTGTGACATTATCTAAAAAGAGAAAAATTATCTAAAATGAAGGTGAGTATATTTACCTTACACACGATCCTCCACCAGCTGAAGTGAGAGGTCCCGACCACTTCATGCTTCAATTTAACGCATCCACGATATAGTATAAGTAAGAAATCCTATTCCTATCTCCCTGGGTAGTCAAATCCGGTTTACCCCCTTACCCTTACCTCCTTGGGTGGCCAAATACACAATTGATGCCTTTAAACACTCATATCGCAGATAACACTTGTTTCAGTAAGAATGCGAACATGGCAACTGCACCCATGAGGCAGCGTGAAGATTGGGGTCAGGGCATGGCGTTCCCTTCTAAAGTCTATTGCGGTACCCACCATAGGAACCTTTTTTCACTTCACCTCAAAATTAAGTCACGGGGGGGTGGACCTCATTTATTTTACATATATTATTCCCTAAGTATGTACTGGTTCAGTGGAAGACTTTATTTGTTAGAAAGAGCAAAACCAGAATATAGAAAGTTGCTGTGAAGAGTTAATCACATCACAACATATTTAAAAAAATATTAACAGTAAAAAATTATTAACAAGAGACTGCTTCTTTGCTTCTGTTTACACCAGTAAACAACTGTAGTCATTACAATGGATCCAGCTCCTTAAAAATAGAAGACTGGCTGACTAAGGAAGAAGTGCGAAAGAGATTAGCCCTCTTAATTGTAAACAAAGGTCCAGGGACAGATGTTATTAATTTCAGAATTCTTAAAGATCTAATCTCAGTAGTTGCCAGACCAATGCATCTAATATTTTTGAATTCCCTAATATGTGGTCTTGTTACAAGTGATTGGCAGATTACTAATATGGTGCATATATTTAAAAAGGGACTCCATCCCCAGTAAGATCATTTTAGGCTTGTCACCTTGACATCTCTGGTGGGAAAGCTTTTAGAATGAATACTAAGAGAAAATATATTCAAATATATTTTAGATTACAACAGCAGAAGTAACTTCCAGCATGGTTGCATGCTTAGTAGATCTTGCCAAACCAATCTCATTGCCTTCTATGAAGGGGTGATTCGTAACCTAGATCATGCGTTGGCAGTGGATGTGATGTATTTGGATTTTGCAAAAGCCTTAGAAGGTTATTTTGTAAGCTTAGAAACGGTGGTATCAACCTTGCTATTTATACCTGGATTGAGATCTGGTAAAGGATAGATTAGAAAAAAATGGTTATTAATGGATTTTTTTTTTAGTTACACCAGTATTGTAAGTGATGTTTCTCATGGGCTTGATCTAGGTCCAGTACTCTTTAACCTCTTAAAATCTTTTACAATGTCTGTGTTTGCTGAGTTTTCAAAGGACTCTAGGCTCAATGCAAGATTTATCCACCTTACAAACTGAATTAAATAAACTTGATTGGGCTGCAAAGTAGCAGAGTTAAGGGGAACTGTGGTTTCATTTAAAATGAAAGGCCAGGTTCCTACCTTTAAAATGAGCCATCAACCACCTCTCTATGTGCTGCACAGCCCATAATATGAAGAAATCACTGACCAGAAAGTTAGGGGGTGGGAGGTTCTGAATCTGCGGTCAGAATACTACTTCCTCCTTCTAATCTCCATTTGGCACATGCTCAGTGCAGGAGAAAGCAGAAGAAACCAGTTAGAGGCCAAGTTACAGTGACTTACGGGGGCGTGGAAGGGGCCATAGGGGGTTTCAAGAAGACTGCAAGGAGAGGGTCCATGGGAGCTCACAAGGAGAAGGAGACAAAGGGAAAGGGATTTTCACATAGTTTCAGAGCAGGAAGCAGGAAGTGCAGGGGATCTGGTGTTGCTGCTACCATATCACACTTAAAAATGTAAATATCTTCAAAACTATGTAAAAAAATAATGAATGTAAATTGCAAAAATACACAGGAAAGCAATTACTGGCAATTTCTGGACCACAGTTACCCTTTAATGCTGAGAAATGCAAACAACAATATAAATACTAGTTTGGGGTAGAGTTAGGGGTTGACTCAATAAACATGGTCTTGGGAGATATTATGAACAGTGTAGTGTAATGCAATATCTGGAGCATAGCGTCAGTGGAGCATGGCATAATTTAGCCTCTGTATAAAGCCCTTGTAAGGCCTCATCTTAGGAATGCAGGGCAGTTTTGGACACCAGTCCACAGAAAGAATATAAACAAATTAGAAAGAGTACAGAGACAGCCAAATAAACTGATAAAAGTAATGGAGAATTTGCATTATTAAGATAGATTATCAAAGTCTAGGGAAGGGAACAACAGTCAATTAGCAGGGGATCTTTTCTCTCATAGGGGTGAACAAAAGACTTAGAGGCCACCCCTTTAGACTTGAGGAATAGTGATTTTCTAAACAGTTCTACACTGCAAGGGCAGTAAGGTTCGGGAATGCTCTGAAAATGTTGAATCTGAATCCCTGAACACATTCTAAGGAGACTTAGATGTCATCTTGGACATGCAGAATATCCAGGGTTACAGCTGGTGACTGCATCTTGTGTGGCCTTGTGTGTTTGTTTGTGTCTGGTATGGTCTAGTCTTGTCTAGTTTGGTGTACTGGGGGGCATGCACTTTTTTAATAAATTAGACAGCTTTTTTATTGAGTTGGTGGGCTGGGATTTTGTTGTGGAGGGATTGAGCTTAATGAACCAAAGTTAACTATGTAACTACAATATGTAACTATGTAAATGTTACAACTATGTAAACGGTGTATCTACTTTTGTGTGTCCTTTACATACATTTCTTTATTGAAATATGAAAATGTATTACATTTGTTTATAGCTGTGAAATTTGGTAATAAGCTTTCAAGTCTCAATGATAAGGCCTGCACTGATGAGTGCTAATTGAAATATCCATTCCCCTGATACATTTTTAACAAGGTTAATATATTGAAAGGTTTAGGAAACAAGGAATTCATTCGGCTGCACGTGATTTTTTTTATTCTGGAAATAATGTGAACATTGGTATTCCCTGTGGATGATCACATGTATCTGCGTATATTATTGTATTACAGGTCTTAATCTTATCAAAAAACAACTGGGTTTTGCACTCCATCATGTGATAGTGATTCAAGGAATTTGCATCTACCAGATGCAAGTTTCCCATAATAGTATAGTCTCGAAAAAGTAGGATAGTTTTTGAAATTGAAAGCATTAGGGCAGCGACAGTAAACAAAACACAGTCTGAATGCTAAGAAAATCTGACCTTACCCAAGTCCAAGTAGAAAAGAACTGGAGTTACAAATGGAATCTAGATTCAGGTCAAAATAACCAGGTCTGATGGCTAAACATTCAACGCAGAATTTTAGAATTTTTGCCTGTCAAAGACAGAAATGTAAGTTTCATTGTTACATTTTTATGTTACCAAAGTGGAATGTTGGTCGACATTTCCAAAAACCTGCTGGAACAAACCCTACTGGGTTTGTATATCCTTAATTACAAGTAAATTTAAGTAGAAAGAATGCTATACTGTTAAATTCTACTTAATAGTAGTTGTTGAGGGATTCCAAAAAAACAGGGAGACCTTAATATCCTTAATTTCTTATAACAACGTGGAAGACAAGGTTCAGCTCCTATAGGGCATAAATCTTTCTATACTTTCCTTTATCAAAACTTCTATTTTCTGCTTAAACACCTGATCCCTTGCCGCAGTTCCACATTCTCCACTGTTATTTTTGGGTCTGGAATTTACTTGTCAAGATGCGGCCGTGTTACGGCCAATCACTGACTTCCTTTCCTGGAGCTGTACAGGAGGCGTCTACCGGCCTAGGTAGGATCAGGGTATGTTAATAAAGAGCCCTGATAGGGCTGGGGAGGGGGGTCTGGGTTCGAGTTGCGGGACCCCTTTAGCCCCAAAGGGCCCTTTGTCAGGGCCACAAAGATCCTTGTAAGAACCCGGGAGGAGGTCCCTGTTTCGAGCTGCGGGACCCCTGAACGTCCGGCCGTGGGATTGTTGGCCGTTTGGCAATCCGCAAGTGCCCGTTTTCAGGAATCTCTGGCCGTTTGGGGATTTTCGGAAGCGACCTTTCGAGGCCTGCCAAACGTACATTTGAGAATTTTTTAATCTTTTGAATGGATTTTCGAAAATAGTCCCGTGAGTCCGTAAAATCTAACTAGTTTGAACCCAAACTAGTTTAAATAGTTCATGTTCGTCCAAACTCATAAAGTTCTGCTCGAACTTGGGCTCAAGTTTGAATTCTAGTCCATCCCTACTTTCGAAGTAGAAATTATAATATGTTCCCTGACCTCTTAATAGGATATTGTGCTACCTGCCAGCACACTTTCTGCAACATTTAAGAGATTTAGCAATGAAAGGAAAGAAGGGAAAGGGAGGGAGGGGAGATGTGTAATCAGAGCAGGGTCAATGGTGAGGCTGTGCAGAACTTATAAGTGTCACAAACAGTACAAGAAGGCAGTGAGTAAGAGAGGTGGGGGCAATTAGGAGCACTCACTAAACAATAATAATTTAATGAAAAAGCAAGCACAGATAAATATGTGAGTACCATCATTTTACTTCTCTCAAATTTTAATTTTAGAAAATGTAAAGTTGTTTTTGTATTGTGACCCTTTAAATAGTTATGTGTAGTTTTGATGGAAAAGGGTGGGCAAATTCCAGAACAGCTTGACCCCTAGATATCACATCTAATATGATATCCAACTACTCCTAAATTATTAGTGATTATTCTTATTACTCTTCTGTAGAGATGGACGAAACTCACCAGTTTCTTCCGTTTTCGGATTCCCAGATCTCGGGAAAATCCCAAAGATTTGAAAATCCAAAAACAGAACGAATTTTCGATTATTATTGAATGTTCTAGGCTATTTTCGAGGATTATCGAAAATAGCCTTGAATGTTCAAATACCCTTGAAAATATGATTGGTGACTACTTTCGTGTATTCGATTGTATTTTTGAGGATTATCGAATGTTCGAGGTTATTTTTGATAATCCTCGAACGTTCAATAAGTATAGAAAATAGGCTCTGACATCCCGAAATCCGGACGATCCGTCTGGATTTGGACGGATCATTCAGATTTTGGAATCGAGGGGTTCCCATTTCTACTCTTTTGCAACCTCATTTCAAACTGACTATTTAAGCAGAATAGCAATTACAGTTTGTATAAAGTGGCCCCAAAAATCAGATGATCTGAAAGCTGGATGTAAAAGTTATTTATGAAATGTAAAACAATTTGGCTCATTAAAGAAAGCGACATGTTTCTTGTCTCCCACACAAAATCCACGTGACTTATCAAACGATATTACTAATTTAGCTTATGTAACATTTCAGAACAAAGCTTGGCACAAAAACATTCCATTCACAATTTCTTTATCGTTAAGATTCTGAGAATAACAAGGGAAAGGTGGAAGAAGAGTGACAAACTGCTGTCCTGTCAGTTTGAAGAAAAGGGCAGAACGTAGGAGGAAAATTATGGATGTGTGAGAGGCAAGCAAATAAGAATGATCAATGTTACATATAAGGATGGCTAAAAGAGCGGGGGCAGAAATATCAATATAATGTTCTCTGCTAAATCCAATTGCTTTGTACTGCATTTTCTTTTTTCTTTCCGGCAACTGGATCTCACATTTACTTAGAGAGGTAGTAAATGCTTAATTATAAAGAGCACTTGCAGTTTCCTTTAGATTAAGTAACTGTAAATAAATTGTACTATAGTTATTTCATTTTGTTAGGTACAGAGTCAATTTAGTTTACTTTAGTTAGATAAGAAAAATAGAGTTTTATATAATCTAATATAAACAAACTGAGCTCCTGTGCCTTGTGTTGCTTTTTTAACACAGGGTTCTGCAATTTATTTTAGGACTGTTGTGTGATTGGTCAAGCTCTCCACCAATCTAAAGGTTGTCTGTAAATCAAATATTGTTTTATTCCCTATGAATCTGTCAAAAAACATTCAGGGTTATTCAATAAAAGTTCTTATTGTTAAAAATGGTGCTAATTTTACCCCAACCAATCAGATGTTAGCTTTCAAATGTTAAATAATATCTGATTGGTTGAGGCAAAATTAGCACCATTTTAAACCATAAGTAGGGGAATTCACCAAGGAGCACTGCAGCCGCGCAGTGCTCCTTTCTCTCGTTAACCGCGGCAAAGTGAGACTTAAAGGACAACTCCACCCTCATAATAACATCTTTTAGAAAGAATGGCCTCTTTAAAATATGTTTATATATCATAGTTTGTCCTATGAATTCATTACTGTATGCCTACTATGCTTCTGGATGTCTCATGGAAACTGAGCAATTTAGAAACCTGTACTGAGCCTGGGCATGCAAAGAAGAGGCAGACAGGGGATTAACATTCAGGCATTGGCTGTGATGTCAACTGTCAAATCCATAACTGACAGTTGCTAACTGGAAGAACCAGGAAGCAGAAACAGGGGAAACAGGACATTGTGCAGGATTTCAGGTTAGACTTGTATATTTCAGATTTCAAACTATTACCATTTAGGGTTTTGGGGGGTGATTTACCTGTATGCAAGTTTTCATTTTAGGGCTGGACTTGCCCTTTAATGTCGCGCTAACCAATTGCAAATTGGTTAGCACGACGTTAAGTCTCACTTTGCGACGGCTGCGTGAATCCCGGAAGCCGGCACAATAAGATTTACCAGAGGCTGCACGGGTCTTAGCGCGGAAGTATTTTAGGCCAGCTATACCTAAAATACTTACGTGCAGGTGAGATTCACCCAGAGCCGCACAGCTTCTGGTAAATCCCGTATGGGAGATTTGCCCAGAGCATTTGCGGCTCTCGGTGAATCTCCCTAAAGAACTTTTATTGAATCTCCCTGTTTTTTTTTCTGGGAGCTGGGTACAGAAAACATACTTACTGTTTGAATTGAAAAAACATATTTACTGCTAAATTAGCTTTAAAGGGCATGTCCATCCTGAAATCTATCATTTTCTATAAGGTAGATAGAAGCTGACGACCCCCAACTGCCATAATATATTTTTTTAAAATATGCCCCGATAGTTACTTACAGCCCCTTCTTCTCTCCTGTGCTGTCTTCTATCCAGCTTCCTGCTTGCGGAAGTTGCAAGCAGGGGCTGGTCTGCCATCTGCGTCTGTGATTGGCTTATACGCGGCCAATCACAGACGCGGCTGACATCATCGAAGACGCCGTGGGAGAGAAGGGTCCGTAAGTAACTATCAGGGCATTTTTAAAAAAAAATAATATGGCGGTTAGGGTTGGGCAGCTCTTACTTACCTAACATAAAGAGGATTTCATGCTATGTGTCACGGCCTCAGAGGATGGATCCGGATGGTGGGGGGGGGGCTCCCCTGCGCAGGCCTCAGACCTTGATGAGGTTGAGGCAGAGAGAGGCACCGGATGACTCACTGACAGCTTCTACACAGTTTCCAGGACTTTGAACAGTCACTGCAGGAGAACCATTTGGAGTAGAAATGTCAGGTAAGGATTTTTTTAAACTACAGAGTGTGGCCAGTATGGGGCTACATTTTTGGGGGAGATTTGGGGGTGGACATGCCCTTTAAAAAAATACATGGGTAATTTAATTGATTAACATTGAACCAGATTGGTGGGAACTGTAAGGAAACCTTATATTTGGCTTAGGTAAATGCAGTTACCCCCTTAATATGAAAATCACAGGAACTTCACAGTACTACAGTTTTTGAATAGTGTACACATAGCAAACACTGGGTACAAGATGGTACGTAGTCTTTGGACCAAATTTAAATTATGATTTCAATCAAAGAGTTGGGAACTTTTAATTCTCCTTAATGAACAAGATGGTTCCTCTTTTTTATGAATTTACAGCTACTAAATAGTGATGCACAGAGTCGCATTTAATCATTTTTGACTAAATAGATTGTTACAATGTAATGATGGGAGTATTTATAAAGGCATAATAGTGTAAAATGGCTTGTTAATAAAATTTGCTTATGAATACAGTGCAGCTGGTATATTTTTTTCAGAACTGTGCAACATTTGGATTTACAGTATTTTTTTTTATTGAAATGCTCAAAAAGTAAGTAGATCATTTTATCTAGACTAGTCCAAGCAAATGCAACTGGGGTTATCATGAAACTGGGCTTATGAAAGAATCAATTACACATCTTGTATTTTTTTATTGTTTGTGCTGTGCACGATTACTTAACATAGGGGTTATTGGCTTCAGCTCTCTTGATTGATAATGTATGTTTCAGAAAAGTTTCAAATCAAAGATGTCTCAATGCCATGGCAGCTCCAAGGTGTATGCAAAGTCACCTATTGGGCTTTTAAATCATTACATGAACTTGAGTAGAATCATTTTACCATCTTTTGACTAGGTACAAATACTTCATGTTTGTAAGACCACACCTACTCTGTACAGAAGAGGCTCAACAAAACTACATCTGGGGCATTGGTTTGGCACACAGCTTTTGTAATGCTCTAAAAGCCAGCAGATGGAGTAGTATTCTTTAAATGAATGCCATGGAAACATAGACATTATCAAGAATTATTTTGTTTTGCATTTTAAACAAGGGAACTGAAACCATCATACTATATTTCATAATTCTTAAAAAGGTGACTAAATGGTTAAACCAATCCTTTTCCATTCTGATGTACCCCAGTATTTAAGGTCCTCACTCCTAGATTGTGAGAAATATTACCTTAACATACAGTTGGTCTGCCTTCTCTAGGACTATAGGCCAAACAATCTGCAAGAAATCTTTGTTAACATGGAGTTAATATTTGACACAATCTACTTTAATCTAAGGGCCAATGACCTAGAATACAATAGAGGGGGGAAAGGGACAAATTAATTCCCCTTTAAAAGAAAATAATTACCTAAAAATCTACCAGTTGAAAATTGCACCACGTTTGCCATTGAGGAAAGCAAAACATTTTTGGCATTAGTGTGATACTTTAATGGGATACATCAAAAAAGGTATTTTTTTAGCAAAATCAGTTATGCAAAAGTAACGGACTGTTTTAAAAAGAAAAACGTTGGGTCTTATTTAAAAAGAGGTGCAAAATTTGGGCTGTGTGTAGTAGACCAGTCGAAAGGTAACACCTGATTTGTTGCTTCATGGTAAATAGCTTCCTTCAGAAATGCCAGGGAGCCATGTAAGTATTGTTAAACTAAGGTTTTGGGAGGTCCAGAGTATGGTGAAAAAAGTCTTTGGGGGGTGGATATTTCCTTTAAATAAATCTGCTTATTCCTTAATCTGAAAAGCTAGTTAAATACTGATGGTTTGTTTTTTTATTCTTACCTGTATTAAGTCTATTTCACTTCATGGTATGGCAGCGTAATGGGTCTGTCAACAGACCACTAAGGACCCTATAAACTGTAAGATTTTTCAGTTATACTCACTTACCATTCCATGGTCCTTGAATATCTTTTTTCCTCCTGGTCTCTGCCAATGCTTACCTTCCAGTAACCATAGTTTTTAGTGGGAGTTGGTGGCCCTCCATTTGGGTTTATGTAAAAAAAAGGACAAGAATTTGCTTGTGCTGTCAAACTGCAGCAGCCATACAGATGCTTTTTAGGTATGGTAAACCAGTAAAAAAAAAGGTGATAGGTTTCAATCAGTTAATATGTAAGCCCCATTTAATCACTTATGAATGTTTAATTTTCTCTTAATTCCACTGGGCAAGTGTCTTGATATAAAAATAAAGATGTTCTTAAAGTAGATGTTAACTGACAATACATTTGGTTTTAATTAAAAAAAATTTTTTTTTTTTTATTTGGCTAAATTTAATCTGGCCATCCAGCAATTTATCTACCGTAAGCCTAAATTAATTCTATCAATGTATGGATTTTCTATATATAGGACCCATTAATGGTCTTTATCGTCTTGCCCTTGACTGTGCCCGGGGGGTCAGTTTCTCTATAGTGATCTGAGTATTTTTGACCCATCCAACAGCCAACAAGTAAAAATTAGTGTTAAAAAACATTCCAAGAAAATGAACATTCTGGGAAGAAGGACCATTGCAGAAACTGATATGCAACTCACTACTGACCACAGGGCATAGCAAAAGATATATAAAATTTACAGAATCTATTTTTTTTTTAAACAAAGAGAATATGTTGAATACCTACAGGTAGGTATGTGTAATGTAAATAACTTTTAAAAATTCTGTTTTTTGTCTCAAAACTTACTCTTTAAAACCACAGTAACATAATTGATAAATAACATCTGAAAACGTTGTCCTACAATAAAGGACTCTTCTCCCCTAAGATCTTTAATTATTTACAACTTGGAACCCCCAAACCCGCAATACTTGCCACTTTCTAGGATGTTGCAGAAGGAAGATCTCCTTGATCCTTACCAGTTCCCATCTTCCAGGTTAACCTCTCCGCTGCAAGCTTTACATGCTTGTTACGATCTTGCACAGCCACACAGTATGTAAATCAGGAAGTAGCCATAATTGGCCATGACATCAGTGTCACAACCTTTACTGATGGGAGAAGAAGAGAACTGTTGCCGCGAGAATAAAAAATCAGATTGTAGCAAAATCCTGGAGAGCGGTGACAATTGTACATTTGGGGTTTTGGGTAGAACTGGTTCTAAATATTAAATACAGTTGGAGGGGTGAGCATGCTCCTTAAAAATTCCATGTATTAAACTGCTAAATTAGTTACGTAAAATATTTGGTATCCTGACCTGACCACAATAAACAAGATGTAGACTGCAAAGCAATTAAGAAAGACTTCCCTCGCACAATGCAAATGTAAAATAGGTCATTTTGTGTCCTTGTATTTGTGAGTAGGATGTATGCTTCTGTTGGAGGAAGGTAATCAAGGTACTGTATGTCAAGTCCAGATGGAGTGCTTGAATGTTCATGGCAGTGACAGCTGTGTGTGGGAAGCATGACTACAACTGTGCTGAGAAGATGGAGAGGAAGCTTGTTTACTGCATTACCGCCGCCTGGAAAGTAGAAACGGAAATTCATTTTTCTTTGTAGAATAATGGAGATAAACATTTTCTCATTTCCTGCTCCTACAAGTTTTAAACTATTTTTTTATTTGTTTGACCAAAAATTCGTAAAATTAAGACTGAAGTTTGATATTTTATGTAATCCTACTATTGTGCAATTAATCCATTGTGAATGTTGAACTAATAGATGCAGGTTTTTATTTAACCTCCAATACCCAGTAACTATGGGCCCTATTTGTAAAGGCGTAGTATCGCTATCTTGCAATACCACGCCTTTAACGATCGGTTTAAAGATTGTTAAATCAATTGTTAATTTCCAATCAGTTTAGTGACTATAAATCTATAACTATTATAAATCTACGATAACGCGATTGTAGATTTACGATCCCCATAGAGCACCATTGCGGTAGTTTACTACAGCATGGTATTCTACGACCGTACGTTTGGCATAAATGTATAACCACGGTCGTGCATTATCGATAACGCGCAGTATTGCTAAATTGTAATACCGCACATTTACAAATAGGGCCCTATGTATAGACAGTTTTTACTTCAGTTGTTGCACCAGTGCAAATCTGAACATGGAATACTCTGTTCTTCCCTTTCTGCATTATTTATTAAAATTAAAAAATAAATTAGTATGTAAAACATTATAATGAAGATTCACTAAATGATTAAACTATCTTTGTACATCTTAAATGAAAGATTAAAAAAGAAAATAGACGCAGACACCTAGTATAGATAAGTGGCTGCCTTATTAAATTTAAAGGGTATCTAAACTGGAAAAAAACTATTTGTCCATTACTAGAAACTATCATTCTTTTCCAGCTATGACTGAACCATTTTTTTAGATATTCAATCTGAAGCACTTTAGATGATGGAAACTACAACTCCCAGCATGCTTTAGTTGCTGGGAGTTGTAGTTTTCAAACATCTGCGTGCAAGGAATTGGGGTTACTGTTTGGGATTATTGTCCCCCAGAGCCCCCCCCAGTTCAGTCTTCAATTAGGTAGGGTACTTCAGGATCGCTCATTGTGAAATACGTCCACTCTCTCAGAGGGAAATCCGGCTGCCGCATGCTCTGCATCTCCTGCCGGACATCACTACTCAGCACCAGTAAGTGAGACAGGAGCCGAGTAGTGGCGTCAAGCAAGATGTGAAGCGACCGGCAGCCAGATTTCCCCTTTGAGGTGAGTGACTTGAGTAATAGCCAAGGTTCGTGTTTCAGGCTATTTTTAAAGCCTGTAAACCTTGGCTTGTACTCGAGTATATAATGTACTTGCCCTCACAGATTTGTTTGATTTTCAGATTAGTCATGGAGGGTGAATACTGAAACTAGGCATGAAAAATTTAACAACAGTTGAAGGCATAAAGCACACACACACCTAATTAATAATATCAATTTATAGATTAAGGGGAACTGTGGTCTCCATACAAATGCCATCTATTTAAAAAAAGGGCACACTCCTATCTTATGAAATTTAGCATACAACAATATAAAGGGTGATGCTTCATGCACAGTGAGCTATGACATCACCACCAAGCCCCTGGCTTGAGCATTCCCAGTATCCTACTGCTGGGACAGAGCATTATCAGCTGCATCGAAAGCCCTGCCCCAAACTTCATTTTGAAAGCTAGCTGCATGCCCGAAAGGGGATTTATTTTCTCTCTCTGTCAGGAACTTACCTGGGATCCTCCTCCGGCGGTCGCGAGCGGGAGCGTGCCGATGACGTGAGCAGCCCGCTCGCGTGCACGCTCGCGCGTTTGCGCGTCCTCAGTGACGCGAGGACATGGGCAGCGCGGGCTTTTACCCTGCTGGCGGCCATCTTCTTCCGGGGCACGGCCAGCAGGGGAGAGGTCACAGGGGCCTATTTAGGCTCCTCCTTGCAGTTGGCCTCTTGCTGCCAGTTCAGAGTTTGTTGCTCTGAACTCCTAGCGTTGGTGTTGGTATACGGCTGTTCCCTGTGTCCAGTCTGTCTGCATCTCCACTTCAGCTCCTACCTCCTGTTACCTCCGGTCAGCACATCAGCAGTGGCTGTGATGTCAACTGTCAAATCCATAACGACAGTTGCTAACTGGAAGAACCAGGAAGCAGAAAACAGGGGAAACAGGACATTGTGCAGGATTTCAGGTTAGACTTGATATTTCAGATTTCAAACTATTACATTTAGGGTTTTGGGGGGTGAATTACCTGTATGCAAGTTTTCATTTTAGGGCTGGACTTGCCCTTTAATGTCGCGCTAACCAATTGCAAATTGGTTAGCACGACGTTAAGTCTCACTTTGCGACGGCTGCGTGAATCCCGGAAGCCGGCACAATAAGATTATACCAGAGGCTGCACGGGTCTTAGCGCGGAAGTATTTTAGGCCAGCTATACCTAAAATACTTACGTGCAGGTGAGATTCACCCAGAGCGCGCACAGCTTCTGGTAAATCCCGTATGGGAGATTTGCCCAGAGCATTTGCGGCTCTCGGTGAATCTCCCTAAAGAACTTTTATTGAATTCCCTGTTTTTTTTCTGGGAGCTGGGTACAGAAAACATACTTACTGTTTGAATTGAAAAAACATATTTACTGCTAAATTAGCTTTAAAGGGCATGTCCATCCGAAATCTATCATTTTCTATAAGGTAGATAGAAGCTGACGACCCCCAACTGCCATAATATATTTTTTTAAAATATGCCCCGATAGTTACTTACAGCCCCTTCTCTCTCCTGTGCTGTCTTCTATCCAGCTTCCGCTTGCGGAAGTTGCAAGCAGGGGCTGGTCTGCCATCTGCGTCTGTGATTGGCTTATACGCGCAATCACAGACGCGGCTGACATCTCGAAGACGCCGTGGAGAGAAGGGTCCGTAAGTAACTATCAGGGCATTTTTAAAAAAAAATAATATGGCGGTTAGGGTTGGGCAGCTCTTACTTACCTAACATAAAGAGGATTTCATGCTATGTGTCACGGCCTCAGAGGATGGATCCGGATGGTGGGGGGGGGGCTCCCCTGCGCAGGCCTCAGACCTTGATGAGGTTGAGGCAGAGAGAGAGGCACCGGATGACTCACTGACAGCTTCTACACAGTTTCCAGGACTTTGAACAGTCACTGCAGGAGAACCATTTGGAGTAGAAATGTCAGGTAAGGATTTTTTTAAACTCAGAGTGTGGCCAGTATGGGGCTACATTTTGGGGGAGATTTGGGGGTGGACATGCCCTTTAAAAAAATACATGGGTAATTTAATTGATAACATTGAACCAGATTGGTGGGAACTGTAAGGAAACCTTATATTTGGCTTAGGTAAATGCAGTTACCCCCTTAATATGAAAATCACAGGAACTTCACAGTACTACAGTTTTTGAATAGTGTACACATAGCAAACACTGGGTACAAGATGGTACGTAGTCTTTGGACCAAATTTAAATTATGATTTCAATCAAAGAGTTGGGAACTTTTAATTCTCCTTAATGAACAAGATGGTTCCTCTTTTTTATGATTTACAGCTACTAAATAGTGATGCACAGAGTCGCATTTAATCATTTTTGACTAAATAGATTGTTACAATGTAATGATGGGAGTATTTATAAAGGCATAATAGTGTAAATGGCTTGTTAATAAAATTTGCTTATGAATACAGTGCAGCTGGTATATTTTTTTCAGAACTGTGCAACTTTGGATTTACAGTATTTTTTTTTATTGAAATGCTCAAAAAGTAAGTAGATCATTTTATCTAGACTAGTCCAAGCAAATGCAACTGGGGTTATCATGAAACTGGGCTTATGAAAGAATCAATTACACATCTTGTATTTTTTATTGTTTGTGCTGTGCACGATTACTTAACATAGGGGTTATTGGCTTCAGCTCTCTTGATTGATAATGTATGTTTCAGAAAAGTTTCAAATCAAAGATGTCTCAATGCCATGGCAGCTCCAAGGTGTATGCAAAGTCACCTATTGGGCTTTTAAATCATTACATGAACTTGAGTAGAATCATTTTACCATCTTTTGACTAGGTACAAATACTTCATGTTTGTAAGACCACACCTACTCTGTACAGAAGAGGCTCAACAAAACTACATCTGGGGCATTGGTTTGGCACACAGCTTTTGTAATGCTCTAAAAGCCAGCAGATGGAGTAGTATTCTTTAAATGAATGCCATGGAAACATAGACATTATCAAGAATTATTTTGTTTGCATTTTAAACAAGGGAACTGAAACCATCATACTATATTTCATAATTCTTAAAAGGTGACTAAATGGTTAAACCAATCCTTTTCCATTCTGATGTACCCCAGTATTAAGGTCCTCACTCCTAGATTGTGAGAAATATTACCTTAACATACAGTTGGTCTGCCTTCTCTAGGACTATAGGCCAAACAATCTGCAAGAAATCTTTGTTAACATGGAGTTAATATTTGACACAATCTACTTTAATCTAAGGGCCAATGACCTAGAATAAATAGAGGGGGGAAAGGGACAAATTAATTCCCCTTTAAAAGAAAATAATTACCTAAAATCTACAGTTGAAAATTGCACCACGTTTGCCATTGAGGAAAGCAAAACATTTTTGGCATTAGTGTGATACTTTAATGGGATACATCAAAAAAGGTATTTTTTAGCAAATCAGTTATGCAAAGAACGGACTGTTTAAAAAGAAAAACGTTGGGTCTTATTTAAAAAGAGGTGCAAAATTTGGGCTGTGTGTAGTAGACCAGTCGAAAGGTAACACCTGATTTGTTGCTTCATGGTAAATAGCTTCCTTCAGAAATGCCAGGGAGCCATGTAAGTATTGTTAAACTAAGGTTTTGGGAGGTCCGAGTATGGTGAAAAAAGTCTTTGGGGGGTGGATATTTCCTTTAAATAAATCTGCTTATTCCTTAATCTGAAAAGCTAGTTAAATACTGATGGTTTGTTTTTTTATTCTACCTGTATTAAGTCTATTTCACTTCATGGTATGGCAGCGTAATGGGTCTGTCAACAGACCACTAAGGACCTATAAACTGTAAGATTTTTCAGTTATACACTTACCATTCCATGGTCCTTGAATATCTTTTTTCCTCCTGGTCTCTGCCAATGCTTACCTTCCAGTAACCATAGTTTTTAGTGGAGTTGTGGCCCTCCATTTGGGTTTATGTAAAAAAAAGGACAAGAATTTGCTTGTGCTGTCAAACTGCAGCAGCCATACAGATGTTTTAGGTATGGTAAACCAGTAAAAAAAAAGGTGATAGGTTTCAATCAGTTAATATGTAAGCCCCATTAATCACTTATGAATGTTTAATTTCTCTTAATTCCACTGGGCAAGTGTCTTGATATAAAAATAAAGATGTTCTTAAAGTAGATGTTAACTGACAATACATTTGGTTTTAATTAAAAAAAATTTTTTTTTTTTATTTGGCTAAATTTAATCTGGCCATCCAGCAATTTATCTACCGTAAGCCTAAATAATTCTATCAATGTATGGATTTTCTATATATAGGACCCATTAATGGTCTTTATCGTCTTGCCCTTGACTGTGCCCGGGGGGTCAGTTTTTTCTATAGTGATCTGAGTATTTTTGACCCATCAACAGCCAACAAGTAAAAATTAGTGTTAAAAAACATTCCAAGAAAATGAACATTCTGGGAAGAAGGACCATTGCAGAAACTGATATGCAACTCACTACTGACCACAGGGCATAGCAAAAGATATATAAAATTTACAGAATTATTTTTTTTTTAAACAAAGAGAATATGTTGAATACCTACAGGTAGGTATGTGTAATGTAAATAACTTTTAAAAATTCTGTTTTTGTCTCAAAACTTACTCTTTAAAACCACAGTAACATAATTGTAAATAACATCTGAAAACGTTGTCCTACAATAAAGGACTCTTTCCCCTAAGATCTTAATTATTTACAACTTGGAACCCCCAAACCCGCAATACTTGCCACTTTCTAGGATGTTGCAGAAGGAAGATCTCCTTGATCCTTACCAGTTCCATCTTCCAGGTTAACCTCTCCGCTGCAAGCTTTACAAGCTTGTTACGATCTGCACAGCCACACAGTATGTAAATCAGAAGTAGCCATAATGGCCATGACATCAGTGTCACAACCTTACTGATGGGAGAAGAAGAGAACTGTTGCCGCGAGAATAAAAAATCAGATGTAGCAAAATCCTGGAGACGGTGACAATTGTACATTTGGGGTTTTGGGTAGAACTGGTTCTATATTAAATACAGTTGGAGGGGTGAGCATGCTCCTTAAAAATTCCATGTATTAAACTGCTAAATTAGTTACGTAAAATATTTGGTATCCTGACCTGACCACAATAAACAAGATGTAGACTGCAAAGCAATTAAGAAAGACTTCCCTCGCACAATGCAAATGTAAAATAGGTATTTTGTGTCCTTGTATTTGTGAGTAGGATGTATGCTTCTGTGAGGAAGGTAATCAAGGTACTGTATGTCAAGTCCAGATGGAGTGCTTGAATGTTCATGGCAGTGACAGCTGTGTGTGGGAAGCATGACTACAACTGTGCTGAGAAGATGGAGGAGGAAGCTTGTTTACTGCATTACCGCCTGGAAAGTAGAAACGAGAAATTCATTTTTCTTTGTAGAATAATGGAGATAAACATTTTCTCATTTCCTGCTCCTACAAGTTTTTTAAAACTATTTTTTTATTTGTTTGACCAAAAATTCGTAAAATTAAGACTGAAAGTTTGATATTTATGTTAATCCTACTATTGTGCAATTAATCCATTGTGAATGTTGAACTAATAGATGCAGGTTTTTATTTAACCTCCAATACCATGTAACTATGGGCCTATTGTAAAGGCGTAGTATCGCTATCTTGCAATACCACGCCTTTAACGATCGGTTTAAAGATTGTTAAATCAATTGTTAATTTCCAATCATTTAGTGACTATAAATCTATAACTATTATAATCTACGATAACGCGATTGTAGATTTACGATCCCCATAGAGCACCATTGCGGTAGTTTACTACAGCATGGTATTCTACGACCGTACGTTTGGCATAAATGTATAACCACGGTCGTGCATTACGATAACGCGCAGTATTGCTAAATGTAATACCGCACATTTACAAATAGGGCCCTATGTATAGAAGTTTTTACTTCAGTTGTTGCACCAGTGCAAATCTGAAAAGGAATACTCTGTTCTTCCCTTTCTGCATTATTTATTAAATTAAAAAATAAATTAGTATGTAAAACATTATAATGAAGATTCACTAAATGATTAAACTATCTTTGTACATCTTAAATGAAAGATTAAAAAGAAAATAGACGCAGACACCTAGTATAGATAAGTGGCTGCCTTATTAAATTTAAAGGGTATCTAAACTGGAAAAAAACTATTTGTCCATTACTAGAAACTATCATTCTTTCCAGCTATGACTGAACCATTTTTTAGATATTCAATCTGAAGCACTTTAGATGATGGAAACTACAACTCCCAGCATGCTTTAGTTGCTGGGAGTTGTAGTTTTCAAACATCTGCAGTGGCAAGGAATTGGGGGTTACTGTTTGGGATTATTGTCCCCCAGAGCCCCCCCAGTTCAGTCTTCAATTAAGGTAGGGTACTTCAGGATCGCTCATTGTGAAATACGTCCACTCTTCTCAGAGGGAAATCCGGCTGCCGCATGTCTGCATCTCCTGCCGGACATCATACTCAGCACCAGTAAGTGAGACAGGAGCCGAGTAGTGGCGTCAAGCAGAGATGTTAAGCGAGCGGCAGCCAGATTTCCCCTTTGAGGTGAGTGACTTGAGTATAAGCCAAGGTTCGGTTTTCAGGCTATTTTTAAAGCCTGTAAACCTTGGCTTGTACTCGAGTATATAATGTACTTGCCCTCACAGATTTGTTTGAATTTTCAGATTAGTCATGGAGGGTGAATACTGAAACTAGGCATGAAAATTTAACAACAGTTGAAGGCATAAGCAACACACACACCTAATTAATAAATATCAATTTATAGATTAAGGGGAACTGTGGTCTCCATACAAATGCCATCTATTTAAAAAAGGGCACACTCCTATCTTATGAAATTTAGCATACAACAATATAAAGGGTGATGCTTCATGCACAGTGAGCTATGACATCACCACCAAGCCCCTGGCTTGAGCATTCCCAGTATCCTACTGCTGGGACAGAGCATTATCAGCTGCCATCGAAAGCCCTGCCCCAAACTTCATTTTGAAAGCTAGCTGCATGCCCGAAAGGGATTTATTTCTCTCTCTGTCAGGAACTTACCTGGGATCCTCCTCCGGCGGTCGCGAGGGGAGCGTGCCGATGACGTGAGCAGCCCGCTCGCGTGCACGCTCGCGCGTTTGCGCGTCCTCAGTGACGCGAGGACATGGCAGCGCGGGCTTTTACCCTGCTGGCGGCCATCTTCTTCGGGGCACGGCCAGCAGAGGGAGAGGTCAAGGGCCTATTTAGGCTCCTCCTTGCAGTTGGCCTCTTGCTGCCAGTTCAGAGTTTGTTGCTCTGAACTCCTAGCGTTGGTGTTGGTATACGGCTGTTCCCTGTGTCCAGTCTGTCTGCATCTCCACTTCAGCTCCTACCTCCTGTTACCTCCGGTCAGCATATCTACTACAGCTCCTACCTCCGGTCTGATCTCACTTCAGCTCCTACTCTCCTGTTACCTCCGGTCAGCATATCTACTACTATCCTACCTCGGTCTGCATCTCCACTTCAGCTCCTACCTCCTGTTACCTCCGGTCAGCATATCTACTACAGCTCCTACCTCCGGTCTGCATCTCCACTTCAGCTCCTACCTCCTGTTACCTCCGGTCAGCATATCTACTACAGCTCCTACCTCCGGTCTGCATCTCCACTTCAGCTCCTACCTCCAGTTACCCCGGTCAGCATATCTACTACAGCTCCTACCTCCGGTAGTCTGCATCTCCACTTCAGCTCCTACCTCCTGTTACCTCCGGTCAGCATATCTACTACAGCTCCTACCTCCGGTCTGCATCTCCACTTCAGCTCCTACCTCCAGTTACCTCCGGTCTGCATATCTACCACAGCTCCTACCTCCGATCTGCCTACCTACTACAGTTCCTACCTCCAGTTACCTCCGGCCTGCATAACTACCACAGCTTCTACCTCCGGTCCGTATCTCCACATTGTGGGATTGGTCTTTGTGACTCTCTCTTCTGGAGCCGCGACCTGGTGCCTGTCCGCCGCAAAACATCCTCACCATTAGAGGCTCTGGTGAAAACCGGCAGGTACTTAGACTCCGCGTCCAGAGGGGTCTCATAGAGGCCTTATCCTGAAGAAGTGACGAGCGTTCAGCCAGGACACTGTTGGTAAGTGACGAGTGTCAGCAATGGCAATAGAGGGCGTGGTCGACAGTTCACGCGACCAATCATGCGGCCCCGTAGAATCGTACGTCTGTACGAGCATTTACTCTCTTAATTACTATAGAAGTTGTAAGGGTGTACTTATGTTTTTTACACACTGCTTTTTTGGTGTGTTAAATAAATAAAAACATTCGATAATTGGGAGAGAATAGCATGCCAGTGCATTACAAACTCCGATTTTAGAGTGCATTGTAATCTTCCATTTTTTAACCTGATCGTATGCGCTCTGATAATGGAATATTGTTCAGTGCAAACGGACGCTAACACATTGTATTTTGATTGCACTGTTTACATGGATTGCAGTTTGGCTACAGCCTAAGCCTTCTGCTATTTTTGCAATGTGCTTTCCATGCTGGAGCCTGTAACTGCTATCTGTATTTTTAATTGACAGTTTGTATTAAAGCAGTCCTAGGACAAAACTTTGGTGTTCTACTGAAAAAGACTAACAACACAATGCTTGTAGTTATGCTAATACATGCACAATAGCCTTTTTAATGCTGGGATTACATCTACTTGTCTTCCTTTATATATATATATATATATATATATATATGTATATATATACACAATACAAGGATTGTGGAAGCACTCCAATTAGGCTAATTTACAACTAAATTTAGCGGAAGTGCTACTGGTCAATTATTTATACAAACATAGAAAACATAATCAATGCACATTCCTAGGCCCCATACAATATCATATTATCTGCACAATAGCATACTTTATAAACAAAGGGGTTTTAGTATACATTACTGTGATCACATGAATGAAAAGCCTTCCAACCATGTCAAGGTAACCCCAGTCTGGAAGGTCCTAACTTCTAACCTTTTTAAATTTCTTTTACTTCAATTACGATAAGCAAACTTTGCATTTCTCATTCTTACACACTGGTTCCATATAACAGGCTCTCTCACTACCCCCTAGCCCTTTGCCTTTTTAAAATGAGGGAAGAGGCCATCCAGTGCTTTATATTAAAGGCATAGGACCTCCCATAAAAGGGGTGTGTTGGGGGTGCTATTACCACATATTTACATATTTCCAAACAAATACAAAACTGTTAATGTTGTACTCTTTATTCTTTAATGTTCAAAATTCCAATAAAAAAATTATTGAACCATTATTGGACCCCTTCCAACCCTAAAAGTATATGATTGTCTGAGAGACATATCCAAGGGAATGAAGGTGGGTATGTCTATTTCTAGGAACTTTTAGGGTTGGAGGGGGTCCCCTACACTACATAAAAGTTTGTATTTTGTTAAAATTCACTGCAGCGCCGAGGGATTCAGGGGGATGGGGTTGAGATCCCTGTGCATACCAGAGTCATCCAGGAGGACAGGGAAGGAGCAGATACAGAGTAACACACAGGAAGGCTCCTACTCTTCATTTTCCTGGACTTCCAGCAGGCCATGCAGGACAACCATAAGGAGCAAAGGAGAAAGGTAAGGATTTTGTTTACACTACACAGCGGGGCCAGCAGTGTGGCGAATTTTATTTGGGGGATGGACATGCCCTGTAATCAAATCTGAAAAAAATTCAAAGTTGTGGGCTCAAAGATAATGCAGTACTAAAAGAATAACTGTGGTATTCACCAACTTCTTTTGGTGTTGTGCCCCATTAAAACTAAGGTATGGGCTATACTGAATATCAATGTTTTATACTAACTTGCATTACTTTTAGTAAAACTAAGGTACATTTTTTGTTTGTGTGTTGTTTAGATAGAATTGTGGTTTCAGATGTATTTTTTTAATACATCAAGACATATGGGAAACAAGACATAAGCATGAAATGTGCTTCATAAAAACTCCTATCCAGAGGATTGAAGTGTGGAAATAACTTTGCTTTGTGTGTTTCCCTGTTATAATAAGGCCTAATCCAATGTGTCAAAAATGCTTAATTTGGCAAACGTAAGGTCCTCTCTGCCAGGAACAAGGTACTAAAGGATTGCCTCAATAGCAGGAATTTACTGCCAAAAGGAAGAATTCAGAACTTGTGGTTTAGGACTCCCTATTCAAGGGAATCACAAGAGCTAAAGTTGTTAAAAATGCTTCTGCTGAACACAAAATGCATGGACTTTCAGTGAAATATTTATCTCTTTGCATATCTGGATCTCTGTGTCATAATTACTCTGATTCATAGTTAAAACTAGACTATAAAAACAGTCAAGGCAGCAAAAAATCAGTAAAGCAATTGAGCTTTTCAATGTCATCAGATGAATGAAAAAGATTTACATTGAACTGGATAGGAATAATTTAACAAACACATATTAAATAAGATTTACTGGCATATGTATACTGTTCTAGATAGGCTGCCATACAGAGTTGTGTGCTCCAGGAATTATTCTCCAAGACAGAACATATTTACAAAAAGTCATTTTCATGCCTGAAGGGAGTTTAAAGGGAGTGGTTGGGTCAGTAAGTGAGTGGTTGCTTTCCAAAGAATGACTTGCCATTAATCAATGCTTGCCCCCAACCATACAGAGAAGACTATTTCTGTACATTATAATATATGCTACACAAAACATTAATCCCATTAGTCATATACATTAGTGTAGTGTAAATCATTAGCTGTGTACTGTATTAGACTAGGATGACTCAAGAAACCCTAAAATAATTTCGAATATGTCATACAGTCTAATAAAGTGATCAATACATTTCTAAATATTTCTATTCTGTTAATGACAAGGATATATCACCTTTTATAAATTAAGACGATGGTTGAGAAATATAGGAGAAATATTTATTGGAAGTATTTTTTTGGTATGCCGATGGGTAAATAGCTACAAACCTGAAAATTTTCAGGATGTTATTTCATATATACGAAATGCTATTCTTAATGTTTTCCTTCATAACCAAAGCAACCATGGATTAAACAATCAATATGAAAATATTTACTGCTGCTATGACTACTAGCCTTGGTTCTGCAGATTTGCCTTTCCTGTTTTATAGTGTGTTAAATACAAGCTCATGGTAATGAGCTGATAAACCGGTGGAGCCACACATTAGAATTAAACTTAGGACACAGAAGCATACAGTACATTACATTGTGATTGCTGCATGACAACATCTGTCATCACAAAATTTTCCCCATAGAAATGTTATATTGATAAAATCAGTTTGATGACTGGAAAGCAATCTGCTGCTTTGCTGCATATTCAGTAAAAAAAATAGCTTTTTACCAGATTCTGTATATAGAAGGTAATGCTGTAAATAAATAAAAGAGATGTCTAGAATTCATATTAGGGTGTGTTGCACACACCAAATACTATGGAACACCGTTCATACTCCCTTAGGCATATGAAAAGTAGATTGCTTACTTTGCTGTTAGGAATAAAACCAAACCACAAGGAAATCAATCCCATGCCAGCAAAATTAATTACTTAAAGGAGACGGTCACCAATTTACCCTTTAAACTGATGCAATCTAAAGGCTAATACACGTGCCCAGGTCCGCCCACCAACATATTCTGAACATGTGGCCACACACATGCGATTATGGGCTGAAAAAGCTTTAAAGGGTCACTATAATCAATCAGACAACTTAACATTATATAAAACTACAATTTGAGAGAAGTAAAATGGTGGTACTCACATATTTATCTGTACTTGCTTTGTCATTAAATTATTAATGTTTAGTGACTGCTCTTTATTGCCCCCACCCTCCCTTACTTACTGCCTTCTTGTAGTGTCTGTGACACTTAAGTTCTGCACAGCCTCACTATTGACCCAGCTCTGCTTACACATCTCCCCCTCCTTCCCCCTGCCTTCTTTTCTCTGCTAAATTTCCTAATTGTTGCAGGAACTGTGCTGGCAGGCAGCAAAAGATCCTAGTACGAGTAGTGACAGGTCTTTCCCTGAAAATGCTGTGGTTTCAAATGATGATTTAATTTTCAGTGTTTGAAAATTAGTGTAAAGATGCCCTTTAAGAAGCTTTGCAATTGGTGGGGAAGTTTCATCTTTAGGGATTGTATTGTTTATGTGCGAAGCAGTAATCTGAGCTGTAAAATCGCTCAGGTCAGTATAGTATAGTATTTCAGGTTGAATAAAGACATACGTCCATCCAGTCCAACCCATCTAGCAATATCCTCATTTCCTGCCTAACTGTTGATCCAGAGGAAGGCAAAAAACCCCCACCAAATTTATGAAGGGGGAAAAAATTCATTCCTGACTCCAAATGGCAGTCGGAAATTTCCCTGGATCAACTCTACTTTATGTATCAATACCAGTAACTTGTAACATTCCTTGTTTGCAGAAACTCATCCAGCTTGTTTGCAGAAACTGACCAATGAACCTGCCATTACAACGTCCACTGGAAGACCGTTCCATAGCTTTACCGTTCTCACAGTGAAAAACCCTTTCCGAGCTTGAAGCCTAAACCTTTTTTCTTCAAGTCTTAAGGGATGTCCTTGTGTCCTTTGACATGTTCTATTGGTGAACAATGCCCAAATGCCCAATTGCAAAATCCAAGTAAACTACATCTACTGCTATACCAGAGTCTAAATTTCTACTTACTTCCTCATAAAAGCCAAGCAAGTTAGTTTGACAAGATCTATTCCTCCTAAATCCATGCTGGTTACTACTTATAATGTTAGTCCTTGAAACATACTCTAGAACATGTTCCCTTATTAAACTTTCCAGGATCTTCCCCACCACTGAAGTTAAACTTACAGGCCTGTAATTACCCGGCTGTGAACGACTACCCTTTTTGAATATTGGAATAACATCAGCCTTTTTCCAATCCAGAGGCACACCACCGGACATGAGGGAATCAGCAAAAATAAGAAACAATGGCCTAGATAAAACTGAACTTAGCTCCTTAAGTACCCGAGGATGTATTTTATCCGGTCCAGGAGATTTATTAATATTAACCTTATTTAGTTCTTTCTGTACCATATCCTCGGTTAACCAAAGTGAACTTGAAATCTTGTATACCTTTATTGCTACTATACTCTATGATATCTGTACTTGGATCTTCTATAGTGTATACAAGGAAAAAAATATTCAAGACATTTGCTGTGTTTAACATCGCCATCCTCCGTAACTAACTTATCCCCATTAATTAATGGTGCCACATTCTCAGTCCTCATCTTCTTACTATTAATATACTTAAAAAAATGTTTAGGCTTAGTGATGCTTTCTTCAGCTATCCTAACTTCATTATTAATTTTAGCTAGTTTGATTGCTTTCTTACACTCCTTGTTACAGGTTTTATAATCCCTAAAGGCTTGTAAGAGGGAGCAGGGAGGCATGGTATAGTATAGTTAGAGAGATAAGACACTTCTAAGCAGTAAAACCCCTCCCATAATTTATACAGTCAGTGTACACTCCTTGTTACAGTTTTTATACTCCCTAAAGGCCCTTTCCGTTCCCTCGGCCTTAAAGGTTTTAAATGCCTTTTTCTTCCAGTAATTGATGATGGCGATTATTATGATATAGTCGTTATTATATATTAGCTTCCAGAAGTCTGCAAGAAGATAACAATAGGAGCATGTACCATATATACTTGAGTATAAACTTACCAGAGTATAAACCAAGGTACCAAATTTCACCTAAAAAAACTAATAAAAGTGATTGACTCAAGTATAAACCGAGGGTAGAAAATATGGCCACAATTGCTCTCTGATTCTGTATTGTTTTAAGGCTTTAGTTGCCCTTTAAATGAACAGCAAAATTCCCATACAGTAGTCCCATACAGTAATAGCCAAATCCAGTATGGCTATTACTGTATGGGACTACTATATGGGAATCCGGCTGTCCATTTAAAGGGCAACTAAAGCCGCAAAACAATACAGAATCAGAAGGCAACAATCGATACTATTCTACTGATTCTGTATTATTTGATGCTTTAGTTTCCCTTGAAATGGACAGCAGATTTCCCATACAGTAATAGTTATACTGGATAGGGCTATTACTGTATGATAATTCTGCTGTTCATTTAAAAGACAACTAAATCCTTGTCACTCCAGATGTTTGGAAACTACAACTCCCAGTATGCTTTACTACCTGGGAGTTGAAGTTTCCAAACATCTACACCCTCCCACCTAGTTCAGTGAGTATCTTCTGTGGTACTTTGTCATTTGTGGGTCTTTCTTCGGTGTTCCTCCATCTGTGGGCTCTCTGCAGTCTGTTCGGTAACTTTCTTTACCAATCCGGCAGCCGCTAACTCATTCCCTGTACTGGCGCGCCGGGTGACATCACTACTCCACGCTGGGCAGTGACGTCAACTGGCAGCAGTGACGTCAACTGGTGCACCAGTACAGGGAGTGATCGAGCGGATGCCGGATTGCTAAGGTTAGTTACTGACTCGAGTATAAACAGAGGCAGAGTTTTCAGGCTGTATACTCGAGTATATACGGTAATCAGTAGAAGACTAAAGTTGTAATGTTTAAATAGGTGTATAGTCTTTTGTAGTCCTTAAAGGGGAACTGTGGTCCAAAAATGACTTTAGGTCAATTGATAGGAATTGCTCCCCTGAGAATTTTTGCAATTTATTTACATTGTTTATTTTGCATAGTTTTGAAGATATTTACATTTTTGTGTGTGATATGGCAGCAGCATCACCAGGTCCCCTGCACTTCTAGCTTCCTGCTCTGAAACTGTCAGTCAATCTGTCCTGTGTCTCCTCCTCCCCTTTGCAGCCCCCCTGGTCCCTCCCACTCATGGACGCCATGGTCACTCCAGTTGCAGGCACCCCATGGCCCATTATCTTACAGCCCCGTGTGGCCCCGCCGACTCGCGGGTGCCGTGGCCTCGCCCACTCGGTGATGCCATGGGTTACTCAGACCCCCCCTACAGAAAACTCTGTGGAATGTGAGAACTCTGCCTGAAAAGGCTGTTTTCACACAGTGAAAGAGAAGGGCTGTAGATTCCCTTACCTTCTCTATCAGGACTTCAAACAGCAGAGAGGAGGAGGGACTTCCTGTCTCCCTCACACACTGAGGGAGTCTGAGGCTGTGCTCACCGGCGGCGGCACTGTCAGGAGAAGCCTCAGGAATGTCACAAGTCAGCCTCCCACCCATTAACTTTCTGGTCAGTCATTTCTGTATATCTTGGGTTGTGGAGCACGTAGAGAGGTGGTTGATGGCTTGTTTTAAAGGTAGGAAACTGGCCTTTCATTTAAACCTAACTTGTTTGAAGACCACAGTTCCCCTTTAATAAATTGGGAACCATGCACTGGATTATCTATTTAGCAAATGGAATGCATTTTGTCCAAAGCAATATCCCTTGCAGAAAAAGTAATTGCAGAGAAAGATTTTAAATAGGAATTAAACTTAAAATATTAACGGTGGGAAAGATAAATGCCTGAATCTAGTGAAAATATGCCAGCAGCTATCACAAGCTGTTCGCTGGCATTAAAAGTCTGTGCTACAACTAGCGCAAACGCGATATTAAATCGCGAGCATCGGATGCACGGGTGATTTTTGCGTAACCTGTGCATCCAATGCTAGTATGGATTTAAAGTCACGGTAACCAGTAGGGAACCGGTTAGCGTGACTTTAACTCCATATATTTGCCCAGCGAGTAAACCGGCCTCATGTGGTTTTTCCTGAGCCCTGGTTCAATTATCTAAGTGCAGGCAGTCAGAAGATAGTGTCAATAAATTAATCAAAGAACATTTTCTACTTCTACTTGACCCTTTTGATGCACATCATCAGCCCCCCACCCCCACTGCTCCAGTGTTTTTAAAAGAGAAAACAGGTAGCTGAAAAACACCACTTTGAATTTTTTAACTACAGTTTACAGAAACAATAAAGTGATGGCTTTCACACTAATGTATGTGGTACCAACAATTCCACCAAAATGACTTGCATATAAACACAGGGAAGCAGGTAACTGCCTTAATCAAAGTTTCACATTTATTTGGAGATAAGAAACTTTCCTCAAATGCTAATTACAGAGCCACACTTTCCAAACACTTTAACAAACCAATTAGTGTCATTACCACTTAGAGAGTATACTACACCTGTGGCCAGGAGCTTATACACACCCCAATAATGCATTTATTATCTCTAATGGTGTTTCTTAACCAGGGATCTGGGCTATACTTGCATGAATTACATATTTTAAAGCATCGATGACAGAAAAAGAGAAAAACCGGAACCTTTCCATGAGATGCTCACTCTACACTCTGCCATCCTCTTGCAAAGTTGTGGTTTTCAGGGGTGGGAAAGGTATAATATTTTTTTGAAAATGTGTAGACTTGGGTAGTGCAGGGGGGTTGTTTGAGTTTTATTTCAAAGGAATAGTTCACTTAAAAAGTGATGTGTTTCTTTAATGTATTGATTGAAGACCGGGTGGTCAAGGAGTTATGCCTTACCTCCCGTTCTTCAATTAATAGCTCAGAAGCCAGAAGTAAAGTAAGTAATAGCTCCTTAACCTGCCGGTCTTCAATCAATACATTAAAGAAATACATCACTTTTTGTGACTATTCCTTTAAAGGAACACTAAACCCCCAAAATAACTTGGCCATTCGTTTCTATTATTCACAGGAGGTGAGAACACTTATTCTCACCTCCCTGTGAATAATAGGATGCTCGGGGGACCTGGAACCTACCTTACCCCCCCGCTCCACTCGCAGACCTCGTTCACTGACAGCCGCTCTGTCCCCGACCGTGTTGCCCCTTCTTAGCGCAACCAATACAAAAGATAGGGCACGCGATCGGGAGAGAACAGCTGTTTAGTGAATGAGCGGCTGCGAGTGGAGCGGCGGGTAAGGTAAGTTCCAGGTCCGCCGAGCGTCCTATTATTCGCAGGGAGGTGAGAATAAGCGTTCTCACCTCCCTGTGAATAATAGAAACGAATGGCACATAGTTATTTTTGGGGGTTTAGGGGAGTTTACAGTCCCTTTAACACCAGCTTGGTAAGAAGGATGTTTTTTTTTTATTCTTGAACCCATGAAAGGAATTTCATATCTCAGTTTTTTTTTCTTTCTTTTAGTCATCTTTTACCGGTAATCACAATATACATCATTCAAACAAATGCAACAGATAGGCACTTGTTGCTGATCAATCTTTTAGAAAAAAACTTTCACAATTTACAATTTACTATTAGTTTCAAGTAATCTTTTTATTGGATCTATCCAAAAGCTTACATTTGAATCTGCCCATTGTTATTTATTATGTTGAACATAACCCTTAATCCTTATAGTTGCTCTGAGGGCAAGATAGTGCATACACCTTGCTTAGCCGAAGTGGATGGTTATGCCTGGGTTTTACATCCACCTTAGCACTGACTCCATATTTATGCTACACTATGTCAGTAATGGGTAAGGACTATTCCATTTAAATCTCACCCAGTTCAATAATGGCAATGGGAGATCTATGACTCACAGTTCTACGCGGTAGTAAATATTGCGAGAATATATTTGACTAAATATTTAAGCACAGCGTCACATCCTTATGGTGCAATCAGCAGTCGCCATCGAGAAAGTCTGCACACGCGGACAAAACGCATCTAGCAGCCTCTACTTTTTAATGGCCCTCCATCTTTCCTCCTCCTTACTTTGCCTTATGTGGATTCCGTATGGATATTGTATACAAAATGATTGTTTGCATCATTGCTGACATATGGTTTTGATGCACGGTTTTGGTCCACTGATTATGTATCTATTTATGAAGGGCAATATACCGGTATATTGGCTAGGGAGGTAGGGGCATTGTGATGAGGGATGTTTTTATGTGGGTTTTTTTGAGGGTTTGTGTGCTAAAAAATTCTTTTAAAAGGAGCTGATAAAATCTGTAAGTTCAGTGTGCCAGCTTTTTGCCTAGACTTTTTTCTCTTCTAGAATAATACACCTTGATTTGCAACATTGCTTATTTTCTTTTATGTAACGGCACTACTTTCATAATGAACTTTCGTAATGAACAAAAAGAATTTGAGATCACTTTCTGTGCTTAGGCATGTAGGTAAGCTAATAAAACTGACCTTTGCATAATAACATAGAAGCAAGCATCACTTACAGTCATTTACATTTCTGTATGGATTGGATTTTTCCCATATAGGTAGATTTTTCTTTTTGAGCCGTTGATGGTAATATACTGTAATTCTAAAGATAAGCATTTATTGTTTATATAGCCAAAGTCTGTTATTTAATAGTTCTCTGATTCATAATTCTTTGATTCTTGTGCACAAGTGTTGGCTCATGCAGATATTCTGGGAAATATTTGCTTAAAGGGTGGTTACACAAGAAATTCTTGAGAGTTAACGGACAGCTCATGCAATGTTACACATAGAAGAGGGTTTCTGTTTGGAATTCCTTTTGCATTACTTCAGATATAAAGGATTTACTTTGAAGTTCAAGGCAAAACAAAGTTTAGTTTCCACCCAAATTGCCCTATATATTAAAGTTTATCTGTACCACTAGAGTTGTAATCTCTGATCACACAGCTTGAGGGTAATAAAAGATGTAAAGCTTGCTTTTTTGTGACTTTATTCCTTTTGGTATAGTATAGTATAGTATAGTAGTATAGTATTTGAGGTTGAATAAAGACATACGTCCATCCAATCCAACCAATCTAGCAATATCCTCAATTCCTGCCTAACTGTTGATCCAGAGGAAGGCAAAAAAAAACCCCACCAAATTTATAAAGGGGAAAAAATTCCTTGCTTCTGACTCCAAGTTGCAATCAGAAATTTCCCTGGATCAACTCTACTTTATGTATTAATACCAGTAACTTGCAACATTCCTTGTTTGCAGAAACTCATCCAGCTTTTTTTTTAAACTGACCAATGAACCTGCCATAACAACGTCCACTGGAAGACAGTTCCATAGCTTTACCGTTCTCACAGTGAAAAACCCTTTCCGAGCTTGAAGCCTAAACCTTTTTTCTTCAAGTCTTAAGGGATGTCCTCGTGTCCTTTGACATGTTCTATTGGTGAACAATGCCCCAGATAGTTTATTGTATGGCCCTTTAATGTATTTATACACAGTAATCATATCCCCACGCAAGCGCCTTTTCTCCAGCGTACATAATTGTAACTTTTCCAGTCTCTCTTCATATTCAAGCTCCCCAATCCCCTTATTAATTAGTTGCCCTTCTCTGAAGCCTTTCCATTTCAAAGGTGTCCTTTTTGTACACGGATTCCAAAATTGCACTGCAATTCCATGAGGCCTTACCAGTGCTTTGTAAAGAGGGAGAATTACATTTTCCTCCCTTGAATCCATACCTCTCTTTATACAAGACAATACCATGCGGGCTCTGGCTTTTGCCGCCTGGCACTGCTTGCTACCTTTAAGATTGTTATCCACCAAAACTCCAGATCCCTTTCCAACAGGGATTCACTTAACACAGAGCCATTTATTGTATAATCAGCACAAGGATTTTTAAGTCAAAATGCATCACCTTACATTTATCAACATTGAATCTCATCTGCCACTTAGCATCCCAATGTTACAATCTATCTAGATCCCCCTGCAACGATTACACATCCTCTGACTTTTTAATGGTCGACAAAGTTTTGTGTCGTCAGCAAACACAGAAACCTTGCTGACAATACCCACTTCCAATCATTAATAAATAGATTAAATAGAAGCGGCTCCAACACAGAACCCTGTGGCACCGCATTTAGCACTTTGTCCATAATGATGAAGCCCCATTTACAACTACTCTCTGCATCCTATTCATAACCATTTTCTATCCATGTACAAATGTGACTCCCCAGACCAACAGACCTTAGCTTTACATTAGTCACCTATGGGCCTTTGCAAAATCCAAGTAAACTACATCTACTTCTATGCCAGGTCTAAATTTCTACTTACTTCCTCATAAAAGCCAAGCAAGTTAGTTTGACAAGATCTATTCCTCCTAAATCCATGCTGGTTACTACTTAAAATGTCAGTCCTTGAAACATACTCTAGAACATGTTCCCTTATTAAACTTTCCAGCATCTTCCCCACCACTGAAGTTAAACTTACAGGCCTGTAATTACCCGACTGTGAGACTACCCTTTGAATTTTGGAATAACATCCGCCTTTTTCCAATCCAAGGCACACCTCTGGACATGAGGGAATCTGTAAAAATAAGAAACAATGGCCTTGATAAACTTAACTTAGCTCCCTAAGTACCCGAGGATGTATTTTATCCGGTCCAGGAGATTTATTAATATTAACCTTATTTAGTTCTTTCTGTACCATATCCTCAGTTAACCAAAGTGCACTTCCATCTTTTATACCATTATTGCTGCTATACTATATATGCTATGATATCTGTACTTCTTCTATAGTGTATACAGAGGGAATAAAAGTATTCAAGACATTTGCTTTATCGCCATCCTCCGCAACTACCGTATATACTCGAGTATAAACCGACCCGAGTATAAACCGAGGTACCCAATTTCAGCTAAAAATCCTAATAAAGTTATTGACCCGAGTATAAACCGAGGGTAGAAACTTGGCATTCAAGATGTTTGGAAACTACAACTCCCAGCTAATAAAGCATGCTGGGAGTTGTAGTTCCCAAACATCTTGAATGCCCCCCTCCCCCTCAGTTCAGTTGGTACCTGTGGGCTCTTCTCCCTGTGGACTCTTCTCCCTGTGGACTCCTGTGGACTCTTCTCCCTGTGGACTCTTCTCCCTGTGGACTCTTCTCCTGAACTCTTCTCCCTGTGACTCTTCTCCTGTGGACTCTTCTCCTGGACTCTTCTCCTGTGGACGATCTTCTCCGGGGGCTCTTCCTCCATCCAAGGGCTTCCTGGCAGGTACGGTATCGGCATTCGGCAGCCGCGCGCCCATTCCTGTACCGGCGCCGCGGCTGACGTCACTGCCCGGCGTCGGGCTTGGCGCCGGGCAGTGACGTCAGGCCGGCGCGCCAGTGCAGAAAAAGATCGCGCGGCTGCCGGAATGCCCAGGTAAGAGGTTGACTCGAGTATAAACCGAGTCCGAGTTTTCAGGCTGATTTTTCAGCCTGAAAAACTCGGTTTATACTCGAGATATACGGTAACTTATCCCCATGAATTAATGGTGCCACATTCTCAGTCCTCATCTTCTTACTATTAATATCTTAAAAAAATGTTAGGCTTAGTGATGCTTTGTTCAGCTATCCTAACTTCATTATTAATTTTAGCTAGTTTGATTGCTTTCTTACACTCCTTGTTACAGGTTTTATAATCCCTAAAGGCTTGTAAGAGGGAGCAGGGAGGCACGGTATAGTATAGTTAGAGAGATAAGACACTTCTAAGCAGTAAAACCCCTCCCATAATATACAGTCAGTGTGCACTTTCTTTTGGAACATAAGAGCATCCTTAGAAAAGCTGGCTGTACCCAAGGGGTGGGGGGAAAAGAGGCAAGAAAAAAAACAGGGAAGTATGTGATGGTCTGCATGTGAGTTGGACTCCTTGGACCAGTTAAAGCAACAAACAGGCTGATCACCCTTTAATGCCAAAGATAGTAAAGGGGAATACAAATGGGAGTTTACAAAATCTCTTCTGTTAATGTTTTGTGGATGTAAGTTGGACAGTTACAAACTGTGTATGTAACTGCACTTACCAAGTTTCTTCTGTTAAAATTCCAACCCCCAGGAACCCTGCCTTTTGTAGTTTATAGTTAGACTACAACACTACTACACAGTACTAGGGATGGCCGGTTCAGATCCGAACTGCGGGTTTTTCCGGATTTTCCCCTTCCGAACTTCCGATTCGCGGATTTTTAAATTTTTCTAAAATTTTCGAAATTACAGTTTTCACATAATTTCTAAAATTTTCGAAAATATGAGAAACAATGTAATTCCGAAAATTTTCGAAAATACAAGATTTTTTCTCTTATTTCCATAAATAAGGATTACTCGTATTTTCGAAAATACATATTTTCGAAAATACTAGTTTTCTCGTATTTTCGAAAATTTTCTAAAATACGCGAAAACCCGTAATTTCGAACATTTTTGAAAATATTAAAAATCTCGTAATTTCGGGGGAATTTTTCATTTTAATGGGTCCGCTCGTGGATTCGAAAATTCGCGGATCCTCGAGCGGACCGGATTTTGCGAAGTTCGGACATCTCTACCCAGTACTAGCCCTTTTAAGTTGGACATTTTCTGTGCTCATTATATTGTTTTGTTACTTAATAAATAACATCTGTTTCTGCAAGAAAAACCTTTTTCCTTATTTGCCACCGTTACAGGCCCTTTCCGTTCCCTCGGCCTTTAAATGCCTTTTCCTTCCTTTCCATTTGCCTTTTTACATCAGAATTCAGCCACATGGGCGCGGATTTATTTTTTTACATTTATTTCCAAAGGGTATACATTTAGATGTGAACTGGCTTTAAATCCCCATGATTTTAAGCCAGTTCGTTTTATTTTATGCTTGTACTTTTTTTGGACTTGAAAATAATTGTCAGCAAAATAATGGATTTTGAATCCTTTTAATTCAAACGAATTAAGGGACATTAGATATGGAGAAGTAGGGAGTAGCCTACAGCCACAGAGCTCACTTATAACTTCTTAGTTTCAGTGGAGTGTTTTTGTTTTCCTAGCAATACTTACAGTCCATTTAGGCTAAAGCCCCATTACCCCACACAGCAAAAATCACTACGTGTCCTTTTCTGCTTTTCATTTTCCAATCACCACTATGGTGAATGTAGCCATATGCAGATCAGCCCCTAAATTAGTCCCCTCACAGTGCCAATGGGGCACAGAACATGCACAAAAGGGAATAAACTGCCATTTATATAAACAGTGAGACATTACCCTAATTATTCTAAAAACCTTAACCAATCCAAGAAGAGTATTAAACCTTTTGCAAATAATAGGCATTCTACACAAATAATGCTTCTATACATTTAGGGGAATTCAAAAGTTCCTTGTTTGTTTAGCGCAACAGGGGCCACAGTAAAAATTATGAGGGGTCAGAGACAACATTGTATAGATTTGTTCAGTTGCAAAATGGGGGTGAAGTAGTGATGCGTCATGTATGCAGACATTAGGAGACAGTGTAAAGTGTTATATAGGCACAAAATAGTTGTAGTAATACTCACTTTTTTTCAAATAGTACATTAAAAACTACCTGAGTCCTGTCCACTAACAAAAATAAAAAAAAATCAAACTGCAGTGTTGCACTTACTATATCATCACAGAAACAAATCATAGGGTATTTGTTTACGACATAAATCATGTATTATACAAGCTACTCTAGATACACGCTGGTCTCTACTCTCTTAAAGGCGCACATGGTACCTAATGCTGGCCATACACTTTTTTATCACCGCTAAGGGTAAAGGGGGTAACTGGCTATTTGTACTGCTTGGGAAAAGTGGGATACTTGATGTTTATAGTGCTGAAATTAAACAATTAATAGGGGAAATTTGAACGTTGCATTAAGAAAAATCTTTGTTCCTGCAAGGCTCCATAAAATGTATCCACAGGTTTATATACATGTTTTAGAAATGTGCACTGCTAATGAAGGAACATATTAGGAACATATTCTCCCATATTTGGTGGGTGTGTCCACTTAAACCAAATCTCTAGAAGCAATTTTTGAATTGTTACAAGATATGTTGGTGCTTGTAAGGTAAAACATTACCTTACATCCCAGCTCCAAATGGCTGCCCTGCTATGCCCCTCCAAAGTCCAGAAAACTGGCCACCAGGAGCCTAGCCTCCTGTCTCTCTTTGGGGAGAATTTTGCCATGCGCACTGCAGCCCTTCTCCCCCTCCCTCTCCCACCCGTTTTGCTCTCCCTCCCCCTAGTGTAAATCTCTTTTGGGGTATAGTAGGGCTCCCTCCCCCAGCCCCAACCTCTTTAATAGTTTTTACAGAAACTCCCCTGATCATTACTTACCTTACCTCTCTCCCCCAGCGTACTCCACTGCCGGCAGCCGCATCTATGATTGGGTGCCAATCAGCCAATCACATGCCTCTCAGCCAATCACGGACGTGGCTGCTGGTCCAGCCCCCTGCTTGAAATTTCATGCAAGCAGAGGGTCGGGACAGTACACCGGAGGAAAGAGTTTCTGTAAAAACTATTAAAGCATTTGGGGTTGGGGGAGGGAGACCTACTGTACCCCAAAAGTTGTTAAATGCGGTGAACATGCCCTTTAAACTCTTATACTGGGCCCATTGTACATTTCCCCGATCTTATTATGCCAACATTAGATCATAATATCAATCATAATTATGATCGGGAAAGTAATTTTTTAAAGTTGATTAAATTAACGTAGTATTTTCTGAAGTTCTCATTAAATGTAAATGTAATATAACCTCACAACAGACACCATTAGACATAAATCGCCAAAGAAATTGAATGTTGAACCATATGTATGGTAAATCTAAGTACAATTATAGCATTGTAAATCTGTCTATCAAAGTATTGGGCGATCACATTAAAGGAACACTATACTGAAAAATACTTAATCTATAATTGAATACATGTAAGTAGCACTTACTCTGATTTGTGTGTGTTGCTGCATGCCTTCAATCCAGCACACATTTTGTTTAGTAGCAGTATTCCCCCTCCCTTTTTTAACTACTCCCACTTCCATCCGACCTGACTTCTTTCCCACAAACCAACTGTCAAGCCTTCACACAGCATTCCAACTGTCAAAACTCTGTCACCATTGCCGCTTCAGTAAAACTACTCACAGAAGAATAGTTTTTGAGAGCAAGGAACTTGATTGACAGCTGAAATATAAGAAATTTTAGATTGGATATCTAAAGAAATAGGGGGCAGATCAACAAAAAAATTATACAGTGGTAGCTGGGAAGAACTATAGTTTCCAGTTATGGTCAATTTAAAATAACCTATTTTTCGGTATAGATGCCCTTTAAACTTTTGTAGAGTATGGCCACCTTTAGAAAACAGAAATTCTATACAGTGTAATTTCATAACACTAAATTACTATTCAGTATAAAAAGATGATTTATAAACCAAACTGAATATGTTCCATATATAGATATCACTAGCCTGGAATTACTATTCTCAAACTTATCCTTACAAACATGACAATTCCTAAATTAAAATCCAACAAAAGATTGTTACACCTTCAACAAGTGAATCCTTCAAAACGTCCTCTGTAAAAAGTAAAGGTATTTCTAAGATATATACATCACTAACTAAGAATTATACTCATGCATTAACCTTTACTAAAATACCTACAATAAAACAAATGATGCAATGATGATTTTCAATGATGAAACATTGCTTTCATATGTCTCAAAATAATTTTACTGTTTTTATAGAAAATGGCAACTATGGTATCTTGATCATGAGGTGAATAACCTTTTTTAAGTTTTTTCAAAAATATATATACAATTAATGTGAAGATGAATTGTGCATTGTTAATAAAAAAACCAGACTGATATAGTCTTATTGTTTACTTATACTTATTGTTTAAACCACAGCAATGTTTAGACATTTTTGTATATGACAATGTTCCTTTTCCAATCTGTGTGCCTTGTTCCAATAGTAAAGACCCTTTGCATCTTTCAATTTGTTTAAAATACACAACACAATTCTAATTTAAAACACAAAAGTCTCAAAAATGTTTAATGTTTTTGGTGCAATTTGTACCAAGCTGAAAACTGCAGTCTTCCGGCAACTTTCAATGGGGTAAATTGTAAATCTGTACAGCACTACTCTTGTGATACTAATATATGAATTTATTTTTCTATTTTTTAACACATTTTAAATAATCTGCTTATTGGAAAAACTACCAGGGAGATTCAATAAACGTTCTTATCGTTTAAAATGGTGCTAATTTTGCCCCAACCAATCAGATGTTAGCTTTCAAATGTTAAATAAGATCTGATTGGTTGAGGCAAAATTAGCCGATTAAGAACTTTTATTGAATAACCCTGTATATAATTAGTTTTATTTTTATAGTGGCAATGTCAGTATTTTTTTTTCTTTTTTTATCTCTGATTGCTTTTCTATAACTCACAGATGCATTTTTATTTTAAAGCAATCACTGCAATGTTTGATACTTACAACACTCACTTTACTGTCAATAGTTTTGGGTGACTCATGGCTTTAGCTTTCACAACACGAAGCACTAAAGACCTTGTTAGCAATCATTTAGGTTATGTAGGGCTTTGTATAGCATATACAAATACCGCCTGCAAATTAAAAAACACAGTCAGCATCTCCTATACTTTTTGACTTTTTACAGGATTCTTGGCCAATTTTTATCTTACTTAGTATAACAAATGGATTTAAATTTGCCCTTTTTCATTTTTAAATTGCAACATTTATTGCGTAAATTACATCACACAGGGGACGCCTGGAGAGTAAGCAAGAGACTTCTATTCTTATATGTAGATATGAATTGTTTCATTATTGATTGATTGTAACTAGGGATGGGCTGAGGTTTGCCGCTGTGAGTTGGGTTTGTGCTGAACTTTAACTGTTCACTGTTCATCCATCCTAGACAAACGTCACAGGTGTTTGTTGGTAGTACTAGTGAACCAGTGGCAACACTGTCTAGGGGTTAGAGGTCACCTGTAAAGTAAAATAAAATGAAGTAATACCAAGAATTACAGTGCTGGTGTATAAAAAGGAGTTACAAAGTAAAAATATGATGTCCCTGTGGAGAGGTGGCTCAATAACCCCTGAAGCAATCTGATTTGTATTTCAGGGGTTGCTAGAAATAACAAGTTAATACTATTTTAAAATACCAATACAAACTATATATTAAAGAAAATATAAAAATCTTCTATGTACTATAGTATAGTATAGTAGGTTGAATAAAGACATATGTCTATCCTGTCCAACCCATCTAGCAATATCCTCATTTCCTGCCTAACTGTTGATCCAGAGGAAGGCAAAAAAACCACACCAAATTTATGAAAGGTATAAAAATTCCTTCCTGACTTCAAGTGGCAATCGGAAATTTCCCTGGATCAACTCTACTTTATGTATCAATACCAGTAACTTGCAACCTTCCTTGTTTGCAGAAACTCATCCAGCTTTTTTTGAAACTGACCAATGAACCTGCCATAACAACATCCACTGGAAGACAGTTCCATAGCTTTACCGTTCTCACAGTGAAAAACCCTTTTGGAACTTGAAGCCTAAACCTTTTTTCTTCAAGTCTTAAGGGATGGCCCCATATAGTTTATTGTATGGCCCGTTAATGTATTTATACACAGTAATCATATCCCCACGCAAGTGGCTTTTCTCCAGCGTACATAATTGTAACTTTTCCAGTCTCCATATTCAAGCTCCCCCTAAAATTTAGTTGCCCTTCTCTGAACCCTTTCCATTTCAAAGATGTCCTTTTGTACACAGGATTCCAAAATTGCACAGCATATTCCAAATGAGGCCTTACCAATGCTTTGTAAAGAGGGAGAATAAAATTTTTCTCCCTTGAATCCATACCTCTCTTTATACAAGACAATACCATGCTGGCTCTGGCTTTTGCCGCCTGGCACTGCTTGCTTCCTTTAAGTTTGTTATCCACCAAAACTCCAAGATCCTTTTCCAACAGGGATTCACTTAACACAGAGCCATTTATAGTATAATCAGCACAAGGAATTTTAAGTCCAAAATGCATCACCTTACATTTATCAACATGGAATCTCATCTGCCACTTAGCAGCCCAATGTGACAATCTATCTAGATCCCCCTGCAACGATTGCACATCCTCTGAAGTTTTTAATAGTCGTCGGCAAACACAGAAACCTTGCTGATAATACTCACTTCCAAATCATTAATAAATAGATTAAATAGAAGCGGCTCCAACACAGAACCCTGTGGCACCCCACTTAGCACTTTAGTCCATAATGATGAAGCCCCATTAACAACTACTATTCATTAACCAATTTTCTATCCATGTACAAATGTGACTCCCCAGACCAACAGACCTTAGCTTATGCATTAGTCACCTATGGGGGACTGTATCAAAAGCCTTTGCAAAATCCAAGTAAACTACATCTACTGCTATGCCAGAGTCTAAATTTCTACTTACTTCCTCATAAAAGTCAAGCAAGTTAGTTTGACAAGGTCTATTCTTCCTAAATCCATGCTGGTTACTACTTATAATGTCAGTCCTTGAAACATACTCTAGAACATGTTCCCTTATTAAACTTTCCAGGATCTTCCCCACCACTGAAGTTAAACTTACAGGCATGTAATTAACCGGCTGTGAACGACTACCCTTTTTGAATATTGGAATAACATCAGCCCTTTTCCAATCCAGAGGCACACCTCTGGACATGAGGGAATCTGCAAAAATAAGAAACAATGGCCTAGATAAAACTGAACTTAGCTCACTAAGTACCCGAGGATGTATTTTATCTGGTCCAGGAGATTTATTAATAATAACCTTATTTAGTCCATATCCTCTGTTAACCAAAGTGCACTTGAATCTATAATACCATTATTGCTACTATACTCTATGATAACTGCACTTGGATCTTTTATAGTATATACAGAGGGAAAAAAAAATTCAAGACAATTGCTTTATTGCCATCCTCCGTAACTAACTTATCCCCATTAATTAATGGTGCCACATTCTCAGTCCTCATCTTCTTACTATTAATATACTTAAAAAAAATGTTTAGGCTTAGTGATGCTTTGTTCAGCTATCCTAACTTCATTATTAATTTTAGCTAGTTTGATTGCTTTCTTACACTCCTTGTTACAGTTTTTATAATTCCTAAAGGCCCTTTTTGTTCCCTCTGACTTAAAGGTTTTAAATGCATTTTTCTTCCTTTCCATTTGCCTCTTTACATCAGAATTCAGACAAATGGGGGCAGATTTATTTCTTTACATTTATTTCCCAAGGGTATAAATTTAGATGTGAACTGGCTTAAAATCCCCTTCAACACAGTCCACTTCTGTTCAGTACCTTTACTTGATAATACATTATCCCAGTTGACATTCTGAAGAGCTACTTTTAACCTGGGAAAATTTGCCTTCCCGAAATTAAAAGTCTTAGTTAACCCAGCGCACTTTTCCTTTCGATAACATAGTCTAAACAACACTATTTCATGGTCACTATTCCCTAAGCCTCTAGTTACCTTTATATCTATAATGCCTTTCACAATGTTAGATATTACCAGGTCCAACAGAGCTCCTTTTCTAGTAGGAACTTCAACCACCTGTGAGAGAAAATTATCCTGCAGCAAATTCAGGAACTCATTGCCAATCAATGTCATTGCTCATTGCCAATCAATGTCAGGGTAATTAAAGTCCCATAATGAGCACACTCCCCAAACTTGCAGCCCTTGCCAACTGCATATGAAGTAGACTCAACTCCTCCCTGCTAGCATTTGATGGCTTATAGCAGACAATAACAATGACATTACCCCCTTTCCTGTTGCCTAATTCCACCCATATTGCCTCCACTTTAACATACATATCAGTTATCACTTCTTTTAAATTTGGCTTCAAATCTTTTTTAACATAAACACATACTCTTCCCTCCTTTCCTTTTTTCTCTGTCCTGCCTAAACAAGGCATATCCTTCTAAATTTACAGCCCAGTCAGGAGAACTTTTCAACCACATTTCTGCTATACCTATTACATCATACTTTTCATTCAACGCCATCATTTCCAATTCTCCCATTTTGTCAGCCAGGCTTCTCACATTTGCAAACATACATTTTAGATTATGATCCTGTAATTTATTCATACACTTTAATACATGTGCCTCCCTATCCCCTATGCTAGCCCCACCCCCCTGTCCACCCACCACTGGCCTATCTATACCCTGCTTTCCTCCTGGGCTATCTATCCCAGTGAGACTGCTAATATCCTCCTTCCCCAAACCTAGTTTAAAATCTCCTCCAACCCTCTAGCCATCTTCTCCCCTAAAACAGCTGCACTGCCATCAGTCAGTGCAACCATGGTTTCAAAGATATATGCTGACAGACATATTTTGTGTTTATGCAGTTTATAATGAAAGCCCCCACCACTTTACACTACCAATCACACTTCAGCACTAAATGCATTATTTATTAATGAAAAAAGTGAGAAAAAAAATTGATAAACTACTACTATCAGTAAATCACACTGCAAGCCTTAATCTTTACCAGGTCCCCTACCAGGCTGCCAAATTAACAAATTGATTTGTACACATACCAAAATATCAAACATGCCTTTTTTTATTTTACTGCTAGATGGTGGAACAAAAAGAAGGCATTCTCTCCGCAAACAGCATCTGGGTTTTAGGGGGTGGGTTATTTCAGATGCTAATAAGGTAAAATACAATCAATAGCTCACGTTGCAGGCATTTTTGGCCTATAACTGGCAATTGCTGCACCAGGGTCATGTTTTTTCAATAGGTAGTTGTACAAACATACTGAGGAAGTTTGGGGGGGGGCGATGGCTGTTGAGACAATAGCTGTGAAATAACCATGAATAGAGATGGACACAAAACCGAACTTGAACCCGAGTTCGAGCCGAACTTTATGAGTTCGGATGAACTCGAACTATTCAAACTATTTTGGGTTCGAACTAGTTTGTTTTTCTGGACTCACAGCTGTATTTTCGCTAATTATTGTAAATTCCATAACCATCAATGATCGTATTTACAGGCCGTTCGCTAACCCTAGAATCCATCGTTCGCTAACCCTCGAAAGTATTGTTCATTTTCGGTAACCCTCGAATGTACGGATCAATTTCGCTAACCCTAGAATGTATCGTTCGCAAACCCTCAAATGTAGCCTTCGATTTATGGTAACCCTCGAATGTATGGATCGTTTTCACTAACCCTCTAAAGTATTGTTCGTTTTCGGTTATCCTCAAAAGTATCGTTCAATTTCGGTAATCCTCGAATTTATAGTTCTATTTCTGCCAGCCCTCCGCCAGAGTATTGTTTGGTAACCCTTGAATTGGCCATATCGAATGTAGCTTGCGCAAAACCCGACAATTGCCCGCTCGTGTTTAGGAAGCGTTTTAACAAGTTTTGGTGATAGTGACATGTTCCCCAGACCATTTCCCAGGTGCCACAGCCATTTACAGTAAGTTACCATTGTTAGTTTAGCTGAAAAACATCTGGACTTTTCGCACTATCACTCCCCCATTGACTTTAATGGGTCTGAATTCGAACCTTCGAACTTTCAAACTTTTACTTCAGTTCGAAAACGGACCCCATCTCTAACCATGAACTATACATGTAATACTGTGTTCATATGCAGATTACTAGGTATAGTATTGTTAAATTTGCTTATCTTCTGTTACAGTATATCCTTGTACAATGGGAAATATAACAGCTATCTCTGACTGTGCTAGGTAGAAAAATGTAAAGCTTTTTCTTCCAACGTAGACATGAAAGTAGATCCTGCTTATCATTGGTTCTGTGTTGCAAAATGCACTATTAGCCATACTAACTTATCTTGTATTATACATGCTTTTCTTACTATTATTAATGTCTTACTTCTGACAACAGGTAGATTGTTAAGATATATTTGTTCTACCCTGTAATAACCTCTGTAACCATAGCAACTGCCTTTTATATTTAAATCTTAACATTTTATATCTTTCTTCCTGAAAATTAAAACACTAATACACATGGATTTACATCTAATGTTTCCATAAAATGCCTATCAGTTATCATTTCTATGGGTGTAGCTTCTTGACATTGAACTTTGCTTCTCTTCAGTCTTTACAGATTATTCCCTGTTGTTTTTTGCTGGTATTGTTTCCTTTGCCTGATTTCCTTCCTATGTTTTTAACTATAAATTACTCCCTTATTCTGCATGTTTGTCTGCAAATGATAACAAAGCAGGCGTCTGTTGATCTGTTATAACTATTGATACTCACCTATCTTTTCGGCTCTGGTCCTTCCAAGATGGTGGTTCCCGGAACACAGGTATCAAAGTCATGGGGTATGCGGGGGTGGGGTCCATTTGCAATTCTGAAAAATTTAGTCAGGGGGTGGCATGTCTCTTATTTAGATGACTTGACATCTCTTGAAGGAATCTGTTCAGAGAATGATTAAAAAACATTTTTTTAGACATATTTTGGGAAGCGAAAGTACAGAAGTGAGCTAGTTTGGGTTTTATGATTGATAATGCTTGTCAAGTAGATTGATCACTGCACAACAATAAGGATTTGTACATGTAAATTAATAATTCAGCATCATATTATTTCTGCAATACTCTTAAGTAGTGATGAATCCCGATTTTGGAATAAACCTGTTTTGATTTGGAACGGCCGGTTTTAAAATCCACGGATCCAATGGATTTTTTAACATTCATTTTTTTTTCAAAAAAATCGAAAATTTGAAAAATCGAAAACTTGAAAATACCAAATCGAAAGTTTCTATTGAAAATGTCTATCCAAAAATGGGGAAAGTCTATGGAAAAAAAAATAAAAAATGCTATTTAAAAATGTTAAAAATTCTATATTTCTATTTAATCAAATTTATGGAACTTCAATTGGCTAGTTGAATTAGAGATTAGTTTATCTCTACTCTTAAAGGGTTAGTTCACTCTAAAAGTTGTCTTTTAAAGGGCATCTATAGTCAAATTTATACATTGCTCCAATCCAGACATAAAAAAAGTGTATTCTGCCTTATTCTTACCTTCCTCTGAGGCTCTTATTCTTACATTCCAGTCTGATTTACTGCAGGGCTCCCCACTCCCCATCCCCTCTCTGGTCATTCCCCCGTTCATTTAGTCTGGCTGTAAATTAAGCCTGTGAAACAAGCTGCTCATGCGCATTAATCCTCCTACACATGACACATCACTCTAACCTTTGTAAACAAAAAAAACCTCAGTATGTAAGCCTGCAGAGAGGAAGTTTCTCCATTGATCTGAAGATAGTGCTACGTAAGGTGTGGGAGGTGGGGAAGGGGGGAAGTTTGGAGAGACCAAGTCCTGAATCACTGCAGCCCGGTCTCACTTTGACAGGCAATAAATCGGTGAAAGCTTGTGGAGGAGGGGGACTTCTCCTTCCCTTTACTTCTGTTTTTAACCCAGTATTTGCCAAGCATTTTTGAGAAGGAAGGAGTCATTGGGTAACTTGCTGTAAATCCTGTGTAAGCCTTCTTCACTTCTTTTAACTTGTATATCTTAGGACAGAGGTGGAATCTGAAGAAAATAAAGGTACTCTGGGGGTTGGGGGGAATTCTAGAACACATAGAAAGAAGGGGAAAAAATTTAATTTTCCCACTATATATGCACTTTAAGCTTTAAGTGAAGAAGGGGAGGTAAAGTATAGCTAGTTTACCTCCCATTCTTCACTGAAAGCTTAAAATCTTAAAGGTTAAAAGCGAACTAGGGCATAGCCTTTTTTAGAAAATGACAAGGAATGTCTGTTTTTCAGCGTGGGGCAGAGCTAGGCAATGAAAGGCATGATATAATATACGTAGAGGAACATAAAACATAATTTACTGGAAATTCCCTCTCAGTGACCTTTAATGGGTCTAACATACATAAACTGTGTACTCTGAAAGAACATTTTGTCAATACAGTGTAACTTTACATTGATTGGTTTTATTTAAATTGATTTTATTAAAATCTGATAACAATATACACTGAAAGGTACACAAAATATTTGTAATTAGACCAAAATTTAGTTCATATGTATGCCATTTGCCACAAGACAACTTTGCATTGGCAGGTGTGTATCAGGGTCTGAAAACATTTTATTAACCAATTCTCTTTCGCAAGTGTACATATTCACTATCATGAGCAAGCAAATAAAGTTATTTTTGAATTATCTTATCACGATAACCTTTCTCCATTCTATATTGTGCAGTTAAATTGCTTGAAATAATGGATTGTCTTTGTCTTCTAGGCAGAGAATCATCCATCTTTGTTGTTGCTTGTCTATAATAAATATCTGTCACTAGAAAGATGATTAAGTTGTTAAAAGTCATTGGAAAATTAAAACTTTTGCAATTAAAATAATTTGGGGCAGATGCAATAAATTTCCCTATCGCAACTGACCTGCACCGTGATGTAGTAACCACATTGCGATCTTTTGCACGGCTTTGAAGCCTCAATTGAAAAGGCTTTAATTTTGGTGCAAAAAATTTGTGCAATAATCATCACTAAATTTATTACACCACATGCACTGTGCTATATCCAAAAGTCTTTGGAAATGGTGCAGGCAATGCAAAATGAGTACAAAACCATCTTTAACTCAATATTAGGTGAGCAAAAACAAAAGTTTTTGTACAAACAAAGAAAATGCACATTCCTAGGCCCCATACAATATCATATTATCTACACACTTGGCATACTTTATAAACAAAGGGGTTTTAGTATACATTACTGTGATCACATGAATGAAAAGCCTTCCAACCACGTCAAGGTAACCCCAGTCTGGAAGGTCCTAACGTCTAACCTTTTCAATTTCTTTTATTTCAATTATGATTAGCAAACTTTTGCATTTCTCATTCTTACACACTGGATCCATATAACAGGCTCTCTGCCTTCCCCCTCAGCCCTTTGGCTTTTTAAAATGAGGGAAGAGGCCATCCAGTGCTTTATATTAAAGTCAAAGGACCTCCCATAAAAGGGGCGTGTTGGGGGTGCTATTACCACATGGAGGCTTGACCAAGCCTCCCAATAAATACATACAATACAAGAATTGTGGAAGCACTCCAATTAGGCTAATTTACAACTACATTTAGCGGAAGTGCTACTGATCTGGTCAAACATTTATACAAACATAGAAAAAATAATCAATGCACATTCCTAGACCCCTTACAATATCATATTATTTGCACACTGGAGTTTTAGTATACATTACTGTGATCACATGAATGAAAAGCCTTCCAACCACATCAAGGTAACCCCAGTCTGGAAGGTCCTAGCGTCTAACCTTTTGTGCTTCAATTATGATAAGCAAACTTGCATTTCTCATACTGGATCAATAGAAGGCTTTCTCTCTTCCCCCCAGCCCTTTGGCTTTTTAAAATGAAGGAAGAGGCTGTCCAACCAGTGCTTTATATTAAAGGCATAGGGCCCCAGTAGTGAAGGCACAAGTCAATTGCTGTAATAATGTGAGAACAGTGTTCTTTGTAATGTAAAGTATCCTTTGAAATGTATAAAGCAGTATAAGACAGTGTTCTAGTGAGTGAGTTTAGTATGGTTGGTAATGTAAAATTAGTTAATATTTGGCCATAAAACTAATGTCCCTATTAAGACCACAGTTTAGGGAATTAAATTTCTGAATTAATTTGTATTCCCATTCCTTACGCTGTTTTTGATTGTGAAAATTGCCCATAAGGATGGTGATCTTGATCTTTCATACAGTGGCTTCTTTTACAAAAGTGCTCAGCCACAGGGGCATCTGTTAATCCATGCATGATGTGGAATCTATGGGAGTTCATCCATTTATGCAGAGTTTGTCCTGTTTCTCCCACATAGAATCCCGTGGTAGGGCACTTCATGCACATTATTAGATACACCACATTAGCGGATCCACAGAAGAATATCCCTTTAATTTAATGATCTTGTTTGCAATGTGGCATATATATCTCTGTTGTGTGGATGTGTGTGCATATCTAGGTTGTTGGCAGGGGGAAGTGCCATGGATGGTTGTTTTGCCCAGGGAGCTGTGTACCAGTAGGTGTTTCAAATTGGGAAGCTCTCTGTATGCCAGGAGTGGAGGCACTGGGAATATGTTTTTTTAATCTTTCATCCCTTTGTAGTGTGGGATGGAGTTCTTTTATGATTTGGGTTAAGATTTCCAGGTGTGTACTGTAAGTGACCACAAGGGGAACACGGTTGCACTTTTCTTTCTGTTTGTATCTCAATAGTTTGTGTCTGGGAATATGACCCTTTGGAACTCCTTGTCAGTTGTTTTGGGATTGTATCCCTGTTTAATGAACTTGCTGCAGAGTTGCTTTAGGTGTTCATTCCTCTCTGTTGGGTCTGAATAGATATGATGGTAAAGTATCCCTTGGCTGAAAATGACCAATTTTCTTGAGTGTTTGAAGTGGAAGCTGTCATTCCTAAGGTAATGCATCTGTTGGTTTGCAGTATATTGAGGTCACTAGGGTGTTCCCTTGTATTTTAATTGTGATGTCTAGAAAGTTGATTTGATTATTGGAGAAGTCAAGTTTAAGATTAATGGTGGGGAGGAAGGAGTTGTAATTCCTATGGAAATAGAACAGTTCTTTCTCGCTTTCAGTCCAGATTATACGGATATCATCTATGTAACGAAAGTAAGTCATTATTTTAATTATGAAGGTTTATTGTAACAGTTCTGCAGCCATACTTTCTAATAATTGGTTTTTGGACCTTTACATTTTGATAACCAAGAGGCCACAGACAGCACAAAAAGTTACTTAAAAGCTTTGTCAGTGTGACAGGAGGGGAACACATTGAGCAAATATGTTTCTGGGTCTGTGATGAATTATCCATGATGTAGAGGATGTCAGAAGTGAGAGATACAACTATCTGTTTTTTTTCTATGAAGTACAAAGAGACTATACCTTGGTTAAATATCCAAATAAATATCTTAACTAGATCAGCAATCTTGGAAACAGATTTTATTTTTGTAGTTATTTTCTGGAATGCAATGATTTCTTTTACCCAATTCCTTACAGTCCAATCTATCAACACCTCCACCCATAACTTTCTTTGTATTTTCCATGAACAAATGTCAGAGAATATTAAAAAAAATGAAGAAATTTCAATGCTATTTTCGGACGTATTACCGCTTTTAACAAACTTACCCTAGTAGATCCAAGAAGTTTTCCTGAACTTCAGCCCCTTGTGGGAGTTTGGGGTGATCTCGTGGGAGTGCGGGAGACTCCCAGAACTACCGCAGAATCCTGGAGACTCCCAGAACTACCAGTAGTATGATACCTGTGATTTATAATTAGTTTAAGTCTTTCATTAACTGCAAACCTAATGTTACAGTTTTGTAGTGTGTAGTGTAGTAAAATGTACAGGGCAATGGACCAGTAATGTTACTGTATATAGACATAGCACCTCTTGGTGCATAGCAATGCAGAGGTAAACTCTGCATGGCCCCAAGTTAATGGCCCCAAGTGGTTAGGCACTATACAGTATAAGGTATAGATATACGCTTGTGGCACCTGCATTGTCAACTTTTACGTAACCTATGCAGTTGATGCATGGAGTTAAAGTCACATAATTCACAAGTGTCTGCATTAAAACTTGTAATTCTGTGTGTTTCTAAATGTTAGTCCACTAAGCCACCAGAGCTAATAAAAAGGAAACAGGTAAAAAATTTTTTTAAAAAAAGCGGTAAAACCAGCTGGCTATTTTCAGTATCTCTGCTAGGGGGAGTATATTCACTCTAGTGCCGCTCCTCTTTACTTGGAGTAAAATGAACCACAGAGCTTCAAATTCTTATTAGGGACTTTCATATTGGTGTGGAGACATCTATATAGAAAATGTGTGCATAGAGACAGTGAATGAGACAGTGAATTATTTATGGGAAATGGCTAATAAGTGCACATGCTGACTAGGCTCTATAAAGACTTAATGGGCTGTGGGGTGTTCTGGCAGCAACATGGAAGCCCTCTTAGTTACAGAATCTACTTCTTACATGTATGTTAATGCAACTTACTAGAGAAGTGTCTTACAATTAACCCAAGGGGTTGCACACTCCATGTTCTCTCCCACTGGTCTGCCCCCAGCAGTATAATGCTTTACTTTATAGGAGGAGCTCATACTGCTAAACCACCTTTATCGCAACATGTTTTGCTGCTATTATTTTCTTAAGAAAAAATTACACGTTTTAAAGGAAATGTTCACCTAAAAAAAACCAACTGCAATCCTATTGTTAGATCAAAAAAAGTTAATTAAATAGAGGTAACTCTCAACCTCCCATGTACTTTGGTTGCAGAGATCTATGTAGATAACGTTTTGCTTTCTTCTCATGAATGCACCTTAGAGCTGGACTCTCCTCTCCTCCTAAGGAAAGCCTGTTTTTCCAATGTTTTCCCTAGCAGTTAAACACCTTCCATAGTTCAGCGGTCAGGTGCACCAGCTGCACCTGACAGCTGGTGCAGATTGAGGTTTGCAGTGTGTTTTACTGATAGAAGTAGTTTATAAGATTGATTTTTTTTCTCTCCCTTTTTTCATTAATAAATATGCATTTAGTGCTGAAGTGTGATTGGCCAGCTGAGAGCAGGAGTACCCAAAAGCTGCATTGGTGGGGATTGGGTTTATTTAAATTAGAGGCAGGTGTGGGGGAAATGTGGTTATGATCTGGTGGTTGGGACCAGTTGAGGACAGTTTATATGTCCACCCTGTCTTGCAACCCAGTTCTGTCATAGGGGATGCATAATTTGCCCTTGTTATGTTACAGGCTTGGCAAACAAACAGTATTAAAGTAACTATAAGTCTAAACCATCTGTGCTGAGCTGGCCAAAGGAAACTTTTCAACACAAATACTTAGCATTATAAGCAAAATCAGTTATAAATAAACTAGCCATTTTTAGAATGTTTTTAAATTGCACATATTTGTTAGAGATTTGTTACTTGTCAAACACTATCACACTATCATAGTCATGTAAAAATGTGTTTGGAAAGAAAAACACAATATTACATCAAAGAAAATATAGTTATTCCTTAATGAATCATATTGCTGACAGTTCTTTCTTTCGAAATCAGCTTGTCCTGGCATTGTTTCTGAGAATGATTTAAATGTATGGTTTATATTCCCATGAACAATGATTTTGTTTGTGTGATCCCTGTTTATTTTAGATGTAAGGGTGTTTTTTACACTGCAGTATTTATTTTAATTTGGTTGTTCTTGTCCTAGGTCATCCAAGCTGTCTTTTTTGGGATCTGTGTGCTGTGTGACCTCTCTAGTCTTCTAACAAAGGGAAGTGATAACCTGGAACAAGAAAGGCAACTAAAAAAGTTGATCTCTCTCCGGGACTGGATGATGGCTGTATTAGCCTTTCCTGTTGGAGTTGTAAGTAGGCTGCTTATCTATTTGCTAAAGCTAAAAATAGTATTGTATATTACTCTAATTTAAAATGAGTTCAGAAATTGCAATGGAGGCTGTTCAAAATTTTCAGGCACACTCTTTGCCCTTTCTCAAACCAAGGAAGAATGTCCTAATAGAAGAGGGGGATTGGACTGATATGTACAATTGTTTTTTAGTACCTTATTTAAATGAAACAGTTGGCGGTAAAACGTGACAGCAAAACATTATCCTCTATATATTTGTTCCAAAAATTTAATATGTTGCAGGAAACCCCCCAAAACCTAGACCTTGCTAGGTTGAAATGCTTCATATTGGCTCATAAATATACTTACCAGGCCCTTGTTCTCTCGGCTGCCTCCTGCCTGTCTTCTGTGCCTTTTTCATGCATGGAAGCAGCAGAAGAGGCCAGACCATCAGCCACATCTGTGGCTGAGACACTTTTTAAGGTGATATGGCTGATTTAGTATAGTGTGAAAGGATGGGGTAAAACTGTAGACTCAAGAATTCTTCACTTGTTTGGTCTATTTTGTATTGCCAGATCAAAAACCTGTAGTATAGTATAGTATTTGAGGTTGAATAAAGAAATACGTCCATCCAGTTCAACCCATCTAGCAATATCCTCATTTCCTGCCAAATTGTTGATCCAGAGGAAGGCAAAAAAACCCACCAAATTTATGAAGGGGGAAAAAATTCCTTCCTGACACCAAGTGGCAATCGGAAATTTTTCACTACTTTATGTATCAATACCAGTAACTTGCAACCTTCCTTGTTTGCAGAAACTCATCCAGCTTTTTTTGAAACTGACCAATGAACCTGCCATAACAACATCCACTGGAAGACAGTTCCATAGCTTTACCGTTCTCACAGTGAAAAACCCTTTCCGAGCTTGAAGCCTTAACTTTTTTCTTCAAGTCTTAAGGGATGTCCTTGTGTCCTTTGACATGTTCTATTGGTGAATAGGGATGGCCGGTTCGCGGATCCGAACCCGGATCCACCGCAGATTTATCCCGTTCGCGAACGGCGGATTTTTTAGGATTTTCCGCCTTCCGAAACTCTGATTCGCGGATTTTTCGTATTTTCGAAATTACGAGTTTTCACGTATTTTAGGGAATTTTCGAAAATACAGGAAAACACGTATTTTCGAAAATTTTCGAAAATACAAGGATTTCTCTTAATTCCATACATACGTATTTTCGAAAATTTTCGAAATTACGAGGATTACTTGTATTTTCGAAAATACATTTTTTCGAAAATACATGAAAACTCGTAATTTCGAAAATTCACGAAAATACATGAAAACTCGGAATTTCGAAAATTTTCGAAAATACGAAAAATCTCGAGCAGACCGGATTTTGCGAAGTTCGGACATCTCTATTGGTGAACAATGCCCCAGATAGTTTATTGTATGGCCCGTTAATGTATTTATACACAGTAATCATATCCCCACACAAGCGCCTTTTCTCCAGCGTCCATAATTGTAACTTTTCCAGTCTCTCTTCATATTCAAGCTCCCCCAATCCCCTTATTAATTTAGTTGCCCTTCTCTGAACCCTTTCCATTTCTAAGATGTCCTTTTTGTACACAGGATTCCAAAATTGCACTGCATATTCCAAATGAAGCAAATGAAACCAATGCTTTGTAAAAAGGGAGAATTACATTTTCCTCCCTTGAATCCATACCTCTCTTTATACAAGACAATACCATGCTGGCTCTGGCTGTTGCCGCCTGGCACTGCTTGCTACCTTTAAGTTTGTTATCCACCAAAACTCCAAGATCCCTTTCCAACAGGGATTCACTTAACACAGCCATTTATAGTATATGTAGCACAAGGATTTTTAAGTCCAAAATGCATCACCTTACATTTATCAACATTGAATTTCATCTGCCACTTAGCAGCCCAATGTGACAATCTATCTAGATCCCCTTGCAATGATTGCACATCCTCTGAAGTTTTTAATGGTCGACAAAGTTTTGTGTCGTCAGCAAACACAGAAACCTTGCTGACAATACCCACTTCCAAATCATTAATAAATAGATTAAATAGAAGCGGCCCAAGCACAGAACCCTGAGGCACCCCACTTAGCACTTTAGTCCATAATGATGAAGCCCCATTAACAACTACTCTCTGCATCCTATTCATTAACCAATTTTCTATCCATGTACAAATGTGACTCCCCAGACGAACAGACCTTAGCTTATACATTAGTCGCCTATGGTGGACTGTATCAAAAGCCTTTGCAAAATCCAAGTAAACTACATCTACTGCTATACCAGAGTCTAAATTTCTACTTACTTCCTCATAAAAACCAAGCAAGTTAGTTTGACAAGATCTATTCCTCCTAAATCCATGCTGGTTACTACTTATGATGTCAGTCCTTGAAACATACTCTAGAACATGTTCCCTTATTAAACTTTCCAGGATCTTCCCCACCACTGAAGTTAAAGGGCAATTATAGTGAGAAAATTGTTTTTTTTTAATTTCTTCTAATGTATCCTATAAGTCATCCCATCCACCAGGGTACCTTTAGTTTCTTTAAATTCTACATAGTCCCCGAGATATAAGCCTTTAAATATGCTGTGATTTGTAGGAGCTGCTACACCTCATCTGTCACTCAAAGGCACACACCCACGCAATCCAAAGCTCCCCTGCAGTACTGTCACACACTCTCTCACCCACACTATATGTACCATGTGCAACATATAGTCAAATGCTGTAATGCTAAACACAATCAATAAACCATTAACCCAGCAATATGAGCATAACACACTATAAAACAGCCCCTCCCCCCCCAAAAAAATCTTATATACATACAAAACCAGTGACTCAAATGGAACACTAATACAGTATATATAATACAGTAATACAGACTATATACCAAACAAGACACACAGTGCAATCTATGAAATATATAGACTAAAGCAACTGAAATGTAACAGGACAACAAGCAGTGTCACTGTGTTTGTGAAGGTCTCACTACAAGCTGCTGTTACACTGACTCTTTCTTCAGTGATTATGATCTCAGCTAAGCAGGGGGAGAGATATGAACTTTAGGTAAAAAGTAAATAACAATTAGCAAAGTTAGAGAACAGGCAGAGTTCAGTAACTTACTTGTAAAGAATCTCAGCACCACTTGTCCTCCTCTCTCCCCCTCTGCCCCTCCCTTCAGCATATTGCTACTTTATTCCACACTTTGATTCCTTTCAGTCTAGCTCTGGAAGGGAGGGGTCAACAGGATGTCAAGCACTTTAAAGTCCTTTCAACTGACAATGCTCGGACTGTGTATACAGCCCGTCACTGCTTGAGGGGGAGTAGACAGAGAGGGGAGGGGGACTACACAGCTTGGTACAAACTTCTGCCAGTGTGAAGAAACGAAGCCACACAGAAACATGAAAGTAAGGCAGCTTATACTAAGTGATCTATACATTGTATACAGACAAAGTTTTTTTTTCACTATAGTTGCCCTTTAAACTTACAGGCCTGTAATTACCCGGCTGTGAACGACTACCCTTTTTGAATATTGGAATAACATCAGCCTTTTTCTAATCCAGAGGCACATCACAGGACATGAGGGAATCAGCAAAAATAAGAAACAATAGCCTAGATAAAACTGAACTTAGCTCCTTAAGTACCCGAGGATGTATTTTATCCGGTCCAGGAGATTTATTAATATTAACCTTATTTAGTTCTTTCTGTACCATATCCTCGGTTAACCAAAGTGCACTTGTATCTTGTATACTATTATTGCTACTATACTCTATGATATCTGTACTTGGATCTTCTGTAGTGTATATAGAGGGGAAAAAAATATTCAAGACATTTGCTTTATACTATAATATATTATAGTATTCCTCTGCAAAAGAAAGTATAATATATATGATAGAGGTGGATGAAACTAAGCTGTGAAATTCATTTTTTAAAATTGAAATAGTTTTGCAAATTGCAAAAATACCAAGAATTTATTTAAGCATCTCCTAGCCATCCCCTCCCTTCCACTGGGGCCTGGCCAATGGGAAGGAACACTTCAAAAAATATGCCTTCCCATTGGTCTGGCCCCGGACTGAGGTATGTAGCAAAGCCTGACAGATGCATTGAGCAAAATATCATTGCTACAGTATATGGTATACAGGCAAAGGAATATAATTGCCCTTTAAAATAAAGATACCAAAAAAATTAACTTTTCATCATATTTCTTTATTTTCAAAAACATAAAACCCAGAGACAATGATGAAGGTGAATTTCAGATGAAAACTGTGTGTAGAAAGTTCACAACAAAAGCAAATAAGAAAGACTAACGTCTTCTTAATAAAACAAAAATAAAAAAAATAAACACTTGCAATAAGTGTTGCAATTGCATACATGTACACAGGGAATGACAAGAGAATAGCCCCAAATGGGATCAAAAGGGTTACAACAGCTGGAACATTTTCTTAATCTATGCAATAGAACACTGAATATTTTTGGAAACGACACACATTCATCTATACAGAAGTGCTATTCTTTCATTAATATATGCAACATTACAGTTTTTTGTAGAATTTTATCATTTTAGTACATTTAAAAAGAAGATTTAATGTCAAGTAAAGGAAAAACCCACCAAAGAAATTAGCTATAAGGCTTGAAACTAGACAGTTCAACTAATTGCATTAACCGAAATCACAGGGACACAAACTGCTTGCTGTTAAAAAGTCCTTTATTGCATCACGCCTTACGCGTTCGGACTTCACGGTCCTTAATCTTAATAGGCCTATGATTAAAAGATAAGACCCTGTGATATTTGGTAGATTTTTTGGCCATAAAGTAATGGGTGAGAAGTCTTACTGAGATTTATTTTTTTCCTTACAGTAAGCTTAATGAAGACCTGCAATTTTAACTTTCTAATGTATGAATGCAAAGATAACATCACTAAATACCTAAAAAGGTGTTTTAAATCTACTTAAAAGTGTATGCAAATACATATACTTTTAAGAAGAACAGTATTTTCCCATCCTAATGACCTTAGCCTGTCTATTCAGCATTTTGTCTGTGTATAAAAAAAATGCTTCCAAAATACTGACTTCCTGTTTGCAGGACCTCTAATAGAGACTGCTATTGTCCAGCCTAGCGCCGGTGTTGATTCAGTTGCTGAGTGAGATCCACTCCATGCTAGGCGTAATTCCTCTTGTATAATAATGGGAATAATGGGAATTCAGGGAAAGATAAAGAGATAGATTCTATATTTTCGAGTTTGTAAAATACTAAACATTCAAAAACTATTGAATACTTGGGAAAATTATCGAATGACGAATTCGGAAACTCGAAAGTAGTGCGTTCTGAATATTTGTACATGCTCCTTAGACATTTCCAAGGTCCCAGAGCCAAGTACAGTAAGTTGCTTATTAAAATTGCTTATTTTTTTTTAAACTATTTGTCACCATTAACTTTAATGGGTCTCATTTAGAATTTTTTAACTTTTTTAGTTGAACAATTGTAAATCGCATTGGATTTTTGGAAATTCGGCCATCTCTGTGTAACAGTGCCATTCCTTAAAGGGGAACTGTGGTCTCCAAACAAGTTAAGTTTAAATGAAAGGCCAGTTTCCTACCTTTAAAACGAGCCATCAACCACCTCTCTACGTGCTCCACAGCCCAAGATATACAGAAATGACTGACCAGAAAGTTAATGGGTGGGAGGCTGACATGTGATATTCCTAAGGCTTCTCCTGCACAGTGCCACCGGCAAGCACAGCCTCAGACTCCCTCAGTATGTGAGGGAGACAGGAAGTCCCTCCTCCTCTCTGCTGTGTGAAGTCCTGACAGAGAAGGTAAGGGAATCTACAGCCCTTCTCTCCCACTATGTGAAAACATAGAGTGAGAACTCTCTGTTCTCGCTCTGCCTGAAAAGGCTGATTCCACAGTTTTCTGGGGGGGGGGGGCTTAGGTACCCGCGAGTGGGCAGGATCACTGCACCCGCAAGTGGACGGGGCCTCATGGGGCTGTAAGATAATGGCCCGTGGGGGGCCTGCAACTGGAGGGACCATGGGGTCCATGAGTGGGAGGGACCAGGGTGGCTGCAAAGGGGAGGAGATGACACAGGACAGATTGACTGACAGTTTAAGAGCAGGAAGTGCAGGGGACCTGGTGATGCTGCTGCTATATTACACACAAAAATGTAAATATCTTCAAAATAAACAATGGAAAATAAAAATCTCAGGGGAGCAATTCCTATCAATTTACCTAAAGTCATTTTTGGACCACAGTTCCCCTTTAATTTATACATGCAAAATGTAAGATGCAGATCTTTATAATATCTTGTGCTTTGGAAAAAAAATGGAAAAGAAAACACAATAAAGTCCTGCCAACCCCCCAGGACAATTAAAATAACCCGCTTAATGTCAATCATGCTGAATAAAATGACACCCCACTTGCATGAGAGAAAAGAGAGTTGTAACCAGTAAATAAACCAAAGGGAAAAAATGCATTACTTTTTTGTTCTTTCATTGGTACATTAGCATTCTGGACAAAGTTTTTAATGGAAGTGGCAATTCTTGCTCAAATACACTGGACAAGTTTAATCTACTAAATTTCAACCTTTCACACATCCTGGTTAAAATGGCACCCACTTTTAATGCAACACATAGAAGTATGGCCAGAAAATAAGGAACAGTTTCTAGTTTTTTTAAACTAAACACTAATTTACCTCTGGAAGAACCCCAACAAAATATTAGCCACCTAATTTTAGCAACCTAACGGGCAGCTACACTGAAAAAATACCTTCTATTCAGCTACACTAAAAAGATACCTATCTTATTATATAAATACATGCAAATAACCCTTACTCTGGGGTGTAAAGTATGTGTTGCTGCATGTCTTCAATCCAGTAGATGTTTTTCTCACCTGACATAACTTTTTGTATGGTTTTGTATGTATGTATTTTATTTAGCTTTACATACTTTACTTCACTTTATGTACACATACAACCTATCAGTATGCCTTTATGATTGTGGTGGAAACCGGAGTGCCCGTAGGAAACCAATGCAAGCACGGTGAGAACATACAAACTCCTTGCAGATGTGTCCAAGGGTGGAATCGAACTCAGGACCTCTGTACTGCAAGGCCACCGTGCTGCCACCGTGCTGTACAGTCAAGCATGCTCAGTAATCACTATGAATAAGCACTGGGAGGGGGAATTCCCACCATGCCATTTTCGCAAACCAACTATTACCATTCCAGTTACAGCAAAACTGCACATAGCTGAAGATTATTTGATAATAAAGCACTTTATTGACAGCTAAATTTAAGATGTTTTAGATAGATATTTAAAGAAATAGGGGACAGATCAGCAAAAAATGGTATGGTGATTGTTGGAAACAATTTTAGTTTCTAGTAATAGAAAATTCATTCATCAAAATTCATACTCACTTCCCCCTACTCCTCTTCTTTTATTGGTTGTTGATTCTAAAAAACAGAATGGAGAGCTTGAAGAGGAGGCATACATTTTTGAGAGGTAGAGGGAAGGGGGATAGCATAATTTTGCTGCATAAGAGATTAGCCCCACGTCTGCCAGCTTTCTAACCATTGTAGCTTTGGGTTTTGTGGGGGGAATTAACCTATACTGTATATATAATATTTAATTTAAAGGGTTAACATTACCTTTAAGCAGCTTTACATACCTTAATTTTCCTTCGCTACTCTTATAGTAGCGCTTTTAGGATGACAAGCTGCCTGCATAGCATGTCTTCTTATTGGCCTTGGTGATTAATCATAGGAAGCCGGAGAGGACCAGTGCCATTCTTTTATTTGAAAAAAATTGTAAATTACTAATGCATTTATTTTGTCTCTATTTAGAAATAATATATAAAACATTTTTTCAGTATAGCAGTTCTAATACATACAGAAAACACAATCAAAATGTCAGCAAAGTACTCTTATGGTGAGGATGTTACACTGCTAGCTAAACGGAGAAAAACGAAGAAAAGTCTTTTAAAACAAAGGTGGGTCCCACAGCATCAGTCATGGAGGCAGGCTTAATGGGATAGAAGAAATCAGATAAGATGGGTAATGGCATTGAAGGTACTCAGGCAGAAGGATCTGAACAGACAGCAAACTATCATTATTAAATTGGGTTTATTTATGTTTAGTTTATGAAAATGCATGTTATATATTTATATATGTATTGTTGCTTTTTGGGGGTGAGTGGAGGTATGACATCTTTGTTTAAAGCTTTGTTCTGGCATGTTGACTGAAACCACTGAAAAAGGTATGTGAAACGCGTAGAACTATAAGATTGTTCTTATGTAATTCCAGTTAAAAAGAAAAGATTCTGTGTATGCTTGACTTTAACCAGAAGTGTTATGCAAATATCTTTAGCATCCTGCCAACCACCTGCTTTTTATATAAATTGTGCTTAAAATATGATTTTAAGATGAGGTGACAGCAAGGGCCTTTCCCGAATGACCTGATCTTAGTTGCAACTTTCTCTCTTAATCTTAAGGATTTTTTAATAACAATAAGTTACTATAGCAACAAACACTTTTCATACACAATGACTGTATAAGTATGGAACATTCATAGTTCATGGACAGAGAGTAATTCAATATAAACAATAGCCAGCACGTTCATCAGTTTCACATTTCTAATAGAATTATTTGCAGAAGAGCGAAATGCAATATTAAAAGTAAAACAAAAAGCAAAATAAAGCTGTTAAAGCCAGGTATCTATACTTCCAAAATTAAAATTTTCAAAAATCATACCTTTAGATAATGTAATGATCCACTACTCCAAAACATTTTTCAGATTTGAAATCCGAGCTGTAGATTCTCAGAAATCTTCATTTTAAATAACAGCATGTACAGGGAAAGACCTGTCACGAAAACCAGGTATGCTAATTTGTGTCCCTCCAGTGACTTCTTACTAGGATCTCCAAAAACACGTCAAAACATTTATTAATATAACCCCAAATATAATGAGTGATTAATCATATTGGTGTCCTGTCTATCTAATCTACCTATCTGTCTGTCTGTCTGTCTATCTATCGATCTATGTAATCTATCTGTCTGTCTGTCTGATCTATCTATATATCTGTCTATCGCTCTGTTTTTCTATTATATATCTATCTGACTTTCTATCTATCTATATCAATCTATATATCAGTCTGTCTCTACCTATCTGTCTGTCTGTCTGTCTGTATCTATGTGTCTGCCTGTCTGTGTCTATCTGTCTCAATATCTATCTAATTACCTACCTACCTGTCTGTCTGTCTGTCTGTCTCTGTCAATCTACAGGAGTGTGTCACAGGAGGTCACTTACATGAGCCCCCCCCCCCCCCCCCCCCCCGTCCCCCTTTTTTTTTAAAGGGAGAAGTGTCTCACACAGCAGTAGAGATGGCCAAAACTCCCAGGTTTCGTTCCGTTTTCTGGTTTTCGGATCACGGAAAAATCCCCAAGATCCGAAAAAAAATTGTCGAAAATTCTCGAAAAAGCCTTAAACATTCGATAATTCTTGAAAATACGATTGGAAGCTATTTTCGAATTTCAGATTGTATTTTCAAGTATTACTGAATGTTGAAGGCTATTTTCGAGAAAACGCCAAACGCTCCGTCTAGTTTTGGACGGAACATTCGGATTTCGGAACGGAGGGGTTCTCTACACAGCAAACATTGAAAAATCAGTAACAAAGCAGACACAGACACACATGTAAGTAACACCATTTTATTGCCCTAACATTGTACTTTCAGATTATACAAAGTTGTTTCAGTGAGTATAGTGACCCTTTAAAGCATGCCCAAACCAACATATATAGCACTCTGTTTTATAAAACACCCTGTTTTATTAGGTTTCTTGTTTACATTTTCCCCCTATTTCTATGATTAACATTAAAACGCACATTTTCACCTACATATGCAGGCACTGACTGCATTGCGCTGTTTTTATTGAACACATAAAGAGTAGAGTATATACAGGCTTTTATTCACGATAGCACTCTCAAGACTTCGATAAAACACACTTTCTTTATTGGCATCACATTAAAAGACCAACGCGTTTCCGCTCACACAGGAGCCGTCATCAGAGTCACACCCCCACAGAGGAATCACATTCCCTTAAAAACCTTCCAACCCCGCCCCTGTTATGGGCACATTAAAAATCAAACAAGTATATCCATAAAAACAAGGCAAAAATAGGTGTCACACACTGGTACTAAGGGATCTGGAGGTGTGTGACACCTATTTTTGCCTTGTTTTTATAGATATACTTGTTTGATTTTTAATGTGCACGTAAAGGGGGCGGGGTTGGAAGGTTTTTAAGGACAAACAAACACAATTATACCACTGAATACTACCCATGTTTCCACATTTTCATTTCTATACATTACCCATATGGTTTTATTTGCAGATTATAAATATTTGTATTTGTGTCAATTTGCATCTGACAATTAGCAACAAATTAATGCATTTTCTATCAGAGTGTGGAAAAATCTGTTTATCTTACATTTCTCCTTCGTACAGTCATATTGATAGTAAATTAGAGATGGCCGAATTTTTCTTTCTGTTATTCAGATTTACGGATCTCTGGAAAATCCCGAAGATCTAAAAATCCAAAAACAGAACATACTTTCGGGACTTCGAAGCCCATTTTTGATAATTATCGAAGGTTCAAGGCTATTTTCGAAAATAGCCTTAAAGGGGAACTGTGGTCCAAAAATGACTTTAAATAAATTGAGATAAATTGATAAGAATTGCTCCCCTGGGAATTTTTGCAATTTATTTCCATTGTTTATTTTGCATAGATTTGAAGATATTTAAATGTTTGTGTGTGATATGGCAGCAGCATCACCAGGTCCCCTGCATTTCCTGCTTTGAAACTGTCAGTCAATCTGTCCTGTGTCTACTCCTCCCCTTTGCAGCTCCCTGGTCCCTCCCACTCATTGACCCCATGGAACCTCCAGTTGCAGGCCCCCCATGGCCCCTTATCTTACAGACCCATGTGGCCCCGCCCACTGTTGGGTGTCTAAGCCCCGCCCAGAGCAGGATTATTCACAAGGCAACCCTAGGCACCTGCCTAGGGCCCAGGAAACTTCTGGGGGCCCAGCTTCAGAAGCAGCAACAATATTACAGTCTATACAATATATGTAGCAAAAGAGGGGGCCCTTAATGATGGCCCTGCCTTGGGCCCCATTTGATCTTAATCAATCTCTGGCCCCGCCCACTCACGGGTGTCTAAGTCCCGCCCACTCGCAGGTGCCATGGGTTATTCAGACCCCCCTTACCTTCTCTGTCAGGACTTTACTCAGCAGAGAGGAGGAGGGACTTCCTGTCTCCCTCACACACTGAGGGAGTCTGAGGCTGTGCTCGACGGCGGCACTGTGCAGGAGAAGCCGTAGGAATGTCACATGTCAGCCTCCCACCTATTAACTTTCTGGTCAGTCATTTCTTTATATCTTGGGCTGTGGAGCATGTAGAGAGGTGGTTGATGGCTCGTTTTAAAGGTAGGCAACTGGCCTTTCATTTAAACCTAACTTGTTTGGAGACCACAGTTCCCCTTTAAATGTTTGATAATCCTCGAAAATATGATTGGAAACTAATTTCGAGTTTCCGAACATATTTTCAAGGATTACCGAACGTTCAAAGCTATTTTCAATAATCCTTGAACGTTTGGTAATTCTAGATAATCAGTCCGGTTTCTGGTGGCTGGTCCAGTGGGAGAGTGACCCGATAGGCCAAAGGCTCGGAAGTACATGCTTTAAACATTAATAGATTTTTCAGTTTAAAGGGCATGTCCACCCCCCAAACTAAAATATAACCCCCTACAGACCCCACTGTACAATTTTAAAAAATCCTTACCTTACATTCCTGCTCCATATGGTTCTCCTGCAGTGACTGTTCAAAATTCAGGAAACTGAAGGGTAGGAGATTGTCTTTCTGTCCAAAAGTCTCTGCCTCTGATCTGTCCTCTCAGTTGCTGCTGGCATGCGCAGGGGAGCACTCCCCCCCTCCCATCCCTCCCTCCTGATCCCTCTCTGGCTGTCATTAATGTAGCGTGTGTAGCATTTGTATATATTGCAAGGCATTCTCTATTACTGGCAGCTGCGGCTGTGATTGGCCCCCTGCTTGTAATTCTGGCAGGCAGGGAGAAGGATTAGAACGACGCTGGAGGAAGGGGCTGAAAGTAAAGTTTGGATTCTAGTTTTACAGTTCCAATATATCGGTTGTGGGTGGGAGCGCATGCTCCGCAATATACCAAAAGTTATAATTGAGGGTGGAGATGCCCTTTAATTAATATCATAGAATATGTTCACAGTGGATTTATATCAATGTTTAAAATGTTTAGAAAATAATGATTTGAAAATGTCAAATAACTATACTCACCTGATCCACCCGATCCTCGTGGGTTAAGCGTCTTACCTCTTAAGCTCTTTTGCACGGACCAATAGGAAGACACAATGTTTAAGAAGTGTTTCTTCCTACTGGTATCACCTCGGGAAGGGAATGGGAGGCAGAGAATAGCGCGCCAGCAATCGCAAGTATAAGAGGTAAGTTCAGAAGTTAGACGCTTGACCCAGAGGTGAGGACCTAGTGTTTTGGGTCCTTACCCTGGGCATTAGAAAAACAAAAAAAAGAGGGTTGCATTCCATAGGTGAATTCAAATATTTATTGGTGACCATGCATCATATCACAACATTTCGGGGGGGAAAAAAGAACATGGACACTTTATGGCCCCCCCCCCGTAATGTTGTGATATGATGCGTGGTCACCAATAAATATTTGAATTTACCCTCTATTTTTTGTTTTTCTAATGCCCAGGGTGGTCAAGCCCCAAGCTCATCTGTAACCTGGCCTATAGATACATGCTCTGCAAAAAGTATAATTTAGGGATTTAATTCCCCACTTAACTATATTCTTTTTAATTGGATGAAAAGAATAATTTAGTTTGCAAATGCATTTCGTAATATGGTACCAGCCACTAAGGAATATATTTTAATGAACCTATAAAGTGTAGTTGGCCATTAATAATAATAATGATAATAATTATAATTTTAATCTCAAAGAGTATTGGTAGTGCCATAATCAACATTTTAAAAAGCTTTTAAAGGGCATGCCCACCCCTTAAAAAACTTTTGCCACATAATAGCTCTCCTTCCCCCAGCCCCAACTGCTATAAAAGATTTGTTAGAAAGTCCACCGATCATTACTTACCTTCCCTCTATCCTCCGCCGCACAGTCCCGGCCCTCTGCTTGCTTGCCACGTCCCTGATTGGCTGAGAGGCAGGACATGCCCTTTAAAGGGCATCTACAGTATACTGGAAAAAATGTTGTTTGAATTGCCCATTATTGGAAATAATTATTCTTTAAAACTATCGCTGTACCATTTTTTGTTAATCTGTCCCCTATTTCTTTAGATATATTTAGAAACATTTTACATTTCAGCTGCCAATCAAGTGCCTTATTATCATAAATTATTCTGATGTGTGCAGTTTTGCTGTAACTTGAATAAAATAGTGGGAAATTCCCCCTTCCAGTGCTGACTCATAATGATTACTGAACATGCCTGGCTTTTCAAAAAGTCATGTCAGATAGAAGGAAAAGTTGGTTAAGAGTGGGATTGAAATTCTTAGGCTGGGTAAATACCAGCCGATATTTTCGCCGACCGACCGATTCACGGCACTTTTCACGGCACTTTCGGTCAGTTGGCAGAAAATATCAGCTTGTGTGGGACCGCCAGCCGCAACCAAACTTGATCGTTCGTTTGTCCGAGCGCTCTGTCAGGACAAATAGCCCCTTAGTGTGTACCCAGTTTTAGGCAAAACAAGTACTGGATTGAAGGCGTACAGCAACACACAATTAAATGTTAATGTATTTATAGATTATGATAAAAAAAAGTCATGTTTACAGTATAGTTGCCCTTTAACCTATAGTTAATGCTTTATAAAAAGTATAATGGAATGGGAAGTAGGAGTAGGTATTCATAAATTCAAATTGCAGTATTCTTAAGTGGCAGCTTGTTGAGCAATGATCCATTTCTCAGTTTCCTAACTGGTTCCCCCAACATTTTCTCATTCCGTAGAATACCCCAACCATACAAGAAAAGCTGGAAGACTGGTCAGGCAACTAAAATTGTTTCAGCAGGTAGGAATACTGACACCTACCTTCCATTCTATTGTACTTTTGAGATAAACACTTTTTTAAAATTTTGATTATGGAAATATAAATCTTCTTTAGTTGTTGTCTTTTTATAACTCAATCCATTCATTAATTAAAGACAGATTATTGACATGGCAATCTAGGCTCCTAACTAGGGTTTAAGCAACAGCAGAGGGCCAAACTACTGCCGCAGAACCCATAATATGGTTTAAATGAGTGCTCCAAAAGAGAAAATTACTGTTTCTCTAGACCACACATGTCAAACAAAAAATCCTTGTGCTGCTTATACATATACTATAAATGGCTTTGTGTTAAGTGAATCCCTGTTGGAAAAGGATCTTGGAGTTTTGGTGGATAACAAGCATAAAGGAAGCAAGCAGTGCCAGGCAGCAACAGCCAGAGCCAGCAAAATATTGTCTTGTGTAAAGAGAGGTATGGATTCAAGGGAGAAGAATGTTATTCTTCCTCTTTACAAAGCATTGGTAAGGCCTCATTTGCAATATGCAGTGCAATTTTGGAATCCTGTGTACAAAAAGAACATCTTTGAAATGGAAAGGGTTCAGAGAAGGGCAACTAAATGAGTAAGGGGATTAGGAGAGCTTGAATATAAAAAGAGATTGGATAAGTTACAACTATGTACGCTAGAGAAAAGGCGCTTGCGTGAGGATATGATTACTGTGTATAAATACATTAATGGGCCATACAATGAACTATCTGGGGCATTGTTTACCAGTAGAACATGTCAGAGGACATGCAGAAATCCCTTAAGAATTGAAGAAAAGAAGTTTAGGCTTCAAGTTCGGAAAGGGTATTTCACTGTGAGAACGGTAAAGCTATGGAACTGTCTTCCAGTGGACGTTGTTATGGCAGGTTCATTGTACAGTTTTAAAAAAAAGCTGGATGAGTGTCTGCAAACAAGGAAAGTTGCAAGTTACTGGTATTGATACATAAAGTAGAGTTGATCCAGGGATATTTCCGATTCAGGAAGAAATTTTTTCCCCCTTAAAAATAAATTTGGTGGGGTTTTTTTTGCCTTCCTCTGGATCAACAGTTAGGCAGGTAATGAGGATATTTGCTAGATGGGTTGGACTGGATGGACGTATGTCTTTATTCAACCTCAAATAATATATTATACTATAAGGCCTGTGGGTCAAAACCGGTCCGTTTGGCTTTTTTTTGTGGCCCCCAGTGACTGTACAGCATCCTTACAACACTGTGATCCATTTATGCAGTCCCAAGTAGCACATTATTATAGATTTGCCTGTTAGATACCACCATCAGCTGTTTAAAAATCGTATCTAGCAGGCAGATTTAGAGTTACTGTACGCCACTGCTTGGGAATGCATAAATGGATAGCAGTGTAGTAAGGTTTGGATGCATTCACCACTGTAACAGCTGATCCTGTATTTAGCCCAGCACTGGGAAGTGGAGGGAGGGCTTTCTATTGTAGTTGGCAATTCAATTACCACACCAGAAGAGTAAGGTGTTTGTTCCACATTATCACATGATTGTGCTATAGGCAGAGGACCCAGTGCAAAACAGTGTTCTTTATACCCTTTACCTACCGAGACCCAGCATTAGACACAAGCAGGACAGAGCCCCAATCCTGCACTTGCTAAGTATCTTAATAAAAAAAAGTTCGGCCCACCACTTAGCCTGACTTTTTGATTTTGGCCCCTTATGTGATTGAGTTTGACACCCCTGCTGTAGACTAAAGAGATTATTTAATATGAAGTGTGACAGTTTGCCTGTGCTATTAATCTGCATAAACAAATCAGATGATACATTTTTACTTGTCTACTGCAGTCAGAAAAAAAACTTCATGTTTCACTGGTGGCCACAGATTTATAGCACAGGCAAACTTTTGCTACTTTATAAGGTTATGTATGGTTCTGCATCTCCCCAATTAACTTTTTGTGTAACACTGAAAAATAATCCAGCAGTTGGATGGGATTTCATTCCTGATTGCGGGACTCTGGAATTTGTCCCTGCAGTCGGGACACTCCTGCTCAAATAGGGATGCCTGGCAACCTTGGTGTGCCTTGACAGATTTGGAATGAAATTCCTGTCCCAAAAATCTTACAATCAAAGATACCGGTAGTAGCCATCACATTTTAAAGGGTAACTGTGGTCTCCAAGTCTTCCAAACTAGTAAGAATTATATAAAAAGCCTCCCATTGTACTTTCAAAATAAAACCTAAATCACATCTCTAGATAAAATGTGTGAGAAGTTAATGCTGGAAAGGTTCAGCAATATTACTTCCTGCTTGAACACTTCCTGTTTTCAGCCATGTGACCAGCCCCTGCCTGCATTAATAGGCTCCCCTTCTCAATTGTCAGATTTTTCCCCAGTTACTTCCTAATTTCCCCAGCATTAAGTCTTTACTGAGCATGCTTCTCCCCCGGGGTGGAGGAGCGTGCAGAGATAAGGTGATGTCACTCAACCTACTAGAAGCAGGAAGTTTGAACATTCACCCCAATGTCATTTCTCACAGGCTGAAGCCAGAGATGTGATTGTCGGCTCATTATAAAAGAATTACTGCAGGCTTTCATTTAACCCTAACTTGTTTCGAGACCACAGTTGCCCTTGTTAGAAAATGCCATATCATGTGGCTGTTTTACCAGCATTGATATTAAACAGTTTTAATCATCCAAAAAGCTTATACAATTTAAACCATCATTCAAACCAACATTTAAACATCCTTTTACAATCACATTGCAAAAGGGCTTGTGACCTGCATCTTTTTATAATAGGGGCACTACATCATTTTTATAAATGCATGTTCCTGGGCTTTGTGCTCTTTGGGGATATTTTCTGATAAAGGCAATTCATGATTTTTATAAATGAATGTTCTTTGGTTTCTTGCTCTTTGTGGATATTTTTATACTTGTATTAAGTATACGGAAAGATGTGGCTATAGGTAATCCATTAGTCTGAAACACAGTAACACAAATGTATAAATACATTTTTTATGTAATTTCCTGTGGCATGGATTAAAATCGGTTTGTTGAAGTTCTATTAGTATGTCATGATAGCTCGAGAAAGGAGGCATTGTCCAAAATGTTCTATGGTTGTAATTTGAATAAATATATTTATATATATGAAATATTGCATTTTATGGACTTTTTATATTTTTAGGGCATTTCAACTCATGAACATGTGCACTTTATAGTTTATTGATAAGGAGTGCTGCCACGTGGTCGGACCGAAACGCGTAGACAGCCACAATAAAATTGGTTTCCTCAAAAATCTTAGGAGTGCTCCTTTACTACATTTCTACTATATATATATGTTGTAATGTTCAGGGGGATCTGGGATCAAGTTCACACAATTTAGGCAGCCTCAAAGGTCAAAATAATGGTTTTGTTTATTTTCACATAAATTTGTCATCTGCAGCAAAACAGTCAAACAGGAAAAAAGGAAATGCAGCTTCACTCAGCCAATCAAATTATGCAGTTCACTTTGTAATCCAACACAAATGAAAAAGTCCAGCTTTCTTCAGCAGCCCAAACTTTAAAGACTTTGCAAACAAAACACAGTTCATTTACTGACACACCTCAGTGTTTCTTTTTCTTTTAGCAAGAGGGTTACCTTCCTTGTAAACCCTGGGAAATCCAGCCAGGAGCTCTGATCCACAAATCCCTCCAGCCTGCACAGCTCATCAGCAATACACCTGCTCAGGCAATCACACACCCCTTTTTCCCAGAGCTCCTTGCAGACATTCCTTCCTGCAGCAGGTTAACCCCCAATGTACTGGCATTAAAAGGAAACAAGACCAAAAATAGGAGATATGTATCTTCCATCCATGACCCATCCCTAGAGTCTTGTACAATATATATATATATATATATATATATATATAGGTGAAGTAAACGGAGACACTCCGACACAGACGGGCAGACGCATCAAAATTAAGGGCAGATTCTCATGTACTAGTCGCAATGTAATTTATTACATTGTGTGCCCATGCGGTTTGTTCTATATCGGGAAGACCACTACTTCTCTTAGAGAACGCATGGCCAACCACCACACACCCATCAGACAAGCCATAGCCGACAAGGGAGGTCACATTCAGAGCAAATACGGTGATATGGCTGTGGCCAAACACTGTAGATTACTTAATCACCACATCAGCAGTCTGCGCTGGATGATTATTGACAGTTTACTGCCTAATGCTACACAAAAAATTGACACCGAAAACATGCTTCTGAGACGTGAAGCAAGATGGATACATCAATTGGGAACACTGGCCCCAGGTGGCTTGAACGAACAGTGGTCACTACAGTGCTTTTTATAACTTGGCGGACTGCCTTTATCTATCGCCCCACAGATGTAGTGGCGTCCTCTCTGTCATCTTGGTCTTACAGCTTTATATTCATTGCTATTTCCTTTGTTGCGTTAGCTTGGATCCTTATGATTGTTAGCAGTTTTTAGTGTCTTTTGCATATTTCCAATCCTTTACGCCCGTCTTGACCATCCCCATATGTACCCATTTTTCCATGCTTATTTATCATTTAGGGTATAACATATTTTATTGCCCTTGCTAATGGCTATCTTTATCGCTACCAGTTGGACATCATAATTAATATTCCGCCGATTGTCTTCTTGTGTTTAAGAATAGATTTTGACATATATATTAACATTGTTTCGTTTTATAGTTAGTCGACCCCCATCCCTGTTTTAACATAGTGCCCATATTTATATAATGAGCCACTGATGTATAGCAGTCAATCCCGTCCATTTTATATGTTTATATTTGTTATTGTTTTTAGCGTGTGTTTGTTACTGATATTGTATTTATTCTAGGCACTTGGCACTTTTGAGCACTTTGACACTTTTTTTCCATGAGCCAACGGCCCTGACCGCTGGTGGTTTCTATTCTGGGACCTCATATAGTTGACAGGTATTGTAACCCTTTGTGGGTTACTTTCACCGAGTGGTGCTTATTTACAACACACCCCCAGACACTCCTACCTTTCATGCATGTCGGGTTTTCCATTGGCTGGTCTCACACTGATGTCCCGCATACACGCCCCTCCACTTGGGCTGATTGGAGCTACACGGTATTTAAACTTGCACTATACACTTTTCTGATGTTCTGAAGACGGCCCCGCATTTGGGGCGGAAACATGTAAACCATTGTGTTTGAATAGACACTAACTTTGCTGTGAAGACCTGCGAGTGTCTCCGTTTACTTCACCTTTGTATATTTTTGGATCGCGCACCCAGGCATTCGATGAGCAGGAGTGCCCACTGTTCCCCACTACCTCTATATATATATATATATATATATATATATACATATATACAAACACACACACACAGACACACACACACAGAATGTACCGGTATACACTTAATGACTGAGAAAGATGTAGGAAGGTGACAGATTATGTGCAGAGGAGCATTAATATAAATAGCTGATTATTTAAGCTGGAACATTCAGTTGCATCTTACATTGGATGAAGTGACAGTTCCTTTTATGAGGTAAGGTATTAAAATATCTGCATGGCACGTCTAAAATATCTTTGTATAAAGAAAAAAAAATCAATGTGTTTCTAGAGGAAACCAACTATCGGAAAAAGAAATCCAGTGCTTCTGACGTTAATAATCAACACAATATCAATAAAATAATATACTTGTCTTAAAATGCAATAAAATAAAATATAAAAATCACTCAAAACTCACAGTGCCTACACATGATTTTATGTCCCTATGTCAGGATGAATGGAACACCTATCCCTATCTCCCTATTTTCTCTTCTGTTCTTTGTTGCAAAGAACAAGAGAACCTGATTATACCAAAATGGTTTACCCACAAAAAAAAGACGTTTTATAAATATGCCCCTACCAAATCTGACAGCTTCATGTGAAATGGTTAATAATCTACTACACAAGTTCAAATTCTAAATAGAAAGAGAATGTTTAAGTATAATAATTTGGCTTAAAAGGCTGCACCAAGCTCTATTAATGTGAGTGTCAGCATGTGCTTAAGTTTTAAAACCTGTACCACAGCTGATTAGGATTGTGGCACAGCCATTCAGTAGGAATTACTGTTAGGCACATTCCAAGAAGGACCGTTACGGAGCCTGAAATGTCAATTCACTAAAAAGGAGCTATTACTTACCTTCGTTTCAGGCTCCTGTAAAATTAATTGAACAGAAGGCAAGGCATAGGCATTACAGATATTACCAGATATTCATAGTGCCCATCGTGGGTGTTAAAAGCGGTTTTCCATTTGTAGCCCTCACAAGTATTAATTCTCACCCCTCTAAGGTGATTAAAAAATTCTGTGATTAAGTGGGTAACTGTTCCTCTATAATCAGTGCAAGGTTGTAGACTGCCAGATTTTTTTCACTAACAAGAAACCCACTCTAGGAAGAGAAGAGGAAGGTCTAATAAATCCTGTCTCAGCAGAAGAGAATGGATAATAGCGGCAATGGGGTAGCAGGAGACAAGAGATTTTTTGGCACAATCATGGATGGTAAGGAGGTACTATTTCAGCTGCATTTGTTTGCAAAATACACCCTTGAATGCTAGATGATGGATTGGAAGGGACATTTTTTTCATATTTTGACAAAGGAAATAAGGGAACAATAAATAGAAAAGTTAGGTATGCATTTAGAAAAGCAACTGGAGAAGGTGGCACAGGTGGAGAAGTAGGCACAGGGGGTAAACAAGCTACCAGGTCCATGAATCAAGCAATGCAGTTCTGCTGATGCTCAAAATGGTCCATGCGAGCAGAAACATTCTGTAAGGTCTTGCCCGTATCCGCCATAGCCTCCTCAGGCACGTTCCAAGTTGTTTAAGGGAACAGGTAAGAAAGTAGGAGCTGGATAAATGTAATGGATACTGGTATGGAGCTGAATATTGGTATGGAGCTGGACACTGAAATGGAGCCAGACTCTGGAATGGAGCTGGATACTGGTATGGAGCTGGATACACTGGAACAGATACTGTATGCTGGAATAGGAAACTGGATTATGCTAGAATAGGAAACTGGATAATGGTGCTGGATATTGGAACAGAGACTGTGTACTCAGGGGTGTTCCTAGACTTTTGTCATCTAAAACATATATTTAAATCTGCCCCTGAATCTTCCTGCAATGTGCAAAGTGGGTGTAGGTTGAAGAAGTGGGTGGGGCCTGCGGTGATGTTTGTGGTGTGGTGCCACTGGCTGGTGAACTGGAAGGCTGACTTTACACTAGTTAGTAAACTCGAGGGCTGACTTTTGACTGGCTGGTAGACCGGTAAATATAAGTTGCCCACAACACAAAATGGTAACTATAAGATTGTCAGACAGATTTGTACATATAAGATGTGCCCACACTGACTGGTAAATGTAAGATGCCCTATGCCCTGCCCACACAGACTTGTAAATGTAAGATGCCCCATGCCCTGCCCACACAGTCTTGTAAATGTAAGATGCCCCCATGCCCAGCACACACAGACGTTAAGTATAAGATGCCTCCATGCCCATCCCACACAGAATGCTAAATATAAGATGCCCCCATACCCAGCCCACACAGAATAGTAAATATACAATGCCCCCGTGACCAACCCACATAGAATGGCACGGAACAGCAGCAGAAGGCAGTCGAGGGTACGAGGGCTGGTAAAGACATTTAGGAGCCAAATTTAAACTTTAAACACTGCGATCTAGGCTATCAGGGTTTTTCTGTTAAAGGATAAGTATACTATAAAATGAAGTAAGGGTCAATTGGAAAAAAATATGGCAATGCTTCCAATTGACCCTTACTTCATTTGATAGTATACTTATCCTTTAACCCTGAAATTTTTGTTTGGGGGTGGACACAACGATCACCATCATACAATAACAATCACAACTGTACATTAATAATCCTATATACAATAATATTGCAGGGGTTCAGTACTGCATGGTATTGTGTGGCCGCCCGGTGGTAAATGTATGGCCACGTCCCCACTTCTACTATAACCTGCAGTATCGGAAGCAACTAAATTTGTCCCTAGGTTGGCAGACGGGCATAAGGATACATTTAGCAAAACAAATAGATATTGAACAGAGTTCTCTTAAATTCACTTTATATAGATGCAGACATTGCAGCAGGCAGATTTTTTATACATGTTTTTCTACATAAAGTTACATTTTAGGTGGTTTCCATTCACTGTTTAAGCAACACAAACAGAAGAGTTTCTATAAAATACTGGACCTAGATCATCAGCTACATCTGCTGGCAACTGTTGGTTTAGTGTTATGATGCTTATTTCTGAGCAATTGCCTACTAGATCAATCAAATTAATGCAGTCAAGTTCTAAAACTTCAAAAATATGTTTAATCATTCCACTTGTACCATGTTGTGTCAATTCTGGTATCTGAGGATTCTGCAGTTCTTTTGAAAACCTGAGACGAATGCCATGCTGTGTTCCTCCTAAAAAGGAAATATGTAGTAGATTTGTATTTTTAGAAAAATTGTCAGGAAAATTCAGGGGAATCTACACAGAGCTGCAATCGCCTGGGTCACCTCAGTGTAATAAATTGGTTTCTGCTGTAGGTGAATCCAATCTGACTGTAATGACATGTATTAGCTTGTGTTAAAGTTTGTGCATAAAAGTGCTGCAACATCAATATTAAATAAATAGTGCCAGCTGTGTAGGTGTCTTTTGGGAAACTTGAATAACCGCCACAGTGTAGTGGCTGGGCACACTGTCTGCTGGTAAATAGGTAGCGTGACTTTAATGCTAGAATCAAAGAATTGCAGCTATTAGTAAATTGCCCCATTTCCTTTTTAATAGTTTTCATCTCTTTAAAAAAATGACACCCACAACCTAACCATCTGTCATCTCTTTATGGTGTTATGTCCAGAAATGAATGCATTACTCTCGCAGTTTATAACTGGGAATATCGCACATTCAGGGTTATTGAATAAAAGTTCTTATCGTTAAAAATGGTGCTAATTTTGCCCCAACCAATCAGATGTTAGCTTTCAAATGTTAAATATGATCTGATTCGTTGGGGCAAAATTAGCACCATTTTTAACGATAAGAACTTTTATTGAATAACCCTGATAGTCTTCTATGTTATGGAGGAAATATTTCTTTCCTATTTATAACTTCTCTCTCCCCAAAAATGTATAATTACCTAGACTGTAATTTTTCTGGGGAAGGAACTTCTTTCCCAGTGCCTTAGGGTTTCAAGACTTTCTTATTACTGTATACACATCTTATATTTATGCATGTTATTTATATATATATATATATATATATATATATATATATTTATATATAATTATAGAAACCACAGCACACCACCGGACACAGCTGCCTGGTGCCAGTATAAATGGAGACACACTGTATGGCTCCTTCCAAATACATCCAATGGTATATACGGCACACAGGTCTTCAATGCAAACTTTTTTATTACATCAACGTGCCATAAACATCAAGCAATGTTTCGGAGCTACAAACTCCTTTTTCAAGCTTATACAAAAAATGGCATCCACATGGGAAAGCCCTCCCACTTCCTTATATACTGATTAGAAGGAAATGACATCACATGTTACACCTATAAACAATTCAGCACTTGACTAACACATCACAATTTTTTTAGTTTTATAACTTCAACTAGAATTCTATTGCTTATATATAACGCGTCCCAACCCACAACCGCATAGCCTACAAGGGAAAGCAGGACTGGTTCCATACCCAATAACCATACTCACAGGAATAGAAACAAATCATAGTCTCTGTTGAGACCATGTGGTGTCAGTGTGTTCAATCTGTGAACCCACCACACTTCCCTTTGCTTTAGCCTCTGTATACGGTCTCCTCCACAACGTGGCACAGGAACGAATTCCAGTGCCATGTATCTCAAATCAGAGTCACTGTGGCCCTCCTGCTTATAATGTTTAGAGACCGATAATCTATCATCCCTCTGTCTTATGCTGGATCTGTGCTGAGATATCCTTGACTTCAGGGGTTACGTGGTTTCCCCCACATACAATTTTTGACAAGGACACCACAGCACATAAACCACATAGGAAGTGTCACATGTCATACTATGTTTCATTTTGAAAACCTCTCCAGTCTGGGGATGGATGAATTCCTGTGTGCAGCGTAGACACGGAAACATCCCCATTTTTTATTCCCCAAAAAGGTAACCCTTTTCTCTTTTGGGGGGAATAAATAATGTTCTGATCTTACTAAAATTTGACCCACCGTGCGACCTTTTCTATATGAGATCCTCGTGGCCTCTTGGAATTCCTCTACCTCTGGGTAGGCATTCTTAAGGACATGCCAGTGTCTCCTCACAACCTGGCCGATCCTATCACTGCCCACCCCAAAATCCATAATAAGCGGAATACGTTTTTCTTTAGTTTTTACTAACACTTGTTCTGTCCCGGAACACTTTTCTCTCGCTGTTGTGAGTACTCCCTCTGGGTAACCCCTATTTCGTAATTTCTGCATGGTCACTTGTATCTGGGCCTCCCTCTTCATGGGATCCGAAACTATCCTGTTGACTCTCTTCAACTGCCCCATAGGTATCGCTTTTTTCACATACCCAGGATGGAAGCTCTTATTTCGATCAGTCGCCTTCGTATAGAGCTCTGTATGTATGCATGTATTCTTAAATACTCTCACATCCAAAAAACTAATTGTATGTAAATCATAATTCAGAGTGTATTTAATATCTGGATGTATGGCATTCAAAAATATAAAGAACTCCTCCAGGGATCCAATGCCGCCCCGTCAAAGTAGGAAGACGTTGTCTATGTATCTCCACCACGACAGACAATGTCTGCTAAATAGCGGAGACACATAGACAAAGTCATCCTCCAGCCATGCCATAAAGGCATTGGCATAGGCCGGAGCGGCATTGGACCCCATGGCAGTGCCCCTCTGTTGAATATAGAACCTTCTATCAAACGAAAAGTAATTATTATACAATATTAATTCAAGGCATTGTCTGAAGAAACGAATTTGGACTTTGTCATATAAACCACTTAATGTGAGCAGCCTCACAGATGCCTCTATCCCCTGAATATGGGGTATAGAGGTATATAGGGATGCCACATCAAGGGTTACTAATATAACCTCTTCCCAATTCTCCACCTCCACATCCCTAACTTTTTCTAGAAAGTCAGAGGTGTCCAAGATGAACGATCTGATACCCCGAACCAATGGGGCAAGAACCCTGTCCAACATGATGGCCATCGGGGTAAAGATGGAACCTACCCCCGATACAATAGGCCCCCCAGGCAGTTGGACAGGGTTCTTGAGAACCTTGGGCAGGGTATATAACATCGGAATTCTGGGGTGTTCTACTGTGAGGTATTATCTATATATCTATATATAGATAGACAGATAGATAGATAGATAGATAGATAGATAGATAGATAGATAGATAGATATATGTAATAACAAACAGGTAGCACTCTCGGGACTTCGGAAGGAGTGCCTCCTGACTACATGTACTCTATATGTATAGCGCTCCACTTATATTACAATTGTCTGAATTGCACTTATATTACAATTATCTGTGTGTGGGTCATTTATATTACAATTCTTTGTGTGGGGCCACTCATATTTCTTCTTTACTTTCCCAGTTATCCACCAGTTTCACTTTCCCAGTTAGCCAGCAGCGTCATTTTCCCAGTTATCCACCAGTGTCATTTTCCCAGTTATCCACCAGTGTCACTTTCCCAGTTATCCACCAGTGTATGGGTAGAAAGAAAAAGAGTGATTAAGACAGACAAATAGACAGAGAGAGATAGGCAGGCAATTAGAGAAATATTGATTCTGGTACAAATTGACACTTGACAGGTACAGTAACAGACAAACTGAGAATTCCACAATACTGGTACAGCAAACTGGCAACTCATTGATTCCATAGTACTACAGCAAACTGGGTATATCCTGATACTGGTACAGATAAAGCAAACTAGCAGCTCATATTAAATAAGCCCCTTTATTGTTCGAAGGACTAGCCTTTTAGGACACCCTGAGCATCCCCAGAAAGTCTTAACATAGCGACACCACTGGGACTGATCTTCTCTAGATGTAATTGTTGATTAAATGAGATTCATGGGAAAACTAGATGTTCATGTGGCATTTCTTACCTTTGGATTTACCTTTGGAATTGTCATTAGAATAGCAATAAAAAAATAAGTGACTCTATTAATATTATTTTCTAACATTATGGTGGGTGTGGCCATCTTCAGGGAGATACGGTAATACTCGTGGCAAGATTGCTCATAGCTTGTTCTGTTAAAGAAAAAATGAAAACAAGTGCACCACATAGGACTGAATTTTCTGTAAGGGTCCTCAAATTGCATTGCACAGATGGCCAGTCTGAATGTAATAAAGATATGGACAATGGTTAGCTATTGTTATTACATGTGCAACTCACAGTACAGCAAATCAAGTCAATGTGAAATCAGAAATGTGGAGTTAATATTCTGCAAACGTAAAATCTTACCATAATATATAGCCAATGGAAAATGTGCAAACGGTAGCTAAACCACAAATCCTGCTGGGATATTGATGATGTGTGGTTCTCATTTCAATTATGATGAAAGGCAAAACTGTTGTATGCTGGAAAAAAAGATAAATACATCAAATGTTAAAACTAAAGCAAAATGAAATAGTTAGCGAGATTGTTAACTTACTGTATATAATAGCAACAACAAGAATGTGTCCAAATGACAACATCATAAACTTTTCATTTCTGTCCCCCCTATCGACCACTCTCCAAAATACTTAGAGCATTATGTAAGGGAACATAAATGCTAATGCATTCCCTCTGCATGGGGCCAGGTAGCATGGAAATAATTATACCTGTCAGGACAATGATATCATCAACCAATGAGAATTCACAACACTAAATCTAGCATATATAAATATGAAAATGTAAACCTATTTTACTTTGAAAAATAACACATTTATATCTAAAATGGTAATTATAAGTATTTAATAAGAAGGTCCATAATACATTGTTTTGTACAGTGTAATAGGTGCCTTGTTTTTAGTCACAATGTGGTGACAATATATTTTAATAAAGGCTGCACTATATGCTTGACCACAGCTTCATACCAACATATAATAATGGATATAATAAATGGATTTGCATTTATGAATATGTTCATTGATTTATACTAAATGTTTCTGTGATGAAATATCTCCATCATGTTTTGTTCAGATCTTTCTTTACATTTTTTTGGATACTGGGCTCTTCATGGAAACCAGTCTGAATGACTAACTGTTCTCCTTTTCCATGGAAATAGACTGTCTGGGATAAACACAGCTCATGGTAATAGGAAACATACAGATAAAACAAAGTCAGTGTAAGGTTAAGATGGCTCATAACTGAACTGCAAAGGGTTTATTATACAGCTTCCCTCTCTGCACATAGGGGCACAGTGAATTGACATTGTGGCAACATTTTGTCCTTATTTTGAACAGGACATTGATATTTATAAAGTGGGGGAAATGTCACTTGTTTTTTCTGCATTTCTTCCTGCTGCCCTTACTTTTTCCATTTTAGCAGCACTCCTAGTGTATGCAGTGGTTTTTATAAAACAGGAAACCATTTTTTGAGAGATTAGCCAATTTGGAGGTGGCATAAATGGGAACTTTTGGAGTCTGGAAATAGGGTATCCAGGGAGGTTGTAGACTGTGATCATAGCTACAGTAATATATCATTTACATGACTTCATAAATGAAAAATAAAATGAAGATAGCTTTTACACAACACAGCAATGTAAGGAGCTAAAACCACAAAAACAGTTCCTTTCCAAATATGCCCCTCAGCCTCACACTCTTTTCTCTCTATGTGTCTCACTCTTCCTCTCTACATGTATGTTATTTAGAGTTAATGTTAAACATGTTAGTATTGCTGGACTCTCTAACTCTTACACTGAATATATTGTAGATTGAATAGCGTCCTGCCCTCTGATAAACACATCCACGTAATGAAAAGAGTGCAGGGGATAGTCTATCATTGTACTGTCCCCTAATAATTTGCTTTTCATTGATTTACTCATTCACTCACTCTGGATTTACCTTTTTCATCCCTCCCTGGCAGACTCTCTCTTCATGTCACTTGTGCTTCGTATATCTCTCTCCTACTGATGAACAGCAACAAGCATGTTATCAACTGTCACAGAGAAACCTACTCACAGATTTGAGAAGAGCAGGACAGGTTCTTTTATCAGCAGCCTAGCAGTTACAAGGCTTCCACTAGGGGAATGGTAAATATATGTACAATATGGGTCTCTGATGAAGCTGTAAAAATGAAAACAGCGAAACGCACAGGAACTACCTCACAAGCCATTACCAAGTGGATTATACCTCACCACAAGACCACCACGATTTAAAGGGGCCGCACCATAGCAGAGAGGTGCAACTTCACTAACTTCAACAACTGCTAAATAGACGGTTCCTGAAAGGTTTTTTAATGCTTTTTATTGTTTTTAAATTGCTATGATAAAGTTTGTTGGCAACCATATTCCTGTGTGCAGAGGTTTTTGGGAGCTATACAGCCCAAGCAAGCATCAAAACAGCACAGAGTAAAGCCTGCATTGCCCCTAGTGGTGGATAGGCACAAGTGAGTGTTTTAAGAATTTTAATATATGGAAGTGTCATTTTAAACTGGTTTTTTACAGAGATCTTGATCTTAACCTATTTTTTTTTAACTTTTTGTTTTAACCCTTCCCCTACCCATACCCCCAAGCGCAAGCAAGATACTTTAAAAAATATGTACAATATGTCCTCACATATTACCAACTTTTTGTAGCCAAAGTTGATATTCAACAATATACACATTAGAAAATTAACTTTTTTAATGCATTTCACTTTATTTTTATAAAAATGGAATGCTGTGACAATTAAAGCCTAAAATCAACACCCGAATCAGAAGGCAGAGCACCTTGACACAGACGCAGTAATCTGTGTCCTACCACTTATTTTGATATAGTAGCTAGGAAATTTACCTTACTAACGTGGGGTTTGTGCTTTATTTCCCAGCATTCCTTTATCACACACTTGGTCAGTTCTAAGGTACTGCAGAGACTTGTTAAAATGGTCATGTCCACAAGTATCCTCTAACCAATCCTTTTAAAGGAGAGATTTGGCAACGGAGCATGTTACTGAGGTCAGGAGGTGTGGATAGACACTGCACATATACATAATTTCTCCCCATGTTAATATCATTTACTGGAGTGGTGTTTTACAGTATATCGGTGTTTTTAGGGGTGATGTTTTCTGATTCTTGAGTATACAAAATTGGGGTTAGTTCTCCTTTAAAACTAAACATGAAACCCCATGATATTTTAAACCTAAACAGAGAAACTCAACTTGATCTCCTGCAAAATATATATAGTTTTATACTGTATAATAATACAGCATCTACAGGCTAATCTTTTTACATTTGATTATATAAATCGAAATACAGAGAAAAATATGGGAATCCAATGGTTTAGAAAATATGCAGTGACCTTCAGCATAATGACACATGGAGCATCACCAAATTATTGCCTGGAGCTTCAGTAAATGTTTAGAAGAGGAAACAAACAACCTGACCATTAAAATGCAGCCCTTTCCAATAAGCATTTCCAATTAACATTAGTAAACCATTTATCAATTGCAAAATTGCAGTTTTATCAATGGGAATTGATCATTAGTATTTCCCCATTAGAAAAAAAAACAATGGTGATAAAGTCCATCATTAGAATTAAGAAAAAAATACACAATGCAATAAAAACAACCTTTGCATTAAATCCGCTTTAATATTTGTAATTAAATTGCACGTCAACATTTCTTATAATGATTTAATAATTTCCCAGAATTCATTTTACCCCAACATTCAAATTATACTGTAATATAAAAAAAAGGCACTATGCACCGTGTCCACAATTTCTATTAAGGACAAAGGAGCATTTCTACAACTGGAATAGAACAAGGATTATCAGCTGATAACTGGGGTTAAATACTTATGTCGGGTGAAATTTACTCAAAACCGCAAAGCCCCAGGTGAATCTCTTTACTGTTCATTAAGCTTTATATTTTGAGGCAAAATAAAGATTTAGAACTCAGTGAAAACTAGCATGTTTGGAAACTGGAACAATTACTATGATCACATGAAGGAAAATGGAAGAAAAAGAGTTTGTATGGCAAATCCCAAATACTTTATTAAATATCAATACCAATTCTGGTCTTATCGACCTATAAAATGTAATAATAACTGCACTTTATTGTAAGTATCTTTGTTTATTTATTTAAATAAATAGTACTGTAGTTTGGTCATTTTTACAGAACAGAATAAAACAGGATGATGTCAAATACATAAATATGTAATATGTAAATTAGAAGAAATTCACGTATATATAAAGGTTATAAGGCTTAGATAAAAGCAATGTCCTTTGCATATAAGGATTGAGGTCCCTGTTGTAAAGAGCCTACAATCAAACTTACATTGCCACTAATGCAGGGGTAGATGCAAATATCTTCCTACCAGTTAGGACACCATTTATGTGTTGTTGCTGTGAAGCTCCAAGGCAGATACCAGATATGAAAAGGTATCAGGTGGTCAGGGATTAAGAGAGGGTTTTTTTTTTTTAAGATCTTTTTTTCTTTCCTGCTAAAGGTATGAAGCTTTAATTTGCAAGATGGTCCCTATTTGATTGAATTATTAGAATTGAAGGATAACTGTATTGCCTCAACGCATTTTTTTAAAAAACTGCTTTAAAAAGAGTACCTTTACTCTTTTTAAAGCAGTTTTTAAAAAAAATGCGTTAACAGGAACAAGGCAGAATATACAATCTTTAAATAACCTCCCAGTCTGAATGCAATCTCTCTTTCAAACAAAAGATACACCATCAAACCCCATAAATGTTCATAAGGAATTACAGAACATTGTTTCCTACAGTGCAGCTTTTTATCTAACTAAAGAAATCATCATACTGTAGTTGCTTCATGCTGTAAAGGCTTCCAGGAAATTCATGGTCACCAAGTTCTGGAAAAGGTTATTCCAAACCTACTTACTGTATTTCCTCTTGGAGAAATATAATTTGCATTTAATGTCCACTTGTCTATGTTAAAAATATTTACTGCTTATCCCAAGTGAAAAGTAAACATTTGTGGTTTAATTTAGAATTTTTGTTTATCTTAATGTAAATGCCATTGCCATTGATCTGTAAGACTTCTGAAAACCACCACAAAACAATTACCTGTGAAAATATCAAATCTATCAGCAGATCCTCTTAATGTCCATCTCCATTGCTTTTTATCACCAGAAAAAAAGCTTTATGCTACAAATACTGAACATCCTAATTAATCAAGAAAGTATTAGAATAAATAGGAATGGATTAGCCGTCTTTATCCTTATCCTTGGCTGGTCTTTTGGTTTAGTTATGAGGTTGTTAGCCTTATATTATTCTGTTGGTTTGTTCCTGAATATTCATTGATATCTGAAAATGTATTGCATGAGCTTTATAGCTTTCAGTTGGAACAGACTTCTTGTTAGAGAATTCTAGGATGTGTGTAGTGGAAACATATTAGTTATGTCTTCTGCATGTTTTAAGATTTGTTTATTACATTTTACACACTTTAAGGAGGTAAAAGCCCCTATTCTTTCTTCTTAAAGTCCAGTGCTGCAGTTCCAGTTTGCAGCAAATACCCCTACTGACAGCTCCTTCCACTTAACACACTGCTGCCAGACCCTTAAACATAAGGGGGGGTTCAATATTGGGTGCAAAATGCCCAAGTCAGTGTAAAACCCACGCTACCAGTAGCGCAAGTCTTTACGCGATTGATTAGGAGGTGTAAGCTGGCACAGATCCTGCGATGTACTAAACCTCACACAGGGATTTTTGCATTGCGGGAACTTGGGCAGGTAAGCTTAGTATATTGCATCGCCCCCCAAAATGGGCAGGTTACAGTATTTGAAACTTCATCAGGGGTGTCTCTCTAATGAGGCAATATGAGCAAAATGCTTGGGGCAGCACCCCTGATAAACATCAGAGAGGCGGCAGGCAGAGCTCACTTTAATTTTTTTTAAGAAAAACGGCAGGAATTATGGTATGGATAAATGTCTTTTTGAGGAATTGTATAAATACTGCTGTGATGTGCAGTTTAAAAAGACCAAATGTTTAACCACACCCATTCCTGGAAGCCACACACACCTAACAGTGGTTTGCGGTGGCGCACTTCATGGCGTCTAGTGGTACATAACGGCAGCATTCAAAAGTTTGGCTCAGGTGGCAAAAACCCTAGAGACGCCCCTGAACTTCATAAACAATACCAGACATGCTCTACCAGATGTTTTTATGACATATTCACTTTGCTTCTTTACAACTTAATAAGTAGCTACTGTCTATCTGTAAAAAACTTTCCAAATCTGTAGGAAACCCTTAGATGATGTTTTCTAAATCAATGCCTAAATTATTTAGAATTTGCACAGAGATCTAAAAAAAATCTTTGAAGTGCAGCTTCTCTTTGATGGACATTCACAAGTAATTTACAAGTTAATTCAGCTTTCATTTGCAACTGCCTCCATTAATTCTATTTATGAAAGCTAAGGTAGCTCTTACTACATTGCACTGCTAATCATTAGTCACACTAACCTTTGATAGATCATTGTAAAAAGAGTTATTATGGCTTTTAGACAGGAAGTGGCACGTGTCGGTACATTGCAGTTGTTTCATTCACATTTCTCATTAAGTGGAAAAGTTTGAGAAAGTTAATGAAAATTTAAAGATCCATAGAAGAAGCCTATTTAGCAGTGTCACTAAAGACAAACTATGTCCAACAAATTCTGTTAAGAATAGCCTTACTTTACTACTAATGTAACTGACCATGTTTTATAGGCATAAGATAAAAAGGCTCCCACTATAAAATATTATTTAGTAAATTAAGGCGAATTTGCAGATTTATTAATTGTAACTCTATTCTGATAACTGTGCAGATGTACGGTAATGGATACTTTTCCCACAAAAAAGGTTTATAGGCATAAGATGCAAGTGTTTCCTTCTACAAAAATTATTTAGGCAGTGTTGTTTAAGGTGAATTTTCAGATTTCTATATTGTCCCTCTATTTAGATAGCAGTGCAGATGTACATAAACAAACACTTTTCCCACAGACATTTCAACTCACTGCAGAAGGCGAGGCATTCCTTTCCAGGTCATTGTCCTTTCTAACAATCCCTTCCTTGACTACTCTTCCTGTTAAAAAGCCAGCACAGAAGGAACAAAGTATGTTTTCCAGCTTTTTTTGCCTGACCCTGCAGTAACCCCAGGTAGTGGTAATAAATAGAGATGGCCAAAACTGGTATTAGTATAGTATAGTATAGTATAGTATTTGAGGTTGAATAAAGACATACGTCCATCCAGTCCAACCCATCTAGCAATATCCTCATTTCCTGCCTAACTGTTGATCCAGAGGAAGGCAAAAAAAACCCACCAAATTTATGAAGGGGGAAAAAATTCCTTCCTGACTCCAAGTGGCAATCGGAAATTTCCCTGGATCAACTCTACTTTATGTATCAATACCAGTAACTTGCAACATTCCTTGTTTGCAGAAACTCATCCAGCTTTTTTTTGAAACTGACCAATGAACCTGCCATTACAACGTCCACTGGAAGACAGTTCCATAGCCTTACCGTTCTCACAGTGAAAAACCCTTTCCGAGCTTGAAGCCTAAACCTTTTTTCTTCAAGTCTTAAGGGATGTCCTCGTGTCCTTTGACATGTTCTATTGGTGAACAATGCCCCAGATAGTTTATTGTATGGCCCGTTAATGTATTTATACACAGTAATCATATCCCCACGCAAGCGCCTTTTCTCCAGCGAACATAATTGTAACTTTTCCAGTCTCTCTTCATATTCAAGCTCCCCCAATCCCCTTATTAATTTAGTTGCCCTTCTCTGAACCCTTTCCATTTCCAAGATGTCCTTTTTGTACACAGGATTCCAAAATTGCACTGCATATTCCAAATGAGGCCTTACCAATGCTTTGTAAAGAGGGAGAATTACATTTTCCTCCCTTGAATCCATACCTCGCTTTATACAAGACAATACCATGCTGGCTCTGGCTGTTGCCACCTGGCACTGCTTGCTACCTTTAAGTTTGTTATCCACCAAAACTCCAAGATCCCTTTCCAACAGGGATTCACTTAACACAGAGCCATTTATAGTATAAGTAGCACAAGTATTTTTAAGTCCAAAATGCATCACCTTACATTTATCAACATTGAATTTCATCTGCCACTTAGCAGCCCAATGTGATAATCTATCTAGATACCCTTGCAACGATTGCACATCCTCTGAAGTTTTTAATGGTCGACAAAGTTTTGTGTCGTCAGTAAACACAGAAACCTTGCTGACAATACCCACTTCCAAATCATTAATAAATAGATTAAATAGAAGCGGCCCCAACACAGAACCCTGTGGCACCCCACTTAGCACTTTAGTCCATAATGATGAAGCCCCATTAACAACTACTCTCTGCATCCTATTCTTTAACCAATTTTCTATCCATGTACAAATGTGACTCCCCAGACCAACAGACCTTAGCTTATTCATTAGCCGCCTATGGGGGACTGTATCAAAAGCCTTTGCAAAATCCAAGTAAACTACATCTACTGCTATACCAGAGTCTAAATTTCTACTTACTTCCTCATAAAAGCCAAGCAAGTTAGTTTGACAAGATCTATTCCTCCTAAATCCATGCTGGTTACTACTTATAATGTCAGTCCTTGAAACATACTCTAGAACATGTTCCCTTATTAAACTTTCCAGGATCTTCCCCACCACTGAAGTTAAACTTACAGGCCTGTAATTACACGGCTGTGAACGACTACCCTTTTTGAATATTGGAATAACATCAGCCTTTTTCCAATCCAGAGGAACACCACCGGACATGAGGGAATCAGCAAAAATAAGAAACAATGGCCTAGATAAAACTGAACTTAGCTCCTTAAGTACCCGAGGATGTATTTTATCCGGTCCAGGAGATTTACTAATATTAACCTTATTTAGTTCTTTCTGTACCATATCCTCGGTTAACCAAAGTGAACTTGAATCTTGTATACCTTTATTGCTACTATACTCTATGATATCTGTACTTGGATCTTCTATAGTGTATACAGAGGAAAAAAAATTATTTAAGACATTTGCTTTATCGCCATCCTCCGTAACTAACTTATCCCCATTAATTAATGGTGCCACATTCTCAGTCCTCATCTTCTTACTATTAATATACTTAAAAAAATGTTTAGGCTTAGTGATGCTTTCTTCAGCTATCCTAACTTCATTATTAATTTTAGCTAGTTTGATTGCTTTCTTACACTCCTTGTTACAGTTTTTATACTCCCTAAAGGCCCTTTCCGTTCCCTCGGCCTTAAAGGTTTTAAATGCCTTTTTCTTTTTTACCATTTGCCTCTTTACATCAGAATTCAGCCACATGGGCGCGGATTTATTTTTTTTACATTTATTTCCCAAGGGTATAAATTTAGATGTGAACTGGCTTAAAATCCCCTTGAACACAGTCCACTTCTGTTCAGTACCTTTACCTGATAATACATTATCCCAGTTGACATTCTGAAGAGCTGCTTTTAACCTGGGAAAATTTGCTTTCCTGAAATTAAATGTCTTTGTTAACCCAGCGCACTTTTCCTTTCGATAACAAAGTCCAAATGCCACTATTTCATGGTCACTATTCCCTAAGCCTCCAGTTACCTTTACATCTATAATGCGCTCCACAATGTTAGATATTACCAGATCCAACAGAGCTCCTTTTCTATTAGGAACCTCAACCTCCTGTGAGAGAAAATTATCCTGCAGCAAATTAAGGAACTCATCGCCTTTTTCTGTGATGGCAGTTCCACCACACCAATCAATGTCAGGGTAATTGAAGTCCCCCATAATGAGCAAACTCCCCAAACTTGCAGCCCTTGCCAACTGCATATGAAGTTGACTCACCTCCTCTCTGCTAGCATTTGGCGGCTTATAGCAGACACCAACAATGACATTACCCCCTTTCCTGTTGCCTAATTCCACCCATATTGCCTCCACTTTATCATCCATATCACCAGTTATCTCTTCTTTTAAATTTGGCTTCAATTCTTTTTTAACATATAACCATACTCCTCCCCCTTTCCTTTTTTTTCTGTCCTGCCTAAACAAGGCATATCCTTCTATATTTACAGCCCAGTCGTGAGAACTGTTTCTACTATACCTATTATATCATACTTTTCATTCAATGCCATCATTTCCAATTCACCCATTTTGTCAGCCAGGCTTCTCGCATTTGCAAACATACATTTTAGAATATGATCCTGTAATTTATTCGTACACTTTGATACACATTCCTCCCTATCCCCTATGCTAGCCCCACCCCCCTTTCCACCCACCACTGGCCTATCTACATCCTGCTTTCCTCCTGGACAATCTATCCCAGTGAGACTGCTAATACCCTCCCCCCCCAAACCTAGTTTAAAATCTCCTCCAACCCTCTAGCCATCTTCTCCCCTAAAACAGCTGTACCACCATCAGTGAGGTGCAACCCATCCCTACTAAAGAGCCTGTAGCCGACAGCAGTCTGCCCAGTTCTCAATAAACCCAAACCCTTCTTCCTTACACCACTCTCTTAGCCACGCATTAATGCTCCTAAGCTCCCGCTGTCTCCCTGGCTTAGCACGTGGCTGCGGTAGTATTTCTGAAAACACTATCCTGGAGGTCCTTGCTTTTATCTTGGCCCCTAGTTCTCGGAAATCATGTTTAAGGACCTCACCTCCACCTCTAACTTTGTCATTTGCACCAATGTGAACCAAGACCGCCGGGTCACACCCGGCCCCACCCAATAATCTGTCTACACGATCCACCACATGCCGAACCCTAGCACCAGGCAGGCAACACACAGTTCGGCATGTAGGGTCTTGGCGGCAGATTACCCTATCTACCTTCCTTATAATGGAGTCCCCTACCACTACCACCTGCCTTGCATTCCTGACCCTTCGTTCCTCCACCCTTGTATCAGAGATGGCAGTCCCCTGGGTGCTCAAGGGACTAGCCCCCTCCATACACGCTAATTCCGAGGTGTCCTCCTCCACTTCATTACCTAAGGTGGCAAATCTGTTGGGATTGACAATCTGGGAAGAAGCCCCCCTACTCTTCCGTCCCCCACTTCCCCTAGTAACCCTAACAAAACTACCTCCTTCCTCATCCTTTCTTGTCCCTCTTCCACCCACCTCTATACTGGCCCCAGCCAGTGCCTGCTGTCCCCCCAGTTCTGCCAATCCCCGCAATGCTGCAAGCTGCCCCCTTAGACTCTCCACCTCAGCTTCCAAACGGGCAACCCACTCACACCTGACACAGACATAGGTTCCCCGGAACGTCTGCTCCAGGTTCCTATACATGTGGCACGATGCACATTGCATGGTACTGACAAAACTGTCCCTTCTAATACACCACACCAACACAGTGACGCACAAACCTTGTTTAATTGTCCTTCTTGTTTCAATGTCCTTGAGGACAGGGTTCCGAAAGAGAAAGGGACACTCACAAGGTTCTGTACACTCACAGGAAACTTCCTTTTGTTAGGTCCAAACCACAGGCCCAACAACTGTGAATCCTATTTAACTAATAGGCCCCAACCCCCACACCAATTAGTGCAAGAGCCAGAAAGAGAGGGAAAAAAACCAAACACTTATTAACCCTTTCACAGCCTGTTTGTGATTACAACAGGTACAATACTAGAATATAGAAGTCCAGCACACCCCTAACTGGAAGAAGAAAGATTAGTCTGCTTACTGCACACTCAGTCCTGCACACATAGTCCTTAACAGTACAAACAATCCTTATTTTCAAACTGTCAAACAATCCTTATTTTCAAACTTTCACACACACCATACAACCATCAAATGATTAAGTGTCCTTTTTATATGTCCTTGAGAGCAAGGTCCTTAAGAGAAAGGGCCACTCACAAGTTTGTTACACTCACAGGAAACTTCCTTTTGTTAGGTCCAAACACAGGCCCAACAACTGTGAATCCTATTTAACTAATAGGCCCCAACCCCCACACCAATTAGTGCAAGAGCCAGAAATAGAGGGAAAAAAACCACTTATTAACCCTTTCACAGCCTGTTTGTGATTACAACAGGTACAATACTAGAATATAGAAGTCCAGCACACCCCTTTAACTGGAAGAAGAAAGATTAGTCTGCTTACTGCACACTCAATCCTGCACACATAGTTTTTAACAGTACAAACAATCCTTATTTTCAAACTGTCAAACAATCCTTATTTTCAAACTTTCACACACACCATACAACCATCAAATGATTAAGTGTCCTTTTTTTATGTCCTTGAGATCAAGTTCCTTAAGAGAAAGGGCCACTCACAAGTTCGTTACACTCACAGGAAACTTCCTTTTGTTAGGTCCAAACCACAGGCCCAACAACTGTGAATCCTATTTAACTAATAGGCCCCAACCCCCACACCAATTAGTATCACATACAAGGGGCTTGTACACTATCCATATCTAACATTTAATGTTATCGATGGAAGGCATCATCTACCAGTGGGCCCTGAGTAGCAGCAATTACCCAACATAAGGAAAAAGAATACTAGGATCTGCTTGATCTAGGACCCAGATAGAGGTTTTTAAAGTTATGCTGATATGCCCAAACAGTCATTTAGAGTGCCATAAAACACAGTAAACAAAGAGCTCAATCCTTGTCGCTGCATATAGCTCAGCATTGTAGACTAGCCACCCATTATGTTGGGCCATTAACAATATAAGACATTAGACAGATTTGACATTTGATTGTAAATGTCTTATGTCAGACTTTCCTGGTGGGTTTACTTCTAACAAACCCTATTGGCCCATTCATTTGTCATTGAAAGTCAATCTAAAAAAAAACTAGTTTCTAGTAGATGTCTAAACCACAAAGGAATGACCAATGCTAAAAATCCTTGCTTCTCTTAGCATAAGCACATAGACAGCAATCAGTAATATGCAAATCAGGGCAGCTGGGACATTAGACTATTATGGCGGTCATATGATAGTAGTGATTTTAAATATTAATGGGTAGGGGAGAAAACAGATCAAGGCTGGGTTACATTAGACCCTCCCTAGCTGTTGCTTTGTTTTTTTTATTTTATAGGGTATTATAATAATCCAAACATTTGTATAACGTCCCTAGCCGTATTCAAACCCTGGTCTCCCATGTCAAAAGCAGTGACTTTAACCAGTACACTATCCAACCCTCGAATGTACCATTTGATATATACTTTTCCATGCACATGATCAGCTACAGTTTTGCTACTGCACAGGCTAATCGATAAAAAGCAAAAAAAAACCCCCAAAAACTGATTGGCCAACAAACAGAGTTCAAAAACTATGCACTAGCAATTAAAGTAATACCCCAGGCATGCTGCTGCAAGCCCTGGAGGAGAGGTAGATCTGGTTGATTCAGGGATTACTTTCCGATTGCCGTTTGGAGTCAGGAAGGAATTCCCCTTCCCCCCCCTTTTTAGCTAAGTTTTTTGCCTTCTCTGGATCAACTGTTAGGAAGTAAAGAGGGGTAGAGGCTCTACAACCACTCAGGTCGCAAAACAGGGTTGTAAAAAAAGAATTGAAGCCAAATTTAAAAGAAGAGATAACTGGCAATATGGATGATAAAATGGAGGCAATATGGGGGAATTTCGCAACAGAAAGGGGGTAATGTCATTGTGGTGTCTGCTATAAGCCGCCAAATGCTAGCAGAAAGGAGGTGAGTCAACTTCATATGCAGTTGGCAAGGGCTGCAAGTTTGGGGAGTGTACTCATTTGGGGGACTTAAATTACCCTGACATTGATTGGTGTGGTGAACTGCCATCACAGAAAAAGGCAATGAGTTCCTAAATTTGCTGCAGGATAATTTCTCTCACAGGTGGTTGAGGTTCCTACTAGAAAAGGAGCTCTGTTTGGATCTGGTAATATCTAACATTGTGGAGCACATTATAGATAAAGGTAACTGGAGGCTTAGGGAATAGTGCCATGAAATAGTGGCGTTTGGACTTTGTTATCGAAAGGGAAAGTGCGCTGGGTTAACAAAGACATTTAATTCGGGAAGGCAAATTTTCCAGGTTAAAAGCAGCTCTTCAGAATGTCAATGGGATAATGTATTATCAGGTAAAAGTACTGAATAGAAGGGACTGTGTTCAAGGGGATTTTAAGCCAGGTCACATCTAAATTATACCCTTGGGAAATAAATGTAAAAAAAAAATAAATCGACGTCCATGTGGCTGAATTCTGATGTAAAGAGGCAAATGGAAAGGAAGAAAAAGGCATTAAAAACCTTTAAGGCAGAGGGAACGAAAGGGCCTTTAGGGATTGTAAAAAACTAACAAGGAGTGTAAGAAAGCAATCAAACTAGCTAAAATAATAATGAAGTTAGGATAGCTGAACAAAGCAGCACTAAGCCTAATTTTTTTTTAAGTATATTAATAGTAAGAAGATTAGGACTGAGAATGTGGCACCATAATTAATGGGGATAGTTAGTTATGGAGGAAGGTGATAAAGCAAAGTCTGAATAATTTTTTCTCCAATATACACTATAGAAGATCCAAGTACAGATATCATAGAGTATAGTAGCAATAATGGTATAAAAGATTCAAGTGCACTTTGGTTAACCGAGGATATGGTACAGAAAGAATTAAAATAAGGTTAATATTAATAAATCTCCTGGACCGGATAAATAAAATACATCCTCGGGTATTAAGGGCTAAGTTCAGTTTTATCTAGAGCCATTGTTCTATTTTGGCTGATTCCCTCATGTCCGGTGTGTGCCTCTGTTTTGGAAAAAGGTGATGTATTCCAATATTCAAAAAGGGTAGTCGTTCACAGCCGGGTAATTACAGGCCTATAAGTTTAACTTCAGTGGTGGCGGAAGTTCCTGAAAGTTTATTAAGGGAACATGTTCTAGAGTATGTTTAAGGACTGACATTATAAGTAGTAACCAGCATGGATTTAGGAGGAATAGATCTTGTAAACTAACTTGCTTGGTTTTTATGAGGAAGAGTAAGTAGAAATTTAGCCTCTGGCATAGCAGTAGATGTAGTTTACTATTTTGCAAAGGCTTTGTGATACAGTTCCCCATAGGCGACTAAGTATAAGCTAAGGTCTGTTGGTCTGGGGGTCACATTTGTACATGGATAGAAAATTGAATAGGATGCAGAGAGTAGTTGTTAATGGGGCTTCATCATTATGGACTAAAGTGCAAAAGTGGGGTGCCACAGGGTTCTGTGCTGGGGCCGCTTCTATTAATCTATTTAATAATGATCTGGAAGTGGGTATTGTCAGCCAGGTTTCTGTGTTTGCTGACGACACAAAAACTTGTCAACCATTAAAACTTCAGAGGATGTGCAATCGTTGCAAGGGGATCTAGATAGATTATCACATTGGGCTGCTAAGTGGCAGATGAAATTCAATGTTGATTGTACAAAAAGGACATCTGAAATGGAAAGGATTCAGAGAAGGGCAACTAAATTAATAAGGGGATTGGGGAGTTTGAATATGAAGAGAGACTGGAAAAGTTACAAGTATGTACGATGGAGAAAAAAGGCGCTGCGTGGGGATATGATTACTGTGTATAAATACATAACGGGCCATACAATAAACTATTGGGGCATTGTTCCACCAATAGAACATGTCAGCGGACATGAGGACATCCTTAAGACTTGAAGAAAAAAGGTTTAGGCTTCAAGTTCGGGAAAGGGTTTTTCACTGTGAGAACGGTAAAGCTATGGAACTGTTTTCAGTGGACGTTGTTATGGCGAGGTTCATCGGTCAGTTTAATAAAAAGATGGATGAGTTTCTTGCAAAACAGGAAGGTTGCAAGTTACTGGTATGATACATAAGTAGAGTTGATCCAGGGAAATTTCCGATTGCCACTTGGAGTCAGGAAGGAATTTTTCCTTCATAAAATTTGGTGGTTTTGTTTTGCATTCCTCTGGATCAACAGTTAGGAGGAAAATGAGGATATTGCTAGATGGGTTGAACTGGATGGACACATGTCTTTATTCAACCTCAAATACTGTACTATACGATATCTTCGCATAAAACAAGTCTTTATTAGTGGCATATTAAAATCAGGCAGACAGCATCTACGCTCAAAAACGGACCTGATGCGTTTCGTGTCAGTACTGACACTTCATCAGAGGTGCCGTCCCCTATCTCACACCAGACTTATATAACCATAGTGTGACAGCCATTAAAAGACTTTTAATTGCCTATTTTATAATATGCATATAAAGACATGGTTTATACTGAAGATATCGTCGACTGTTGTTGCGACCTGAGTGGTTGTAGGAGCCTCTAACACTTTTACTTATTTATATGTTTCTGTTGGGACAGTCCCGGAGGTTCCTCCCACCTGAATGCTCGAGCGGCTGGTTGATAAGCCCCAGGCACCTACGTGATTTTGTTGATATGTAACTGATTTTGTCTTTATTCAACCTCAATTACTATTTTACGTATGTAGAGAAGATAGGAAAAAAAGCAAGATCTAAAGAGCTGATAAAATAATTTTAATTCTTGAAGTTCACTATAATTTCCCCCCTAATAAACGATTTTAAATGTCATTAAATGCTACAAATATGCACTGCCTGACTCTTAAAATGGCTTTGACCTGTTTGAAACTTCTCAGTCTTCCCACACATTTCTGACAGGTTACACTTCATACACGAACAGCTGGATAGCATGGGCTGTGTTAACAACTTCTTTTGCGTGAATACAGAAACGACATGGGACAAAGAATGAGGACAGACAATCATTATTTTTGGAACAAAAACTGTAGTTGCCTTCAGATATTAAACACTTATTGTGTGTATTACTGTATCTTTACAGAATATTATGTATTAAACAGTCAAATTCTCAGACAATAGATGTATATATATAGAAATTGGATAGTATACATCCAGGCAGAGGTGTAACTAGGACCAAATTAATTTAATTACATACAAAATTAAAGCCTATTGCACATCCAATTATTTGCTTACATTTTATTACCATTGTAATGCGACTTTAAAAGCCTGCCCTTCTCTCGGATAAATTAAAGCAATTAGTTCAATAACTTGGCCAAATTATTTTAAGCCCAGCAAACCACTTGACTTTTGCTTTATTCTGCTGAATTTTTTCCTGCCGTCTGTTGTTCCCTGCTTTAAGTCCTAAGTGAGCATGATTCTCCCTGGGTTGGAGGGCATGAGCAGAGGGCAATGTGATGTCACCTACTAGAAGCGGGAAAATTTTAACATTAATAAGGCTATAATTTCTGACAGGCTGCATCCTGAGATGTGGTGTAAGTGTTCAAGGAAGTTGCCCTTCTCTGTACCCTTTCAATTTCCAAGATGCACTTTTTGACATAGGATTCCAAAACTGCTCTACATATAAAAATAATAAATAAAATAAAATAAAATAAAATAATAATACCGGTATATGTATATATTTTTTTTTAATCCATACCTCTCTATACAAGATAATATCTTGCTAGATCTAGTTGTTGCCACCTGGCACTGCTTGCTACATTTAAGTTTATTTTCACCAAAAACGCCAAAATCTTTTTCCACACAGGGAATCCCTTTGCATAGAGTCATTTATAGTATAAGCAGTCCAAAATTCAGTGAGAAATAAATCATATACCGTATATACTCGAGTATAAGCCAAGGTTTTAAAATAAACCTCAAAACACTTACCTCGGCTTATACTCGAGTCAATGTCCTACCATCGTCAACGTAGCTGAATCCGGCTGCCGCATGCTGTGTAAGTCCTGTGGATTTGCGGGTGATGTCATTACTCGGCGCCGGGCAGTGAGAGGCGCCGAGTAGTGACATCACCTGGCAAATACACAGCGTACGGCAGCCGGACTTCAACTGGGGGGTCACTCGGGGGAGGGAGGGGGGGTCTCCTCACTGCAGGCTTAAGTTGCCTTTTAATAGCAGAATTCCCATAGAGATGTTTGGAAAAACTACAACCCCAGCACCTAAAGAATGCTGGGAGTTGTAGTTTCCCAACATCTCTATGGGAATTCTGCTGTCCATTAAAGGGCAACTTAAGCCTCAAAACAAGATTGCCTTCTGATTCTGTATTTTTTGAGGCTTAAGTTGCCCTTAAATAGCAAAATTCCATACAGATGTTGGGAACTACAACTCCCAGCATGGCTTTAGTTGATTGAATCTGCTATTTAAAGTGCACTTAAGCCTCCAAAACAATACAGAATCAGAAGGCCGTAGTGGTCATAATTCTACCCTTGGTTATGCTCGAGTTTTTCCTATTTTTCAGGTTAAAACAGGTACTCGGCTTATACTCGGGTGGGACTTATAGACAGACATATATAGACAGACATAAAAGAGATGGGTAGAAAGAAAAAGAGTGATTAAGACAGACAAATAGACAGAGAATTCTGCTGTCATTTAAAGGGCAACTTAAGCTCAAAACAAGATTGCCTTCTGATTCTGTATTTTTTGAGGCTTAAGTTGCCTTTAAATAGCAAAATTCCATACAGATGTTTGGGAACTACAATCCCAGCATGCTTTAGTTGCTGAGAGTTGTAGTTTTCAAACATTTGTATGGGAATTCTGCTATTTAAAGTGCAACTTAGCCTCAAAACATACAGAATCAGAAGGCAGTAGTGTTCATAATTTTACCCTTGGCTTATGCTCAAGTTTTTCCTAATTTTTCAGGTTTTAAACAGGTACCTCGGCTTATACTCGTGGACTTATAGCGACATATATAGACAGACATAAAAGATGGGTAGAAAGAAAAAAGAGTGATTAAGACAGACAAATAGACAAAGACAGAGAGAGATAGGCAGGCAATTAGAGAAATATGATTCTGGTACAAATTGACACTTGACAGGTACAGTAACAGACAAACTGAGAATTCACAATACTGGTACAGCAAAATGGCAACTCATTGATTCCATAGTACTACAGCACAAACTGGGTATATCCTGATACTGGTACAGATAAAGCAAACTAGCAGCTCATATTAAATAAGCCCCTTTTTGTTCGAAGGACTAGCCTTTTAGGACACCTGAGCATCCCCAGAAAGTCTTAACATAGCGACACCACTGGACTGATCTTCTCTAGATGTAATTGTTGATTAAAGAGATTCATGGAAAACTAGATGTTCATGTGGCATTTCTTACCTTTGGATTACCTTTGGAATTGTCATGAATAGCAATAAAAAAAAAAGTGACTCTATTAATATTATTTCTAACATTATGGGGTGTGGCCATCTTCAGGGAGATACGGTAATACTCGTGGCAAGATTGCTCATAGCTTGTTCTGTTAAAGAAAAATGAAAACAAGTGCACCACATAGGACTGATTTTCGTAGGGTCCTCAAATTGCATTGCACAGATGGCCAGTCTGAATGTAATAAAGATAGGACAATGGTAGCTATTGTTATTACATGTGCAACTCACAGTACAGCAAATCAAGTCAATGTGAAATCAGAAATGTGGGTTAATATTCTGCAAACGTAAAACTTACCATAATATATAGCCAATGGAAAATGTGCAAACGGTAGCTAAACCACAATCCTGCTGGGATATTGATGATGTGTGGTTCTCATTTCAATTATGATGAAAGGCAAAACTGTTGTATGCTGGAAAAAAAGATAAACATCAAATGTTAAAACTAAAGCAAAATGAAATAGTTAGCGAGATTGTTAACTTACTGTATATATAGCAACAACAAGAATGTGTCCAAATGACAACATCATAAACTTTTCATTTCTGTCCCCTCTATCGACCACTCTCCAAAATACTTAGAGCATTATGTAAGGGAACATAAATGCTAATGCATTCCCTCTGCATGGGGCCAGGTAGCATGGAAATAATTATACGTCAGGACAATGATTCTCAACCAATGAGAATTCACAACACTAAATCTCGATATATAAATATGAAAATGTAAACTATTTTATTTGAAAAATAACACATTTATATCTAAATGGTTATTATAAGTATTTAATAAGAAGGTCCATAATACATTGTTTTGTACAGTGTAATAGGTGCCTTGTTTTTAGTCACAATGTGGTGAAATATTTTAATAAAGGCTGCACTATATGCTTGACCACAGCTTCATACCACATATAATAATGGATAAATAAATGGATTTGCATTTATGAATATGTCATGATTTATACTAAAGTTTCTGTGATGAATATCTCCATCATGTTTGTTCAGATCTTTCTTACATTTTTTTGGATACTGGGCTCTTCATGGAAACCAGTCTGAATGACTAAATGTTCTCCTTTTCCATGGAAATAGACTGTCTGGGATAAACACAGCTCATGGTAATAGGAAAAAAACAGATAAACAAAAGTCAGTGTAAGGTTAAGATGGCTCAAACTGAACTGCAAAGGGTTTATATACACGCTTCCCTCTCTGCACATAGGGGCACAGTGAATTGACATTGTGGCCACATTTGTCCTTATTTGAACAGGACATTGATATTTATAAAGTGGGGGAAATGTCACTTGTTTTTCTGCATTTTCCTGCTGCCCTTACTTTTTCCATTTTAGCAGCACTCCTAGTGTATGCAGTGGTTTTTATAAAACAGGAAACCATTTTTTGAGAGATTAGCCAATTTGGAGTGGCATAAATGGGAATTTTGGAGTCTGGAAATAGGGTATCCAGGGAGGTTGTAGACTGTGATCATAGCTACAGTAATATATATTTACATGACTTCATAAATGAAAATAAAATGAAGATAGCTTTTACACAACACGCAATGTAAGGAGCTAAAACCACAAAAACAGTTCCTTTCCAAATATGCCCCTCAGCCTCACACTCTTTCTCTCTATGTGTCTCACTCTTCCTCTTACATGTATGTTATTAGAGTTAATGTTAAACATGTTAGTATTGCTGGACTCTCTAACTTTACACTGAATATATTGTAGATTGAATAGCGTCCTGCCCTCTGATAAACACATCCACGTAATGAAAAGAGTGCAGGGATAGTCTATCATTGTACTGTCCCCTAATAATTTGCTTTTCATTGATTTACATTCACTCACTCTGGATTTACCTTTTTCATCCCTCCCTGGCCGACTCTCTCTTCATGTCACTTGTGCTTCGTATATCTCTCTCCTACTGATGAACAGCAACAAGCAGGTATCAAACTGTCACAGAGAAACCTACTCACAGATTTGAGAAGAGCAGGACAGGTTCTTTTATCAGCAGCCTAGCAGTTACAAGGCTTCCACTAGGGGAATGGTAAATATATGTACAATATGGGTCTCTGATGAAGCTGTAAAAATGAAAACAGCGAAACGCACAGGAACTACCTCACAAGCCATTACCAGTGGATTACATTCACCACAAGACCCCACGATTTAAAGGGGCCGCACCATAGCAGGAGAGGTGCAACTTCACTAACTTCAACAACTGCTAAATAGACGGTTCCTGAAAGGTTTTTTAAGCTTTTTATTGTTTTTAAATTGCTATGATAAAGTTTGTTGGCAACCATATTCCTGTGTGCAGAGGTTTTTGGGAGCTATACAGCCCAGCAAGCATCAAAACAGCACAGAGTAAAGCCTGCATTGCCCCTAGTGGTGGATAGGCACAAGTGAGTGTTTTAAGAATTTTAATATATGGAAGTGTCATTTTAAACTGGTTTTTACAGAGATCTTGATCTTAACCTATTTTTTTTAACTTTTTGTTTTAACCCTTCCCCTACCCATACCCCCAAGCGCAAGCAAGATACTTTAAAAAATATGTACAATATGTCCTCACATATTACCAACTTTTTGTAGCACCAATTGATATTCAACAATATACACATTAGAAAATTAACTTTTTTAATGCATTTCACTTTATTTTATAAAAATGAATGCTGTGACAATTAAAGCCTAAAATCAACACCCGAATCAGAAGGCAGAGCACCTTGACACAGACGCAGTAATCTGTGTCCTACCACTTATTTTGATATAGTAGCTAGGAAATTTACCTACTAACGTGGGTTTGTGCTTTATTTCCCAGCATTCTTTATCACACACTTGGTCAGTTCTAAGGTACTGCAGAGACTTGTTAAAATGGTCATGTCCACAAGTATCCTCTAACCAATCCTTTTAAAGGAGAGATTTGGCAACGGAGCATGTTACTGAGGTCAGGAGGTGTGGATAGACACTGCAATATACATAATTTCTCCCCATGTTAATATCATTTACTGGAGTGGGGTTTACAGTATATCGGTGTTTTTAGGGGTGATGTTTTCTGATTCTTGAGTATACAAAATTGGGTTAGTTCTCTTTAAAACTAAACATGAAACCCCATGATATTTTAAACCTAAAAAGAGAAAACTCAACTTGATCTCCTGCAAAATATAATAGTTTTTTTTTACTGTATAATAATACAGCATCTACAGGCTAATCTTTTTACATTTGATTATATAAATCGAAATACAGAGAAAAATATGGGAATCCAATGGTTTAGAAAATATGCAGTGACCTTCAGCATAATGACACATGGAGCATCACCAATTATTGCCTGGAGCTTCAGTAAATGTTAGAAGAGGAAACAAAACAACCTGACCCTTAAAATGCAGCCTTTCAATAAGCATTTCCAATATAACATTAGTAAACCATTTATCAATTGCAAAATTGCAGTTTTATCAAGGGAATTGATCATTAGTATTTCCCCATTAGAAAAAAAAACAATGGTGATAAAGTCCATCATTAGAATTAAGAAAAATACACAATGCAATAAAAAAAACTTTGCATTAAATCCGCTTTAATATTTGTAATAAATGCACGTCAACATTTCTTATAATGATTAATAATTCCCAGAATTCATTTTACCCCAACATTCAAATTATACTGTAATATAAAAAAAAGGCACTATGCACCGTGTCACAATTTCTATTAAGGACAAAGGAGCATTCTACAACTGGAATAGAACAAGGATTATCAGCTGATAACTGGGGGGTAAATACTTATGTCGGGTGAAATTTACTCAAAACCGCCAAAGCCCCAGGTGAATCTCTTACTGTTCATTAAGCTTTTATTTTGAGGCAAAATAAAGATTTAGAACTCAGTGAAAAATAGCATGTTTGGAAACTGGAACAATTACTATGATCACATGAAGGAAAATGGAAGAAAAAGAGTTTGTATGGCAAATCCCAAATACTTTATTAAATATCAATACCAATTCTGGTTTATCGACCTATAAAATGTAATAATAACTGCACTTTATTGTAAGATCTTTGTTATTATTTAAATAATAGTACTGTAGTTTGGTCATTTACAGAACAGAATAAAAAAGGATGATGTCAAATACATAAAAATGTAATATGTAAATTAGAAGAAATTCACGTATATATAAAGGTTATAAGGCTTAGATAAAAGCAATGTCCTTTGCATATAAGGATTGAGGTCCCTGTTGTAAAGAGCCTACAATCAAACTTACATTGCCACTAATGCAGGGGTAGATGCAAATATCTTCCTACCAGTTAGGACACCATTTATGTGTTGTTGCTGTGAAGCTCCAAGGCAGATACCAGATATGAAAAGGTATCAGGTGGTCAGGGATTAAGAGAGGGTTTTTTTTTTTAAGATCTTTTTTTCTTCCTGCTAAAGGTATGAAGCTTTAATTTGCAAGATGGTCCCTATTTGATTGAATTATTAGAATTGAAGGATAACTGTATGCCTCAACGCATTTTTTAAAAAACTGCTTTAAAAGAGTACCTTTACTCTTTTTAAAGCAGTTTTTAAAAAAAATGCGTTAACAGGAACAAGGCAGAATAACAATCTTTAAATAACCTCCCAGTCTGAATGCAATCTCTCTTTCAAACAAAAGATACACCATCAAACCCCATAAATGTTCATAAGGAATTACAGAACATTGTTTCTACAGTGCAGCTTTTTATCTAACTAAAGAAATCATCATACTGTAGTTGCTTCATGCTGTAAAGGCTTCCAGGAAATTCATGGTCACCAAGTTCTGGAAAGTTATTCCAAACCTACTTACTGTTTTCCTCTGGAGAAATTAATTTGCATTTTAAGTCCACTGTCTATGTTAAAAATATTTACTGCTTATCCCAAGTGAAAAGTAAACATTTGTGTTTAATTTAGAATTTTTGTTTATCTTATGTAAATGCCATTGCCCATTGATCTGAGACTTCTGAAAACACCACAAAAACAATTACCTGTGAAAATATCAAATCTATCAGCAGATCCTCTTAATGTCCATCTCCATTGCTTTTATCACCAGAAAAAAAGCTTATGCTACAAATACTGAACATCCTAATTAATCAAGAAAGTTTAGAATAAATAGGAATGGATTAGCCGTCTTTTACCTTATCCTGGCTGGTCTTTTGGTTTAGTATGAGGTTGTTAGCCTTTATATATTCTGTTGGTTTGTTCCTGAATATTCATTGATATCTGAAAATGTATTGCATGAGCTTTATAGCTTTCAGTTGGAACAGACTTCTTGTTAGAGAATTCTAGGATGTGTGTAGTGGAAACATATTAGTTATGTCTTCTGCATGTTTAAGATTGGTTATTTACATTTACACACCTTTAAGGAGGTAAAAGCCCTATTCTTCTTCTTTAAAGTCCAGGCTGCAGTTCCAGTTTGCAGCAAATACCCTACTGACAGCTCCTTCCACTTAACACACTGCTGCAGACCCTTAAACATAAGGGGGGGTTCATATTGGGTGCAAATGCCCAAGTCAGTGTAAAACCCACGCTACCAGTAGCGCAAGTCTTTTACGCGATTGATTAGGAGGTGTAAGCGGCACAGATCCTGCGATGTACTAAACCTCACACAGGGATTTTTGCATTGGGAACTTGGGCAGGTAAGCTTAGTATATTGCATCGCCCCCCAAAATGGGCAGGTTACAGTATTTGAAACTTCATCAGGGGTGGTCTCTCTAATGAGGCAATATGAGCAAAATGCTTGGGGGCAGCACCCCTGATAAACATCAGAGAGGCGGCAGGCAGAGCTCACTTTAATTTTTTTTAAGAAAAACGGCAGGAATTATGGTATGGATAAATGTCTTTTTGAGGAATTGTATAAATACGCGTGATGTGCAGTTTAAAAAGACCAAATGTTTAACCACACCCATTCCTGGAAGCCAAACACCATAACAGTGGTTTGCGGTGGCGCACTTCATGGCGTCTAGTGGTACATAACGGCAGCATTCAAAAGTTTGGCTCAGGTGGCAAAAACCCTAGAGACAGCCCTGAACTTCATAAACAATACCAGACATGCTCTACCAGATGTTTTATGACATATTCACTTTGCTTTCTTACAACTTAATAAGTAGCTACTGTCTATCTGTAAAAAACTTTCCAAATCTGTAGGAAACCCTTAGATGATGTTTTCTAAATCAATGCCTAAATTTATTAGAATTTGCACAGAGATCTAAAAAAAAATCTTTGAAGTGCAGCTTCTCTTTGATGGACATTCACAAAGTAATTTACAAGTTAATTCAGCTTTCATTTGCAACTGCCTCCATTATTCTATTTATGAAAGCTAAGGTAGTCTTACTACATTGCACTGCTAATCATTAGTCACACTAACCTTTGATAGATCATTGTAAAAAGAGTTATTATGGCTTTTAGACAGGAAGTGGCACGTGTCGGTACATTGCAGTTGTTTCATTCACATTCTCATTAAGTGGAAAGTTTGAGAAGGTTAATGAAAATTTAAAGATCCATAGAAGAAGCCTATTTAGCAGTGTCACTAAGACAAACTATGTCCAACAAATTCTGTTAAGAATAGCCTTACTTTACTACTAATGTAACTGACCATGTTTTATAGGCATAAGATAAAAAGGTCCCACTATAAATATTATTTAGTAAATTAAGGCGAATTTGCAGATTTATTATTGTAACTCTATTCTGATAACTGTGCAGAGTACGGTAATGGATACTTTTCCCACAAAAAGGTTATAGGCAAGATGCAAGTGTTTCCTTCTACAAAAATTATTTGGCAGTGTTGTTTAAGGTGAATTTTCAGATTTTATATTGTCCCTCTATTTAGAAGCAGTGCAGATGTACATAAACAAACACTTTTCCCACAGACATTTCAACTCACTGCAGAGAGGCGAGGCATTCCTTTCCAGGTCATTGTCCTTTCTAACAATCCCTTCCTTGACTACTCTTCCTGTTAAAAAGCCAGCACAGAAGGAAACAAAGTATGTTTTCCAGCTTTTTTGCCTGACCTGCCAGTAACCCCAGGTAGTGGTAATAAATAGAGATGGCCAAAACTGGTATTAGTATAGTTAGTATAGTATAGTTTTTGAGGTTGAATAAAGACATACGTCCATCCAGTCCAACCCATCTAGCAATATCCTCATTTCCTGCCTAACTGTTGATCCAGAGGAAGGCAAAAAAAACCCACCAAATTTATGAAGGGGAAAAAATCCTTCCTGACTCCAAGTGGCAATCGGAAATTTCCCTGGATCAACTCTACTTTATGTATCAATACCAGTAACTTGCAACATTCCTGTTTGCAGAAACTCATCCAGCTTTTTTTTTAAACTGACCAATGAACCTGCCATTACAACGTCCACTGGAAGACAGTTCCATAGCCTTACCGTTCTCACAGTGAAAAACCCTTTCCGAGCTTGAAGCCTAAACCTTTTTTCTTCAAGTCTTAAGGGATGTCCTCGTGTCCTTGACATGTTCTATGGTGAACAATGCCCCAGATAGTTTATGTTGATGGCCCGTTAATGTATTTATACACGTAATCATATCCCCACGCAAGCGCCTTTTCTCACGCGACACATTGTAACTTTTCCAGTCTCTCTTCATATTCAAGCTCCCCCATCCCCTTATTAATTTAGTTGCCCTTCTCTGAACCCTTTCCATTTCCAAGATGTCCTTTTTGTACACAGGATTCCAAAATTGCACTGCATATTCCAAAGAGGCCTTACCATGCTTTGTAAAGAGGGAGAATTACATTTTCCTCCTTGAATCCATACCTCGCTTTATACAAGACAATACCATGCTGGCTCTGGCTGTTGCCACCTGGCACTGCTTGCTACCTTTAAGTTTGTTATCCACCAAAACTCCAAGATCCCTTTCCAACAGGGATTCACTTAACACAGAGCCATTTATATTAGTAGTACACAAGTTTTTTAAGTCCAAAATGCATCACCTTACATTTATCAACATTGAATTTCATCTGCCACTTAGCAGCCCAATGTGATAATCTATCTAGATACCCTTGCAACGATTGCACATCCTCTGAAGTTTTTAATGGTCGACAAAGTTGTGTCGTCAGTAAACACAGAAACCTTGCTGACAATACCCACTTCCAAATCATTAATAAATAGATTAAATAGAAGCGGCCCCAACACAGAACCCTGTGGCACCCCACTTAGCACTTTAGTCCATAATGATGAAGCCCCATTAACAACTACTCTCTGCATCCTATTCTTTAACCAATTTTCTATCCATGTACAAATGTGACTCCCCAGACCAACAGACCTTAGCTTATTCATTAGCCGCCATGGGGGACTGTATCAAAAGCCTTTGCAAAATCCAAGTAAACTACATCTACTGCTATACCAGAGTCTAAATTTCTACTATCCTCATAAAAGCCAAGCAAGTTAGTTTGACAAGATCTATTTCCTAAATCCATGCTGGTACTATATAATGTCAGTCCTTGAAACATACTCTAGAACAGTTCCCTTATTAACTTTCCAGGATCTTCCCCACCACTGAAGTTAAACTTACAGGCCTGTAATTACACGGCTGTGAACGACTACCCTTTTTGAATATTGGAATAACATCAGCCTTTTCCAATCCAGAGGAACACCACCGGACAGAGGGAATCAGCAAAAATAAGAACACATGGCCTAGATAAAACTGAACTTAGCTCCTTAGTACCCGAGGATGTATTTATCCGTCCAGGAGATTTACTATATATTAACCTTTAGTTCTTTCTGTACCATATCCTCGGTTAACCAAAGTGAACTTAACTTGTATACCTTATTGCTACTATACTCTATGAATATGTACTTGGATCTTCTATAGTGATACAGAGGAAAAAAAATATTTAAGACATGCTTTATCGCCATCCTCCGGAAACTAACTTATCCCACTTAATAATGGTGCCACATTCTCAGTCCTCATTTCTCTAATATTAATAACTTAAAAAAATGTTTGGCTTAGTGATGCTTTCTTCAGCTATCCTAACTTCATTTTAATTTTAGCTAGTTTGATGCTTTCTTACACTCTTGTTACAGTTTATACTCCCTAAAGGCCCTTCCGTTCCTCGGCCTTAAAGGTTTTAAATGCCTTTTTCTTTTTTACCATTGCCTCTTTACATCAGAATTCAGCCACATGGGCGCGGAATTTATTTTTTTTCATTTATTCCAAGGGTATAAATTTAGATGTGAACTGGCTTAAATCCCCTTGAAACAGTCCACTTCTGTTCAGTACCTTTACCTGATATAAATTATCCCAGTTGACATTCTGAAGAGCTGCTTTTAACCTGGGAAAATTTGCTTTCCTGAAATTAAATGTCTTGTTAACCCAGCGACTTTTCCTTTCGATAACAAGTCCAAATGCCAATTTCATGGTCACTATTCCCTAAGCTCCAGTTACCTTTACATCTATAATGCGCTCCACAATGTTAGATATTACCAGATCCAACAGAGCTCCTTTTCTATTAGGAACCTCAACTCCTGGAGAGAAAATTACTGCAGCAAATTAAGGAAATCATCGCCTTTTTCTGTGATGGCATCCACCACACCATCATGTCAGGGTAATTGAAGTCCCCCATAATGAGCAAACTCCCCAAACTTGCAGCCTTGCCAACTGCATATAAGTTGACTCACCTCCTCTCTGCTAGAGATTTGGGCTTATAGCAGACACCAACAATGACATACCCCTTTTCTGTTGCCTAATTCCATATTGCTCCCACTTTATCATCCATATCACCAGTATCTCTTCTTTTAAATTTGGCTTCAATTCTTTTTTAACATATAACCATACTCCTCCCCCTTTCCTTTTTTTTCTGTCCTGCCTAAACAAGGGATATCCTTCTATATTACAGCCCAGTGTGAGAACTGTTTCTACATACCTATTATAATCATACTTTTCATTCAATGCCATCATTTCCAATTCACCCATTTTGTCAGCCAGGCTTCTCGCATTTGAAACATACATTTTAGAATATGATCCTGTAATTTATTCGTACACTTTGATACACATTCCTCCCTATCCCCTATGCTAGCCCACCCCCTTTCACCCACCACTGGCCTATCTACATCCTGCTTTCCTCCGGACAATCTATCCCAGTGAGACTGCTAATACCCTCCCCCCCCAAACCTAGTTTAAAATCTCCTCCAACCCTCTAGCCATCTTCTCCCCTAAAACAGCTGTACCACCATCAGTGAGGTGCAACCCATCCCTACTAAAGAGCCTGTAGCCGACAGCAGTCTGCCCAGTTCTCAATAAACCAAACCCTTCTTCCTTACACACTCTCTTAGCCACGCATTAATGCTCCTAAGCTCCCGCTGTCTCCCTGGTAGCACGTGGCTGCGGTAGTATTTTTGAAAACAATCCTGGAGGTCCTTGCTTATTCTTGGCCCCTAGTTCTCGGAAATCATGTTTAAGGACCTCACTCCCACTCTAACTTTGTCATTTGCACCAATGTGAACCAAGACCGCCGGGTCACACCCGGCCCCACCCAATAATCTGTCTACACGATCCACCACATGCCGAACCCTAGCACCAGGCAGGCAACACACAGTTCGGCATGTAGGGTCTTGGCGGCAGATTACCCTATCACCTTCCTTATAATGGAGTCCCTCTACACTACCACCTGCCTTGCATTCCTGACCCTTCGTTCCTCCACCCTTGTATCAGAGATGGCAGTCTGGGTGCTCAAGGGACTAGCCCCCTCATACACGCTAATTCCGAGGTGTCCTCCTCCACTATTACCTAAGGTGGCAAATCTGTTGGATGACAATCTGGGAAGAAGCCCCCACTCTTGTCCCCCACTTCCCCTAGTAAACCTAACAAAAACATCCCTCTCTCATCCTTTCTTGTCCCTTTCCACCCACCTCTATACTGGCCCCAGCCAGTGCCTGCTGTCCCCCCATCTGCCAATCCCGCAATGCTGCAAGCGCCCCTTAGACTCTCCACCTCAGCTTCCAAACGGGCAACCCACTCACACCTGACACAGACATAGGTTCCCCGGAACGTCTGTCCAGGTTCCTATACATTTGGCAAGATGCACATTGCATGGTACTGACAAAACTGTCCCTTCTAATACACCACACCAACACAGTGACGCACAAACTTGTTTAATTGTCTCTTGTTTCAATGTCCTTCTTTTTATATGTCCTTGAGAGCAAGGTCCTAAGAGAAAGGGCCACTCACAAGTTCGTTACACTCACAGGAAACTTCCTTTTGTTAGGTCCAAACCACAGGCCCAAACTGTGAATCCTATTTAACTAATAGGCCCCAACCCCCACACCAATTAGTGCAAGAGCCAGAGAAAGAGAGGGAAAAAAAACCAACAACTTATTAACCCTTTCACAGCGTTTGTGATTACAACAGGTACAATACTAGAATATAGAAGTCTAGCACACCCTTTAACTGGAAGAAGAAAGATTAGTCTGCTTACTGCACACTCAATCCTGCACACATAGTTTTTAACAGTACAAACAATCCTTATTTTCAAACGTCAAAACAATCTTATTTTCAAACTTTCACACACACCATACAACCATCAAATGATTAAGTGTCCTTTTTATATGTCCTTGAGAGCAAGGTCCTTAAGAGAAAGGGCCACTCACAAGTTTGTTACACTCACAGGAAACTTCCTTTTGTTAGGTCCAAAACACAGGCCCAACAACTGTGAATCCTATTTAACTAATAGGCCCCAACCCCCACACCAATTAGTGCAAGAGCCAGAAAGAGAGGGAAAAAAACCACTTATTAACCCTTTCACAGGCTGTTGTGATTACAACAGGTACAATACTAGAATATAGAAGTCCAGCACACCCCTTTAATGGAAGAAGAAAGATTAGTCTGCTTACTGCACACTCAATCCTGCACACATAGTTTTTAACAGTACAAACAATCCTTATTTTCAAACTGTCAAACAATCCTATTTTCAAACTTTCACACACACCATACAAACACTCAAATGATTAAGTGTCCTTTTTTTATGTCCTGAGACAAGGTCCTTAAGAGAAAGGGCCACTCACAAGTTCGTTACACTCACAGGAAACTTCCTTTTTTTAGGTCCAAACCACAGGCCCAACACTGTGAATCCTATTTAACTAATAGGCCCAACCCCCACACAATTAGTCAAAGGACAGAAAGAGAGGGAAAAAAACCAAACACTTATTAACCCTTTCACAGCCTGTTTGTGATTACAACAGGTACAATACTAGAATATAGAAGTCCAGCACACCCCTTTAACTGGAAGAAGAAAGATTAGTCTTGCTTACTGCACACTCAATCCTGCACACATAGTTTTTAACAGTACAAACAATCCTTATTTTCAAACTGTAAACAATCCTTATTTTCAAACTTTCACACACACCATACAACCATCAAATGATTAAGTGTCCTTTTTTTATGTCCTTGAGATCAAGTTCCTTAAGAGAAGGGCCACTCACAAGTTCGTTACACTCACAGGAAACTTCCTTTGTTAGGCAAACCACAGGCCCAAAACTGTGAATCCTATTTAACTAATAGGCCCCAACCCCCACACCAATTAGTCCAAGAGACAGAAAGAGAGGGAAAAAACAAACAAACGCTTATTAACCCTTTCACAGCCTGTTTGTGATTACAAAAGGTACAATACTAGAATATAGAAGTCCAGCACACCCCTTTAACTGGAAGAAGAAAGATTAGTCTGCTTACTGCACACTCAATCCTGCACACATAGTTTTTAACAGTACAAACAATCCTTATTTTCAAACTGTCAAACAATCCTTATTTTCAAACTCACACACACCATACAACCATCAAATGATTAAGTGTCCTTTTTTATGTCCTTGAGATCAAGGTCCTTAAGAGAAAGGGCCACTCACAAGTTCGTTACACTCACAGGAAACTTCCTTTGTTAGGTCCAAACCACAGGCCCAACAACGTGAATCCTATTTAACTAATAGGCCCCAACCCCCACCACCATTAGTCCAAGAGCCAGAAAGAGAGGGAAAAAAAACCAACACTTATTAACCCTTTCACAGCCTGTTGTGATTTACAACAGGTACAATACTAGAATATAGAAGTCCAGCACACCCCTTTAACTGGAAGAAGAAAGATTAGTCGCTTACTGCACACTCAATCCTGCACACATAGTTTTTAACAGTACAAACAATCCTTATTTTCAAACTGTCAAACAATCCTTATTTTCAAACTTTACACACACCATACAACCATCAAATGATTAAGTGTCCTTTTTTTATGCCTTGAGATCAAGGTCCTTAAGAGAAAGGGCCACTCACAAGTTCATTACACTCACAGGAAACTTCCTTTGTTAGGTCCAAACCACAGGCCCAACAACTGTGAATCCTATTTAACTAATAGGCCAACCCCCACACCAATTAGTCCAAGAGACAGAAAGAGAGGGAAAAAACAAAACAAACGCTTATTAACCCTTTCACAGCCTGTTGTTGATTCAAAAGGTACAATATAGAATATAGAAGCCAGCACACCCCTTTAACTGGAAGAAGAAAGATTAGTTGCTTATGCACACTCAATCCTGCACACATAGTTTTAACAGTACAAACAATCCTTATTTTCAAACTGTCAAACAATCCTTATTTTCAAACTTTCACACACACCATACACCCATACAATGATAAGTGTCCTTTTTTTATGTCCTTGAGATCAAGGTCCTTAAGAGAAAGGGCCACTCACAAGTTCGTTACACTCACAGGAAACTTCCTTTTGTTAGGTCCAAACCTAACCCTTTTGTTAGGTCCAAGTTTCGTTCTGTTTTCAGATTTCCGGATCTCGGGAAAAACCCGAAAATGGAACGTAATTTTGGGGCTTCGGATTGCATTTTCAATGATTATCGAATGTACAAGGTTATTTTCGGTGATCCTCAAAAATATGCTTGAACTTTCGATAATCCTCAAAATTCCAATAGGAAACCACTTTCAAGTTTCTGATTGTATTCTCGAGGATAATGGAAAGTTCAAGGTTATTTTCGAGGATTACCGAAAATAACCTCTTACATTTGCTAATCATCGAAAATGCGGTCTGAAGTCCCGAAATTTCAGAACCAAGGGGTTCCTCATCGGATCCAGATCCCATCTCTAGAAAAAAATAGATACATACATGCTGCTTTAAGCAGGGTGCACTCTTAGGGGCATATTTATAAAGGATTGTCTTTTTCGCCAAATAATTAGCGCAGCACATCGCAGCGAAAATAGCGCCATTTGGGGCTTCGTTTCGCCTTATTTATAAAAAAGCGAAAAAAACACACTTCGCGGCTGAAAAAGGCGAACGGGCGCGATAAAGAGCGAAAAGAATCGCAGCGAAAACTTAACGCATCTAAGAAGACTGCATTGCGAAAACCATTCGAAACCAGAAAAGCCCACTAGAAAATGATGTCAAGTTCAAAATGGCCACCTCACATTTACCAAGAAGTCAGCTTATTTAGTCAATCTTCTTAGAATTTCTCAATTGTAATACAATTTTCTTTTGCACTGCACATTCGCCTTTCTAATGCGCGTTCGCTTTTCCAAGGCATATTCCATTATAATGTGCGTTCGCCTTTCTAATGTGCGTTCGCCTTTCTAATGTGCGTTCGCCTTTCTAATGTGCGTTCACCTTTCTAATGTGCGTTCGCTTTTCCAAGGCATATTCCATTATAATGTGCGTTCGCCTTTCTAATGTCGCTTTTCCAAGGCATATTACATTCTAATGCGCGATCGCCCTTCTAATGCGCGTTCGCTTTTTCAAGGCATATTACCCATTAGAATGCCTTTTCGCTCAAACAATAACTTTTCACCACCTTCAGGGTCGCGCTAATCTTTTGCTCTTTTTAACGCAAAAACCACCTTTCGCTCTTTTATAAATCGCGTTATGCCTTTTCGCTCCCTTTTCGCTAAAATTACCATTGCGAAGTAAGGCGAAAAGGGTTTAGCGATAGCTCGTGGAAACGGTTTCGCCATTCGTTAACGCTACCTTTATAAATAGCGTTAACTGTCTTTTTGGCGAAAACCCATGCGAAAAGCGAATGCGAAAACATTTCGCTACTTTTCGCTCTTTTATAAATATGGCCCTTAAACTTTTAAGGGACAATTCTGATGTACCGTATATACTCGAGTATAAGTCGATCCAAGTATAAGTCAAGGTACCTATTTTTACCTGAAAAATTTGTAAAAACTGATTGACTCGAGTATAAGCCGAGGGTAGAAATTAGTTGCCCTTTAAATGGACAGCAGAATTCTCATACTTGAATCCCATGCAGTAATAGCCAAATCCATTACCAGTAACCCCCAATTCCTTGGCACGCTAGATGTTTATAAACTACAACTTCCAGCATGCTTTGTTGCTGAGAGTTTCTGTTTCTAAACATGTGGAGTGGCAAAGTTCAGTAAACTTTTAATTGAACTTACCATCATTTACAATTCTCCTGAACCCCATATTGTAAAGTGCCCTCTGACCCCATATAGTAAAGGGCCCTCTGATCCCCATACAGTAAAGGACTCTCTGATCCCAACAGTTAAAAAATCTCACCTGAAAGTTGTAGTTTCAAGCTGTCATTTGCACTGTACTAGCAGCTGTTTTTTGCCCAAAACTGAGGAGACTGATCAGATTTACAGCATCCAGATGAGCAGTGACAGTGCTGAGTGAGTCCAGCAGCCAGACTACAGGAAGGAGGAACGATTGTAAAGGCAAGAACAGCTCCTGTAACTTTCTATGCAGGTAAACACACTATCCGCAACTGCAGAATTTGGAGCTAAATTAAAAACATTCCCTCAGCCAACAAACGTTCACTGTCGGCTACGGGATCACTCAGAACAGCCCTAAAAATTCCCTTGGCCGCGGAAGGTAGGCTGAAGGAAATTTACAGTTCTGAACAATCTACAGTATGCTTTATATAAGGTGAACACTCGGGACTGTGTGTTGGAGGATTTTAAAGATTCTCTCGTCATATTTTATAGATCTGTAAAGTGCCCCCCCTTAAATTTGCCATTTAGTAAAGAAAATATAATATAATAGACATATTCAATGTATTTTCTTTTTTTTAAGAAGAATTTTCTTAACTTAGTTACGTATCAATAATGGTAATGTAATATATGACATATGCCTTAGCAGATGGCAATCACATGTGGGTTCTGTGGAGCCCTAGGTCTAACAATCTGCTGTAGAGAGTTTGGTGCTTAGTCCACTCTAAGTCTATCTTGCAAGATTATATAAAATGCTTCCTCTGTGGAGAATACATAACTGCACACACCTGGCAAATTTACTTTACATTAACTAAACAAACTAAATGAAAATTAAAGATTTTTTTTTACTTTGATAGTCAGTATCTCAGACTAGATGGAATAAAATGTCATTTGACACACTATAACTAAAAAACACTGCTAACATATTTTTTTAGTCCTAAACCTTAGTAGTTGTAGCTTCTTTAAACAGAAGGGAAGCACCAGTTTGACAAATGCTATGAGCATATATTGTACAATTCATTTTTTTAGTAATACAACATATACGGGGTTATTTAATAAAAGTTCTTATCGTTTAAAATGGTGCTAATTTTGCCCCAACCAGATGTCAGCTTTCAAATGTTACATAATTTCTGATTGGTTGGGCAAAATTAGCACCATTTTAAACAATAAGAACTTTTATTGAATCTCCCTGAAAGTGTACTGTACTGTACTGAGAATTTTAAAGGGCATCTATAGTGAAAAAAAACACATTGCCCCTTTGCAAAGTTAAATTCATGTACTCTGTGCTGCCTTAATCCTATCTCTGTCAGTGACTCTGTTTAACCATGGTGTCAGATCTGTGTGCAGCACTCCCCCCTTCCCCCTCCCCTCTGTTACCTCCTCCATGTCTCAACTCCGGCTAACCGACAAACTTATCATGTGCAGTAGGAGTTAAAACTTCAACATCCTGAAAAACACACCCACGCACAGTGTCCAATAGAAAGCAAGCTGTCCTGTAGACATGAAAGAAGGAGATCAGTACAGTTTACGATCTCTCACTTTGTGACCCATCATCAATCAGTGAAAGCTATTAAGAAGGGCTACCTCTCTCCCCCTGCTAATGCTGTTATCTCTATGTTTATTACAGAGCAAGAAGGGGGGGATCACGTCACAGGGATTTGATTCACAATCCAAGCAGGAGTGGAGGAATGCAATCTCGTATACTTCTAACTGGTGTATCTCAGGACAGAGAGGGAACCTTTGGGGGTTGTGGGGAACTATAGAACACATGGAAAGAAAGAAAAAAAAGTTCATTTTCCCACTATAGATGCCCTTTAATTAGTAACTTTTTTATTATGTCCATATCTTCCATAATTTTATTTCTTTTTTTTTTTTTTACACACACCCATGTTTGGGTTTCTACAAATCATCAGTCTGTGCCAATGATTTTACAAGTGTCTGGGTTCCAACCAGTCATCAGTGATTGCCAATGATTTAACAAGTGTCTGGGTTCCAACCTTTTATCAGTCTGTGCCAATGATTTTACCAATGTCTGGGTTCCAACCAGTTTTCAGTCTTTGCAAAATGATTTTACTAGTGTCTGGGTTCCACCCAGTTATCAGTCTGTGCTAATGATTTTACCGGTGACTGTATGACAACCTTTTATCAGTCTGTGCCAATGATTTTACCATTGTCTGGGTTCCAACCAGATATCAGTCTGTGCCAATGATTCAGTGTGTGAGTGGCAATCATTAATTAGAAAAGAAACTAGATGAGAGGAATAGACTCCTCTCTAAACCCAGTACCTCCTTTAAATCAGCACTCGCAGCTAAAAAATACCCTAAATATTAGTACCCACACAGCACCCATTAAAGGTGCACGTATCATGAATAATTTATAAATCCAAGTGTATCTGAGGCCTTGTTTGACAATTAAAGGGGAAGTTCAGTGCAAATACATGTACTTTTCAGAAAGAAGAGCAGTATTTTTTCATCCCAATGACCTTAATCTGCCAATTCAGCGTTTTGTCCATGTATAAATATATGCAACCGAAATACTGACTTCCTGTTTGCAGGACCCCTAGCAGAGACCGTTATGGTCTTGCCCTTGACCCAGCGCCTGGGTTGATTCATTTGCTCAGTAGAGATCTGAGCATGTTTGACCCATCCAACAGCCAATCAGTAGAAATGACTGTTAGGAACATTCCAAGGATGTGGTGCATCCTGGGAAGAAGAAGGACCGTTAGAACCTGAAATGGCAGATCACTAATGTCAACAGCAGGGAACAGCAAAGGGTATGAAATCAACTGATTTTTCAAAATGGGAGAGAATATGTAGAATAAGTATGCATTACACAAACTAACAATTTAACAAATATTGATAATTTCCACTGAACTTTCCCTTTAAACCAACGTATTTCAAAAAAGAACATTTTTAATATTCATATAAAATAGTATAAGCAAAATAGCCAAACGAACCAAAGCAAGATACAAAACACTGTCCCTTAACCTCACTCCAAAAAAGAAGAACCCCTATAAAGTGCTCCATTGAAAAATACATAGAACTGCCCGAGACTGAGCTGGTTGACTATCCACACCTGGATAAACAAAATGTTAGTTAGCAGCAATCCTCCTCATGAGTGTTCATTCATGGACTTCAGAAAACCAAGTCTCTGCGGTAACAACCACTTATATGTTAGTGTCCAAACAGTATGCGTCCCATCATGTGGATTGTAATATACTGTAAATGTCACAGTTATATAGCAAGCCAGGCGTCCCCGGCACCCACTTCAAACATTATACTCACAGCCCCACTGTCTAACAGAACTCCTCTAGCATGGAGGTCAACGGCACTTCCAACCCTGGAATATCCATATGATTTAGTCCCAGACGAAAATCCAGATGCAAACGCAGCTCCAGTCTCTGACCCGGTAACACCTACGTGTGTTTCTCCCCAACAAGGCGGAGCTTCATCAGGGTGCCCGTAAAATGGCCCAGATTTACGACGTGCATCAGTTAACGAGGTGTTAACTTTTTGTGCCTGGGTTTCCCCTTTAATAAATCGCGTTAATATCGATTTTGGAAAAAACGGTGGGGAACTCGAAAAGGTAACGGCTGTTTATAAATATGCCCCATAGACTCTTTGGTGATTTTCAATATCTTTATATTTTAAATAGAGAGGAGGATTATTCATGTATCAAAAAGGCAATTGAAATATAAGTAAATATATTTATTTACCTTATATTTATTAAATATAAATATATGGTAAATAAAGTGGCTTTTGAAACAAGGCATGGCTAAAATATTGGTGGGGCACTGTGCTCACCAGTGTCCATTACACCCCTTTTAGGAATCCCTTTCTTGATAATCCTATGCTCGACCCTGACACAAGCTAGTTTCCATTTTTTCTACAAATTCTTTGTTTCTACGATTATAGTCAATAGGGTCATACAGGGCAAAGCAATTTTGCTACAGAGTGTACATTACCTCTACTTTTTAAGTCCAATATAAAAGTTCACTTAAGTATTCTTGTGTACCGCTTGTGTAAAAGTATCCTAAATGTAAAAGCAACTTGTAAAGAAATATGATATGCTGCTGATCTGAGAAAAAGGAGCATGCTTGGACTTGAGAGATGCAGGCAGGCCTTCCCACAGCGTGTTTGTAAACACAATTGGAAATGTTTAGATACAAGCTAAATGATTTTCCACCCATTCAATTAAAATAAAACAATTGTGTCTTTATGACACCAGTTGGCATTAAAATTGTCATGAAAATCTGCTGTAGTTGCAATATTAATTCTTTAAAAGGTACAGAGCCACCGCAAGAGTTTCCATATTGTGATTGTTGCAGTTCTGCTTGAGAATGTTTACTCTATCTGTTGTAGGTGATGTTTATATTTTTCTTAGGGGTTGTGTGATATGTATTTTGTATGTATTTCTATATAAGAAATAAAACACATACAAAAAAATTGCTTATTAAAAAAAATTAAGAGGCAATTGCTTAATTAATTGTTAAAGGGCAACTATAGTGAAAAAAAAACTTTGTCTGTATACAATGTATAGATCACTTAGTATAAGCTGCCTTACTTTCATGTTTCTGTGTGGCTTCGTTTCTTCACACTGGCAGAAGTTTGTACCAAGCTGTGTAGTCCCCCTCCCCTCTCTGTCTACTCCCCCTCAAGCAGTGACGGGCTGTATACAGAGTCCGAGCATTGTCAGTTGAAAGGACTTTAAATGAAGTGCTGACATCCTGTTGACCCCTCCCTTCCAGAGCTAGACTGCAAGCAGTCAAAGTGTGGAATAAAGTAGCAATATGCTGAAGGGAGGGGCAGAGGGGGAGAGAGGAGGACAAGTGGTGCTGAGATTCTTTACAAGTAAGTTACTGAACTCTGCCTGTTCTCTAACTTTGCTAATTGTTATTTATTTTTACCTAAAGTTCATATCTCTCCCCCTGCTTAGCTGAGATCATAATCACTGAAGACAAGAATCAGTGTAACAGCAGCTTGTAGTGAGACCTTCACAAACACAGTGACACTGCTTGTTGTCCTGATACATTTCATTTGCTTTAGTCTATATATTTCATAGATTGCACTGTGTGTCTTGTTTGGTATATAGTATGTATTACTGTATTATATATACTGTATTAGTGTTCCATTTGAGTCACTGGTTTTGTATGTATGTATATAAGATTTTTTTTTGGGGGGAGGGGCTGTTTTATAGTGTGTTATGCTCATATTGCTGGGTTAATGGTTTATTGATTGTGTTTAGCACTACAGCATTTGACTATATGTTGCACATGGTACATATAGTGTGGGTGAGAGAGTGTGTGACAGTACTGCATGGGAGCTTTGGATTGTGTGGGTGTGTGCCTTTGAGTGACAGATGAGGTGTAGCAGCTCCTACAAATCACAGCATATTCAAAGGCTTATATCTCGGGGACTATGTAGAATTTAAAGAAACTAAAGGTACCCTGGTGGATGGGATGACTTATAGGATACATTAGAAGAAATTAAAAAAAAACAATTTTCTCACTATAATTGCCCTTTAAAGGCGTCGCAACACAAAATAGCAATACCGTGCCTTTATAAGGTCTTTCTATGGTACACAAGTAACAATTTTCTGCAGATTTCTTTGTGACATTTCTACCACATTAAGTAAACAAATGCTTTAATACAAGTCACTTTTAAGCTTTTTTGCTACTTAGGTAATGGAAATTACAGAAATTAACTACAAAACCACAGAAGGATCCTAACATTTTATAACATCCAGATGTGTTTTCCTGGAGAAAGTGGAGCATTTAGTAAAAGAGACAAATTCATTATCCTGCAATCAGCAATGAAAACACATAAGTAGTAGCCAGTTACAGTATAACCAAGGCCACAGATTACATTTTCTAAACTGCAAAATTTTTATTCTTTGCAGTCACTTAGATATATAGTATATATCAAGGGAGGAAAATGTAATTCTCCCTCTTTACAAAGCATTGGTAAGCATTCTCACAGTGAAAAACCCTTTCCGAACTTGAAGACTAAACTTCTTTTCTTCAAGCCTTAAGGGATGTTCCGAACTTGAAGACTAAACTTCTTTTCTTCAAGCCTTAAGGGATGTCTGCCTCATTCCCTTTATTATTTTAGTTGCCATTCTCTGAACCCTCTTCATTTCCAAGATGTCCTTTTGGTACACAGGATTCCAAAATTGCACCGCATATTCCAAAAGAGGCCTTACCAATGCTTTGTAAAGAGGGAGAATAACATTTTTCTCCCTTGAATCCATACCTCTCTTTATACAACACAATATCTTGTAGGCTCTAGCTGTTGCTGCCTGGCACTGCTTGCTACCTTTAAGTTTGTTATCCACCTAAACCCCAAGATGCTTTTCCTACAGGGATTCACTTAACATCTGCCACTTAGCAGCCCAGTGTGACAATCTATCTAGTTCCTGCAAAGATTGCACATCCTCTGAAGTTTTTAATGGTGGACAAAGGTTTGTGTCATCAGCAAACGCCTTGCTGAAAATACCCACTTCCAAATCATTAAGTAAGGAATAGTTCAGTTGAGGGAAACAACAAGTTAGTATAATAGAATACATAAATTAAGCAGATATCATATCTCTTACCTGTTTCTTGTGTGGATGCTCTGTTCCCTAGTAATGTCCCCGGTATAAGTTCCCCCGTTGTAGCTTCTGAATGTGTCTCTCTGCCCCTCTGCAATTTTGCGACTACGGTGTTTCCCTGGCGCATGCGCATTGAGAGGCCACTGTAGTCGTGATTCAGTGACCTCTCTTAGCGCGCACCGAGGATCGCGCTGGTAGAGGTATGTGCGGGGGGGGTTGAGGCGAGGGCATTAGGGCCTTGGCCGGTTAGGAAGCTGTCTCCACTGGAAGTCCCTATAATTCTCCAGGTCACTGCTGGGCATCTGCCATACAGATTTATACTTTACTAGTTGATCGTGGCTGCATAGATAGATAGATACCAGTTAGATAGATAGATATAGATAGCAGAGTTATAGATAGATTAGATAGATAGATAGATAGATAGCAGATTATAGATAGATAGATAGATAGATAGTAGATGATAGATAGCAGATAGATTAGATAGATATGATAGATAGATAGCGAGTAGTATAGAGATTAGATGATAGTTCAGAGTAGATAGATAGATAGATATATAGAATAGCTAGGATAGTAGATACGATGAAGAAATACAGATAGATCGATAGAACGATAGATAGAAGTAGATAGATAGATAATAGAGAAGATAGAGATTGATAGAGTAGGGATAGATAGTAATAGATAGATAGATGCGATAGTCAGAGTTAATAGATAGCAGGTTAGATAGATATGATTAGTTTATATAGATTTATATAGTAGATTACAGCGTTTATATAGATCACGCACTAAGATTAGCCGAGTGTCTGATCGCTAGCAATCAAGAATAGAATAGATCGAAATAGCCCCAAAGACGATTACATCATCGAAAAATAGAAATACGACACTAGATACGATACTGATAGACTAGAGAGATCTATAATACTAAAGAATAAGACAGCTCTTTAGTAGTAGAGGTAGATAGCAGAGTTATGATAGATTAGATAGTGATAGATCGATTAGATCTGATAGCATATTTTGATAGATAGATAGCAGAGTTAGATAGATAGATAGGGAATTATAGGGACTTCTAGTGGAGACAGCTTCTTAACCGGCCAAGGCCCTAATGCCCTCGCCTCAAACACCCCATCCCCCCCCCCGGTCGCGGGGGTGGCAGGGGTAATAGTTACGCCGCCTAATCCTTCATAGGCTGTCTCTTCCTCATACATAGTTATGCGCGCGCATACCTCTACCAGCGCGCGCACATACCTCTACCAGCGCGGTCCTCGGTGCACGCTAAGAGAGGGCACTGAATCACGACTACAGTGGCCTCTCAATGCGCATGCGCCAGGGACACACCGTAGTCACAAAATTGCCAAGGGGCAGAGAGACACATTCAGAAGCTACAACAGGGGAACTTATACCGGGGAACATTACTAGGGAACAGAGCATCACACACAGAAACAGGTAAGAGATATGATATCTGCTTAATTTATGTATTCTATTAATACTAACTTGTTTTCATCAATGAACTATTCCTTTAATAAATACATATTTTTTATGGCATTATTTAATACTAAGTGAGGTGTAAGTTGTCTGTCAGTGATCCCTAAATTCAGTAGATGAGCTGTATAGATATCCCCCTCCCTGTGTGCCAGCAAACTCTGATGCAGCAAAAAAAAGTGCACGTGAAAAAAGGGGAGGGGTTGCAACATGTCAGTTCAGCAGATAGACAACAAGCAGTGCAGAGTGAAGGACACTCCCACCAAAAACAAACAGAACTTTACTAGCTGATTGCAGAGGCTACAAGCAGAATTTTTTCACAAGAAAGGGATCCTGGGGGCTGGGGCACAGGGGAGTTTATTATACTGAAGTTTGTAAAATATGGCATTTCTGAGAGAACACTTCCTTTAAACAGATTAAATAGAAGTGGCCCCAACACAGAACCCTGTGGCACCCCACTTAGAACTTTAGTCCATATTGATGAAGCCCCATTAACAACTACTCTCTGCATCCTACCCATCAACCAACTTTCTATCCATGTACGAATGTGCCACCCCAGCCCAACAGACCTTCGCTTATACATTAGTCCCCTATGGGAGACTGTATCAAAAGCCTTAACAAAATCCAGTATACTACATTTACTGCTATGCCAGTCTAAATTCCTACTCACTTCCTCAAAAAGCAAAGCAAGTTAGTTTGACAAGATCTATTCCTCCTAAATCCATGTTGATTATTTCTTATAAGGTCAGTCCTTGAAACATACTCTAGAATATGCTCCTGTATCAAACTTTTCAGTATCTTCCCCACAACTGAAGTTAAACTTCAGTTAAATTTAATGGTGCCAAATTTTCAGTCTTCATCTTTTTTTTACTATTAATATACTGAGAAAATTGTTTAGGGTTAGTGATGCTTTGTTCAGCTATCCTAACATCATTATTAATTTTAGCTAGCTTAATTGCTTTCTTACAATGCAGTTTCTTACAATACATTTTTTATAATTCCTTTAAGGGCAGTGGTGGCGAACCTATGGCACACGTGCCAGTAGTGGCACTCGGAGCCTTCTGTGTGGGCACTCATGCACAGCAGACTTCACCAGAGTTTGTTACCAGAAAGCCAGAGAGAAAGTATAGTGGCTGTAGGAGAGAGAGGTCACATTCTATTACATTCAGCTCTGTTGTTTTGGATCTCAAACTTCTGTCTAAAAATGTAGGGGTTAATGGTCACTGTTTTAGATCTCAAACTCCTGTGTGGTAATATAATCTATAATCAATTTAATCTGTGGTAATAGGTAATCTATAACCAATTCTATCTACTGTATTGGTCTGTGTCTTTTTGAGTTTTTTTTCTAAAGTAAAAACTCTGTATTCAGGTTAAATGATCATGTTTGCAATAAAAAGTGGGGTTTTGGGTTGCAGTTTGGGCACTCAAATGTTCACCATCACTGCTTTAGGGCCCTTTCCATTCTCTCTGACTTAAATGCTTTAAATGCCTATTTCTTCTTTTCCATTTTCCTTTTTACATCAGAATTAAGCCACACGAGTGCAGACTTATTTTTTTCTTACATTTACTGTATTTCCCAATACAGGCTTAAAATCCTCTTAAAAACAGTCCACTTCTGTTCAGTACCTTTACTTGATAACATATCATCCCAGTTGACCTGCTGAAGAGCAACTTTTAACATGGGAAAATTAGCTTTCCAGAAATTAGTGTTTGTTAAAAGTGTTTGTTAACCCAGTGCACTACGCCAATCAATGTCAGGGTAATTAAAGTCCCCCATAATCAGAACATTCGCCAAACTTGCAGCCCTTGCCATCTGCATATGAAGCCGACTCCTCCCTCCTAGCATTTGGCGGCTTGTAGCAGACACCAACCCTTCCTATTGCCCAATTCCAACCATATTGCCTCTGCTTTAACATCCATATTGCCAGCTATCTCTTCTTTTAAATGTGGCTTCAACTCTCTTTTAAAATAATCACATACTCCTCCCCCTTTCCTATTTTCATTACATGTCTAAACAAGGAGTACTCTTCTAAATTAAAAAGCCTAGTCATGAGAATTGTTCAACCTTTCCCCCCCCTTTTCACCCACCACTGGCCAATGTAAACACAATCTACACTGGATCAACTCTACTTTATGAATCAATACCAGTAACATTCCTTGCTTGCAGAAACTCATCCAGTTTTTTTTTAAACTGACCAATGAACCTGCTGTAACAATGTCCACTGGAAGACAGTTCCATAGCTTTACCGTTCTCACAGTGAAAAACCCTTTCCGAACTTGAAGCCTAAACCTTTTTTCTTCAAGTCTTAAGGGATGTCCGCATGACCTCTGTAATATATACATACATCTGTAATATCTTTCATTAACAAACTATTTCTTATACTCTGCCAGTAAAATAGAAGAATGAGCAGATACTTAAATAATGGAACAAACTCAAACAAACAGCTGATGGAACCTTTCAGTAGCTTATGTTTGTTTGAAGAACGCACTCTAGAAGGCTTTGTTCATTTTACTGGTTTATTGGTGATATGCGTGCACAACATTTCGGGGAGTGTCCCCTTCCTCAGGTGCAGCATGCATGTCACCAATAAACCAGTAAAATGAACAAAGCCTTCTAGAGTGCGTTCTACAAACAAACATAAGCTACTGTAAAAGTAACTGCTAATGGTTAGCAGTAAAGAGGAACAGCCCCTATAAGACGACCTAAGGAGTGCGGGGAATATTACCAAAGATATATTGGCAGAAAAACCATGGTGTCCTAAGAGTAGCACTGGCAATTGTGAGGGCACCAGAAGGTAACAATGGTGGGGTAATTTCCTGTAAAGTGAGAATAGAAAAGATCTTTTTTGTAACTAGAACACTTTGTTTTTCAGCTTATGCTGTAGATTAGCTGGTAACCTCTTCTTGTTTGATTGATTCATAAACTAATACTAGTAGTAAGTAGCCTTTATTTTAACATCACATGTATTAATTTCATAATGGAACCTTTAAACATTTTGCTGTGCAATACTTATTTATAAATCATTGTTTAGACATAAATAGTGTTATACTGAATAACATATCTTATACAATAAATGATATGGTTCATAAAATTGGTTTGTTTTTCCATTGGTATTTAATGAAGTTATGGAAATGACATATAATATGCATTGTTTTATTTTTTTTAACAAAGGCACATATAAAGAATACTTGTAAAGATTTTTATTTATCCAGTTCATGGTATATCTGTCGTATTCAGCTAGATCAACTGAACCTATCAAAGTGCTCTGATTTGTATGTTAGGGAGACAAAACAGCAGCTTCACCAATGTATGGCCCAGCACAGAAGAGCAAGTTTCTCAGGTCAGGATTCAGCCATGTACCTGCATCTAAAGTAAAGACATACGTATGAAAACTGTAATGCCAATGAACAGGGTTGGTTTAAAAGAGGTGTCAAGGAGGCCATTTATGTCAAAATAAAGAAACCAAGCCTGGACAGAGGTGGAGATGGGCTGGGATGGTTGACACCAATTGTCTGCCATGGGCAATGCTGTTTTGATGCCTTACCTGGGTCAGTTTGCTACAATGCAATCAACATCTTGCATGCAGGAGATCCATGACACCTGCTGTTATATTCTGACTGAAACACATTCCAGTTTATTTATTGCCAACATATTTTACATTTATTTATTTTGGATTAAGAAAGCCAGTCTTTAAAAACTAAATGTTGAGTACAGTTGATCTAACTGAATACCACAGATATGCTATGCATTAATTGGTGGAAACCATCAGCTACAAAGTTCTGGCCTTACCATTTAGCTAGAATAATGAAAGCATTGGCTTGTTATATGGAGTACTGCATACATGAAAAGTGACGCAGTTTTAATACATAAACAGGGTTATTTAATAAAAGTTCTTATTGCTTAAAATGGTGCTAATTTTGCCCCAACCAATAAAATGTTATTTTTTAAATGTTAAATAAGATCTGATTGGTTGGGGCAAAATTTTAAACGATATTGAATCTCCCTGACTGTATTTAGAAATAAACTATATTGGCTTAGTAAAATTTCTGAACCCTGGGGCTATGGTATAAGCTAGTTTTTAATGTTTATTGCTGCTCAGATACGTACTTGATAAAAGAGTAAAGAAAATTATTAATTAGGTAGACTACTGTTGATTTTTAATTATAGACCTCTTTATTCAAATTTTACATTTCATACTTATTATTATATGAGAGCAGATTATTGCATAAAATTTTCTTTGTTGCACTTACTGTTTCTGCTAAAAGTATAGTTATACTATAGGGGCAGTTCAAGTGGGTGGTGCAGACAGAGGAAACTCACCTCCCTGTAAGCACATGCCCATGGACTTGTATTGTGGGGTATGCTGAATGAGGCAGATGGCTTTCCCCACCTCAAGCGCCTCTGAATCTTTGTTAATTTCCCACAGAGCTATGGTCCTCCATTTACTGCCTAATGAATCCTGTCCTCCTCAGCAAAGCAGCCAATTGCAGAGTGGTATCAATGTCTCAGATGTTGACATGTTGCTCAATGAAAGTGACTCCTGCACAGTGTTCTGACACAAGTGAATCACTTTGGCAGGAGCAAGAAAAGAAGAGCTCTGTGTTAAATGAGTGTGTTGTGCGAAATGAACGTGCAATATAACTACACATTTTATGGTATATCAAATAGTGGATAGTGTACCAAAACTGTAAATTATATGGATATTAGAAGTCACTATTTAGCATTAATGGGATTTTACTGGCTTTTTTTTAGCACTGTCTCTAGGAAAATGCTGCATGTAATGTTTTATTAGTGGCAAAATATCTGGAAACAACGGTATAATGCAGGAAAAGTTAACATAAAATATGTAATTATAGCCTTAGAAGAAAACAACATAGAGGGTCGCTCTCACAACATATCACAACGTTTCGGAGGGGAAAATAGCGTGCCCCCTTCCTCACCTGAGGAAGTGGGGGCACGTTGTTTTCTTCTGATATATTTTATCCACCAAGGGTTGGATTGTTGAGGATTAAGCACCCACACTTGGACAGAGTGCAGACGACTGTATACCTTTTGTGATTATAGCCTTACTATGTTATTATGACTGTCTAGTTTTATAGGATATTTTAAATTGTCATGCTTCACTATACTGGGTCAGGCAATGCTACAGTCAGGGATCCCTTGAGTGTTAGTGTTCCAGACATGGGACAAGGCACACATGCTATGAAGGACATTACACTAACTAGAGGCATTTCTTTAGCATTCCCTTGCTGTTGCGGAAAATAGATATTAAGCAGTTTTGACAGCCAAACAAAGATTGGGCACAATTCTGAAAATTCCCTTATCGGGTGTCAATATAACCCATCAGTAATCATTAAAAGATCCTAGATAGAATTTTTTGATTAATATTTTTTTCATCATTTCCAATAACATCTGAAAAATATTTATAATCTCCCCTTTAACTCAGACCTTTTAAAGGTAGACATGCACTGAAGGCAGATTTTATTGTATGTTTAATATTAGTAACATACACATTAAAATAGCTTGTGTATCTTTAATTGGTCCACAAGATGGTGCCACAGAGCTCAAATGCAAATACAAATGCCAGCTAAATCAATAAATTCCAAGTGTAAAATTGCAAGAATGAGCATTCGCTGAGATGTTACACAGAAATATGAAGAGTTTCTATTGTTTTTTATAGGGCTTAGAAAAAAATTTAAAACCACTTATAGGAATACACAGCTAGATGTAGGCTTCTATGTATATTTTTATATATATATCCTTCGTATTCTATACGTTTATAGGAGATTGCATGAAGTTTTTTAGGAGCATACAATGAGATGGGTGTATATATTATAATTTATAGGATAGGTTTAGTTTTATATGTGCATAAATAAGTGTATATTACATAAGGCTTTGGATTTAGAAAGGGGAGATGCATTGGTATAAATCCTTATAAAAAGTCACTCAGCTGCACCACTGAGTGGCTCATCTTATATACTAACCTAAAGCTGCAAATATGCAGGAGCCGGATGCATTTGCACGAGTGGCCCATCATTCATCACCTCCCACAATGTGGGAGGGATTGGAGAGATGCGCAGCAGAAGTTTGTGTGCATGCAGGGAGGGTGTGTGAGTGTGAGGTGCATGCGCCATGGGGTTTGCTAGTTTCTTAGATTCCACGGCACCTCTCATTGCCTTTACACACAGTCTGTCTCCGTCAACTTCCAATTTGTTTGCATTCAACAGGGTTGAATTTGTCCCTGTAATTGTACTTACTGTATGCATTGACCCCTTTTCAGGTTAGTTGGATGACATGTCTGTGTGTCAACACTTATACATTGGTCCCATTTTGAGTTAGTTGGGGGCCACATCTCTGAGTGCACACATGCATAATGGCATACTGTTTATTTTTAGGAGAGGTTAAACTTTGTTCATGTTGGTTTCAAGCTGTCTGCTGCAGTATTTCTGTGAACTTCACCCTTGAATTTGTTTCTGGTTTATTATTTCAAAAAAAGGAAAATATTTAAAAAAAAATTCCAATTGATGAACATCTGTGTTTGGGTATCTGAATTTTGATGAAAACTGATAAGCTGGGGGTGTGTAGTTTTTAAAATTCACTTTTGGCGGTATTTTAGTTAATTTTAAAATTGACGAAAAAGGGCATATGCACCCTTAAACTGGAAATTGCCCTGCAGGTAGAGGACCCGCCTCCTCATTAAACTTTTTTTACATATTTCACCAACAAATCCAGCAAAATCACTGGAAAAGATGTTTTTATCTTGTTAAAATACACTGTGGGGCATATATAAGGTTCGTTAACTTTTTGCGGCCGTTATTCCTGGCATTTTCGCAAAAATCGCGTTTTCCGTGATTTATTAATGGCTGGAAAACGGGCGTGAAAAGTTAACGAATTGTTAACTTTTCGGACCTATCAGAACAGTTACCGCCACTTCTATTTATAAAGCTGCAGGTAACTGTTACGCATTGCTAATCTCGGGCGTTTTACTTTGGCCCCTTGAAGGTGGCAAAAACGTCCGAGATCCCCCTGGATCGCTACGGAGGTGTGCAGCAAACCCGTGGCAAGTGGTCGCACCTGCCCCGGGAGGCACGCCCACCTCGCTGCAGGTAGTCGCCGCTTCACGGTGACCACCTGCCGCCGCCGCTTCACAGCAGCCCCTCCCAACCCCATCTCTGCTCGTGGCGAACATATGGAATGGGAGGCTAGGAGGGGCTGCTGGGAAGGGGCCTCAGCAGGTGGTCGCGACCACCTCCATCCCTGCTTGTGGCGAACATATGGAACGGGTGGCTAGGAGGGGATGCTGGGAAGGGGCTGCAGCAGGTGGTCGCGACCACCCGCCGCGCACCCCCTCTCCAGCACCCCCTCCAAGCCCCCTGCCCCGCTGCCCACTAGTAGGGGTGGAGGCACTCTCCAGCGGGGGCCCTGAGAAGGGCCTTTTGGGGCTCCGCAGCTCAAGCCGGGGACCCCCCTCCCCAGCCCTATGAAGGCCTTTGCTGCACTTACAAGTGCCCTTGCGGCTCTAACAAGAGCCCTTTGGGGCTTAGGGTTTCCCACAGCTCGAACTGGGACCCCCTTCCCTGGCCCTATCAGGGCCCTTGCGGCCCTAAGAAGGGCCTTTGGGGCTTAAGGGGTCCCGCAGCTCGAACTGGGACCCCCCTCGCCAGCACTTGTAAGGGCCCTGGCGGGCACCGGCGACCTCAACGAGGCCGATGTTGCTGGCATCTTGATCCGTTGCGACATCTTTGGGCTAGCGACACCAACCCCACTGAGGTCGCCGATGCCAGGCAGGCTCACTGGGGCCAACAGTGAGCCTGCTGGCACCGTCGGCCTCAGCGGAGCCGATGTTACCAGCCACTTCTTTCTTCAGCCATCCACTGTGATGGCATCTGAGGTTCACGGCGGAGTGCACCTCTTTATATAGGTTTGCAGAAAACCCTAATCCGTTTCTGATTGGTAAATTTTTTAATGTTTGGTTTACATGGTTTACAATTAGATTTCATAAAATTTCCGAAATCTGATTGGTTAATGTAAACCATGTAAACCAAGCATAAAAAAATTGGCCAATCAGAAATGGATTAGGGTTTTCTGCAAACCTATATAAAGAGGTGCACTCCGCCGCGGACCTCAGATGCCATCGCAGTAGATGGCTGAAGAAAGAGAGGGTGCCTCCACCCCTCCCAGTGGGCCCTTCCCCTCCCCACCAGTGGGGCAGGGGGCTTAGAGGGGCTTCTGGGGAGGGGGTGCGTGGCGGGTGGTCACGACCACCTGCTGCTGCCCCTTCCCAGCAGCCCCTTCTAGCCTCCTGTTCCATATGTTCGCCGCGAGCGGGGATGGGGTTGGGAGGGGCTGCTGGGAAGGTGTGGTGGCGTGTGGTCGGGGTGGGCTTATGGTGGGCTTATACCCATCCCTGAAGCGGCGGATGCGGCTGCCTCAGGATCAGAAGGGATTTTAAGTCCCTTCGTGGCGATATTGTACTTAGCGCATTGTGCTAAGTGTAGTATCGCCGCAAAGGGACTTAAAATTACCGCCAGACATTGCGGCGATGCCGCTCGCCATTATAAATATGGCGATATCGCTATTTTCGTGGACGTGATGTGTGGCGGTAAATTTTGCCCGCTGTTTTTGGCCTTTTATAAATATGCCCCTTTGTGCCAAAAAAGGATATATAATGTTAGTTTTTCAAGCACAAAATTTAAAGGGCATGTCCAACCCAAAACTAAAAATTGACCCACTACTGACCCCACTTTGTAGTGTCAAAAAATACTTACCTTCCTGTGTGTACAATGGTATCTGCTTATTCACTGTCCTCCTGGAGGACTCTGCCATGCACTGTGGAGCTCTCTCCCTCCTCCTTACTTCCATCTGGATACATCTGCGCTGTAGTTCATGTTTAAAAAAATCGATTTTTTCCCCTTGGCTCTTGCAATAGCCTGTAGCCGTGTCTGACTTGGAAGTAGCGTTAGAGGCTGAGGCCAAGGGAACAAAAGTTGGTAAGTCTGTTTCTCTGCACGTCTCTGCAGTTTTAAAACTGGCGGTTAGGGTAGAATGGGGGCCTGTTTTGGTCTCTTAGTTGCTAATCAACTGCTACTTACAACATGAATATAGTTTAAATGAGCAAAAAATGCTGTGGCTTAAAAAGTGAAACCAAATATCACTGCACCAAAGAGCTGGGTCCGCACTATACGAGTCAGACAGAGCAACACATGGACTTAAATCTCTTTTAAGCTGGGTACACTCAATAGGAATCATTCGTCCCAAATAACCATTTTCCACTTGCAACCGGTCAGCCAGGACGCACTGTCGGCTGCGGCAAACGCAGACGACAATTCGCAGCGATGAGCACGTGGTCAATAAAGGACTGCAATTTACAGTGGAATTAAATGAAAAATAATGTAGCTTCTTCAAACCCACAGGCTAATGGAGCTAACCTAGCATCACTAAACAACACACTGAGGCAGTAATTGGTAGATGTGAAAGACCCAATACCGAAACACATGAAAAGCGACATCATATAAGCAGTGCAGTGCAGTGAAGGGTGCTCAGATTTGTATGTGGGGGAGACCAAACAGCAACTGCATCAACGTATGGCCCAGCACAGAAGAGCCAATTCCTTGAGTCAGGATTCAGCCATATACCTGCATCTTAAGGATAAAGGACATTCCTTTGAAGATTGTAATGTTAACATATTGGCAAAGCACCATGACTGATTCAAGAGAGGTGTCAAGGAGGCCATTTATGTGTACATAAAGAAAAACCAAGCCTAAATAGAGATGAATAAAGTTCAACCCTAACTGTCTGCCATGTACAATGCTGTTTTGACACCTTACCCTGAACAGTTTCGATAACAACCCTTAGCCTCAATGCATATACTAAAAGATGAGTACTGAAGGATAAGGAGATACCTTTTTATTATGGACTATGTTCATTTTTACAAACAATGCATCTACACCTTGCATTCAAAAGGTCTCTAACACCTGGCTATCATATGCTACTTGGGATTTTCCAGGGTAATTTAAGTCTACAGATTCTTGTACAAGTCATTCTGAATTGAGAAAGTCAGTCGGATGACTAGTGAAACGTCTTCAAGAAATAAACTTTCAGTCCATTTGATCAAACTGAATACGACAGATATACCATGACTTGGATAAGCATATCACCTAGCTACATCAGAAAGAACAGTGCTCTCTTCTTATTGAACTGGCAGTAGGGAAGTAAGATACTGCATGTATGCCAGCTACTTTCTATTGATTAACAACTGGAAGGGAGCTTTCTTTACTACATTATTTACTTAATGCAACTTTAAAAAAAAAAGAACCACTGAGAAGGATAAAGTATCACCCCATGAACCATGTGGAACTTCATTTCTGGCAGAGATTCTTTTTTATACCCACTGTAAACATTCAGCAAACAAGCCTTATCAGGGAGATTTATGGGCAGGCGCTTGGGAGCAGAGTGGAGGGGGTCTTTAACCCCTAGTTTATGGTGGCCATGCAAGTATTGGAAGAGACACTTGTGCAGCTGCTGCAAACCTATTTAACAGAGGCTGATAGCTGGTGTTAAATACTTATGTGGGAATGGGAAACACCTAGCCTCTTAGCATTGCTTATTTCTAGAGGTTTATGATATTCACATTGGAAGCTTACAGTTATTATCTAGAGGTTAAAGGGCATGTCCACTCCCAAAACTAAAATTTATCCCACTACTGGACCCACTGTGTAGTGTAAAATAATCCTTACCTTACACCTCAGCTCCTTATGGTTCTCCTTCAGTGCCTGTTCTAAGTCCCAGAAAGTGAAAACTAGAAGCTGTCTGTGAGTCATCTGGTCCCTGCTTCTTCCTTGTCTTCTTGGAGTACTCACTCTGGCATGCACAGGGGAGCTCTTCCCCCTCCCTTTCTTCCACCCTCTGGATCCCTTCAGGCTGCTTCTTTCTCTTCCTATAAAAACCCTTGTCTATAGTGTAGCGTAGGGAGCCTTTTGTTTGCGTGTTTTCTCACCTCATTTTTATGCCCAATATATCACAATAAAAGATGGATTGATTGCACTTGGTTGAGGACTCGTCTCGTTTGATGTTTTATGTTTGAGGGACACATGTTGGTGTTGGAGGTGCCGGTCCTCCTGGGACTATGAGTCTCCCGAAGTGCTACACCCGGTGGTAGGTGTTGCAGGTAGGACACCCATTTTCATGTTTTACCTGACACCTGATACATGACACCTAATACATGATACCTAAGACATGATAATGTCCTAAAATGGACACCGTGCTGAATATGTTTGGCATCCCTTCAGAACAGAAAGAAAACATACTTTACTTTTACCTCTTCACAGTATTATTGGAAAAGCTCAAAATATAAATAATTAAAAGGAAAACAGTAGCCCAACATAATATAAAGCAGAAAGAAAAATATATTTAAATGGCATAAAATAAAAGCTCAATAAATAGTATAATAAACAGACCAGTCAATAATAAACAATAGAATGCTTTGATAACATAACATTTAGGTTTAAAACACCTTTTCTTGGCTTACTGTAGCTATAAACTGCTATTTAAAAACAAATTGCATTACTTGCCATTCTATGAGATTACAGTGGTTATTTTGTTTCACAACAGACAAAGCCCCTGTTGGCTGACCCCTCTGGGCATGCTCAGAATGATTTTTCCAATATGAATGTAAACAGCTTTCCCATGAGTTAGTGTCAGTAGCTGCATTTTATTGATTGTAACAAAATGCAGGGTATCACACATTCCTTTACTGACAGCTCCTCAGTATCTCACATTCACAGCTAAGCTACTACATCTAACAAATATTCAGACACAACCATATTAGTCTATATCAGTTGACAAGTTTAGAAAAGAACTAGGACACAGGATGCTTTGCAGAAAAATAAACAGTGATGTCACTGTGCCCCAACATCTCTTCCACATGTTTTCTTACTCTCTAAATACACAAGCTTTATCAGATATCAGCAAAATATCGAAAGGTCATCACTCTTTGACTTCTAAATAACTGATTATCTGAAATAACCTGCAGTGGTCAAACATGTATCTAACATGAAGTGTCACAACAGTTTATAACAATGTTAAAGACGGTTGGGACAAATAGTGCCCTCGTGTGTACCCAGCCTTAGGCAATTTTGAATATTATTATTCTAAATATAAGCAATACAAGTCGTAAGTCGTTTGTTTTTGTTTTCATTGATTTGATTGGTTCGATTGAGTCATTTGAAAAGTCAACCCATGTATAGCCTCCTGTTTGAGAGACTGCCAAGCAGAAGCTGATTGAACTGGTCAGAAATTTTCTCCTTTATGTCTCAAATGTATGGAATTTTCTGTTGACAAGAAAATCACCTGTGTCTACTTCACATAAGAAGTTCGCTTGTAACAGATTATTTTACTGGAAAACTTGGCAACCTTCCCCTATCCTTTTATATGAAGAAAGTTTATCTACCACTGTTTAAAAGTTGCCTTATTGCAATAGAAAAATATCCATTTCCGATGTTAGCAATAAAATATCTAGCAGCATTCTTTTTTACAGGCATAAAATCAATAAGAAATGGTATGAAGCCCTAATAATAATGCAGATTCAAATATAATAAATAGGGCATCTACAGTAGCAGAGATGTTTTAAAATCTTAGTTTAATTATTTATACATTGTAAAGGTATAAATAGCTCCCCTGCAAAGTCATACCTATTTTAATATCAACATTTTTCACCACTATAAAGTGTGCAAACAGAAAACAATGCTAAAAAGTCCCATTACATAAACATAACGTGGTATTTTCATTGTTCTCTCTATGGGGGAGATGCAATACTTACCTCTGCTCTCCTCTTCCTGGCGAGTTCTTGCGATGCAATACTCCCTTAGCGTGAGTTACTGCATCACGGGAAGAAGGCAGGCAAGGAGCACGGAGGTAACAGCACCATTGAAATCAGGTTCATTTTCGCCCTACAAAATAGTGTAAAAACAAATGTTTTTTTGTTTTGTATCGGACGTTAAGAGGAAACGGCACAGGCAACGGAAAAATGGAGTTAACCCCATGAAAACCTGATATAACATCAGGAAGTGTGAGGTTAACTCCATTTAACCCCCGAAAGCTTAATATTACATCTCCCTCTATATGTTTTCCAATACTACTTTGGTCCAAGTTTAAATTTAAGAACTCCAGCATCTCTAGATAAAACAGGATAGGATATTTAGAGATAGAAACCTTCTTATTCCAAATGTTAAGACCTAATCAAAACACACTACAGACCAAAACCCCAAGACTACCCACTGGCATTCTGTAAGCACAACATCTTTACTGTACTGTATTTTCCAATTAGTTGTCCACACAGGGGATTTAACTTACATTTTAAACTACAGTTGTTATTATCAGTCAAGTCAAAGGCCAGAGGATCAAGTCTTTCAATCCAATGCATGACTCCCAGAGGCCCCATACAATACTCAAGGCATTGCAGCATGTTTTATTAGGATGTAGTATAAGTTAAGTCAAGTGGAATTTCCCTTCTCAAAAAAAAAAAGAAATAAAGGATTAAGCTAAATCATAAGAAAGCTTAAAGTTAAAATGTAAAATATTGAAGTATTTAGTACTTAAAGAAGTTAAAAGTAAAAACACTTACAGTAATTTATACTATGAAGATGAGTAGGAAAAAAATTGAATTGTAAGCTTTGATTCCACCATGTGACCAGATGTCTGCAGTTAAATTCCAAGCAGTGAACATAAAGGGAACATAAAATAGCAATTTACAAGTGGAATACTGTTTACACCGTTGCTTATGTTGTGGTGGACTGAAAAATTTGTCTCATTGTATAGTGAAAAGTAGGATTAAAGACCTGATTGGCCAAATAGTAAGGATTCAAACCCATGATTATTCCTAGATCTCTTTCAACTTGGAAAGGCCTACATGGTCCCTAAGATATTTATTAATGGATACTGCCATAAAGTATAAAGTTTACATGTATAATTTAAAAAAAAAAAGGGGTTTGATCTACCACATACTGTACTTCATCTTTGCATATTATTCAGTAAAACTTTCTTTGTACCATTTACCTTATATCAGTAACCTAGCTGACATCACAGAATATCACACTACAATGTTTTTCCTAATCTTTTTACCCATAATGAACTAACTAGGGGCTGTGGTCTTCAATAACTGGAAAACGTATATATCAACTTTCAGATTTAAAGAAAGCTACCCAAGAAAGGCCCCATATATAAGCAAGGTCTTTAAATTGTGTTCTAAAGGTTGTCATCCATATTATATTTCTAATATTTGTGGATAAAGTATACCCAACATAAGTTGTGTTTTTGTCCTTGTACACTACACCAAAACCAGCATAACCTTTTACATACTCTTAAGCTATATTTACTGTCAAATATATTTCAGCTGATCTTCATCACAGTATATTTGCATCTTTTAAAGGAGAACTATACAAAAAAAATCAAGTGCACTGATTCTATAATTAAAGGGTAGCAGTAGGGAATTATAACATGTTAGCGACTGATGAAAGCAAAGACATTTTGGAAATAAACAATACATTGTATTTGACAACTAAAATGACTGAAAACACAAGCTTTCCAAGCACTTGCAGGCATGATACAATACTGAATATTGTAAAACACACTTTATTATAGAACAAAGACTTTCTTACATTATACAGATGTTATCTTTTGCCCCCATGCCTGGCAATGACTGTTGTAAATATTTACATGGGTGGAATCCAGGCTTCCTTTATATGCAGTGCATAAATATGTATAGGTGGAGCTGAAAGCCCTCATTGGTACACTTAAAGCTGCAGAAAACTTGACAGTAGGATTTCTGAGAACCTAAAGTGGAATTGGTAGAAGTCTATGGGCACAATCCAAAATCAGATCATGTTTTCAGTTAGTACAAACTTATGATTCTTGGACATATATTAATTCAGGTGGGAATTCAATCTAATAATCCATTTCTTTGCAAGCATAATTCTTAACAATACTGGAATTACTGTTTTATTTGAATAAGTTGGTGTCTTTCAGACAAGTTAGAATTCTAATACACTATCAACACATCTAATTATTTTCTAATACTTAATTTTTTTTCTTAATACTATGAGAATGTAATCACCAAAATCACGTTTTTCTTAAATCTCCATGAAATGAAAGACACTTGTCCTCAAATGACAACTTGTAATTACTGTATCCTGCAGCAGTTAATGTTTCTTACTGATATTACCCTTCAAGAAGAAAAATAAAATATTCCATGTAACACTTTTTTCTTGGAAACCACTTTAATGCCTAAAGTATGGAGGTCCAACTGTCTATAGCTGCTTTCTGAATTCAGCCTTGTATAATATTTTGGAAAATATTATCCATTTGTTCAAAGAGCCGAGTAAATATTGTGTCTGTTGTTAGGGATGAGCTAGAGACCCAGTGATGTATCCAAATTCAGCAGCGACTCTTGAATCCACATTGGAACTCTTTTCAGATTGTGTTTTGTAATGTGATTGAGTAGCCAGAAAAAACAGCAATTCTTAACAGATACAGGGGATTGTTAAAACAATCACGTGTAGGACAGAACATTAGTGTGTGTGCGGGGGGTTGTTTTTTTTTTTGGGAAAATTGTGCAAAGAACATACTTCAAAATCTGGTACTACTTTTTGAAATTGAATGAGATTTGCATTCCCAAATCTAACTCTTCTTTACACATTTTTATCATAAAAAGGAATTCCCTTTCCCAAGACATTTCTGCCCAACAGTACTTCTTCCACAGCCAATATCTGGTAGGACTTGGGGATATAGGTTAATTAACAAGATAAATTCCCTATTTATTTAATGGAGGTACTCATTCTAACAACAAAATAACCTACAGTGGAACAGGGTGTATAAGTAAGGTAAACTGAGTTCAAAAATGCAAGAAAATGTCTAATGGTCTTAACTACACACACACATACATATATACAGTATATATATATATATATATATATATATAATCGTTTGGTCACAGAGCACTCCATGGGCTTTTACTCCAAATAATCTTTTATTATAACGATCTACGCGTTGTTTCAACCACACATGTGGTCGTCGTCAGGATACGCCATATTGGAAACATACAAGGTTAAATAGATACAGTCCCGCCCCCGATCCTCCTCCAACCTACCTCCTTACACACCCATTGGACATGTGATACAACACGGGCAGAGGAGTGTCCGTACACTCCCACGAACACTCCTATCCCCTACATCGATAAATACATTAACCGGACATACACCAAATGTGTAGACATAATTAGAAACATTGAATAAAAACAGTGTACATAGAACCAGTGTACATAAAAACATATGAAACATTTGTATCACCTATAACTATCACCGTAATATAACACTGATTTGCAGATTATCTACATAACTATACACATAATAGGGACAATAAAAGCAATGTCTCGATCTAATTAATATATATTTCGAATCCTATGGGGAAATTACATGTCATAACCACTAACTAAGTTATCCGAAACTGCGTGGCTGAGATAGAGTAGAATAACTACTACTGATAGAAAACCTACTAGTTAATTTAGACTCAATTTGACTCAAATGGGAACGCATTGAGGAGAACACACTCAAATTTCTAAGCTATCAATTTAAGGGTAAGTGTATAGAACTTACAAATAATGTAGGAACCAGGTAAGGTAAGTATAATGAATTAGTGCGTATTGGTCTTATATGGGAGGTACCTATATTATACTAGTATACTATGGTATTATAGGAAACCAGGACATCAGATACAGTTTATAGAAAGCATGACAATATTAGTTGTTCGTTTAAGCCTCTTGGGGTAAGTGAATCCAATTTTCTTATCCATCGCGCTTCCCTTCTAAGGAGTGCCTTATTTTGATCTATACCTTCTATTTTAGGCTCATGATCTATCGCCATCCATCTAAAACTTGATATGGGATGGCCTGCCTCTTTGTAATGTTTTGCTACTGATACCTCCCCAAACTTTTTGCTCTTATCTATGTCATTGGCAGATTGGCGTAGCGCTTGTCTATGATTCGCTAGTCTCTCCCTCAAAGTAGTAGTCGTTTTGCCGACATAGTATAACCCACATGGGCAGGTTATAATGTAGATTACATATGTACTTAAACATGTCAATTTGTAATTAATCTTAAACCTGCTCCCATTATGGGGGTGTGGGAAATCTGTGCCACTGATCTTAATAGCAAACAAATAACTCCATTTACTTGGATTCCCAATAATAAGAAAGGTTGCTATAAGTGTAGTGGATGTCAAGCATGCCGCTCGGTAATTTGTGGCACAGATTTCCCACACCCCCATAATGGGAGCAGGTTTAAGATCAATTACAAATTGACATGTTTAAATACATATGTAATCTACATTATAACCTGCCCATGTGGGTTATACTATGTCGGCAAAACGACTACTACTTTGAGGGAGAGACTAGCGAATCATAGACAAGCGCTACGCCAATCTGTCAATGACATAGATAAGAGCAAAAAGTTTGGGGAGGTATCAGTAGCAAAACATTACAAAGAGGCAGGCCATCCCATATCAAGTTTTAGATGGATGGCGATAGATCATGAGCCTAAAATAGAAGGTATAGATCAAAATAAGGCACTCCTTAGAAGGGAAGCGCGATGGATAAGAAAATTGGATACACTTACCCCAAGAGGGTTAAACGAACAACTAATATTGTCATGCTTTCTATAAACTGTATCTGATGTCCTGGTTTCCTATAATACCATAGTATACTAGTATAATATAGGTACCTCCCATATAAGACCAATACGCACTAATTCATTATACTTACCTTACCTGGTTCCTACATTATTTGTAAGTTCTATACACTTACCCTTAAATTGATAGCTTAGAAATTTGAGTGTGTTCTCCTCAATGCGTTCCCATTTGAGTCAAATTGAGTCTAAATTAACTAGTAGGTTTTCTATCAGTAGTAGTTATTCTACTCTATCTCAGCCACGCAGTTTCGGATAACTTAGTTAGTGGTTATGACATGTAATTTCCCCATAGGATTCGAAATATATATTAATTAGATCGAGACATTGCTTTTATTGTCCCTATTATGTGTATAGTTATGTAGATAATCTGCAAATCAGTGTTATATTACGGTGATAGTTATAGGTGATACAAATGTTTCATATGTTTTTATGTACACTGGTTCTATGTACACTGTTTTTATTCAATGTTTCTAATTATGTCTACACATTTGGTGTATGTCCGGTTAATGTATTTATCGATGTAGGGGATAGGAGTGTTCGTGGGAGTGTACGGACACTCCTCTGCCCGTGTTGTATCACATGTCCAATGGGTGTGTAAGGAGGTAGGTTGGAGGAGGATCGGGGGCGGGACTGTATCTATTTAACCTTGTATGTTTCCAATATGGCGTATCCTGACGACGACCACATGTGTGGTTGAAACGCATAGATCGTTATAATAAAAGATTATTTTGCTCTGTGACCAAACGATTATTGTAATTTCCAAGAAGCACCCTGGCCAATAAGAAAGCAAACAACGAGTGTGAGTGCGACTACTTGTACCTATGATATATATATATATATATATATATATATACACACACACACATATGTTACCTGTATATATTACTCTTTTTCATAAATGTATTTACCGTACTCCTTTTATACATAGTATTTTTTATTAGGATTTATGGATCTCAGGAAAATCCGAAATATCCGAAAATCTGAAAACAGAACATACTTTCGGGACTTTAATAATGCTCAAAAATAGCCTTGAACGTACGGTAATCCTTGAAAATACAATTGGAAGCTACTTTCGAGTTTCCAATGGTATTTTCGAGGATCATCGAAAAATAGCCTCAAATGTACGATAATTCTCGAAAATATGATTGGAGACTACCGTATATACTCGAGTATAAGCCGAGGTTTTTAGGTTTAAAAATTAACCTAAAAACCTTGACTCGGCTTATACTCGAGTCACAAGGAACTTACCTGCAATCCAGAGGCAGCCGCGAGTCCGGCCGGCAGTTCCCAGTAGTTCCTATAGTTCTACTATAGGTGGTTGGAAACTACAACTCCCAGCAACCAAGCATGCTGGGAGTTGTAGTTTCCAAACATCTACAGTGGAAAGGTATTAGGGTTACTGTATATCCTCGGCTTATACTCGGGTCAATCATCTTTTCTAATTTTTTAGTCAAAAATGGGTGCCTCGGCTTATACTCGAGTCGGCTTATACTCGAGTATATACGGTACTTTCGAGTTTCCAATCATGTTTTCAAGGATTATTCAAAGGCTTTTTTCGAGGATTATCAAAATAGCCTCAAACATACGTTAATTATTGAAAATGGGCTCTGAAGCCCGAAATCCAAAAGATCTGTCCGGTTTCGGTCCGTGTTAGATCCGGGTCCGAGTTGGACCCGGATCCCAACTCTACTTTTCATACATAGTATTTACCGTACTCCTTTTATACATACTGTAGTATTTACTCCGTTTCATACATAGTATTTACTTCATACTAAATTTCAATAATATGCATATGAATATATTTTCTAAAAATGGGGGGAAATTATGGTGAAAAAAAAGTAAGACCATGTATATCCTAAAATGTGCTTACTATTACTAAGTAACTAATTGATAAAGTAAAAAAAAAATATAATAAAAAACACAGCTGTTATCATTATTTCATTGTCTATTCGCATGTGAAAACAACAAAAATTAAGTGCAAGTATTAAAACTGTCTAAAAAAATCTACACATATTAAACCTTCCCTCTATACACACCATTAGTTATGGAACAAGATATCAAACAATTCTTTGCTTTGAATCATCTTTGGAATAAACATGCATGTACAGAACAGATTGCAATCTCCTAATTCTCTTCTCTGTTTATACACATTGTAGCCTAAATTATATTGCGTCATAATGTTAATTCCAGAAAAAAACAAAGTACATGTTAATGGAGATATGAAACTACTCAGGTATCCATGGCTACGGTTGTGTACTCAGTAACATCTTTTATACAGCTGTGAATATTTGTTCTTGTGCCAGACCATTTAAAACCATTCCTATTCATTTTTACCATGAAAATAAGGAGCAGGAGAAAATAAATTATTTAGCAAAACTCTTACATTTAAGTTTTAATATAAAAACATTTATTTGAATGACCTTAAACTGGAATAATTTGCTCTATTCATGACTGCTTGGGCCCAGGCTATTTTATAGAAGGATAGAATTAAAGAAAGGCTTATGGTAGGTTTGTTGTCTTTTGTGACTGACCAGAATTAATTTGGCCTTGAACAGATTCTGATTCAAATGTCAGGATATTTTGGTTTGGGTTGAAACAGTTTTTAAATTTAGGTCAATGATAGGTAAGATAGTGTATTATACCGGGGGCCATCTGCCAAAGACAAAATTAAATAAAAATTAATTAGAATACATTTCATGAGTTGGCAGTATGTTAAAACAGCCAATGAAATGACACCTTACCACCGAATTAAATCAGGGCATAGCAAAGGACATGAAATGAAAGTATTAAAAAAAAAATAAAAAAAAATAAGGATAATATATAGAAATACTGAGGTATGTGCCAGGTAAGGTGAAATATAGGAGGGGGAAATGCAGTTCAATGGTGAAACCATTCTGTTATGAATAGCAAAATGTTGTAAGGTATGCAAACATACCTCTATCATTTAACAGACTTTACAATCAGATTCAATAAAAGGCCTTCTGATTAAAAATGGAGATAATTTTGCCCCAACCAATCAAATATTATTTAACATTTGATAGCTAACATCTGATTGGTTGGGGCAAAATCACTACCATTTTTAACGATAAGAACTTTTAAAGGACTACTCCCTGCACCCATCTTCTCACCCTGCCACTACACTACACTACTACTAATGCCTTACCTTTGCAGGAGAGTCCGGGCCCCCGACATCTTGATGGAGGAATCCGGCTGCCGGATTCCTGATCAAGATGTCCACTGATGGTCGCAAGATGTCCACTGATGGTCGCACGAGTTGTGACGTCAGTGGATGCGACCATCAGTGGACGCGGCAGCCGGATTCCTTCACCTGTAAGTGACTGACTCGAGTATAAGTCGAGGTTCAGTTTTCAGGCTGTTTTCACAGCCTGAAAACCTCGACTTATACTCGAGTATATACGGTAACAGTTTAAAAAAATGGGTAACTAAAGTCACCAGATATCATTGTCCCAATAGACAGAGCACATTCACAGATAAGACAAGATATATCTCACTATTCCCTTTGCTATGGCTGATTTCTAAAATGAACCTGTATGTATTAGTGGTCAGCTGCCTAGTCCACCTTTTTGCTTTGGTAAAAGTCCGTTCTAGAACTAAAAAAGTTATGTCTTGCCTGATCGAGACTACAATAAAAGCGTGCTGTGAATGGAGGCAGAAGCGATGGTGGTGAAGGAGATGAAGGAGGAGAGGGTGGTGGTGGAGGAGGAGCAGATTATCCACACTAACATTTAACTTACATTAATAGGTAATAACTGGTGTTAAAGGCCTCGCAAATGTTTGCGGCAGTTTGCAATGCACTATTGTCAATCAGAAGTGCTTAACACAACAAAAAGCTACAAAGCTGCTAAAACATTGAAACTTACATTCAACAGCCCCGCAGCTTTCACTGTAATCTGCACTTAATAAGCAGTTTGGGCGCCTTTATCTGGGGTGTGCTGGCTGGCATGGTGACAGACTCTTTTTTTATGGAGGTATGCCAACATAAATCGCTGCCACTCCATACTTGGCATGTTGGATAGGTGGATGAATAGGTATTTTCGAGGCTCGATAGTAGATGCTTACTCAGTGAGATAGACCAGGAATTAGTTATCAGAAACTCAGATTCAATCCCGATTTCATAAAATCTGTAAACCCTCAAACCTGAATATTCGGAAATTACTGAATATTCAATGCAGAACCTTTGAATATCTGAAAGTTAAGAAAGTTTGATTTTTTTAAATAGGTTTTGGTTATATGTATGTGTTCCCCAGACCATTTTCCTGGTCCCATTTACACTAACATACTATTACTTTTTATACCTTAAATTTAATCAGACTTTTAGGATTTTTATCACCGATTGACTTTGGATTTTTTGAAATTCCGAAAATCCAAAAAGGAAATGGAAGTATATTATTATGTATAGGTGTTCTTTCAATGTATAGGAAAGTTTTCACATTAGGATTAAACTTTTTTTTTTGTTTAGTTCTCCTTTAAGCATAGTTTCCAGACAGATGTTTTCTAATTGGAGCAGACCAGTAAAAGCTGATTGTCCACTGTGGGTTAAGACCACCTGCAAACTTTAAATATACTAAAACTTGTAAGTTAAATGTTAAAAAGGTCCTCTTCTGTAACAGATGAATAAAACAATGTTTTTTTACAGCTTTACATAAGCAATTAAATAATGGTGTTGAAATTGTGAAAGACTAAAATATGTAAAAGAAATTGTATTTGAAAGTAATCTGATATAGTAAGCTCCAAAAACATAACACATTTCTACCATTAAGATGTGATATATTTTTGTGAAAAGTTGCATTTATATTTTATATTTTAAACATGAATGAGCAAAGCTCTAATTTTTCATGCTAATTTTATTATGTTTTACTAAAACCTAAATAAATATCTTGAATTTATATATTTATAACCCTCTCAGATTATCAGGGAAATTACACTTATTTCTTGTTCAGTCCTTTATTTTGAAAAACTGTACTTTTACTTAGACAGGGTACCTTATACCTGGTTGCACAGTGACTACACATTATAATATCAATCTTGGTTTTTTTCCAGTGTATATTCAGTACTCCTTCAACAGAATAGAATAAATTGTTTTGGGATTTGCAAAAAATAAACTGGATTCCAAATGTGCTTGGATAAGCGTGTGAGGTTCCATTTTAGCATATAAACACAAAGGGTATTTTCCACACTGAGCATTTAACTGTGTTAACTATGCCATATGGGTTTGGAGAAGTGGAACATGTTGTTATGGACCTGCAATTAGAGCTCTATTGCTTTTATACAAGCATACGGTAAAAATGACTTAATCAGACCACAAGAATGTTGATGCTTCTCTAGGTATCTCATTTATTTATTTGACGTGCAGCTATGGTTACTGAAATCCGCCCTTTGGGTGTTGAGACTTGTGATCTACACAGACCAGGCATGCTGCATTTCACTGAACTTAAGACATGTGTGTTCTGTGCAAGATGATATTCTTACCTGTCAACATGTTATTGTTGCTCACTTTCTGAAACATTTTTTTTATGCCATCAAGTCCATATCACCCTGTTTTAGGACTTTTCCCCCTCTTTTAATTTACAGAATTAACTTTTTTTCTAAATTCAACCTGATAAATGTGAGCTTTGTAGAAATAATATTAATGCTGAGTGCAGTTTATATGTTCATTTATGTTAAATTAAATACTGTATATGACTGTACAGTATTTCAAAAATACTATTATTAGGATTGCCACACTGCATTTAAAGAACAACTAAATCCATTTCAACCCACCCCTCCCCCTATTAAAGTACCTAGGGTAAGTATCTGAACCACTAGGCCTTGGTTTGCAATTGGTTAGAGATACCTAAATATGGATCTGGTCTGCTCCTTGCAGGGTATCTCTTTCCAGGAGCTGAGTCTAAGACTCAGGGAGGGAGTGGGGCAGACTGGGCCCGTCAATCACATTTATGGGTAAGTATTAGACCAATTGTTAAACCCAGAGATGAGGACCTTGTGCTTCAGGTCCTCCCCTAGGGTACTTTTATTGGGAAGTTTAAAGTTGTCCGATACCAGACCTTAATCCCAAATAAATAAGTCTGAGTACGCTGATCATTAAACAAATTGGATTGGATTTTAAAAGCTAAAGCTAAAATATTACAATGCATGAATTGTATATTTGCTAAATAACACAGGGACACCTACAAATAAAATATCCCATACATCACACTCACAGGTCTTACATTTAATGCAAACACAAGCAACATGTTCCTTTTAAATTACAAGTCTTCTTGAGTAGTAATGAGTTACGAAATGTAACAAAACCTGGTTTCGAGCTGTGGTTTTCGAAAATTTGTGACATCAGCATAATTTTAAAGGGCAGAACTTCATGGAATTTTGCCAAAATTCATTTTTCGAAATTTGGCGTTGAAAAGCCAAAAACTGGCATTGAAGTTCAAAGTTAAAAATGAAAAAAAACGGCTTCCATTGACTTGACAATTGGCTTCGATTTGCAGTGGAACAGTTCCCGAGGACAGAAACATGTTTATTATTGCTTGTTCATCCAAGTCATAGTGTATCTGTTGTATTAAGTTGAATCAACTGGACTTAAAGTTTAGTTGTTAAAGACATCTCAATTCATAATGATAAAAAATTGGTTTGCTTTGAACCAAACAACACACTGAGGCATCCGTGTGAGGCACAATTGTTGCATCCGTAAGGCCAAAAACCGAGACATAAGAAGAGCGACATTATATATGCAGTGCAGTAAAGATTGCTCTTATTTGTATGTGGGGGAGACCAAACAGCACCTGCAACAACGTATGGCCCAACACAGAAGAGCTAATTCCTCGGGTCAGTACTTACAGTAGCTGTGTACCTGCATCTTAAGGAAAAAGGACATACCTTTGAAGATTGTTATGTCAACATCTTGGCAAAGGAACAGGATTGGCTCAAGAGAGATTTCAAGGAGGCCATTTATGTGAAAATGTAGAAAGCAAGCCTGAATAGAGGTGTGGGTTTCGACACCAACTATCTGCTTTGTGCGTATAATGCTGTTTTAGCACCTTACCCTGGGCAGTTTCGATAACATTAGCCACAATGCAATCACACCTTGCATTCAGAAGGAGCCTAACACCTGGCTGTCATATGCTAATTGGGACTTTCCAGGGTACATAATTGCTAACAGTCATGTAGTATGTGCCTAGAAAAGTAAAGGAAATGTGTTTGGTTGCGATCCTGAAAATCTGTACAATTAATTTTTTGGATCATAGAGAGTAGGAAGCTCTTTTCCTCTGGCAAGGCTCAAGCACTAATATTTTTATATAATTTAAAGAATTATGTATTTATGCATTAAACTATTTAAGTATTTATATTTTTGTCCCTCTTTCTGACTTTTTTATATTTTGTTATTGTACATGGCTGCATCACCAAGTGGCGCTATATAAATAAATATACATACATACATACAAATCTTGCTACAATATATTCCAAACTCAGTTTGAAAGGAGGCACTGCAACCTGTCATTCATAGGTTGTGGTGGCTTCTGTGTTACAAGAACAGATTACCTGAGAGAGTCACACCAATTTTCTCCCATATATAATGCTGTTTTGATGCCTTATCAGTTTTGATATCACTTATTAGCCAAAATTCAATCAACACCTTGCATTTGGGAGTTCCCTAACACCTGGCTGTTAAATGTTGATTGGGACAAATTCCAGGGTATTTATTGCCAACAGATTTTTGTACAAGTCATTCTGAATTGAGAAAGCCAGTTAGAGAAACATCTTCAAGAACTAAACTTTAAGTCCAGTTGATCAAACTAAATACAACAGATATACCATGCGCTGGACAAATGAGAACCTTCACAAGCACATACAAGTGTTTTTTCTTCTACATTCTGCATCCCACAGAACTGAGACAGAGATTCCTTCTGTGCCAAATACTGAAAACACAGGAGAGTAAAATATATATATATATATAATATTATATATATATATTATATATATTACTGTGTTGAATTCACCAGCTTTTTTTAAAGAAGAAACTAATCTAAAGAAAAAAACACCCCAGTTGATGGCTTAAAAAAAGGAAAACAATTGGTTCTGGAGGGTGGATTGTTCATATTGAATGAAACATACAGTTTTTAGACTTATTTCCATTTGTAAATACTGTAGTTTTCTTTTCAAACTTTATTAATCAGCATATTACCTACAAAGAAATGTTATATGGTGTATAGGTAGTCTCTATAGAAACGTGACACTACTAGATAAGAGATCATGCTCCACCCACTCTTTTGCAGTAACTTCTAAAAACTTCACAGTGATTTAAGAGCATTCTATAAAGAATGGCAATAATGACAATTTGTATTTAGTTTGTGTTAACTAGTGGCTGTTAGGTGGGGTTGGAATCTCGCCCCTTTAAAAAAAAAGTGTAAGAAAACCATCAGGCTGTACAAACAAAAACATATCTTACATAGAAACATGCTTCATATGAGTACAGTTTTAATAGGGAATTATGGTGAGTGTTGCATTGCCCCACAGGAAGCATACATGCTAACAGAAATGCATTGTTACATCTTCTAAAAAGAATGTCTTATTAAGTGCTTCCAGACAAGCTAATGTCCTGTACAACTGGCTGTGAAGGAAGCCACTGTGAGTCGCAGAGTCTGCTGGAGTCTACTCTACAATCCTGCTGGCATCAGTTTTTCTTGAGTGGTTAGCTTTCAAATTAAACTAGCTATGAATGATTGGTGTACACAGTACAAATGTTTTAAAAATGTTTTCCAAATTTTCAGATTTTTTTAATGATGGATTTTGCCTTCGCAAAAATGAATGACACAAAAATTTGCCTTCTTATAAATGTAAAAACAAAATATGGAAAAAAAAAATAGTTTGTAGAGATGTCTGTTGTTTAGAAACCTCAAAAATAGTGCATCCTATTAATATCTCTCTCTATTTCTCTTCTCAAGATTATAACAGTCCAGTTCAGTCTACGTTACACTGATGATGGCTCAAAAAAGTCAAATCCGATCTGTAGCTGGTGCTATGGTGTATTTAGATTGTGGAATGTTGTTAAAGCCTCTTAGTAGGTGTAACGTTTCCTGACATGGAAATGTGGAAATTACCCAGAAGTCTCTGTTACTTATTTGCATATGAGTAAAGGGGAACTCTAATGCCTTATACTCTTCCTATCTTTTTTTAATTTCTTAGTGATGTATGTATATTTTTACAATTCTATACATTGATTCAGCATATGGTAGTAATAAGTTTATAAATTCTAAGGTTGCAAGTATTATCACATTTTTGTCAAGTTTACTTTCCCTGCATGTGCCATCTAGTGGCAGTATGTGGAATTCACCCAAGAACACAATCTATGGCAGATCGGAAAATAGGAAATACATGTACAGTTGAAAGAAGATAATATTATGTAAGCTCATATTTTCTGTAAATGCAATATGAAGAAAGTCCTGCAAAAGTTCTGCTGTTTCTAATAGTTATTTTGTTTTATTTGATCATAAAAATTCTCCAGATTTCATGGGGTTGCAGTTTGTCTAACCACAATTTGGATGAGGGGATAAATGTTGTACATAGTCAACGGCTGATCAATATAGCAGGATCCATGGGATAGCTAGAGCTCTGTGCTTAGGTTAGTCATTCCTATAAAAAAAAACTTAACTACAGTTTCTTGTTCCTTTATAAATTGGTCTTTTTTGAGACATTCTTTTATTTATGACCATAAAAGTACTGTGCAGCTTTATTTATTTAATCATTAATACATTTTCAAATTCAAGCAATAAACTATTTCAAAGGCTTGTCCTCTTTTGTTAAAAAAAACCTGGTCAATTGTTACCTGCACCCAACCCCAACTGATTGTTAGAGGTATATATGTAAATATTACAGACATTTATGGATAATTATTGTCCCCATTCTGTCAGAGTAAACTGGCCTCTCCCTCCATGCAGTCAATCAAGGCTCTGAAAACTGACATCACAGCCAATGATTGACTGCTGTTTCACCTGCTGCCCCTTTGCACATGATTAAGCTTCTAAAAAGCTCATTGAGCAGAGGGAAGAAGCAGAAGGAATAAAACTTGTCATTACTGTATATACTTGAGTATAAACCGAGATTTTCAGGCTAAAAAATAGCCCGAAAACTGAATCTCGGTTTATACTTGAGTCAAAACTTACCTGTTCTGGCGGGCGCTCTCTCTGCTTCCTCTTCTGGCTGACATCGCTATTCGGCAGCGAGTAGTGACGTCAGCCAGCAGAAGATGCGGAGCATGCAGCAGAGGAAGCAGAGCGGAGGAACCAGAGCAGAGGGACTAGAGCGATCATCCAAGATAGGAGAAGGCAACGGGAGGCGGGGGGGGGGCGCTGGGGGGGGGGGGGGGTACAGTAATTCTTGCAGTGGCAATTCCTTGGACAGCAGAATTCCCATACAGTAATAGCAATACCGCATTTGGCTATTACTGTATGGGACTACTGTATGGGAATTCTTCTGTCCATTTAAAGGGCAACTAAAGCCTCAAAATCAATACAGATTCAGAAGGCAGTAGTGGTCATATTTTCTACCCTCGGTTTATACTTGAGTCAATCACTTTTACTCCTTTTTAAAGGTAAAAACTGTTTATACTTGAGTATATACGGTAAATACAGTATCTGGTTAAAAGTGCTTATAATAAACTGAAAATAATAGTAGTTAGGGTTGCGGGTATCTCCACTCCCCTCCAACCAAAAAAAAGAGTATTGCGCAGGAAATCGTACATAATCTAGACATCAGCTGCCTTTTGCTGCTAAAAGGGGCTGACCAGCAGCCACATCAGTCTCAGCCAAGCACTGAAATGGCTGCAGATCCAGCTCTTTCTGCTGCTTCTGTGCACAGAACAGCAGAAGGGGCCAGACCAGCAGCTGTATCTGTGCTTGGCTGACACACGTCTGACGGTCCAGCCCCTTTTGCTGCTTCCTTGCACAAACAAGCAGAAGAAGGGAGCAGGAGGGGGGAACTTCACTGCTCATGCCAGAAACCTCTCAGAGGCACAGTAAGAGGTGGAAAGTGATTACACACAGACAGGCTTCCTACTCTTTAGTTTCCTGTACTTTTTTAGGCCGTTCATGGACGTCATATGCAGCAGAAGAAAAAGGTAGTGCTCTTTTAACACTACATAGTGGGCTCAACAGTGGGGCATTTTATTTGAAGGGGGGTGGGCATCCCCTTTAAATGTCTTTTTGTTTACATTCTTTTTTCTCAAAACAATGACAGCATACAAAAAGTGGCAATGTCTCAAAATGATTTTTTAGGCATTGTTACTGTGTATATAAAGGCTACACTTTCAGAAATACTCTTTTATACATGCAGAAATCTTCCAACATTGATTTATTAGGTTCACATCACTGTTAACCTAATTCTATATTCTTCCAAGGTGAACTGCATTGTTTGAATGTTCATAAATAGAACCCACACCGCCTACTGTCAATAGCTATATGATTATCTCTGTTATACCTGACAGTTAACTGCTTTGCTTTCCTTCTGAAACATCTTAAGGCATACATTTGTCATACCTACTGTAAGGTGGATATTTAGTTCATCAAGAAAGCCAATAAAGTCAACAAATTTCTTACCACTTATCACCACCTCAGAAGAAAAAATTCTCAAACTACTTCAATTCCAAAGCTCTTTCATGCAAATATATTCATTGGTATATATTCTTTACACTATAATGCCCTTTGCAATAATTACATGCTGGTCAGGAGAAATACAACAACCAATTACAGTTATTTCATGTTGTCCTCTCATGTTTATTCCCCAAAATCCTTTTTTGGCTAAAGGCCTCTGGGAATTGCTGAAGATCAAAAGGTGGCTCACTATCTAAACATCAAAGTATGCAGGGTATGGCCAGCTGTGAAGTAGGTACAGATTTCTTTCTAGGTTCCCTCCCACCAAAGAGACTTTAAATAATAAAACTTTGTCTTTGGAAGGAGAAGAGGCCAAGCAGCTTTTGGAAGCCTCTGGCTCTGTTACCTTGTGTTAGGCAAAGTTACCTTTTAATGGTTGGACAAGATTTGGAGAGACGCCACGCTTCTGGGCACCTGCAGATTGAGTAGCCTAGCTGCAGGCACAGATTTTGTCACATTCGATGCTGGTATGACCCATCCTCCGCATACACAATGCTGAACGGTGCACATACTAATTAGGTGGCTTTTAGGGCAAAAACACAGACAAGGCTGCCCAGGATAAAATCATACACCCTCACTCTTCAAATAAAGACAGACATTGGTAGAGGCCTGGGTACATTGTGGGTGAGCACTGACTCAGTATATTATTTGGTGGGATTTGATTTTGCAGATTATATTTACATTTTTGGTTCCTGGTTTTTAGATTGGAATTGAAAGAAAATTTTCCCCCACAGAGGAAGCGATGGTTAAAGAAAACCTGTTCACTATCAAATCCATATTTCCAAAGGCTTCTTTCTCAGAGGGAGGGCTTATGATTGCCCTCCTCTGACTGGGGACTGTGGCTTTATTTTAAGTTTTATGATGCTTTCTTCCAAAGCTTTCTTTTATCCTTTTTTTCTATTACATTTTTACACAGTGTTTTTTTTTTTACCACTGTGAATCTTCTTGATCTCTTTGTTCCTCCATGGCTTTTCATCTTTCCTCTCATCTTTCATCACTGGTTGTCTTTTCCTATTTAAAGCCTTTACAGGGAAATGTCTTATTACATTAGGAATGGAACAAGCAAAAAACCCCAAAAAACAAAGATTTCCTTAGACCTAAAATGGGCCAAGGTGTGAAATGCTAAAGAAATGCTTAAACGCACTCTCCTTGCTGCTACTCTTATATGCATGGAAGCTGCATTATTGTTTCCAATAGACTGTACTTTTAAGTCATTTTAAGTAAAAATGGCATTATGTCCCACAAGTAACAGGATATCCCATAGCACATTTGTTATACAGATTATGCTTAAATCTCATTTTTTAATGGAGACATCTACAAGTGTTACACCCAGTTTTAATAATCTCAGAAGAACAAGGGGCTGTTAAAATTCCTCCGCAGAATGATAGCATTAGAACGTGTGTGTCTCCATCCATAAATGTCCATCTGATATTATTCCCTTGCATCTTATGTTTATTCTGTTTACATGTCAATGAACTTTCTTGGTGACTATAGTAAACATACAGTTCCTTGGTTCCTTTAAAAAGTATTTAGACGTTTGGTCAATCATTTTCATGTCATTTTTTTAATATGACATTTCATGTTAGAAAAATATTGTTGTAAAAATAATATGATAGAAGATTTTTAGTTTTTATAAGTAATCAGCTTCTGTATTGTGAAAGTTTACACAAGCAAAACACGACAACCTAACAAAATGCCCCACTTGTGAAAAATTCAAATAAATGCTACTTTTCTTGTCCAAGATAAAAGCAGTTAAAGGATAATTTAGGATGAAAAACTGAAGAGCAGCTCCAAACACAGAATAAAGACAAATGTACTGTATAAATTAGTGAAGTAGCACATAACAATATCTAACTTTCTGAATATTAGAAACATTTCAAGAAAAAACCTGAAATGGCAGCGATCTCTACTTACCACAGCCTGTGTACTATGAAAAAATATTTTACAGAGTTTTACAGAGTAAAGAGTCATGTACTGACAGTAGTCAGTTTCAGAATCCCTATAATCACAGCCCTTATAATTATTTCACTTACAGTATTTGCAGCTTGTTGTGGGCACCTTTTATGGATGTGGAAAGATTAGACTTTTGTTTTCTGATTTGTTTTCTAGGTACATACTGTATGTGTTTAATGTTTTGTCTAATTTATTACTGCCCGTGTGTGCAGATATATATAATTTGTTCAGACACATTTTGTGCGCTACATTCTGAATGTACTATATTTATTCAGATTTTTGTGTGTGCACTATTTTAACCTGTGCGTGCAGGGTTGCATGCACTCGCACAAATACACAGCTTGAAGCAGCATTGCTTTAACAGATGTGTGTGTCGGTAAAGCTGGGTGCACACAGTACAGATTTTTGAAAGATTTTTTTTTTATTTTTCAAAGATCTGTATACACACAGTCCTAAGCATTCTCCCTATGTACAGCATAGGGAGAATGCTTGGGACTGTGTGTTTCCCTTGGCTGCAGCAGACTCCCCTATAGGGAAATTACTGCGGCCGAGGGAAATTTTCATTTTTCCTCAAACAACTGCTCGGCCGATGAGAACGTTTGGCAGTCACACACTCGTTCTTGGAAAGACGCTAACATGCACTAGCAATAAAGCTCCCAAGAGATCCAAATGTACTAAGGCACACTGCTGTTGGCTGGTTAGCCGGACAAGTTGGTAGGTGCAATCCTCTCAGCCCCCTATTTCCAGGGCTTCATAAACCAAGCAAGGTATCAAAGTAGAGGAGCACACTACTATAGTGAAAACTTCTTTATTTAGTGCAAAAACAGCATACAACATGCTTGTGAAGGTTCTCATTCATCCAGGTCATCGTATATCTGTTGTATTCAATTAGATCAACTGGACTTGAAATGTAGTTCTTGAAGACGTTTCGCTAGTCATCCGACTGGCTTTCTCAATTCAGAATTGAGAAAGCCACGGATGACTAGCGAAACGTCTTCAAGAACTACATTTCAAGTCCAGTTGATCTAATTGAATACAACAGATAACAGCATACAACGTTTCGGGACACTGGGCCGAGGAATGGGACCAGTGTCCGCTATGCTGTTTTTGCACTAAATAAAGAAGTTTTCACTATAGTAGTGTGCTCCTCTACTTTGATACCTTACTAGCAATAAAGCACCTATCTGTCGACTCTAGTGTGTGTACCTAGCTTTAGTCTGGGAATTGGTTGTCATTTACCAATGCGACTGATTGTTCCTAACCATTTGTTCAGGATTGTAAGCCCTTGTTAATTTTCGTTCAAAACAAGATGGTAAATTTACCTTATAGGAAAAAGTCTGCAGTAAAAAAATTAACACAATTAACACACACAAATATTGTACGTTTGGGATCATTCCCAAATACCTGATTTAACATTCCTTTTAACTATGTATGCATATTTGTGTATAAATCAATGGAAAGGAATCTGGCCATTTTACTGCACAAAGACCTACTAAAGAATGAATTTACTGTATACGGGTGTTCCATTATTTTCTTCTAAAAGCATGATACCTGACAGATCCTAGGTAACAATAAGAGCAGTGGAGCCAACCATTTAGCCATATGCACCTCATGCAGTATAAAATTTGCCATAGCCTAGTATAATAATCTCCCGTATTAGCATTTCTTATACTTATTTCTCAGAAATTGCACAAAGCAACTTAAATTCCTAATTAACATCTCTCATGAGGTGCACTGCACTCCGTGTGAGGTGTCAATTCTTGGCAAAGCACCGCGGCATGAGAACTGTACAAATATTTTTTACTCGGTCAATAGTTTTAAAAAACCTGTACATAGCATGTTCAGACATCTGGATACTGTCCCAGCTGATTCATAATTAGTTGGCTAAATAATACTCAGATCTTCAAACCTCTCAGGATGTGAATGTTGCCTTTTCTGCTGTAAAACCCATGAGCTCATCTAAGCAAGCATTTGTGTGATTGAAATTGAAAATCTCTACCAGATCTGCCCAAAATCTTCTTAAAGCGACATAGCAGAACAGAGGGATCCACAAAAAAGGGGGTCTAAAACCGTCTGTTTACAATAATTGAAAATGAACTTTTACTTACTAGGTGTTCCTTTAAGAGGCCAAATTAATAAGTTTGTTATTTCGGAGAATTGTAAAATTGCATAAGGGGCTTTCACTTGTTAGGTTTTCTTCCAGAGCACAATGTTCACAGAGATTCTCTGGAAAAAACAAAAATCGAAATGTACTGAACTCAACTATAAGCTGGAGCTGTTATTTTTCCCTAGCAACTTATAACATTTGCTATGGTTTTTAACTTGGCAAAAATTGCATGAATCCAGCATGAAGGAAATACTGGAAGTTCAATAGAAATCTGTATATGAGCCAGTTTAATAGCTGTAATTCTTTCTGTTCCCCATAAAGATTATTATTGGGTATATGGCAATCATATGCCCTCTGGGAAAGAAGCCTTTGGAAATATGGATTTGATAATGACCTGGTTTTCTTTAACCATCACATTCTAGATCTGCCTGCAAGGTCAGGAGTTTTGGGGTAAAACAATTTAACAATAACCACACATTAAACCATGAGTGTATTTAAAGGGCATGACCACCCCCCAAACTAAAATCTTACCAACTACTGGCCCCACTGTACAAAAAAAAATCCTTACCTTACATCCCTGCTCCTTGTGGTTCTCCTATTATGTCTCTTTAAAGTGCAGGAAACTGATGTGTAGGAGCCATCAGTGCCTCATCCAGTGCCTATATCTTGGCTAACCTCATCAGGGTATGAGGCATGCTCAGTAGAGCCCTTTCCCCCTTGTCCCTCCCTCCCGATCCCTCCGTGGGTAGAAGTTATGTAGCTATAAAACCTTTTGGCACAATGCAGGGGATACCCTCCCACCCCAACCTCTGTATTCATTACTCTAAAAGTGCTGTCAATCTGTACTTACACCTCCTCTTTCTTGCCCTGTTCTACAGTGAAGGCAGCCACGGATGTGATTGGCTGCCTCTCAGCCAATCACAGCCGCGACTGCTGGTCCGGCCCGCTGCTTGCAGTTCTGGTGGGCAGGGGAACCGGACCAGAACTGCGCAGGATCAAGGAGGTGTAAGTACAGATTGACAGCGATTTTAGAATAATCAATATAGCGGTTGGGGGTGGGAGGGTATCCCCTGCATTGTGCCAAAAGTTTTTAAAAAGGGTGGACATGTCCTTTAATCTTTTGTTTTATCTGATTTGTCTACATTGGTTGGAATTTACTTGCATATTTGGCATTATGTGCTCAAAGCAACATGAGTTAAATACATTGCAATAGATACATGTAAAAACAACTTTATCTTACTGGCTAGCTGTGGCTTGAAATATAAAGGTGTTATCCTCCTCCACCGTCTTGGGCACTGTGCAATGGCATCCTAGGGGCACACACTTTTGGTGATGTCACAATAATTTTTAATTTTTAAGACTAATGTGCCCAGCTTTTCTTTTCTATTGAATAATGCCACAGCTAGAAATAGTCCTGGATGCCTTCAGCAAATATCTGATTACATGCTACTTGCATTACTTTGAAATAGTGTGCAGGACCCCTTCCCCTTTTTGATTAGGTTATCTACATATGGTTAATTTCTATTTAGGGGAATTGACACCATTTAATTGAAATTTACTTTCTTTGAACCTATGAATCTGCTTTTCAAGCAAAATTCAGTGGTCCTTCCTTTTAGCTTCCCAATGGCTGGATTGTTAGTAGACTCAACAGCAGACAAAATATTATTAAATTATTATTCCCCATTATATCCCATTAGAAATTCTAAGGAATTTAAGGTTGGATGTTGCCTGAATCCTATGGTGACAATTTTATGCAACTATGGTATGGACCTAAACCTAAAATTGCAGTCAGTGGTTTGGTCTGCTCCCAGCTTGTGTTTAGTTCCTGTCCTGTACAAGAAGTATGCCTTCTCAATTGCCAGGCTGCTGGCTGAGGGAGGTGGCTGGGCTAAGCTGAACTTTTGGTAAGTATTGCTGGAGATCTATTTACCAAGGGGTAAGGGTTTCGGACATCCGACTGGTTACGTCAAATGGGAGGTAGTTTGGTGAATATAATTCCCTTTAATAATCTAAGTCAACCTTGGTGTGGAGATACTAAAAAGGTAATATTATTGGTAATATTATGTCAAACCTGTGCCTCATTAGATGTTTGAAGACTTTAAAGGACAATAATATAAAAAAAATAACATTACCCCATTACATGTCCAAACTTCCAGCAGCTGAAATCGCTTACTTTCATTTACAACCGTGCTGCCCTCCCTTAGATATCACACAGCAAAGATGACTGCTAACAGCCCGCCTCCTAGATGGCCCAGGGCCATCGTTAATATATCACTTGTCTTTGGCTGGTGGGAATGTCTGTTACAACCTCTCTCCTCCTCCTCTGCCAGTCAAAAAAACTTGAACTGTTCAGTTGCTAGGATACAGCCTACATAATCAAGCTGATCAAGGATGGGTGGAGAAATGTTTTCTCGAATGCTAGCTTTGAGTGACAGTTACAGGCAGACAGAATTGTTACCTCCCCTTCACAGCATGGCTAATTGAAGGCAGAGAGAAGCTCAAAATTAGGAAAAAAATGTATGGGGAGGGCAGCATACCGTTACTCTTTTTAAAGCTATTTTTAAAGCATTTTTAAAATGCATTGAGGCAATACAGTTATCCTTTAAGCATTCCCTGACCACAGATGGTAGAATTTTGTAGTGCGCTATAATACTATATAAGATTATAATGTCTTTTGATTGGAGAAGCCAGTTTACAGACAAAATTTTGGCCTGAACAACTTATCCTGTGTGGTCCGATTGGCCAAACATAAAGCCAGGCAGTCGATTGGTCCAAAGTATCGACCAAAATTGTATCAGCCAAGATATTATAAACAGGGCATCTGTACGCCTCATTTTATTATTATAAAAGTTTCTTTTAATTGTGTTTTCTATTGATTGCCCACTCTTTGTAGACAGCTGCAGAACACACTAGCATGTTATAAATAGTAGCACAAATAATAATGTAGTGGACATTTACTAGAAATGATGCAGACATGTGGAGTACCATGTGATACTGTATGCATATCACGCTCCTCTTTGCAAGGTTTAATTTTAGCCTAACAAAAGCAAAGCTGACAGATTTCCTCCCCTTTTTCCTGAACCATAATCATTTTGCTGAAAATGCCCACACTAGTTCTAATTAAACTGTGAAAGTTTAATATTTGTTTTGTCAATTTCATTCACCAAGCCAAACTTGGCTAAGAACATAGACAGGAGAGGTTTTCAATTGTTTATCACAATTCCTCATTTGGCTATTATAAATGATGTGAGTGGAAAATTATGTGAAAATCTCAAGGAGAAAAAAACTGAAAGTTTGCAGAGATTAAAGGCTATGTCCACCCTAAAATTGATTTTTTCATATAAGATCCCCCCTGGGCTCCCAGCCCCAACCGCTATATTTTTTTTTTTAGAAAGCCCCCCAAACTCTACTTACCTCCCCCGATCCTCCGCCGCGCTCCCGGCCCTCTGCTTGCAAGGAAATGCAAGCAGAGGGCGGGACCGGCAGCCGCGTCTGTGATTGGCTGAGCGGCAGCCAATCACAGACGCGGCTGCCGGCAGCTCACTTCGCCGGAGGAAAGAGGAGAGGTAAGTAAGAGTTTGGGGAGCTTTCTAAAAAAAAAAATATGCGGTTGGGGCTGGGAGACATGGGGGAAATCAGTACTGAAGGGTTTTTTGCTAGGGGGAGGGATAGTAGAACGGAGGGAGAGGGAGGAGAGGGAGGGGAGAGGGAGGGGAGGGAGGGGGAGGGAGGGAGGGAGGGGGAGAAGGGGCTGCAGTACGCATGGCAAAAATCTACCTGAGGCCAGCTAGCAGGCAGTGTCCTATATGGACTCTGCAGCCTCTGGTGGTCATTTTTTGGGACTTTGGGGGGGGGACTACAGGAGAACCCTATGGGAGCTGGAGATGGAGGTAAGGATTAAACTACACTACATGGTGGGGCCAGTAGTTGGGGGGATTATAGTTTTGGGGGTGGACATGCCCTTTAAGTACAATAGGGTTTAGGTAATGTTTAAAGGAGACCTAATGTTAAATTTTAAAAAGCCTGAACTGATATTAGCTGCAAATTTCACTATTGTGGAAAAAATGATCTGTAATTCTGCTTGTTTATGCCAGCTCCTGGCACTCTCGTTTGAGGACTATCTAGCAACCTCTCAGGGAACCCTAGGGATCCCTGGACCCCTGGTGGAGAAACACTACTCTAAAAAGCTAAAATCCTGAAGGAAAAAAACCACAGAATATAGAAGCAGCTGTTATTAAACAGTGTATCCAATACATTGCTTTCATTAATGAAAAATAAAACACATTTCTTTTAAATAATAAACATGTCTGTTATATTCAGTTAGATCAACTGCACTTAAAGTTTAGTTCTTGAAGATGTTTGCTAGTCATCCGACTGGCTTTCTCAATTCAGAATGACTTGTTCAAGAATCTGTTGGCAATAAATACCCTGGAATTTGTCCCAATCAACATTTAACAGCCAGGTGTTAGGGAATTCCCAAATGCAAGGTGTTGATTGAATTGTGGCTAATAAGTGATATCAAAACTGACCAGGATAAGGCATCAAAACAGCATTATATATGGGAGAAAATTGGTGTGACTCTCTGTCTATTTGTCTGTCTTAATCACTCTTTTTCTTTCTACCCATCTCTTTATGTCTGTCTATATATGTCTGTCTATAAGTCCACCCGAGTATAAGCCGAGGTACCTGTTTTAACCTGAAAAATTAGGAAAAACTCGAGCATAAGCCAAGGGTAGAAATTATGACCACTACTGCCTTCTGATTCTGTATTGTTTTGAGGCTTAAGTTGCACTTTAAATAGCAGAATTCCCATACAAATGTTTGAAAACTACAACTCTCAGCAACTAAAGCATGCTGGGAGTTGTAGTTCCCAAACATCTGTATGGGAATTTTGCTATTTAAAGGGCAACTTAAGCCTCAAAAAATACAGAATCAGAAGGCAATCTTGTTTTGAGGCTTAAGTTGCCCTTTAAATGGACAGCAGAATTCATTTACTTCCTGTGTTTTCAGTATTTGGCACAGAAGGAATCTCTGTCTCAGTTCTGTGGGATGCAGAATGTAGAAGAAAAAACACTTGTATGTGCTTGTGAAGGTTCTCATTTGTCCAGCGCATGGTATATCTGTTGTATTTAGTTTGATCAACTGGACTTAAAGTTTAGTTCTTGAAGATGTTTCTCTAACTGGCTTTCTCAATTCAGAATGACTTGTACAAAAATCTGTTGGCAATAAATACCCTGGAATTTGTCCCAATCAACATTTAACAGCCAGGTGTTAGGGAACTCCCAAATGCAAGGTGTTGATTGAATTTTGGCTAATAAGTGATATCAAAACTGATAAGGCATCAAAACAGCATTATATATGGGAGAAAATTGGTGTGACTCTCTCAGGTAATCTGTTCTTGTAACACAGAAGCCACCACAACCTATGAATGACAGGTTGCAGTGCCTCCTTTCAAACTGAGTTTGGAATATATTGTAGCAAGATTTGTATGTATGTATGTATATTTATTTATATAGCGCCACTTGGTGATGCAGCCATGTACAATAACAAAATATAAAAAAGTCAGAAAGAGGGACAAAAATATAAATACTTAAATAGTTTAATGCATAAATACATAATTCTTTAAATTATATAAAAATATTAGTGCTTGAGCCTTGCCAGAGGAAAAGAGCTTCCTACTCTCTATGATCCAAAAAATTAATTGTACAGATTTTCAGGATCGCAACCAAACACATTTCCTTTACTTTTCTAGGCACATACTACATGACTGTTAGCAATTATGTACCCTGGAAAGTCCCAATTAGCATATGACAGCCAGGTGTTAGGCTCCTTCTGAATGCAAGGTGTGATTGCATTGTGGCTAATGTTATCGAAACTGCCCAGGGTAAGGTGCTAAAACAGCATTATACGCACAAAGCAGATAGTTGGTGTCGAAACCCACACCTCTATTCAGGCTTGCTTTCTACATTTTCACATAAATGGCCTCCTTGAAATCTCTCTTGAGCCAATCCTGTTCCTTTGCCAAGATGTTGACATAACAATCTTCAAAGGTATGTCCTTTTTCCTTAAGATGCAGGTACACAGCTACTGTAAGTACTGACCCGAGGAATTAGCTCTTCTGTGTTGGGCCATACGTTGTTGCAGGTGCTGTTTGGTCTCCCCCACATACAAATAAGAGCAATCTTTACTGCACTGCATATATAATGTCGCTCTTCTTATGTCTCGGTTTTTGGCCTTACGGATGCAACAATTGTGCCTCACACGGATGCCTCAGTGTGTTGTTTGGTTCAAAGCAAACCAATTTTTTATCATTATGAATTGAGATGTCTTTAACAACTAAACTTTAAGTCCAGTTGATTCAACTTAATACAACAGATACACTATGACTTGGATGAACAAGCAATAATAAACATGTTTCTGTCCTCGGGAACTGTTCCACTGCAAATCGAAGCCAATTGTCAAGTCAATGGAAGCCGTTTTTTTTCATTTTTAACTTTGAACTTCAATGCCAGTTTTTGGCTTTTCAACGCCAAATTTCGAAAAATGAATTTTGGCAAAATTCCATGAAGTTCTGCCCTTTAAAATTATGCTGATGTCACAAATTTTCGAAAACCACAGCTCGAAACCAGGTTTTGTTACATTTCGTAACTCATTACTACTCAAGAAGACTTGTAATTTAAAAGGAACATGTTGCTTGTGTTTGCATTAAATGTAAGACCTGTGAGTGTGATGTATGGGATATTTTATTTGTAGGTGTCCCTGTGTTATTTAGCAAATATACAATTCATGCATTGTAATATTTTAGCTTTAGCTTTTAAAATCCAATCCAATTTGTTTAATGATCAGCGTACTCAGACTTATTTATTTGGGATTAAGGTCTGGTATCGGACAACTTTAAACTTCCCAATAAAAGTACCCTAGGGGAGGACCTGAAGCACAAGGTCCTCATCTCTGGGTTTAACAATTGGTCTAATACTTACCCATAAATGTGATTGACGGGCCCAGTCTGCCCCACTCCCTCCCTGAGTCTTAGACTCAGCTCCTGGAAAGAGATACCCTGCAAGGAGCAGACCAGATCCATATTTAGGTATCTCTAACCAATTGCAAACCAAGGCCTAGTGGTTCAGATACTTACCCTAGGTACTTTAATAGGGGGAGGGGTGGGTTGAAATGGATTTAGTTGTTCTTTAAATGCAGTGTGGCAATCCTAATAATAGTATTTTTGAAATACTGTACAGTCATATACAGTATTTAATTTAACATAAATGAACATATAAACTGCACTCAGCATTAATATTATTTCTACAAAGCTCACATTTATCAGGTTGAATTTAGAAAAAAAGTTAATTCTGTAAATTAAAAGAGGGGGAAAAGTCCTAAAACAGGGTGATATGGACTTGATGGCATAAAAAAAATGTTTCAGAAAGTGAGCAACAATAACATGTTGACAGGTAAGAATATCATCTTGCACAGAACACACATGTCTTAAGTTCAGTGAAATGCAGCATGCCTGGTCTGTGTAGATCACAAGTCTCAACACCCAAAGGGCGGATTTCAGTAACCATAGCTGCACGTCAAATAAATAAATGAGATACCTAGAGAAGCATCAACATTCTTGTGGTCTGATTAAGTCATTTTTACCGTATGCTTGTATAAAAGCAATAGAGCTCTAATTGCAGGTCCATAACAACATGTTCCACTTCTCCAAACCCATATGGCATAGTTAACACAGTTAAATGCTCAGTGTGGAAAATACCCTTTGTGTTTATATGCTAAAATGGAACCTCACACGCTTATCCAAGCACATTTGGAATCCAGTTTATTTTTTGCAAATCCCAAAACAATTTATTCTATTCTGTTGAAGGAGTACTGAATATACACTGGAAAAAAACCAAGATTGATATTATAATGTGTAGTCACTGTGCAACCAGGTATAAGGTACCCTGTCTAAGTAAAAGTACAGTTTTTCAAAATAAAGGACTGAACAAGAAATAAGTGTAATTTCCCTGATAATCTGAGAGGGTTATAAATATATAAATTCAAGATATTTATTTAGGTTTTAGTAAAACATAATAAAATTAGCATGAAAAATTAGAGCTTTGCTCATTCATGTTTAAAATATAAAATATAAATGCAACTTTTCACAAAAATATATCACATCTTAATGGTAGAAATGTGTTATGTTTTTGGAGCTTACTATATCAGATTACTTTCAAATACAATTTCTTTTACATATTTTAGTCTTTCACAATTTCAACACCATTATTTAATTGCTTATGTAAAGCTGTAAAAAAACATTGTTTTATTCATCTGTTACAGAAGAGGACCTTTTTAACATTTAACTTACAAGTTTTAGTATATTTAAAGTTTGCAGGTGGTCTTAACCCACAGTGGACAATCAGCTTTTACTGGTCTGCTCCAATTAGAAAACATCTGTCTGGAAACTATGCTTAAAGGAGAACTAAACAAAAAAAAAAGTTTAATCCTAATGTGAAAACTTTCCTATACATTGAAAGAACACCTATACATAATAATATACTTCCATTTCCTTTTTGGATTTTCGGAATTTCAAAAAATCCAAAGTCAATCGGTGATAAAAATCCTAAAAGTCTGATTAAATTTAAGGTATAAAAAGTAATAGTATGTTAGTGTAAATGGGACCAGGAAAATGGTCTGGGGAACACATACATATAACCAAAACCTATTTAAAAAAATCAAACTTTCTTAACTTTCAGATATTCAAAGGTTCTGCATTGAATATTCAGTAATTTCCGAATATTCAGGTTTGAGGGTTTACAGATTTTATGAAATCGGGATTGAATCTGAGTTTCTGATAACTAATTCCTGGTCTATCTCACTGAGTAAGCATCTACTATCGAGCCTCGAAAATACCTATTCATCCACCTATCCAACATGCCAAGTATGGAGTGGCAGCGATTTATGTTGGCATACCTCCATAAAAAAAGAGTCTGTCACCATGCCAGCCAGCACACCCCAGATAAAGGCGCCCAAACTGCTTATTAAGTGCAGATTACAGTGAAAGCTGCGGGGCTGTTGAATGTAAGTTTCAATGTTTTAGCAGCTTTGTAGCTTTTTGTTGTGTTAAGCACTTCTGATTGACAATAGTGCATTGCAAACTGCCGCAAACATTTGCGAGGCCTTTAACACCAGTTATTACCTATTAATGTAAGTTAAATGTTAGTGTGGATAATCTGCTCCTCCTCCACCACCACCCTCTCCTCCTTCATCTCCTTCACCACCATCGCTTCTGCCTCCATTCACAGCACGCTTTTATTGTAGTCTCGATCAGGCAAGACATAACTTTTTTAGTTCTAGAACGGACTTTTACCAAAGCAAAAAGGTGGACTAGGCAGCTGACCACTAATACATACAGGTTCATTTTAGAAATCAGCCATAGCAAAGGGAATAGTGAGATATATCTTGTCTTATCTGTGAATGTGCTCTGTCTATTGGGACAATGATATCTGGTGACTTTAGTTACCCATTTTTTTAAACTGTTACCGTATATACTCGAGTATAAGTCGAGGTTTTCAGGCTGTGAAAACAGCCTGAAAACTGAACCTCGACTTATACTCGAGTCAGTCACTTACAGGTGAAGGAATCCGGCTGCCGCGTCCACTGATGGTCGCATCCACTGACGTCACAACTCGTGCGACCATCAGTGGACATCTTGCGACCATCAGTGGACATCTTGATCAGGAATCCGGCAGCCGGATTCCTCCATCAAGATGTCGGGGGCCCGGACTCTCCTGCAAAGGTAAGGCATTAGTAGTAGTGTAGTGTAGTGGCAGGGTGAGAAGATTGGGGCAGGGAGAAGGGAGTAGTGTAGTGTACTGTAGTAGTGTAGTGTAGGTAGTGGCAGGGTGAGAAGATGGGTGCAGGGAGTAGTGTAGTGTACGTAGTAGTGTAGTGTAGTGTAGTGGCAGGGTGAGAAGATGGGTGCAGGGAGTAGTGTAGTGTACTGTAGTAGTGTAGTGTAGTGTAGTGGCAGGGTGAGAAGATGGGTGCAGGGAGTAGTGTAGTGTACTGTAGTAGTGTAGTGTAGTTGTGTAGTGGCAGGGTGAGAAGATGGGTGGCAGGGAGTAGTGTAGGTTACTGTAGTAGGGTAGTGTAGTGTAGTGGCAGGGTGAGAAGAGGTGCAGGGAGTAGTGTAGTGTACTGTAGTAGTGTAGTGTAGTGGCAGGGTGAGAAGATGGGTGCAGGGAAATAGGTTTTATTCCTGGGGCTGGACCTGGGGCTGGAGGGGAGACTCTACCCTCGACTTATACTCGAGTCAATTGGTTTTACTCATTTTTGAGGTAAAAATGGGTACCTCGACTTATACTCGAGTCGACTTATACTCGAGTATATACGGTAGTTTGTGTAATGCATACTTAGTTATTCTGTGAAAAAGCCTTACCTGTGCCGGGATCCTGCGGCGTCTCTCAGCTCCCAGCATGCGCTTCCGCTGACGTCATGGTCTCTTCTTGCGCGAGCACATACGTTCATGCTCGTGCCCAGTCTTCAGCCAGTGCTGTGCGGACGCGCACAGGCACTGGCTCTTACCTCCTCAGCTCCTCCACATCTGCTATTGGACGGAGGAGGGCTTGTTTGTTCAAATGAACCTATCCCTGCACCTCACTCATTGTTCTCCTCTCCCCATTGGTTCCTCTGTGTATTTAAACCCCTCAGCCTATTCTGCCCTTGCCCGATATAGCGGTTAGTTTACTATCTTGCTCATGGTGTGCTTTATCTGATTACTCTCTGTTACCGACTCCTACCTTGCTTTTGACTCCGTTTTCTGCTTAACCCTCTGTACCGTGCCTGGCGGCCTGATTCCTGGTTTTGACCCTTTGCCCTGATTCCGACTCTGCTCTTGCCTGCTCCTTGTCTGTACCTCGTATTTTTGGTCTCTGACCATTGTACCTATCCTGGTGACTTGTCCGTTAGTTTGACTCCAGACTTCTCCTGTATTCCCAGCCTCAGTTTGAATACCTTGCACTCTAAGTCCAGAGGGCAACCTTGTTCAGTGAGGTGCGTCTAGCCTCCCGGCAAACGAGGGCTTGTGTATTGGTGAAGATAGTGGTTGTAGATTGGGGTATTTGGACTGAAGGAATACGAGGGAATCTGGAGCGTTACATATTCTACATATTCTCTCCCATTTTGAAAAATCAGTTGATTTCATACCTTGATTTCATATATCACATGGGTCTAAGAATAAGTTTGTTTTCTAAGTATGTACACCTTGTTTGTTTTATTCAAATCGAGTGTATTAATTTAGAACCCTCTTCGCATTTTCCCTTCAGAAGGTGTGATCTTGGTAGATACAAAGGATTTTCTTCTTCCGTTAAGAATTTATGCTAGGGTGCTTATGTACTAAAAGCAGGGGTTCCAAATTTTGTTAAATTTATCTAGTTTACCTCTACTTTTTTACACAACTTTTCTATATGCTGTAAATAAATGTGACTGAGGATTCCCATTGGTGGACAGTTGGTATGTTTGGGCCCATCCATTTCAAGACAATTGCCTTGCATAAACAATACCTCTCTCAAAAAGGTGATATGTAAACCATCCAGTCGTCTTCCACCATTATCCTGAGTAAAGGTGGCCATACATCTGTGCGATATTACTTACCCGACCGATCGCTCGCGCGACGTTCGTGCGATCCTGCCAAAAGGCCTCTCCCGATTTTATATTTGACCCACATGCGATCGCAAAATTAATGGGACTTTGCAATCGCATGTCGGTCGAATATAAGATCGGGAGAGGCGGTTCCGGCAGGATAGATGAACGTCAAGTGAGCGATCGGTCGGGTAATATCGCATAGATGTATGGCCACCTAAGCATTGCTTGGGGGCTAGCAATACTGGATGTTGTATAATGTTAGATAGTATATTAGTGATTTGCATTCAATAGCTATATATTAACGGGCACTACCACATCATATGCCAAAAGTTGGCTTGGGGTTGGTGACATTTAGGGCAGACTGATGTGCGTCTAGTAGACATTTTAGACATGTGATAAGGAGTGAGATATACTTGATGTATTGTATCAAACTGTATAAGTTTGTTATTTGCAGATACAGAAACTTGTGTATGAGGATCGGCGAGGTTCATTCCAGTGTTCCATATTCATCTCAGTTATATATCTAGACCATTTAGACACAACTGTTGGGGAGTCCAGATTGGAGTAGTAATCAGCTATATATTTATATATTAAATGGTATCGCCACTGATAAATTAACTTTTTGTCATTAAGTTGAAGAACAGGAGGTAAAGTAGCTGTGTCTTACCTCACGTTTGTTAATAAAACGTTTAGTAGCTGGGAACGAAGGTAAGGAACTTACCCGATCAGTCGGTCATCCGTTGCATTCTCTGACAGAACCCAGCAGACTTCTTATGCTATGAGCATGCGCATTGCACTTGTTATCATTGAATTCTGTCAGGACCTGTCGCAAGGGCAAGAGATGGGGTAAGTTCCTTTCTTTCGTGAAAGTTTCATTGAAGAACGGGAGGTTAAGACACAGCTCCTTTACCTCCTGTCCTTTAATAAAACTGAATGGCAATAAATGAATTAACCAGTGAAGATACCCTTTAAAGTGACAATCTGTTTTTCTCCCTTAGGTTGGGTACACACGGTACGATATTTTCTGCTGACTGACTGATAATGCTGTGTGTCGGTTGTCCGAAAATATTTTACCGTGTGTGTGTGGCAGTCGCGCCAACAGATTCTTGTGCAAGTCATTCTGAATTGAGAAAGCCAGTCGGATGACTAGCAAAACGTCTTCAAGAACTAAACTTTTTAAGTCCAGTTGATCTAACTGAATACAACAGATATACCATGGCCTGAATGAATGAGAACCTTCACAAGCAATCTCTAATGTGGTTCTGCAAATTACATTATTTCATAATTTAGTGTAATTTTTGAGAAGTATTCAACTCGTTTCCAAAATTCTGCCTCAATGAATGCATTCAGTTCTGGGAATTTTGGGAGAGGAAATTCCTTGAATGTGCTATCTAGTTGAAGTAATTTGTTAATCTGCTCCCAAACTTAAAGGTTAACTGTGGTCTTGAATTCTTCCAAACTAGTAAGGATTATATGAAAAGCCTTCCATCACACCCTCAAAATAAAACCAAAATCACATCTCTAAATAAATGAGTGAGAAGTTGTTGCTGGAAAGGTTCAGCATAATCCCTGCTTGAACACTTCCTGTTTTCAGCCATGTGACCAGCTTGTCATCATGTGACCAGCCCTAGCCTGCATTAATAGGCTCCCCTTGTCAACTGTCAATTTCTTCCCCAGGTACTTCCTGTTTTCCCCAGCATAAAGTCTTTAATGAGCATGCTTCTCCCCCCAGGGGGGGGGGGGGGCATAGGTCAGGTGATGTTACTCAACCTACTGGAAGCAAGAAGTTTGAAAATTCCCCCCAATATAATTTCTCACAGGCTGAAGCCAGAGATGTAATTGTGGGCTCATTATAAAGGAAATACTGCAGGCTTTCATTTAACCCTCACTTGTTTGGAGACCACAGTTGCCCTTTAAAATATCTGAACGTGGAGGGATGTGCCTTCTCCCGGTAGTATGTTTGTTGGGGTTCTAAAATGTTATGGTTAAGGGAAAAAAAAGGAGGTAATAATGGCAGGTATGCGTGTAAGAGCATTTCTGTATCATATACAGATAGGAGTGGAGAATAGGGGTCCTGAGGGTCTGGGGGAGGGGGTATGTAAAGTATTTTAATTGTCCTGCTAGGTAATAGTGATATAAATTAGGTAATGCTAAGCTAGGTGTGTACGCAAGGTGTGTGCGCTGCAGGGTTTGCTCGTTTATGATATTTGATGGAAAACCTTCCCCTCTAGTGGGCACTCACACTACATAAGTCCTGATTATGGTGGCCTGTAGGTCTGTCATTAAGAGGTGCTCTGCTTACCTAGTAGTGTGAGATCTCTGGGAAGTACTTAGGGCACCATGGAGAGGGATGGGGCTGAGTTCTTGGAGTGCAGCTGCTTATCAGTTTGAGACCACCTAATTGATCCATACCTAATTGTGACTGTTTGGGACTATCTCAGTGCAAGCACTGATATTGGACATTTTAAGTCCCCTTTTGGAATGAACTGATCACTAGAGATGTAATGTGGGTTCAGATAGAACCCAGTTTCAAATCGAATCTGAGGGTTTCGAAGTCCCGCCGAAACTTTCAGAACTCTCAGATTTCACGGAACCCGGATTTTTAGGTTTTTATCTAAAATCGAAAGTAGACGATTATCGAAAATCGAAAGTAGACAATTATCGGAAATCGAAAATCGAAAGTAGACGATTATCGAAAATCGAAAGTAGACAATTATCGAAAATTGAAAGTAGATGATTATCGAAAATCTAATCCTCGAAAGTAATGATCGATTTCGGGAACTCTCAAAAATAGAATGCGGAATAGTTTTAAAATAAGTTTTAGTTATATTTACGGGTTCCCCAGACCATTCCCGAGGTCTCTGTGTCATTTACAGTAACCTACTATTACTCTTTGTCCCTCAAAATGGACAGAAACTTCGAAAACAGAACGAAACTCAACATTTTCTAACATCTCTGCTGATCACGTGGCAATCCCTCCCGGTCTAGTCTTATAGTTCTTTGAGATGTGCTTTGATGTGTGTTTATTGATGGGTTTTTATGCATATGATTGTAATTACTGAAGTTATTATCCATCCTTGGTATCATTACACCAAGACCAGTTTAGGTGATCTGGTGCAGAGAGACTCACGTTATGTATCATTTATGATATTTGCCAGTTGCCTAAATATTTTTGCTTTTCAACAAATTTATTTTGCATTAAGTACACAAAACTATAATTATAAATTAATTTTATGGCTTCACAAATTCCAGTGCTGAAACCCTTTCCAAAAGCATGTTACTGTAGTAACTAATTCAAATGTATTTTTCAATTCTGAATCTCTTCAACAAACACAATTTTTAAATTTTCTTTAAAGTATTTATTTTAATATTAGTTTAATGGTAGTGCGATATTAACTTAATATTCTGAAGTAGAAAAATAATGGAGGGGAATAACACTCTATTCTTGTATACAGATATAATGAAGAAGTCAATTGCAGTGCATGTTTATCATTACAGCACTAGGGGCTTACTTTATATAAATTTAATTTAACATTTCCCGGTGCTGTTAGTCTGCAGCAATCAAGCAGATGATATCTAATGTTTTCTAACTGTAGTAAACCAGTAAAACGGTATCTTCTTATTTGTTGCTTGAAATGAAAAGCATGGGCACATTTGTGCACCTCTTATTAAATAAGTATGATTATATGCCCAGATTTATTTTCTCTCCCTACAAAAATAATGTTGTAGACAGTCTAGACTCTAGTGCACTGGCTAGCTAATGAAATGGCTCACAGCTCGACTGGCTGGAAGGAAGGAAGACTAGCTGGAAGACTTGCTAGTGCACTGGCTACTAAACTTGCTGACTAGTAGAATGGGAAGTGCATTGACTAGCAGGTTTGTGGACTGGCTGGCAACTGTACATGCAAGTGCACTGACTGTCCGGCAGGGAGATTGGATCTTCCTTTTTATTTTTCTCTTCTGTGTGCATTTCTATTGATCAATTCACATGTTTTGTTCTGCTCTTAGCACTTATTTCCTTCTCCTTCATATTTATTTGTCCTCCTTATCCCATTTTGCCCTTTCAGTTTCCTTTCTTCCATTTATCGCTACTCTACTCTCTTATCCATTCTATTCAATTATTTTTCTCCTTTAAACTTCCCATTCTACTCCTCTTCTTGCTATTAGCTATTCTTTACCTTTAATCTGTTAATAACATTAAACCTGTTTTACCTTCTAGATCTTGTTTTCTCTCCCTTCTTTTCAATTTTCTCTCACACTTACTAGTGAAACATTTAGCATATAGGCACAGGGCAATCAGCAATGCTGAAACAGTGCTCCACTTTCCTCCCACCAGCTGTTCCTTCACTGCAATTCATTTCTTGAAAACCTGGTTTGCTGCAGTAGTTGAAAATCAGACAGGAGTTTTGATTTTCCGCCAACATCCAATCAGTGCAGCTTGTTAGAAATCTCTGCAAACTGGGCCTATCTTAGTAAAAGGGACGCAATGAAGAAACAGCTGGTGGGAAGAAAGCAGTGCACAAACATGATTTTATTTATATACAGTATATTAGTCTCTATTGCATTCCCCCAGGGAAAAACAGAAACATACTTGTGCATTTAAAGTTGAACCTCTATTTCTCACAATGGCAGGCATCCCACCCCTCCATGAAGTTTAGAGAGTGTCCCTGAAATTAATTGCATTTATACACTATACTATCCCTAAATCTCTTGCATATATATATATTTATATATATATAAAATCTTTCTGATATTAGTTTTTTTAATTAGAGCGAGGCAAGCACAACAATTCCTTGTTCCTTGGAGGAGAGCAGGTGACAAACATTTATGTAAAGGCTACTTGACTAGGGTAACATAAGTCTGTCACTCTCCTTATCCTTCCTTCCTAAACCTAGAGATTGTCAACATTCTCTATTATGGCTCAATAACCAGAGACTTCTACAGAGAGACTGGCGCATTCATCCTGCTTTGTTTCTCCTATTGGTAAGTAGGCGTATAAGAAATTGCGTGACAAATAGTTAGCCTGTTTATTTTATTTTGGTTGGGTGGCAGTAGGGTTCTTCCCTAAAATTAATTTTTGAAGGATGGGATGTCTTATATCTAATAGAAAAGGTCTGAAAATGAATGTACATTAATGGGTGCCAAAAGCAAAAGGAAACTAGGTTCTATGTGTGGTTCATTCCTCTCCTACTTACATTTCTACTTTGAGTGACACAACTTTGGCATTTTAATTTGCATGGATGAGTGGGAATAAACACTTGGTAAATTATCTGGGAGAGACGTCCTCCTCTCTGCAACAAGAGACCCCTAGAGTATTTTAAAAATAATTTGTGCCTATTGCCTTCCAAGCAGTTCTTGGCTTATTTTGTATTTTTCATAGTACTGTGGTTATCTTACTAAAGCTGTGGGCAATTTTTACCACAATCTTGATTAGGTTAAAGTATTTGGGGTTGGAATTAGGGTGGAGATATCTTAGCGTTTGTGGTTGTTCAGTCCCTTTAGCAGTTATAAATCAGCTAGCCTCAAACTTAGCTTATCAGGGCGCAAAACCAAAAAAAAAACCTTAAAAAAACATAACAAAAGTTACTTGTCATTGGGTGTGGATTTTTACACAACTACATAACGAGCAGGGTCAACGGTGGGGTTTAATTGTATAGGGTTTCCAGATCAGTGAAAAATCAGAGGACGCCCATTAAAAATACATGCAGCGTGGGATTGAAGGATTGTAAGTAGAGTTCTGAAGCTTTTTTAAACAAACGGACTTAGGTGTTGGGGTGGGATAGGGTGCCCTAACCATATGTTAAAAAATTATTTTGCAGGTTATTTTTAAATTCAAGCACAGTATTTGCAAAATGTTGCCTCCTATTGAATTCAGTACATTTCAATAATACAATTTGGTTTTGCAAAACCACCAGCGAAACTAAACCAAGCAGTAACTTTTTTTCTCTTGTCTAAAGGTTAATTATTAATTATTCACTACATACTCACCTTCTAACAATCCTTCGTTGTTCTTCCAATGTCCACGCAACATCCAATGAACCGCCTTACCTGATCTATTAGCTGGCGTTAGAAAGCCATGCAGAAATAGCTGCTAAACTAATATTGAATCGCTTGTGGTGAATGCCAAAACATGCAAGTCACACGCTAATCTGTGTTAAATTATGATGTTGAATTAGCCGATAATATCCTATTTCAACAGTCACAATTAACAATCTCCACTTGTTTAATGTCAGTGAACCATAAGTTATGAGGTTTATGTCTTTTCCTGAGAGGGACGAAACGTGTCCTGCGTGTGTTCCCAACTGGCGCCATTAACTGTGTCCCTCTTGTACCATTTCCACCCATAGCATTCATCTCTCTCTCTGTGTGTAATTGCACACTTGTTTACCTTCCAGGACCCTCCTGTCTGTCCCTGACTGGTGACTTGACGGTGACAATGATACTTGAACTTACTTAGATATACTCTCTGTGTGTAATTGCATACTTGTTTACCTTCCAGGACCCTCCTGCCTGTCCCTGACTGGTGACTTGACGGTGACAATGATACTTGAACTTACCTAGATATACAATGTTATCATATATTGCTATTTTGGGGTTGTCTGTGAAGGGGGTTGTGTGTGGAGTATATCTATTATCTGATACTTATTTTATATGTATATTTTTAGGATATCTGGCATTTGTGGGTGGGTTAAGGTGGTTTGGGTTAAGGAGGGTGCACTTTTTGATGTTTTTATATCTTCTGTTTAAGAGGACCCTTTATTCATCTTGTATTATTAAAGGGATTTTTAAAGACTATCTTTTTTTATTGCACCTCTACCCATTTTTGTTACATTGGCTGTACAGCTCTGTGCCCTACCACTCTTTCTTAAATTTGCTGTCTTTTTCTGTGAAATGGCTGGAATCTGGATAATAGCTGTGGGCCCACTGGGGGATTCCCCTGTAACCTGGTGGGCCAGTCTGACAGTGACAAGGACATTGCATGGTAATATGATTGTATGTAAAAACAAAGGTAAAATGTCCCAGATAACTTACCCCTTTGTTCTGTAGTGAGATTAACATATATATCACCCTGTAGTACAGATCTACTTTGGGCAAAATTAAAAAATTACATTCCTAGCTGTTCTAATATTACCAGTTGTTTTACTTCTGTGATAAAAAGGCATAGGGAATTTTTTAAAGGAGAACTAAACCCAAAATACAAAGGCAGCTCCACAGACTCTATAACTGCCACTTTGTAAAACTATTTGTCTTTCACCTCTGAATTCAGCTTTTTACTGTAGAAATCATTTATAGAACATTTCTGAGTACTGGCAATCTATGATGTCACGGCGGGCTTCTAGTGTTGCCTCTTCCTGGTGGTCCAGGTACCAAAACTCCTTCTGCACATGCTAACTATCTACCTTGTGTTTGTTTCCCACTCCCCTTATGCTAAGCTGCATGTAACAGGTGAACTCAGAGTCCCCACCTGCCAGTGTCTCCCAGAAAATCGTCAGAGAGCAGTGAATATTATTAGCAGATTTTCCTGCTCAGACAGAGTGGAGGAAGGTGTTAACCCTTTTCATATGTATTTAGGAAGCAACCTGTTAACCCTTTATATTTGTGAGCATTTCTGCAAGACTGTGTCTTTGTATGTGTTTATTTCTGTACTCTACCATTTATATTAGTGTGTGTATTGCTGAAATGTACATTTAGAGCACGGCCACACTGCAACGCACCTGAATCGCACACGTTTGCGCTCACAATTTGTCTATTGTTATTCTAAAAACGCATGCGATTACACAAAATCCGCATGCGTTACCAAATTTCTGACACATGCGTGAATCGCAACACACCCGAAATCACAAGATTTTGGTGCATTGCTGCGATTTCAATACAATTTGAAAATTGCAATTGCCTGAAAAATGCGCTTGTGTGGCCTAGCCCTTAGAAGTGTAATGCGAGCTGCATTGATTTCAGTTTAGCCATACAGCATGTATTTAATGCAATGGAACTTAGCAATTTCCTGAGGCTGTGGCCCCACTTAAGTGCAAGTGAGGACGCATGGTCGGAATAATGCGTGATTGCGCTCGCTTCCGTACATGGGCTTCCGACCATGATCTTAGCACAGCTCTGTGCAATGCATTTCTCTGTGTAATGCATTTCTTAGCTTGTTGTTTTTATACAGACAGCTTAATTTAAAAACACACTCTTCCTACCCTCCAACATTCCCTTTAATAAGGTACACTGATGAGAAATACATTGCACAGAGCTGGTGCACAGAGCAGGTTCACTTCTCTATCCTCCCCCTACAGTTCTGCACCATGTGGTTGCTATAAAAACACACTCTCCCTACCCTCCAACATTCCCCTTTAAGAAGCTACACTTTCCACTAATATTGCTACACCTGACAGGGAGAGCTAGAGATCTTCACACTACGGGCCATATTTATAAAGGTGTGATATCGGCTTCTTTAGCGATCGTTATGGCGATCATCAATTTATGATCACTATCGTAAATCTTGTAAATGTACGATAGTCAACGTAAATCTATGACAGCCCGTAGAATATCATTACGGTAGTTTATTACCGCATGTTATGGTATACTACTGCCGTGGTCGTACAGTAACTAAATATGGCCCTTAAACAATACATTGCAGGTGAAACATACAAAGACACAGATCTGTAACTGTGAATAGTGCAGGTTTATTGCAAAACATGCATTCTACATGTTTCTGACACACTTGTCCTTCAAGTGCTTAAGTGGGTCTGAAACATGTAGCATGCGCGTTTTGCAATAAACTTGCAATGTTCACAGTTACAGATCTGTGTCTTTGTATGTTTCACCTGCAATGTATTGTTTATATATTGGATTCGGTGGAGTGAAAGCCGTAGGGGAAACATACATTATTTCAGATCCAGACACACTAGATACCCAGACCTATATACATCACACTACAACACTGCTACTAGGAAAGTGTTAATCAGCTGCACCACCAATTTGAATATTGATGATTTAATATAGTCCTACACCATAGGGGTTAAGAGGTGGGAGTGGAAATGTAATCAAGACAAAAGTACTGGCAGGCAAGGGAAAATGTCAGCTTCAGAGTTGGGGAACAAACAGAACCTAAAATGAGCTCATAGAGGTAAAGAAAAGGCCCCTGAGTGGAATCTTCCATGCTGAGAAGGCAAGTACTTTCTAACTTAAACTTTGATTTTTTGGGGGGTTTAGTTCTCCCTTAAGCTCTTCTACATTTGAGTATGTTTCTTTTAGAACATGCCACTGTTTTTTTTTATTCTCATATCTAGGTGGCTTAATTCCCCAAGACAAAAAGACAATTAACATGTATGGGATGATGGCTCACATAATGGTCTCTAATTCTATCATTATTGCTCTATATTTTTTTATAAAGACATCAATGCTTTATTAGGAACATCAACAAACACATATACTGTATTAGGGAGGTCAAATATTTTTCCACCAACATACTAAATACATATATATATATACATAATACAAGCAAAAGTGTGCGGTTGGTGCACAGTGGGAAATATGTGGGTGTATGTTTAGCTATATGTGGATACAGAGGATATAAAATCTTTTTCCTATATCACCCCAAAGGCAGCCTTAACCAAGAGATACAGTCTTAGCTCCACCCTGGTAGGACAGTTCCAAGCATAAAAGGACCCTCCCTGATCCTGCCCTTAGTGTTTTTCTGTCCTTCCTGGTGGACGGTCCTTTTCAGGTGTCTGAACCCTGGGGGTGAGGATTGGCTGCAGGATGGGATCAGTTATTCCCCCTGGGAAACAGGTCTCTTTTGCCATTTCAAGCACAGAGCCAGTTGCAGCCGAGTAGGCAAGTCCGACCACCCGGTACTTCCAGGTTTGGAACTCTGCCTCTGCAGGGGGGGTGAGCCGCGCAGCTACGTGCTGTACGCGTGACGTCATCACGCTCCTTACGCAAGCCCGAGAAATTTAAAAAAGGGTGCGCCGGCATCCTTTTCCGGCCGCTTCCCTCAGTATACTGGCTGCTCACTGCTTGCTGTATTATCCCCTGCTTTGTTCGGTAAGGATATTACCCTACAAATTCCTTACTGCTGGGTTAACGTGGTGCTCCAAAATACCTGTAATACACACCAAGAGTGTAGTATTGATTTTTGATGTTTTTTCTTTCAGATGTCTGCCCAGGACCAGTCTGAGATTCAGTCCCTGCCTGACCCTCCAGAGAAAATAGGCAAAGCTAAGGCTAAAAGCAAAATATGCCGTGGCTGTAATTCAAGGCTGGATAAAGACCATAATGGAATATTATGTTCAACTTGTTTGGAGAAAATTAAGGGGCCACCTGTATCAAGCCATTCATCTATGAATTACTTTTTTGATTTTTTTAAAGAGACTATGACGTCTTTTCAAAATCAGAGGAGGTTACCAGCTCAGAATATTGCACCAACAGGTCCATCTTCTCCTAAACCTAATAGTCCAGCTAGGTCTGTGTCGGATCCTGAATATCCAGCTCCTTCAGACAGAGGAGTTTTTTCTTCCAGCGATGAAGGCGAAATAATTGATGATGAAGATTTTTTTCCGCTACAGGATCTAGAACCATTTCTAAAATTAGTAAGGCAGACCTTAGAGACAGAAGATCCTCAAGAACCTCCTAGAAAGGTAGCAAAGCTGTTTTCAGGAGCAGTAAGGAAAAAAACCTCTATCCCAGTACATGAAGCTATTAAAGAATCAATAAAGGAAGAGTAGTTGTGTCCTGACAAGAAGTTTTCTATCCCTAGACGTCTTTCAAGCCTCTGTCCATTTGAAACCGAAGATTCCAAAAATTGGGATAACTCCCCAAAGATAGACGCCCCGGTGGCGCAAACTATTAAAAGAACAACTATCCCTTTGGATGACGGTTCCTCCTAAAGCTGACTCCGCGCTTAGGAAGGTTTTCCTTGCTTCTGGAGTGGCCATAAAGTCTTCCATAGCTGTAGCCTCATTAGGCAAGGCATTAAGAACATGGCTGGTCGATATGGAGAAGTCTATTGCAAAAGGTTCTCATAGAGACCAAATTTTAAAAGACCTTCCCTTGTTGCACAGGGCAGCAGATTATGTATGTGATGCAGCTCTATCCTCAGTGAGAATGTCGGCTAAAGCTGGTGCTAGCTCTTCAGTGGCTAGGAGAGCAATCTGGCTAAAACCTTGGTCCGCAGATAATGCATCCAAAAACAAGTTATGTGGTATCCCTTTTGAAGGGGAGGTTCTCTTTGGCCCTGGACTCGAAGACGTCATAGGCAAGAGGAGTAAAGATAAACTGACATCCTTACCTCAGGACAGGAGACCCTTTAAAAGAGCGTCTTATTCCTTTCGTGGATCATACAAGAGTAGAGGCTTTAGATCAGGAAGAGACCACTTCCTTGCATTCAACAAATCAAAGCAAAACAGGGGTAGGATCCGCTTTGGAGGAACTAAACCTTTTTCACAATGACGCCAGTCCAGTGGGAGGTCGCCTGTCCGCATATTATCAAAGATGGACCAACATTACCTCAGACAAGTGGATTCTAGAAGCAATACAAAGAGGATACTCACTAGAACTTCTGGAAATACCTCCACACAGATATTTAACTTTAAGCATTCCAAAAAGGGGGGGAAAAAGAATTTCCCTATTACAAGAAATAAGGAAACTAAAATCGCAAAAAGGTCTTGATTCCCGTTCCCAGCCAAAAAAAAGATTCAAAGGAGTCTACTCAAAAATTTTCCTAACACCAAAATCTACAGGGGGTTTCCGATTAATAATAGACCTAAGACACTTGAACAAGTTTATAAAGAAAATCCATTTCAAAATGGAATCTGTAAAATCAACTATCAACAATGTACTTCCTGGAGATTTTCTCGCCTCTTTGGACTTAAAAGATGCCTACCTACATGTTCCCATCCGGCAATGTCATCAAAGCTATCTGAGGATTGCCATCCAATCAGACAAAGAGACAGAACATCTACAATTTGCCGCTCTACCCTTTGGTATTACCTCGGCGCCAAAGGTTTTCACAAAAATAATGAGTGTAGTAGCAGCTCATCTCAGGCAGCTGGGAATAAATGTCATTCCATACCTGGACGATTGGTTGCTAAGGGCAAGCTCAGAACTAATCCTGAAACAAAATATTGCAATTACTACCCGACCGCTTCAAGAGCTGGGGCGGTTAATAAACTGGGAGAAGTCCTCATTGGTTCCGGAGAGGAAGAAGAAGTTCTTAGGCTTCCTTTTCGATACAACACAAAATCTAATCTCGCTACCAGAAAACAGAATTGTGAAAATCAGGTCCAGGGCAGATGGCAGTTACAGACCACATTTCTATCTTCCAATTTCAGGGAACTATAAGTGGTTTGGGAATCCCTGAAAGCTTTCAAGAACATTATTTCAGGGAACAGAGTTCAGATACAAACAGACAACCGCACTACAGCTGCATACATCAATCATCAAGGAGGAACTCAGAGCCTAACCTTGGTACACCTCTTGCTGAAGATAAGTTCCTGGGCAGAAAAATATCTTCAGGGATTAACTGCCATCTACATAAAAGGGTCTGCCAACCAATGGGCAGACAGTCTGAGTCGCAGTCGATTGGATCCTAACGAGTGGGAACTGAATTCAAAAATATTCAATACAATCTGTATCAAGTGGGGAACTCCAGAAGTGGATTTGATGGCCTCTGCAAAAAATCACAAAACGCCAACCTACTACTCCCTGTCCGAGGATCCCAAATCTCTAGGGAGAGACGCCTTCTCAGTCCTGTGGAAATTTCGTCTGGCATACGTATTTCCTCCCTTCCCACTAATTCCGAGAATCTTAAAAAAGATCAGAACAGACAAATGTCAAATAATCATGATAGCTCCTGCTTGGCCTCGCAAGTCGTGATTTTCGGACCTAGTACAGATGTCTGTTCGACCGCCCTGGGGTCTTCCAATTTCAAAGAACCTTCTTTCTCAGGGTCAGATCCTTCATCCCAATCCTATAGACCTGAAGCTCTACGCATGGTTTATGAAAGGGATATGATGTTACAAAGAGGACTGTCCTCTGCTGCTATAGAGACTCTATTATTCAGCAGGAAACCTTCCACCCCCACATCCCTTCCATTATAGATTTCTGAGTTGAAGGCCTTCAAAAAGGTTTTTAATATTGGTCTAGCAAATGACCTATTAGTAAAAAGATTTTTTAAAGCAGCTCAAAACATAAGACCAAGAACCTGAAACGTTTTTCTAAGTGGGATCTCAAGTTAGTCCTGAGAAGTTTGTGCCAATCTCCCTTTGAGCCTTTGTAGGAAATTCCAATTAATTTACTCACTTGGAAAACTACTCTTCTAATCGCACTTTCATCTGCTAGAAGAATAAGTGAGATACAGGCTCTCAATTGCAGGGAACCTTACCTTATCATAAAAGAAGAAGGTATTCACTTGAAACTTGATCCAACTTTTAGACCAAAGGTTTCTTCAACCTTTCATAGAGACCAAGAAATCTTTCTTCCCTCCTTGAAACCGGATATGAACAAGCCGGAAGATGCTCTTTTAACCTTTGTCGATGCAAAAAGGTGTGTAGTCACTTACTTAGCAAGGACTAAATCTTTTCATTTATGTGATTCCTTGCTGGTCACATACTTAAAAGGGAAGAAAGGCTCTAAAGCTACCAAAGCCACTATTGCCAGGTGGATAAAGATGGCTATTTCATCAGCCTACAATGCAGCCAATGTTCCTATTCCTCTCCAGATTAACGCTCATTCAACCAGAGGAATGGCTACTTCCTGGGCAGTTAAAGCAGGGGTCTCTCCAGAGCAAATATGCCAAGCGACTACCTGGGCCTCTTTTAATACGTTTGTGAGGCATTACAAGTTGGATGCGCTTCATGAGAGGGAAGCGGCATTTGGACATGGTGTCCTCAGTAACGTCCATTAATCTCTCATCCTACCCTTACATTTCACTGCTTTGTGATATCTCTTGGTTAAGGCTGCCTTTGGGGTGATATAGGAAAGCTTGAATTTATACTTACGTAAATTCCATTTCCTTGAACGCCAAAGGCAGCACACTCCCGCCCAAATAAATTTGTTGCATCATTTTTTTCTACTGTCTTTTGTTCATTGCTGTTGAACTAACACTAAAGGGCAGGATCAGGGAGGGTCCTTTTATGATTGGAACTGTCCTACCAGGGTGGAGCTAAGACTATATCTCTTGGTTAAGACTGCCTTTGGGGTTCAAGGAAATGGAATATACGTAAGTATAAATTCAAGCTATACACACTACTATAAAATTTAGGGATTTGTACAAAAAAAAATAAAGGCAAGATTTTATAAATAAATCCTATGAAATCTTGGTTTTTATTAGTCTCACATCCCCTAAATGAATATTTTGATCTATTTATTGTAACATTGTATAGTGTTATAGTTCAGTAGAAAGACCACAGTGAAATACAACTATTATGCAGAGCTTAATTCAATCTTCCCCCTTAAATTTCCAACCAATAATAGATCAATAGGAGATCCATTGGATCATTCTAAAATTAAAGTTATTAGTCTGTCTTTTTTTTTAAATTACTGCGGCTGCCCCCGAGTCCCGAGACTGCCCAACCTAACTTGTGTGTGTGTGTGGAGGGGGGGGGGTGTGCGCGCAGAACAGCACCTGGCTGGAGGAAGAACTAGGAAGGAAGAACACTGACTGGCACTGTCCGCACACATCAGCAGGCTCCGCCTCCGCATCCAGGCAGGCTCTATCCCGATTCCCAAAACTTACGTCTTTGCACTACGTCGCCGTCGGCATGACGTAATGACGTCCGTCGTCAGCGCAAGGAACACAAGTTCAGCCCGTGCAGACCAGGACAGGCTGCTAGAGGCTAGAAGACAGTCAACTAGATAAGAGCTGCGCCGCTGCTGCCTGCTGTGTGACTTGTCTTTTGTGTGTCCTGTGTCCACTGTCCAGTCACAGTGTCAATGTCCGAATATCATCTCCATCTGACTTCTTTATCTTCAGTGACAGTGAGTGAGATCATCATTATAAAAAAAATAAATCATCAGAATTCAGAATTTTTTTATCTATCTATCTATGATCTATCTATCTATCTATCTATCTATCTATCTATCTATCTATCTATCTATCATCTATCTATCTATCTATCTATCATCTATCTATGATCTATCTATCTATCTATCTATCTATCTATCTATCATCATCTGTCTATCTATCTATCTATCTATCTATGATCTATCTATCTGTCTATCTATCTATGTATCTATCTATCATCTATTTATCTATCATCTATCTAAGACAGATGATAGATAGATAGATAAATAGATAGATAGATCATAGATAGATAGATAGATGATAGATAGATAGATAGATAGATAGATAGATAGATAGATAGATAGATGGATAGATAGATAGATAGACGTGTATAAAGACGATAGATAGAATTAACGTGTATAAAGCCCCTCCCACTTCTTGACAAGCCACATCCCACTTCCGGACAAAGCACCACCCACTTTCAATTATAAAACCACACCCCTTCCGGTGGCGAGGGGGCGGCATTTGGAATTTTGTGTCAGGTCGCAAAAAGTCTAGGGACGGCCCTGTTAGAGAGGAATCATTATTGGTCAATGTGTTAGAGAGGGATAGCTATTGGTCAATGTGTTACAGAGGGATCACTATTGGTAAATGTGTTAGAGAGGGATCACTATTGGTAAATGTGTTACAGAGGGATCACTATTGGTAAATGTGAGGTCCTATAAAGAACCCAGACTATCCGGTCATGTTTTAATCTCATTACATTTTATCAGTTCAGGACACAGGTTCATGGCTTCTATGGGGTCTATTGCTTAACTAATGTAATAAACTATTAACAAACTCACTTCATCATCTAAGAGAAATGGGCATGGAGATGTTTTCCTTTCAGTCACGCTATCATATATAGCAGGGATAAGCAACCAGTAGATCTCCAAATGTTTGAAAACTACAACTCCCAGCATTCCTCTACAAGCACCCTTCTTTTCTCTGCTGATTCTCTTAAATGTTGCAGAAAGTGTGCTGGCAGGCAGCTAAAGATCCTAGTAAGAGGACAAGAACAGGGCACATACAGTATTATATTTTCTGCTTCTGGAGTGACAGGTCTTTCCCTGCAAATTCTGTGATTTCAAATGACGGTTTCTCAGAATCTACAGCTCAAATTTAAAATCCGAAAAAGTTTTAGAGCAGTGGGATCTGTATTTAGGTACAATTTTTGAAAACTCAATTTTTTAGAGTAAAGATTTAAAGATTAAGATAAGGAAAAATTATTTTTACAGTATTGTATCCTTGTAGTCAAAGTTGACAATAGCACAGTTCTGAGAATATAACATTTCCACCTTTTTAAATCTTAAACACTAGGCAGAATTGGTATAGGTACTACAAGATATTACTGTTCTTAGGTACTTCCTGACAAAGATCTGACTGAAATGAAAAGACTTACCATTCCATGATTTAACCAGGGAGGTATGAAGTTGTCCAGCAGTTTGGGGTAAACAAGTTCCCTGTCGTAAAGGTAAAGGGCCCAGAACATACTCACAACAAACTATAAAGAAAAAATTTAAAAACATTATAAGTATAGGTTTCATTTATATTTATCCAAACATGCTTTCTAAAACCAGTTACATTAAAACATTTATATCATTTTGTCACAGAATAGCTACCAATATGATCTTTTCCAAGCAGGGAATTTGCCTCAAACTTATCTTAATCGCATATACCCCCCCAAATCAGGGGCCTTTTTTAAGCTATTAGCTATAGACAGAGAGTGTAGCATGCAACTGTGGTAGCAAAGTGGGCATGGCTTGCTGTGGTGGCCGTGGCTAAACATTTGGTAATTTAAAACTTTATAGGGGATAGGGGATGCAAGGAGGTAAATAGACAGGCAGACAGATAGATAAGCAGACAGTGTATAACTAGGAAAGACACTGGTGGATAGCTATTAGCAATCAAAGTGCCACTGGTGTATAACTTGGAAAGTGACACTGGTGAATAGCAGTTATGATGACACTAGTGGATAGCAGTCTAATGGCCATATTCAATAACCTGTGTTATTGGCTAGAGTTGGCCGAACTTCCTTAAGTTTGGTATATTTTCGAACTTCCAAACTTCAGTAAAAGTGTGGAAGTTCGATAGTTCGGAAATGGGCCAATTAAAGTAAAAATATTCGGAATGAATACTGTAAAAATAGCAATGGTAACTTACTGTACATGGCTATGGGGCCTGGAAAATACATTTTTCAAGGGTTACAGAAATCTAAAGCCATATTTAAAGGGCAACTGTGATCTCAAAACATGTATTATGTTTAAAATGAGACGACAATCACATCTTTGGCTGGAGCTTGTGAGACATTACATTGAGGTAAATGTTCAAACTTTCTGCTTCCAGTAGATTGAGTGACATCACCTGACCTCTATTCCGCCCATCCGCCCCGGTGGAGAAGCATGCTCAGTTAAGACTTAATGCTGGGGAAATCAGGAAGTACCTGGGGAAATAATTGACAGTTAAGAAGGGGAACCTATTAATGCAGCAGAGGCTGGTCACATGGCTGAAAACTGGAAGTGTTCAAACAGGAAGTAATATTGCTGAACCTTTCCAGCAATAGTTTCTCATAAATTTTATCTAGAGATGTGATTTAGGTTTTATTTTAAGGCTTTTTATATAATTCTTACTAGTTTGGAAGAATTTGAGACGACAATTACCCTTTAAGGGTTATTGCCAAATTCGAGGGTTACAGAAATCGAACACCAAATTCAAGGGTTATTGGGATTCCGAGGGTAACTAAATGCCGGATTCAAGGGTTATAGTGTGCTAAAGTCAAGGATTATTACCAAATTCAAGGGTTACCGAATGCCACATTCTAGAGTTATGAAGTATTTGAATGTTGGATAATTATTGAATAGTTTGAAAAGTTTGGATTTGTTCAAAATATTAAAGTTCGTATTGCACTGGAGTTTGAGTCTAGTCTATCTCTAGTATTTGCAATTGGATTACAAATGGACGTTCATACAATACCATTGCAGTATGGGCAATCGCACAATCATGATCATAAATCTACAATGTAGTTGTACAACCACAGTAATGTTTGTTAAATGTGTGCTATCACAAAATAATGAAACCACACCTTTATAATTACTGCCCTAAGTGACACTGGTGGATAACTGGAAAGTAACGCTGGTAGATAACTGGGAAAGTGACACTGGTGGATAACTGGGAAAATGACACTGGTGGATAACTGGGAAAGTGACACTGGTGGATAACTGGGAAATGCCTATAAACCTTTTTTGTGGGAAAAGTATCCATTACCGTACATCTGCACAGTTATCAGAATAGAGTTACAATTAATAAATCTGCAAATTCGCCTTAATTTACTAAATAATATTTTATAGTGGGAGCCTTTTTATCTTATGCCTATAAAACATGGTCAGTTACATTAGTAGTAAAGTAAGGCTATTCTTAACAGAATTTGTTGGACATAGTTTGTCTTTAGTGACACTGCTAAATAGGCTTCTTCTATGGATCTTTAAATTTTCATTAACCTTCTCAAACTTTTCCACTTAATGAGAAATGTGAATGAAACAACTGCAATGTACCGACACGTGCCACTTCCTGTCTAAAAGCCATAATAACTCTTTTTACAATGATCTATCAAAGGTTAGTGTGACTAATGATTAGCAGTGCAATGTAGTAAGAGCTACCTTAGCTTTCATAAATAGAATTAATGGAGGCAGTTGCAAATGAAAGCTGAATTAACTTGTAAATTACTTGTGAATGTCCATCAAAGAGAAGCTGCACTTCAAAGATTTTTTTTAGATCTCTGTGCAAATTCTAAATAATTTAGGCATTGATTTAGAAAACATCATCTAAGGGTTTCCTACAGATTTGGAAAGTTTTTTACAGATAGACAGTAGCTACTTATTAAGTTGTAAAGAAGCAAAGTGAATATGTCATAAAAACATCTGGTAGAGCATGTCTGGTATTGTTTATGAAGTTCAGGGGCGTCTCTAGGGTTTTTGCCACCTGAGCCAAACTTTTGAATGCTGCCGTTATGTACCACTAGACGCCATGAAGTGCGCCACCGCAAACCACTGTTAGGTGTGTGTGGCTTCCAGGAATGGGTGTGGTTAAACATTTGGTCTTTTTAAACTGCACATCACAGCAGTATTTATACAATTCCTCAAAAAGACATTTATCCATACCATAATTCCTGCCGTTTTTCTTAAAAAAAATTAAAGTGAGCTCTGCCTGCCGCCTCTCTGATGTTTATCAGGGGTGCTGCCCCAAGCATTTTGCTCATATTGCCTCATTAGAGAGACACCCCTGATGAAGTTTCAAATACTGTAACCTGCCCATTTTGGGGGGCGATGCAATATACTAAGCTTACCTGCCCAAGTTCCCGCAATGCAAAAATCCCTGTGTGAGGTTTAGTACATCGCAGGATCTGTGCCAGCTTACACCTCCTAATCAATCGCGTAAAGACTTGCGCTACTGGTAGCGTGGGTTTTACACTGACTTGGGCATTTTGCACCCAATATTGAACCCCCCCTTATGTTTAAGGGTCTGGCAGCAGTGTGTTAAGTGGAAGGAGCTGTCAGTAGGGGTATTTGCTGCAAACTGGAACTGCAGCACTGGACTTTAAGAAGAAAGAATAGGGGCTTTTACCTCCTTAAAGTGTGTAAAATGTAATAAACAAATCTTAAAACATGCAGAAGACATAACTAATATGTTTCCACTACACACATCCTAGAATTCTCTAACAAGAAGTCTGTTCCAACTGAAAGCTATAAAGCTCATGCAATACATTTTCAGATATCAATGAATATTCAGGAACAAACCAACAGAATAATATAAGGCTAACAACCTCATAACTAAACCAAAAGACCAGCCAAGGATAAGGATAAAGACGGCTAATCCATTCCTATTTATTCTAATACTTTCTTGATTAATTAGGATGTTCAGTATTTGTAGCATAAAGCTTTTTTTCTGGTGATAAAAAGCAATGGAGATGGACATTAAGAGGATCTGCTGATAGATTTGATATTTTCACAGGTAATTGTTTTGTGGTGGTTTTCAGAAGTCTTACAGATCAATGGCAATGGCATTTACATTAAGATAAACAAAAATTCTAAATTAAACCACAAATGTTTACTTTTCACTTGGGATAAGCAGTAAATATTTTTAACATAGACAAGTGGACATTAAATGCAAATTATATTTCTCCAAGAGGAAATACAGTAAGTAGGTTTGGAATAACCTTTTCCAGAACTTGGTGACCATGAATTTCCTGGAAGCCTTTACAGCATGAAGCAACTACAGTATGATGATTTCTTTAGTTAGATAAAAAGCTGCACTGTAGGAAACAATGTTCTGTAATTCCTTATGAACATTTATGGGGTTTGATGGTGTATCTTTTGTTTGAAAGAGAGATTGCATTCAGACTGGGAGGTTATTTAAAGATTGTATATTCTGCCTTGTTCCTGTTAACGCATTTTTTTTAAAAACTGCTTTAAAAAGAGTAAAGGTACTCTTTTTAAAGCAGTTTTTTAAAAAAATGCGTTGAGGCAATACAGTTATCCTTCAATTCTAATAATTCAATCAAATAGGGACCATCTTGCAAATTAAAGCTTCATACCTTTAGCAGGAAAGAAAAAAAGATCTTAAAAAAAAAAAACCCTCTCTTAATCCCTGACCACCTGATACCTTTTCATATCTGGTATCTGCCTTGGAGCTTCACAGCAACAACACATAAATGGTGTCCTAACTGGTAGGAAGATATTTGCATCTACCCCTGCATTAGTGGCAATGTAAGTTTGATTGTAGGCTCTTTACAACAGGGACCTCAATCCTTATATGCAAAGGACATTGCTTTTATCTAAGCCTTATAACCTTTATATATACGTGAATTTCTTCTAATTTACATATTACATATTTATGTATTTGACATCATCCTGTTTTATTCTGTTCTGTAAAAATGACCAAACTACAGTACTATTTATTTAAATAAATAAACAAAGATACTTACAATAAAGTGCAGTTATTATTACATTTTATAGGTCGATAAGACCAGAATTGGTATTGATATTTAATAAAGTATTTGGGATTTGCCATACAAACTCTTTTTCTTCCATTTTCCTTCATGTGATCATAGTAATTGTTCCAGTTTCCAAACATGCTAGTTTTCACTGAGTTCTAAATCTTTATTTTGCCTCAAAATATAAAGCTTAATGAACAGTAAAGAGATTCACCTGGGGCTTTGCGGTTTTGAGTAAATTTCACCCGACATAAGTATTTAACCCCAGTTATCAGCTGATAATCCTTGTTCTATTCCAGTTGTAGAAATGCTCCTTTGTCCTTAATAGAAATTGTGGACACGGTGCATAGTGCCTTTTTTTTATATTACAGTATAATTTGAATGTTGGGGTAAAATGAATTCTGGGAAATTATTAAATCATTATAAGAAATGTTGACGTGCAATTTAATTACAAATATTAAAGCGGATTTAATGCAAAGGTTGTTTTTATTGCATTGTGTATTTTTTTCTTAATTCTAATGATGGACTTTATCACCATTGTTTTTTTTTCTAATGGGGAAATACTAATGATCAATTCCCATTGATAAAACTGCAATTTTGCAATTGATAAATGGTTTACTAATGTTAATTGGAAATGCTTATTGGAAAGGGCTGCATTTTAATGGTCAGGTTGTTTGTTTCCTCTTCTAAACATTTACTGAAGCTCCAGGCAATAATTTGGTGATGCTCCATGTGTCATTATGCTGAAGGTCACTGCATATTTTCTAAACCATTGGATTCCCATATTTTTCTCTGTATTTCGATTTATATAATCAAATGTAAAAAGATTAGCCTGTAGATGCTGTATTATTATACAGTATAAAACTATATATATTTTGCAGGAGATCAAGTTGAGTTTCTCTGTTTAGGTTTAAAATATCATGGGGTTTCATGTTTAGTTTTAAAGGAGAACTAACCCCAATTTTGTATACTCAAGAATCAGAAAACATCACCCCTAAAAACACCGATATACTGTAAAACACCACTCCAGTAAATGATATTAACATGGGGAGAAATTATGTATATGTGCAGTGTCTATCCACACCTCCTGACCTCAGTAACATGCTCCGTTGCCAAATCTCTCCTTTAAAAGGATTGGTTAGAGGATACTTGTGGACATGACCATTTTAACAAGTCTCTGCAGTACCTTAGAACTGACCAAGTGTGTGATAAAGGAATGCTGGGAAATAAAGCACAAACCCCACGTTAGTAAGGTAAATTTCCTAGCTACTATATCAAAATAAGTGGTAGGACACAGATTACTGCGTCTGTGTCAAGGTGCTCTGCCTTCTGATTCGGGTGTTGATTTTAGGCTTTAATTGTCACAGCATTCCATTTTTATAAAAATAAAGTGAAATGCATTAAAAAAGTTAATTTTCTAATGTGTATATTGTTGAATATCAACTTTGGCTACAAAAAGTTGGTAATATGTGAGGACATATTGTACATATTTTTTAAAGTATCTTGCTTGCGCTTGGGGGTATGGGTAGGGGAAGGGTTAAAACAAAAAGTTAAAAAAAAATAGGTTAAGATCAAGATCTCTGTAAAAAACCAGTTTAAAATGACACTTCCATATATTAAAATTCTTAAAACACTCACTTGTGCCTATCCACCACTAGGGGCAATGCAGGCTTTACTCTGTGCTGTTTTGATGCTTGCTTGGGCTGTATAGCTCCCAAAAACCTCTGCACACAGGAATATGGTTGCCAACAAACTTTATCATAGCAATTTAAAAACAATAAAAAGCATTAAAAAACCTTTCAGGAACCGTCTATTTAGCAGTTGTTGAAGTTAGTGAAGTTGCACCTCTCTGCTATGGTGCGGCCCCTTTAAATCGTGGTGGTCTTGTGGTGAGGTATAATCCACTTGGTAATGGCTTGTGAGGTAGTTCCTGTGCGTTTCGCTGTTTTCATTTTTACAGCTTCATCAGAGACCCATATTGTACATATATTTACCATTCCCCTAGTGGAAGCCTTGTAACTGCTAGGCTGCTGATAAAAGAACCTGTCCTGCTCTTCTCAAATCTGTGAGTAGGTTTCTCTGTGACAGTTGATAACATGCTTGTTGCTGTTCATCAGTAGGAGAGAGATATACGAAGCACAAGTGACATGAAGAGAGAGTCTGCCAGGGAGGGATGAAAAAGGTAAATCCAGAGTGAGTGAATGAGTAAATCAATGAAAAGCAAATTATTAGGGGACAGTACAATGATAGACTATCCCCTGCACTCTTTTCATTACGTGGATGTGTTTATCAGAGGGCAGGACGCTATTCAATCTACAATATATTCAGTGTAAGAGTTAGAGAGTCCAGCAATACTAACATGTTTAACATTAACTCTAAATAACATACATGTAGAGAGGAAGAGTGAGACACATAGAGAGAAAAGAGTGTGAGGCTGAGGGGCATATTTGGAAAGGAACTGTTTTTGTGGTTTTAGCTCCTTACATTGCTGTGTTGTGTAAAAGCTATCTTCATTTTATTTTTCATTTATGAAGTCATGTAAATGATATATTACTGTAGCTATGATCACAGTCTACAACCTCCCTGGATACCCTATTTCCAGACTCCAAAAGTTCCCATTTATGCCACCTCCAAATTGGCTAATCTCTCAAAAAATGGTTTCCTGTTTTATAAAAACCACTGCATACACTAGGAGTGCTGCTAAAATGGAAAAAGTAAGGGCAGCAGGAAGAAATGCAGAAAAAACAAGTGACATTTCCCCCACTTTATAAATATCAATGTCCTGTTCAAAATAAGGACAAAATGTTGCCACAATGTCAATTCACTGTGCCCCTATGTGCAGAGAGGGAAGCTGTATAATAAACCCTTTGCAGTTCAGTTATGAGCCATCTTAACCTTACACTGACTTTGTTTTATCTGTATGTTTCCTATTACCATGAGCTGTGTTTATCCCAGACAGTCTATTTCCATGGAAAAGGAGAACAGTTAGTCATTCAGACTGGTTTCCATGAAGAGCCCAGTATCCAAAAAAATGTAAAGAAAGATCTGAACAAAACATGATGGAGATATTTCATCACAGAAACATTTAGTATAAATCAATGAACATATTCATAAATGCAAATCCATTTATTATATCCATTATTATATGTTGGTATGAAGCTGTGGTCAAGCATATAGTGCAGCCTTTATTAAAATATATTGTCACCACATTGTGACTAAAAACAAGGCACCTATTACACTGTACAAAACAATGTATTATGGACCTTCTTATTAAATACTTATAATTACCATTTTAGATATAAATGTGTTATTTTTCAAAGTAAAATAGGTTTACATTTTCATATTTATATATGCTAGATTTAGTGTTGTGAATTCTCATTGGTTGATGATATCATTGTCCTGACAGGTATAATTATTTCCATGCTACCTGGCCCCATGCAGAGGGAATGCATTAGCATTTATGTTCCCTTACATAATGCTCTAAGTATTTTGGAGAGTGGTCGATAGGGGGGACAGAAATGAAAAGTTTATGATGTTGTCATTTGGACACATTCTTGTTGTTGCTATTATATACAGTAAGTTAACAATCTCGCTAACTATTTCATTTTGCTTTAGTTTTAACATTTGATGTATTTATCTTTTTTTCCAGCATACAACAGTTTTGCCTTTCATCATAATTGAAATGAGAACCACACATCATCAATATCCCAGCAGGATTTGTGGTTTAGCTACCGTTTGCACATTTTCCATTGGCTATATATTATGGTAAGATTTTACGTTTGCAGAATATTAACTCCACATTTCTGATTTCACATTGACTTGATTTGCTGTACTGTGAGTTGCACATGTAATAACAATAGCTAACCATTGTCCATATCTTTATTACATTCAGACTGGCCATCTGTGCAATGCAATTTGAGGACCCTTACAGAAAATTCAGTCCTATGTGGTGCACTTGTTTTCATTTTTTCTTTAACAGAACAAGCTATGAGCAATCTTGCCACGAGTATTACCGTATCTCCCTGAAGATGGCCACACCCACCATAATGTTAGAAAATAATATTAATAGAGTCACTTATTTTTTTATTGCTATTCTAATGACAATTCCAAAGGTAAATCCAAAGGTAAGAAATGCCACATGAACATCTAGTTTTCCCATGAATCTCATTTAATCAACAATTACATCTAGAGAAGATCAGTCCCAGTGGTGTCGCTATGTTAAGACTTTCTGGGGATGCTCAGGGTGTCCTAAAAGGCTAGTCCTTCGAACAATAAAGGGGCTTATTTAATATGAGCTGCTAGTTTGCTTTATCTGTACCAGTATCAGGATATACCCAGTTTGCTGTAGTACTATGGAATCAATGAGTTGCCAGTTTGCTGTACCAGTATTGTGGAATTCTCAGTTTGTCTGTTACTGTACCTGTCAAGTGTCAATTTGTACCAGAATCAATATTTCTCTAATTGCCTGCCTATCTCTCTCTGTCTATTTGTCTGTCTTAATCACTCTTTTTCTTTCTACCCATCTCTTTATGTCTGTCTATATATGTCTGTCTATAAGTCCACCCGAGTATAAGCCGAGGTACCTGTTTTAACCTGAAAAATTAGGAAAAACTCGAGCATAAGCCAAGGGTAGAAATTATGACCACTACTGCCTTCTGATTCTGTATTGTTTTGAGGCTTAAGTTGCACTTTAAATAGCAGAATTCCCATACAAATGTTTGAAAACTACAACTCTCAGCAACTAAAGCATGCTGGGAGTTGTAGTTCCCAAACATCTGTATGGGAATTTTGCTATTTAAAGGGCAACTTAAGCCTCAAAAAATACAGAATCAGAAGGCAAATCTTGTTTTGAGGCTTAAGTTGCCCTTTAAATGGACAGCAGAATTCACATGTGTTTGAAAACTACAACTCTCAGCAACTAAAGCATGCTGGGAGTTGTAGTTCCCAAACATCTGTATGGAATTTTGCTATTTAAGGGCAACTTAAGCCTCAAAAAATACAGAATCAGAAGGCAATCTTGTTTTGAGGCTTAAGTTGCCCTTTAAATGGACAGCAGAATTCCCATAGAGATGTTGGGAAACTACAACTCCCAGCATTCTTTAGGTGCTGGGAGTTGTAGTTTCCAAACATCTCTATGGGAATTCTGCTATTAAAAGGCAACTTAAGCCTGCAGTGGAGAGACCCCCCCTCCCTCCCCCGAGTGACCCCCCCAGTTGAAGTCCGGCTGCCGTACGCTGTGTATTTGCCAGGTGATGTCACTACTCGGCGCCTCTCACTGCCCGGCGCCGAGTAATGACATCACCCGGCAAATCCACAGGACTTACACAGCATGCGGCAGCCGGATTCAGCTACGTTGACGATGGTAAGGACATTGACTCGAGTATAAGCCGAGGTAAGGTTTTGAGGTTTATTTTAAAACCTTGGCTTATACTCGAGTATATACGGTATATGATTTATTTCTCACTGAATTTTGGACTGCTTATACTATAAATGACTCTATGCAAAGGGAGTCCCTGTTGGAAAAAGATTTTGGCGTTTTGGTGGAAAATAAACTTAAATGTAGCAAGCAGTGCCAGGTGGCAACAACTAGATCTAGCAAAGATATTATCTTGTATAAAGAGAGGTATGGATTAAAAAAAAATATATTACATATACCGGTATTATTATTTTATTTTATTTTATTTTATTTATTTATTTTTATATGTAGAGCAGTTTTGGAATCCTATGTACAAAAAGTGCATCTTGGAAATTGAAAGGGTACAGAGAAGGGCAACTTCCTTGAACACTTAACCACATCTCAGGATGCAGCCTGTCAGAAATTATAGCCTTATTAATGTTAAAATTTCCCGCTTCTAGTAGGTGACATCACATTGCCCTCTGCTCATGCCCTCCAACCCAGGGGAGAATCATGCTCACTTAGGACTTAAAGCAGGGAAAAACAGACGGGCAGGAAAAAAATTCAGCAGAATAAAGCAAAAAGTCAAGTGGTTGCTGGGCTTAAAATAATTTGGCCAAGTTATTGAACTAATTGCTTTAATTTATCCAGAGAGAAGGGCAGGCTTTTAAAGTCGCATTACAATGGTAAAGTAAAATGTAAGCAAATTAATTGGATGTGCAATAGGCTTTAATTTTTGTATGTATTAAATTAATTTGGTCTCTAGTTACACTCTGCATGGATGTATACTATCCAATTTCTATATATATATATATATATTGTCTGAGAATTTGACTGTTTTAATACATAATATTCTGTAAAGATACAGTAATACACACAATTAAGTGTTAATATCTTGAAGGCAATTCTACAGTTTTTGTTCCAAAAATAATGAATTGTCTGGTCTCATTCTTTGTCCCATGTCGTTTCTGTATTTCAAGCAAAAGAAGTTGTTAACACAGCCCATGCTATCCAGCTGTTCGTGTATTAAGTGTAAACCTGTCAGAAATGTGTGGGAAGACTGAGAAATGTTTCAAACAGGTCAAAGCCATTTTAGAGTCAGGCAGTGCATATTTGTAGCATTTTAATGAAACATTTAGAATAGTTTATTAGGGGGGGAAATTATAGTGAACTTCAGATTAAATTATTTTATCAGCTCTTCAGATTCTTGCTTTTTTCCTATCTTCTCTACATAGTAAAATAGTAATTGAGGTTGAATAAAGACAAAATCAGTTGAATATCAACAAAATCACGTAGGTGCCTGGGGCTTATCAACCAGCCGCTCGAGCATTCAGGTGGGAGGAACCTCTCGGGACTGTCCCAACAGAACATATAAATAAGTAAAAAGTGTTAGAGGCTCCTACAACCACTCAGGTCGCAACAACAGTCGACGATATCTTCAGTATAAAACCATGTCTTTATTAGTGCATATTATAAAATCAGGCAATTAAAAGTCTTTTAATTGGCTGTCACACTATGGGTATATAAGTCTGGTGTGAGATAGGGGACGGCACCTCTGATGAAGTGTCAGTACTGACACGAAACGCATCAGGTCCGTTTTTGAGCTGAATGCATGTCTGCCTGATTTTATAATATGCACTAATAAAGACTTGGTTTTATGCTGAAGATATCGTATAGTACAGTATTTGAGGTTGAATAAAGACATGTGTCCATCCAGTTCAACCCATCTAGCAATATCCTCATTTCCTGCCTAACTGTTGATCCAGAGGAAGGCAAAAAAAAACCACCAAATTTATGAAGGAAAAAATTCCTTCCTGACTCCAAGTGGCAATCGGAAATTTCCCTGGATCAACTCTACTTTATGTATCAATACCAGTAACTTGCAACCTTCCTTGTTTGCAGAAACTCATCCAGCTTTTTTATTAAACTGACCGATGAACCTGCCATAACAACGTCCACTGGAAGACAGTTCCATAGCTTTACCGTTCTCACAGTGAAAAACCCTTTCCGAACTTGAAGCCTAAACCTTTTTTCTTCAAGTCTTAAGGGATGTCCTCATGTCCGCTGACATGTTCTATTGGTGAACAATGCCCCAGATAGTTTATTGTATGGCCCGTTAATGTATTTATACACAGTAATCATATCCCCACGCAAGCGCCTTTTCTCCATCGTACATAATTGTAACTTTTCCAGTCTCTCTTCATATTCAAACTCCCCAATCCCCTTATTAATTTAGTTGCCCTTCTCTGAATCCTTTCCATTTCAAGATGTCCTTTTTGTACAATCAACATTGAATTTCATCTGCCACTTAGCAGCCCAATGTGATAATCTATCTAGATCCCCTTGCAACGATTGCACATCCTCTGAAGTTTTTAATGGTTGACAAAGTTTTGTGTCGTCAGCAAACACAGAAACCTTGCTGACAATACCCACTTCCAGATCATTATTAAATAGATTAAATAGAAGCGGCCCCAGCACAGAACCCTGTGGCACCCCACTTTGCACTTTAGTCCATAATGATGAAGCCCCATTAACAACTACTCTCTGCATCCTATTCAATTTTCTATCCATGTACAAATGTGACTCCCCAGACCAACAGACCTTAGCTTATACATTAGTCGCCTATGGGGGAACTGTATCAAAAGCCTTTGCAAAATAAGTAAACTACATCTACTGCTATGCCAGAGGCTAAATTTCTACTTACTTCCTCATAAAAACCAAGCAAGTTAGTTTGACAAGATCTATTCCTCCTAAATCCATGCTGGTTACTACTTATAATGTCAGTCCTTGAAACATACTCTAGAACATGTTCCCTTAATAAACTTTCCAGGAACTTCCCCACCACTGAAGTTAAACTTATAGGCCTGTAATTACCCGGCTGTGAACGACTACCCTTTTTGAATATTGGAATAACATCAGCCTTTTTCCAAAACAGAGGCACACCACCGGACATGTGGGAATCAGCCAAAATAAGAAACAATGGCCTAGATAAAACTGAACTTAGCTCCTTAAGTACCCGAGGATGTATTTTATCCGGTCCAGGAGATTTATTAATATTAACCTTATTTAATTCTTTCTGTACCATATCCTCGGTTAACCAAAGTGCACTTGAATCTTTTATACCATTATTGCTACTATACTCTATGATATCTGTACTTGGATCTTCTATAGTGTATATGGAGGAAAAAAATTATTCAAGACATTTGCTTTATCACCTTCCTCCATAACTAACTTATCCCCATTAATTAATGGTGCCACATTCTCAGTCCTCATCTTCTTACTATTAATATACTTAAAAAAAAATTTAGGCTTAGTGCTGCTTTGTTCAGCTATCCTAACTTCATTATTAATTTTAGCTAGTTTGATTGCTTTCTTACACTCCTTGTTAGTTTTTACAATCCCTAAAGGCCCTTTCCGTTCCCTCTGCCTTAAAGGTTTTTAATGCCTTTTTCTTCCTTTCCATTTGCCTCTTTACATCAGAATTCAGCCACATGGACGCGGATTTATTTTTTTTACATTTATTTCCCAAGGGTATAAATTTAGATGTGAACTGGCTTAAAATCCCCTTGAACACAGTCCACTTCTATTCAGTACTTTTACCTGATAATACATTATCCCAGTTGACATTCTGAAGAGCTGCTTTTAACCTGGGAAAATTTGCCTTCCCGAAATTAAATGTCTTTGTTAACCCAGCGCACTTTTCCTTTCGATAACAAAGTCCAAACGCCACTATTTCATGGTCACTATTCCCTAAGCCTCCAGTTACCTTTATATCTATAATGTGCTCCACAATGTTAGATATTACCAGATCCAACAGAGCTCCTTTTCTAGTAGGAACCTCAACCACCTGTGAGAGAAAATTATCCTGCAGCAAATTTAGGAACTCATTGCCTTTTTCTGTGATGGCAGTTCCACCACACCAATCAATGTCAGGGTAATTTAAGTCCCCCATAATGAGTACACTCCCCAAACTTGCAGCCCTTGCCAACTGCATATGAAGTTGACTCACCTCCTTTCTGCTAGCATTTGGCGGCTTATAGCAGACACCAACAATGACATTACCCCCTTTCCTGTTGCCTAATTCCACCCATATTGCCTCCACTTTATCATCCATATTGCCAGTTATCTCTTCTTTTAAATTTGGCTTCAATTCTTTTTTAACAACCACTGTTGTTGCGACCTGAGTGGTTGTAGGAGCCTCTACCCCTCTTTACTTCCTAACAGTTGATCCAGAGGAAGGCAAAAAACTTAGCTAAAAAGGGGGGGGGGAGGGGAATTCCTTCCTGACTCCAAACGGCAATCGGAAAGTATCCCTGGATCAACCAGATCTACCTCTCCTCCAGGGCTTGCAGCAGCATAGCCTGGGGGTATTACTTTAATTGCTAGTGCAGTAGTTTTGAACTCTGTTGTTGGCCAATCATGTTTTGGGGTTTTATTTTGCTTTTTATCGATTAGCCTGTGCAGTAGCAAAACTGTAGCTGATCATGTGCATGGAAAAGTATATTAGCAAATGGTACATTCGAGGGTTGGATAGTGTACTGGTTAAAGTCACTGCTTTTGACATGGGAGACCAGGGTTTGAATACTGGCTAGGGACAGTTATACAAATGTTTGGATTATTATAATACCCTATAAATTAAAACAAGCAACCAGGCTAGGGAGGGTCTAATGTAACCCAGCTTGATCTGTTTCTCCCCTACCCATTAATTATTTAAAATCACTAACTATGCATATGACCGCCATAATAGCTAATGTCCCAGCTGCCCTGAGTTGCATATTACTGATTGCTGTCTATGTGCTTATGCTAGAGAAGCAAGGATTTTTAGCATTTGTCATTCCTTTGTGGTTTAGACATCTACTAGAACTAATTGTTTTTTAGATTGACTTTCAATGACAAATGAATGGGCCAATAGGGTTTGTTAGAAGGTAAACCCACCAGGAAAGTCTGACATAAGACATTTACAATCAAATGTCAAATCTGTCTAATGTCTTATATGTTAATGCCCAACATAATGGGTGGCTAGTCTACAATGCTGAGCTATATGCAGCGACAGAGGATTGAGCTCTTTGTTTACTGTGTTTATGGCACTCTAAATGAGCTGTTGGGCATATCAGCATAACTTTAAAAACCTCTATCTGGGTCCATAGATCATAGCAGATCCTTAGTAGTTCTTTCCTTAATGTTGGGTAATTGCTGCTACTCAGGGCCCACTGGTAGATGATGCCTTCCATCGATAACATTAAATGTTAGATATGATAGTGTACAGCCCCTTGTATGTGATCTGTCTACTTACAGCAGAGCAAAGAAACTAATCCTTGTGTATTCAGTGGTGGTTATAAACAATGGCAAGAAGATACTGAAAAGATTAACACAGAAATATATTTCATGGCATTTCTCATCTCTATTAATATTTCTGATATATTGATGTGCACCTAAGGGGGTTCCCTTACCTTATCTGACATCCTGTGGCAGGTGTCCTTTTGTAGAGGGTACAGCTTAATAGTAGGGTCCTCTACAAAAAAAAAGATCAATGAGGCAGGGAACGTTCACATTAGAAGAGTTTTTTTTTAGCATTTCAGTGCAGTTTGTCTACCACAAGCGTTTGTATTGGAATGCCAAAATAATGCTATTATGTATTATTACATCACTGCATCTCTGTGCAGGGCAGTTTGCAAACATGCTGCTGCAAATGCACTGCATACAAGCTCACTACAAAGTGCATATAAACCAAAAGCAACATACACACGTGGTACATTTAGACGTGGTACATTTACATGGATACATGTTTTGTACTTTTGTAGTGTAAATGCAGGCTAAATGCTATACATTTATAAAATGGTTACCTTGGCTTATCTATGGTTTAATAAGAGTGTGTGTGTTACAAGAGAGACAGGAGAAGGGTGGCATGGTGGCAGAAACCAAATCCAGCATCTTTTTTGCAAACAGCAGGGGTGTCCCTAAGGTTTCTGGCACCTGAAAAGACTTTTGAATGCTGCCTATAGGCGTGGCAAAGTGGGCGTAGCTTTGTGGGGGCATGGCTTTGTGTTTGTGGGTGTAGTTTTGTGTGTGGGTGTGTTCTCTATTGCTATGACACATAAACATGTTGGTGCAAGCGGTACAACACATTAGAAATCTCTACCATACTTTATGTACAATAAAATATGTTGGCCAAATTATTTGTGAGCCTGCCACCACGTCAAGCTACATTCCTCCTTAAATATCCAACGTGTCTGGGTGGTGCAAACATTACTATTGATAAGGACAGAAGGTGTCAGAACCTTAAACATAGCGTTTCAGACTATGCTCCAGGATGGCGTCATGGTCTTGGTTCTCTTTTATTCTGCTACTTTACAGTGTCAGACACTCCCAACATAGGGAACCCTTTAAGAGTGACATGTCCCCAGAGTTACCTGTAGGGAACGCTGCTTTGTGGATGGTAATGGGGGTTCCTAGTTTTTTTTCCTTTTTGCACCTGAAACAACTTTTTAGTGCTGCCTGTAAGTAGGTGTGAGCTCAGAGTACATTGATAATTTTGTATTTCAAAACAGTTATTTATACATTGTGGATAAGTGGTAATGTGACCCTGAGGGATAAGTGGGAATGTGACCCTGGGGGATAAGTGGGAATGTGACCCTGGGGGATAAGTGGGAATGTGACCCTGAGGGATAAGTGGGAATGTGACACTGGAGGGACAAGTGGGAATGTGACACTGGGGGGATAAGTGGGAATGTGACACTGGGGGATAAGTGGGAATGTGACCCTGGGGGATAAGTGGGAATGTGACCCTGGGGGATAAGTGGGAATATGACCCTGGGGGATAAGTGGGAATGTGACCCTGGGGGATAAGTGAGAATATGACCCTGGTGGATAAGTGGGAATATGACCCTGGGGGATAAGTGGGAATATGACCCTGGGGGATAAGTGGGAATGTGACACTGGGTGGGATAAGTGGGAATGTGGACCCTGTGGGATACGTTGAGAATTTGACAACTGGGGGGATAAGTGGAATATACACTGGGTGGATAAGTGGAAGTGTGACCCGGGGATAAGTGCGAATGTGACACTGGGGATACAGGATAGTGGAATGTGACACTGGGGGATAGGGAGGTGACACATCAGGGATAATGATGACACTGGAGGTAATAGTGTGTGCTGGGGAAGGGATTGAACACTGGGGATAGAGTGGAATGTGACAATGGGGGATATGAAGGACCTGGTGGAATGAATGACCTGGTGGATAAGTGGGAAATGTGCCCTGGGGGATAAGTGGGAATTGTGACCCTGGGTATACCTGGGAATGTACCCTGGGGAAAGTGGGATGTGACACGGGGGCATAAAGGGATGTGGACACTGGGGGATAAGTGGGAAAAATTGACCAATGGGGGACAAGTGTGAATGTGACCCTGTGATAAGTGGGAATGTGACCCGGGATAATGGGAAGTGACCCTGGGGATAGTGGGAATGTGACCCTGGGAGATAAGTGGGATGTGACACTGGGGGAGTAAGTTGGAATGTGACACTGGGGGATAGTGGAATGTGTACCCGTGGGATAGTGTGAATGTGACCCTGGGGGAATAAGTTGGAATGTGACCCTGGGGGATAAGTGGGAATGTGACCCTTGGGGGATGAAGTGGGGAATGTGGCCCCGGGCTGGGGAATAAGTTGGGAATGTGACCTGGTGATAAGGGTGGGCAATGTGGTTACACTGGGGATAAGTGGATGTGACAGGGGGATAGTGGGTAGTGTGACCCTGGGGGAAATTGGGAATGTACACTGGGGGTAAGTGGGAATGTGTGACCTGTGGGGTATAAGTGGGGGAGTGTGACACTGGGGGTGATTGGGAATGTGCTCGCCTGGGGGAGGTCCGGTGGGATATAGGTTACACTGGGGGGATAATGGGAATTTGTGACACTGGGGGAATAAAGTTTCTTGAGGACTTGTGACACTGGTGTGGAATAAGTGGATAGGGACACCTGGGGATAATGTGGAATAGTGGAACTGTGGGAAGTTATAGTGATTGAGACCTGCGGGGATAAGTGGGAATGTGGACTGCCGGGGGATAATGGGAATGTGACACTGGGGGATAAGTGGGAATTGTGACCCTTGGGGATACGGGGAATAGTAGACACTGGGGATAGTGTGGGGGAATGTGACCCTGGTGGATAAGTGGAGAAGGGGAATGCCTGGGGGATAAGTGGGAATGTGAACCCTGGGGAGTATTGAAGTGTGGACGGGGAATGGTGGACCCCTGGGGGATAAGTGGGAATGTGACACTGGGGATATTTAGGGAATGTGACACTGGGGATACAGTGGGAATGTGACACTGGGGATAGTGTGGAATGTGACACTGGGGGATAGGTGGGAATGTGACACTGGGGATAAGTGGGAATGTGACAATGGGATAAGTGATGTTGACCCTGGTGGATAAGTGGGGATGTGCCCTGGGGATAAGGGGAATGTGACCCTGGGGGATAAGTGGGAATGTGACCCGTGGAGGTGTAATGTGACCTGGGGGATAAGTGGGAATGTGTACACTGGGGGATAAGTGGAATGTGACCCTGGGGTGATAAGTGGGAATGTGACCCTGGGGGATCAGTGGGAATGTGACCCTGGGGGATAATGGGAATGTGACACTGGGGATAAGTGGGAATGTCACTGGGGGATAAGTGGGAATGTGACCCTGGGGATAAGTGGAATGTGACCTGGGGTGATAGTGGGAATGTGACCTTGGGGTTAAGTGTGGAATGTGACACTGGGGATAAGTGGGAATGTGACACTGGGGGATATGGGGGAATGTGACCCTGGGTGGTTGGGAATGTGACACTGGGGGATAAGTTGGGAATTGTGACCGGGGGATAAGTGGGAATGTGACACTGGGGGATAATGGGAATGTGACCCTGAGGGAAGTTTGGGAATGGACACTGGGGGACTAGTGGGAATGTGACCTGGGGGATAAGTGGGAATGTGACACTCGGTGATAAGTGGGAATGTGACACTGGGGGGATAGTGGGAATGTGACCCTGGGGATAAGTGGGAATGGACACTGGGGGATAGTGGGAATGTGACCCTGGGGATAAGTGAGAATGTGACACTGGGGAATAAGTGGGAATGTGACACTGGGGGATAAGTGGGAATGTGACCCTGGGATAGTGGGAATGTGACCTGGGATAAGTGGGAATTGACACTGGGGACAGTGGGATGTGACACTGGGGATAGGTGGGAATGTGACACTGGGGATAGGTGGGAATGTGACACTGGGGGATAAGGATGCGGGGAAATGTGACCCTGGGATAAGTGAGTGACCTGGGGATAAGTGGGAATGGACCCTGGGTATAGTGGGAATGTGACCTGTGAAAGGGAGGACCTGGGGGATAAGTGGGAATGTGCACTGGGGATAAGTGGGAATGTACCCTGGGGATGAAGGTGGGAATGTGACCACTGGGATAAGTGGAATGTGACACTGGGGATAAGTGGGAATGTGACACTGGGGTATAGGTGGGTAATGTGACACTGGGGGATAGTGGGAATGTGACACTGGGGGATAAGTGGGATGTGACATGGGGATAAGTGGGAATGTGACCCTGGTGGATAAGTGGGGAATGTGACCCTGGGGGATAATGTGGGAATGTGACCCTGGGGATAAGTGGGAATGTGACCCTGGGGATAGTGGGAAGGTGACACTGGGGGATAAGTGGAGGAGGGGATAATGTGGACCTGGGGGGATAAGTGGGAATGTGACAATGGGGGAAGGTGGAATGTGACCCTGGGGATAAGTGGGAATGTGACCCTGGGGATAAGTGGGAATGTGACCCTGGGGATAAGTGGGAATGTGACCCTGAGTGGATAAAGTGGGAATGTGACACTGGGGGGACAATGGGAATGTGACACTGGGGTGGATAAGTGGGAATGTTGACCCTAGGGGGAATAAGTTGGGAATGTGACCTGGGGGATAAGTGGGAATGTGACCCTGGGGATAGTGGTATGACCCTGGGGTAAGGGGAATATGACCCTGGGGATAGTGGGAATATGGACCTGTGGGATAAGTGGAAATATGACCTGGGGGAAGTGGATGTGACACTGGGTGGTATAGTGGGAATGTGACCCTGGGGGATAAGTGGGAATGTGACCCTGGTCTGGGGATAAGTGGGAATGTGACACTGGGGGATAAGTGGGAATGTGACCCTGGGGATGGTGGAATGTGACCATGGGGATAAGTGGGATGTGACCCTGAGGGATATGTGGGAATGTGACCTGGGGGATAAGTGGGAATGTGACCCTGGGGGATAAGTGGGAATGTGCCCTGGGGGAAAAGTGGGAATGTGACCCTGGGGATAAGTGGTAATGTGACCTGGGGGATAGGTGGGAATGTGACCATGGGGATAAGTGGGAATGTGACCCTGAGATAGTGGGAATGTGACACTGGGGGATAAGTGGGAATGTGACCCTGGGGGATATGGAATGTAACCCTGGAGGATAAGTGGAATGTGACCCTGGGGGATAAGTGGGAATGTGACCCTGGGGGATAAGTGGGAATGTGACACCCTGGGGATAAGTGGGAATGTGACCTGGGGGATAAGTGGAATTGACCCTGGGGGAATAAGTGGGAATGTGACCTGGGGATAAGTGGGAATGTGACACTGGGGATAAGTGGAATGTACACTGGGGATAAGTGGGAATGTGACACTGGGATAAGTGGGAATGTGACACTGGGGATAAGTGGGAATGTGACCCTGGGGTAAGTGGGAATGAGACCTGGGGGATATGTGGAATGTGACCTGGGGGATAAGTGGAATGTGACACTGGGGATAAGTGGGAATGTGACACTGGGGGATAAGTGTGGAATGTGACCCTGGGGTATAGTGGGAATGTGACACTGGGATAAGTGGGAATGTGACACTGGGGATAAGTGGGAATTGTGTGACACTGGGGATAGGTGGGAATGTGACACTGTGGGGATAGGTGGAATGTTGACGGGGATAGTGGAATGTGACAGGGGATAGTGGGAATGTGACCTGGGGATAAGTGGGAATGTGACCCTGGGGAGAAGTGGGAATGTGACCGGGGGATAAGTGGGATGTGACCCTGGGGGATAAGTGGGAATGTGACACTGGGGGATAAGTGGGAATGTGGACCACTGGGGATAAGTGAATGTACCTGGGGGATAAGTGGGAATGTGACACTGGGGATAAGTGGGAAGGTTACACTGGGGGATAAGTGGGAATGTGACACTGGGGGATAAGTGGGAATGTGACCTGGGGGAGTAATGTGGAATGTGACCCTGGGGATAAGTGGGAATGGACACTGGGGGATGTGGAATTGACCTGGGGAATAGTGGATGTGACCTGGGGATAAGTGGGAATTGAACTGGGGATAATGGAATGTGACACTGGGGATAAGTGGGAATGTGACACTGGGGATAGGTGGGAATGTGACACTGGGGATAGGTGGAATGTGACACTGGGGGATAGTGGAATGTGACACTGGGGGATAAGTGGAAATGTGACCTGGTGGATAAGTGGGAATGTGACCCTGGGGGATAAGTGGGAATGTGACCCTGGGGGATAAGTGGGAATGTGACCTGGGGGATAGTGGGAATGTGACACTGGGGGATAAGTGGGAATGTGACCACTGGGGGATAGTGGGAATGTGCCCTGGGGATAGTGGAATGTGACACTGTGGATAAGTGGGAAGTGACACTGGATGTGAGAATGTGACGCTGGGATAGGGGGAATGTGACACTGGGGCTAGGTGGGAATGTGACACTGGGGGATAGTGGGAATGTGACTACAGGGGGATAAGTGGGAAGTGACCCTGATGATAAGTGGGAATGTGACCACTGGGGGATAAGTGGGAATGTGACCCTGGGGGATAAGTGGGATGTGACCCTGGGGGATAAGTGGAATGTGACACTGGGGGATAAGTGGATGTGACACTGGGGGATAGTGGGAATGAACATGGGGGAAAGTGGGAATGTGACCCTGGGGATAAGTGGGATTTGACCCTGGGGGATAAGTGGGAATGTGACCCTGGGGTATAAGTGGGAATGTGACCCTGGGAAGGGAAGTGCTGGGGGGGAATGGAATGTGACACTGGGGGATAAGTGGGAATGTGACACTGGGGGATAAGTGGGAATGTACCCTGGGGGATAAGTGGGAATGTGACCTGGGGGGATAAGTGGAATGTGACCCTGGTGGATGATGGGAATTGCCTGGGATAAGTTGGGAATATGACCCTGGGGGATAAGTGGGAATATGCCTGGGGAATGGGAATGTGACACTGGTGGGATAAGTGGGAATGTGACACTGGGGGATAAGTGGGAATGGTACCCTGGGGGATAGTGGAATGTGACACGGGGATAAGGGATATGTGACCCTGGGGGATAGGTGGGAATGTGACCATGGGGGATAAGTGGGAATGTGACCCTGAGGGATATGTGGGAATGTGACACTGGGGGATAAGTGGGAATGTGACCCTGGGGATAAGTGGGAATTGACCCTGGGGGAAAAGTGGGAATGTGACCCTGGGGGATAAGTGGTAATGTGACCCTGGGGGATAGGTGGGAATGTGACCATGGGGGATAGTGGGAAGTGGACCCTGAGGGATAAGTCGGAATGTGACCGGGGGATAAGTGGGAATGTGACCCTGGGGGATAAGTGGGAAGGTACCCGGATGAATAACGTGGGAATGTGACCCTGGGGGATAAGTGGGATGTGACACGGGGGATGGGGGGAATGTGACCCTGGGGAATAAGTGGGAATGTGCCCTGGGGATAAGTGGGAATGTGACCCTGGGGGATAAGTGGGATGTGACATGGGGATGAAGTGGGAATGTGACCACTGGGGGATAAGTGTGGAATGTGCCCTGGGGGATAAGTGGGAATGTGACACTGGGGGATAAGTGGGATGTGACCCGGGGGAAAAGTGGGAATGGGACCCTGGGGGATAAGTGGAATGTGAACCTGGGGGATGGTGGGAATGTGACCATGGGGATAAGTAATGTGACCCTGAGGGATATGTGGGAATGTGACACTGGGGGATAAGTGGGAATGTGACCCTGGGGATAAGTGGGAATGTGACCTGGGGGAAAGTGGGAATGTGGACACTGGGGGATAAGTGGGAATGTGACCCTGGGGGATAGGTGGGAATGTGACATGGGGGATAAGTGGGAATGTGACCCTGGGGATAGTGGGAAGTGACACTGGGGGATAGTGGGAATGTGACCTGGGGGATAAGTGGGAATGTACCTGGAGATAAGTGGGAATGTGACCCTGGGGGATAAGTGGGAATGTGACACTGGGGGAATAAGTGGGAATGTGACCCTGGGGAAGTGTGGGAAATGTGACCCTGGGGTAGTGGGAATTACCGGGATATGGGAATGTGACCCCTGGGGATAAGTGGGAATGTGACACTGGGGGATGAGTGGGAAAGTGCCTGGGGTGAGTAAGTGGGGAATGTGAACACTCGGGGGATAGTTGGAAATGTCACTGGGGGATAAGTGGGAATGTGACACTGGGGATAAGTGGGAATGTGACACTGGGGGATGAGTGGGAATGTGACACTGGGGGGTGAGTGGGAATGTGACACTGGGGGATGAGTGGGAATGTGACACTGGGGGATAAGTGGGAATGTGACACTGGGGGTTGAGTGGGTGGGTGACACTGGGGGATAAGTGGGAATGTGACACTGGGGGATAAGTGGGTGGGTGACAGTGAGCTACTTTTAACACCACTTCTTGTTAGTTTGAAGCCAATCACACCTATTTCTTCCCCACCAGCTCCATTAGAAGACTAGTCTCTCCCCAGTCCCTCTTACCCTAAAGGCCCCTTACCTGCTTCCATATTTTAGCTGAAACTCCCAGTCCACAGCTGTTCTGGTGCAAGGGGCATGCATGGTAGGAGCTGTATCCTCTGGCTGCTGTCAGCAGTTGTGCACGTAGGATGGGCCTCGCAGACAAGATGGGCCCCATCACACACACTCTTTCACACACATACAAGGGCATAACTAGAACTCAGTGGGCCCCTCAGCAAAAATTTTGATGGGGCCCCCCATGACACTCTATCTATCTATGATCTATATATATATATATATATATATATATATATATATATATATATATATATATATATCTATATATATATCTGTCTATATCTATCTATATCTATCTATCTCTATATCTGTCTATCATCTATCTATCAATCTATCTATCTTCTATCATCTATCTATCTATCTGTCTTATCTATCTAACTATCTATCATCTATCATCTATCTATCTATCTATCTATTATCTATCTATCCATCTATCTATCTATCTATCTATCTATCTATCTATCTATCTATCATCTATCTATCTATCTATCTACCTAACTATCTATCATCTATCTATCTATCTATCTATCTATCTATCTATTATCTATCTATCCATCTATCCATATATCCATCAATCTATCTATTATCTATCTATCTATCCATCTATCCATCTATCTGTCTGACACTTACTGGTCAGTCGTCTGTACTCTGGGTTGACGTACAGTGCACAACTACATGGCAGGTGAGGCAGAGGCACAGCTGCAACAGGCAGCAGCAGTACAGAGCAGGTGACAGGCCAGGCTCAGTCACACTATAAGTATCAAAGAAAGAAGAATAGGAACTGCACACACTTCTGGGTTAAGGAACCAACTGGCAGAAGCGTGTGTGGTTCCTATTCTTCTTTCTTTTATACTTACCTTGGGACGTGGCAGGATGTCCGGATACCAGCACCACAGAGAACGTATATAGCACATGCTAGTGGTGAGGGTGTGCGCTTTTACACAAATCTTAAAACCAGTCACACTATAGGCCGCACTAGTCTGGACAGTCCGGAGCAGACTAGAGGACACACACTCACTCACACACACACATGCTCTCACACTCTTTCACACACACACACACACAAACTCTTACACACACACACACACACTCACACACAGGGCCGTTTCTGGCCTTCTTGGTGGCCTAGGCAAGATTTCAGGTGGCCCCTCTCCCATCTTTTTTCCATTACAGATGCACACAGAGTTATTTATGGTGTAGGTGGCACAGGGATTGTTAAACCTCAAATTCATCACCTTACATTTATCAACATTGAATCTCGTCTGCCATTCTGCTGCCCTTTTTGATAATCTATCTAGGTCTGCTTGCAGCACTTACACATCATTTGAAGTTTCCAAAGATCTGCATAGTTTAGTGTCATCAGCAAACACAGAGACCTTTCTCTCAATGCCCCCTTCTAAGTAATTTATAAACAGATTAAGCAGAAGCGGCCCCAGTACGGAACCCTGATGGACCCCACTTAGAACTTTAGCCTACAGCTGTGCCCCCCCCCCCGAAACCCCCCTCCTCCTCCAGATGCAAGGCCTTTAATTATAATTACAATACAATACAGCAAACTATGCAGTGTATAATGTGCATGTACTGTTTTACACAACACTGCTGGTTCCTCTGGCCTGTCCTTCCCATGTCTGCTAGCTAAGTGCACTACCTTACTGCTGATACTGAGCACTGCCAGTCCTGCTTTATCTGCTCATGAGACCACAAGGACCACCAGGAATCAGACACTGTCACAGTTGGTGACCAATAAACACCATTTTATATATTTAAAATCCCAGTTGGTGATTGCATTAGTAATTTGCCGTGCAGCTGTACTAAAGATGCGATAGAAACTCAGTTTCACAATAATTTATAATGAACAATTATACCTTTAGAAGTGGCAGTATGCAGCAACAAAGCTGATCCTACACACACCAGCAATACATTTATACAAAGTACCTGACAACGAGCAGCAGGTCAATTAATGTCTCCATACAGACGGTGGTTGCAGCTGCTGGAACCTGGATGGATCAGGTGCCTGTGGATGGATCAGGTGCCTGTGCCAAGTTTGGATTCCCCAGACTGTGGGTGTTCTATCTGGGGTCTCCCACTAGAGTCTGCCTTTGCTGCTAGGCCCAAACTCTTATAGTCAGCTCACTGACACACACACACCGAGCCGAACCCTGGCCAATCAAGAGAGAAGCAGGCAGGAATATCTGAACTACCGGCCGTCTCTTCTAGTGCAGCTGCAGAGTCCTGACACAAGCGCACTCGCGGCCGCTCAATGACTACTGTTTTTTTTTAAAACCTAGTGTCGCCATGAGCAACTTTTTAAATTTGCTTTATGGTAGGAGTGGCGCTGGCAAACAGACTGTATGCTTGTGATGGTTCTCATTCATCCAGGTCATGGTATATCTGTTGTATTCAATTAGATCAACTGGACTTGAAGTTTAGTTCTTGGACTGCTTAGTAGAAGTTAAGGAAAATGGTAAACTGGAAGTAGAGGTTTACAGAAAACCAACACACACAGATCAGTATTTGATGTTTGACTCCCACCACCCTTTAGATCACAAGCTGGGTGTCATCAGAACCCTGCAACACAGAGCTGAGAACATCCCCACTAGCACAGAGGTGAAGGCTAAAGAAATCAAACATCTCAGAGGAGCCCTTAAAACTTGTGGATATCCAGACTGGGCCTTTGTCAAAAGAAGTAGAAGGAAGCAAGACAGGAGAAAGAACATGGTCATATGTAGCAGGGGTCTCTAAGAAATGAAGAAGAATTTTCAAAAAACACTGTATCCCTGTCTGCTTTAAACCGGACAACACACTGAGGCAGCAATTGGTACATCCGAAAGACCCAATACCGAAATAGAGAAAGGCAATATCATATACGCAGTGCAATGCAGTGAAGAATGCTCGGATTTGTATGTGGGGGAGACCAAACAGCAACTGCATCAACGTATGGCCCAGCACAGAAGAGCCAATTCCTCGGGTCAGGAATCTGCATCTTAAGGATAAAGGACATACCTTTGAAGATTGTAATGTTAACATATTGGCAAAGGAACGTGACTGGTTCAAGAGAGGTATCAAGAAGGCCATTTATGTAAAAATAAAGAAACAAAGCCTAAATAGAGGTGGGGGGGTTCGACAACAACTGTCTGCCATGTACAATGCTGTTTTGACACCTTACCCATGGCGTTCCTATAAAACCTCTAAGCCACTATGCAATCACGCAATCATCACCTGGCTGTGATCTGCTAATTGGGATTTTCCAGGGTACATAATTGCCACAGATTTTTGTACAAGTCATTCTGAATTGAGAAAGCCAGTCGGATGACTACCGAAACGTCTTTAAGAACTAAACTTCAAGTCCACTTTATCTAATTGAATATAACAGATACAAACAGACTGTAATTTAGCAAGTTCATTTTTAATGAAATCACAATACCTATATTTTGTGTTAAAATCCGTAGCTGCATTAGCTTAATTTCCCTGAGATTAATGAGAAAACTTGTACATTAAATTCCTTTAAAATGATTGACTAGATATTATTAATGGGTGTGACCAACTGTAACAAGTTTCTGCCATAGCTAAGGACTGAGCATGTGCAAAACATAATGGTCATTGGCCAAACTGTGTGATACTAGAATGCTGTGAAGTAAACCACAAACCATATGTTATTTAGGTAAATTTCCCAGCGCCCATATCAAAATGAGAGGTAAGACACAGATTACTGGTTTTACATCAAGGTGTTCTGCCTTCTGGTTCAGTGTTCTGTGGCTTTAGTTTAGTCCTTTAATAAATATAAATAACAAAGCAAATAGTTAAGAGCTAAGGGCACTAACTTAGATATACCCCTATGGTGGGTGGGTGCAAAGACTAATAACAGAATATCCAGAATGCAAGGAAGAAAGAAAGAATGACTGTCTGCACTCTTAAACAGAATTGCGGTAAAATAAAGGACTTTTTTACCGCAATTCTGTTTAGGAGTGCAGACAGTCATTCTTTCTTTCTTCCTTGCATTCTAAATATAAAAGCAAAAAGCACTGCTCCAAGGCAAGACGCCAACACGGGTCCAGACTCTGGCGTGCACGTCCACACGGTCACAACATCGTCATCCGACGTGTTTTGGGGACCGCCCCCTTAGTCATGGATGTCCATCACACCTAAAATATGCCTCCCATGGAAATGGAAGGTACCCTTCTTAAAATCCGTAGCTGCATTAGCTTAATTTCCCTGAGATTAGGTGTGTGTCAGTAGGTGTGTGTACCTGTGTCTGTGTGGGGGTTGGAGGTATGAATGTTTTTCTTTTAATATAGTTACCCTTTAAGTATGGCTACCACAGAAATGAAAAGGTAGGTCAGTAGGTGTGTGTACCTGTGTCAGGTGGGGGGTAAAAACAACCTTTTTTGAAATATCCACATTTAAGGCTTGTTCCCATTATAGTCTATGGACAAAACAAATCCCAAAATTCGCTGAGAAGTGCTGTAATGCTTCCACAGATTCTTTAGCTAGGTAATTGCACACTTCGCCTATATGCCCCACAAATCTGTACCGAATTTCCTGTCTCTAGCTCAAAAACTGTGGGAGGAGATACAGTCCAAAAAAGTGGAAGCATATAATAGAAGAGGAAGAAATAGAAAGAACAGTAATTTGGCTCTTCAAGACAAATTAACTACTCAAACCAATCCAAACTTCTCTGCCTCTAAGTCTGCCAAGGTTGAAAATATTCTCTAACCAGTAATGGATTTCTAGAAACAAACACTGGAAACCCATATAAATCTCAGGCAGTGGCCCTGATTTTAAAAGCAGCAACTGAAAAACTGATTATACCCTTTTAAAGTTTTTGAGTTATGTAAGTGAAATGCTTAGTTGGTGCTCTATTGCTACACCATTACCTCTTCTTCAATAACTAATGTACAGTAGATCACCTGGGAACTTTGGTTTGCACACACAAAATTCCTTGTTCTTACAGGGTAACTGTGGTCTCCAAACAAGTGAAAGGCCAGTTTCCTACCTTTAAAATGAGCCATCAACCACCACTCTACGTGCTCCACAACCCAAGATATAAAGAAATGACTGAACAGAAAGTTAATGGGTGGGAGGCTGACATGTGACATTCCTAAGGCTTCTCCTGCACAGTGCCGCCGGCGAGAACAGCCTCAGACTCCCTCAGTGTGTGAGGGAGACAGAAAGTCCCTCCTCCTCTCTGCTGTGTGAAGGACCTGCAGCTGCAGAGAAGGTAAGGGAATCTCTAGCCCTTCTCTCTATGTGAAAACAGCCTTTTCAGGCAGAATTCACACTCTGCCTGAAAAGGCTGTTTCCACAGAGTTTTCAGGGGGGGGGATAGGGGGGGGAGGGGGAGTGTCAAAGTGGCCCACAGCACCTGTGAGTGGGTGGGGCTTGGCGTGGGGGCCCACATTGGTCTGTAAGGAATGGACCAAGGGGGGCCTGCAACTAGAGCGACCATGGGGTCCATGAGTGGGAGGGATCAGGGGGGCTGCAAAGGGGAGGAGACAGAGCAGATTGACTGACAGGTTTTAGAGCATGAAGCAGGAAGTGCAGGGGACCTGGTGATGCTTTGCTATATCACAAAAATGTAAATATCTTCAAAACTATGCAAAATAAACAATGGAAATAAATTGCAAAAACTCTCAGGAGAGCAATTCCTATCAATATACCTAAAGTCATTTTTGGACCACAGTTCCTCTTTAAACTAAACAACATAGCATCATTAACATAATATCCTATCAGATTTAACCTACATGTAAGCACATATGTTTCATTTGCTAGTATAATGATGAAGGAATACAGTAACCTTTTTAACATTAAAGGGTAACTGTGGTCTCTGTGCCCTCTAGGTATTGATGTACTGTATCTAGCTTCTCTGGACTTTAAGTTACAGGCTTGTAAAATTACACTGCCTTGTCTCTCCTTTCTGCCTGAGCCAGTGACAGACACATGATAACCTGTGTAAAAAGTCACACCCAGAGAAAAATCTATATTTTCTGTAGCTAGTTACAGACCTGAAACCATTGTCTGTCCTTCCCTCTACCTATGGACTCCTTGGGGAGAGAAAAACAACTTTTTTCAGACTTGTGCCTAGCTTTAAAAAAGATTGAGACGTTTTGGGCAGGGATTTTGATGCAGCAGGTGATACAAGGGGCATACTCAAAACTAAGACTTGGGGGGCAGAGCATGGGTGCTCTTGATTTTACAGCTCACTGTTCTAGCAGGAAAAAACACACTTTATACTGCTGTAACTTTGTATAGGCTGCAGCTAGAAGCCTGATCCTGGAATTGTTTTAAAAGTATGGGTGTGCTCTTTTTAATAAAGGCCACTTTTATGGAGACCACAGTTTCCCTATAAAGATGGAAATTGTTCTTGTTGTTGTAAAAATACAGTTTTCCTCTAATATAAAGTAGAAATACCAAATCAGTGTAAATTGTTTTTATTGTAAATTCCAAAGTAGTATTGAATAGTGATGGTAAAATAATGTTTTTTTTGTAGTGAATCTATGCATAATGTATTTAAAACAAGATAAATGTTAAAAAAAACAAGAAAGCTACAATAGTGTAGTATGGAAGATAAACACAGGTATATGATATTTCCTAGTTTTCATATTAATGTTTTCTATTGATTTCTGATTATTTGTAAACTCATACATACAGATAAATTACGGGATGACAGATGTTAATCCATACACCTAGGACTGTGCTTCATATGTACAGTATATCTTGTCTACTTGTGCTTTATGATTGAATAACTGTTCTGCCTTGAATTGAATTGGTATCATCACATAACCTTTAGGGCTAGGCCCCACTAAGTGCAAAATATGCAAGAAGCAATCCGCTTTTTGAATCGCATCTGCTTTGCACATCAAACCGCGGTTACAATGTGGTGTCCATGCCCCATGTTTCTCTTAGCGGTTGATAAAATATTGGTGCCAGCACCCCATTGACGACAACGGATCATGGGCCAGAACTCAGGTAGATGTTTGCGTGGAGGGTTATCGGTCTCCCTTGTCTTTATTATTTTCCTATAACATGTATGTGGTGAATTTGTCCATATATGCTGTAAATTCTGTAACTAAAAAGGCGTGCTACTTGATTATCTATCATTTCATTCTTATCATTTTATTTTGGACCAATCTGGTAACTATATTCACACCTCCTTGCTACACTACCCAATGCCTTTAACTTCACTAAAGCAGCCATAAAACACAGGAAAACAAAGAAGAAAGTCTGTAAAACAAGTTGCAATAAAATGCAGATTTACCCAAGGACATCAGAGAATGATTTTTGGATTTATAAGATATGTAAAGTGAGTAAACCAGACTGGTGTTACCATTGCAAAACCTGCAATATCTGTGTCCTAAACAAGGGCCATTATTGTGTTTAGTTTAACAATTGCATTGGATTTTCCAACTACAAGTCCTTTATTCTGTACAGTTCTTTACTGAAATGCTATAAGAGAAGTATGAGAATATAGACATCTTTATCCTTTTCTTTGTCTTCATTAATGTTTCTTTCTCTGAACTATTTGCGCATCTATCCCGTTCGTCTTTTAGTAAGGAACAAGTCCAGCTTAGACCATCACTATTCTCCCAACTTTAGCACATGAGTAACTGTGAAAACCTTTCCACTAGAGATGTTTGAAACTGTTGAGTTTCGTTCCATTTTCGAATTTTCGAGTTTCGATTTTTGAAAATGGGCTACTTTCGATTTTTGGAAATCGTCTACTTTCGCTAAAAATCGAAAATTCTAAGAATCCGGGTTCCGGGAAATTCGGGAGTTCTGAAAGTTTCGTCGTGACTTCGAAACCCTCAGATTTGATTCGAAACTGGGTTCTATTTGAACCCACATTTTATCTCTACTTTCCACTTTGGTTTCTGGCAGAGCCTGAGAGAGGTATTTGGAGAGAAGTATGTATGTATGCATATTATTTTTATATATCGCCACATGCAGCGCTGTACATAATAAAATGCAGAGTATACAAACAAGGGGGATAAGTGCAAGCAATTATACAGATAAATTAAAATTACATAGTTTCAAAAGTTAATATATATATATATATATACAGACATAGAAAAGTTAATCACTGCACATTCCTAGGCCCCATACAATATCATCAATGAATGAAAAGCTTTCCAACCACGTCAAGGTAACCCCAGTCTGGAAGGTCCTAAATTCTAACCTTTTTTACTTCAATTACCATTAGCAAAGTTTTGCATTTCTCATAGTTGTGCACTGGATCCATACAACAGGCTTGTATGGACCTTCCAGACTGGGGTTGCCTTGACGTGGTTGGCCATATTTAGTGATGCCGCACTAAATATTTAGAGATACTGCGTGTTACGGTAATGTACAACAGTCATACATTTACAACCAAACTTTCATCACGTTCGTCCGTATAATACCATGCGGTAGTAAACTACCGCAATGATAGGTGCAGCAGAGTGAAGGTGCAGCAGAGTGAAGGTTTAAAGGTTATAAGAAGGGTATTGAATGCGATTATTTGCGTGATGGGAAGCCACCCTATGGACTGCAGTTCTCTTTTGGAGGAGAGTGAAATCATCCGAATTGCTGAGTTTAAGATAGACTGGAGTGGAAAGAGATGACAGGCCGGGAGTCCAAGTAGCAGAATGTTACAGTAGTCACGATGGGAGATTATCAGGGCATTCATGAGCATTTTAGTAGTGGAGAAAAGAAAGGGCAGATCTTGGCAATATTGTGAAGGAGAAAATGACACATTCTAATTAAACTGTAAATGTGATGACAGAAGGAAATAGAGGAGTCAAAGATTACTCCAAGGCAGCTTACAGATTCAATTGGGTTAATTACCATATTTTCAATAGAGATGGAGAAGGGTGAGTTAGGTCTTAAGCTGGGTACAATAAAACATTACCAGTCGGTCATAACGTCGGCTTCCTCTACTTCGCCTCTTGTAGTGGGAGTCCATTCAATTGGAATTCCAGAACGCTTTCCAACATCATAAATATAACAGTAGAACAAAGAAGACGAACGGACTTCCACGCTACAAGTAAAACGTAACCTTTATTGCCGAACGAGCACACTTCACAGGAGGGAGACAAACACACTACCCTGACGCGTTTCGTGACGAACACCCGTCACTTCATCAGAGGGACGGGTGTTCAATTGGAATTCCGGAACGCTTTCCAACATCATAAATATAACAGTAGAACAAAGAAGACGAACGGACTTCCAACAGCTACAAGTAAAACGTAACCTTTATTGCCGAACGAGCACACTTCACAGGAGGGAGACAAACACACACCTGACGCGTTTCGTGACGAAACACCCGTACTTCATCAGAGGGGACGGGTGTTCGTCACGAAACGCGTCAGGGTAGTGTGTTTGTCTCCCTCCTGTGAAGTGTGCTCGTTCGGCAATAAAGGTTACGTTTTACTTGTAGCTGTTGGAAGTCCGTTCGTCTTCTTTGTTCTACTCTTAAGCTGGGTACACACACAACAGATTTTTGAAAGATGACAGACAGGATCTAATAGATACTCTCCTATAGGAGAACGCTCGGAACTGTGTGTTTCTCTCAACCGAGGCAGACTCCTTTATAGGGAGTCTAGCGCAGCCGAGGGAAACTTTTGTTTTTTGCCGAACAACCACTCGGCCAATGGGAACGTTCGGCAGCCGTGTGCTCGTTCAGGAAAACCGCTATACACACTAGCAATAAAGCCCCAATACCGTTGGATCCAATGGTATCAGGGTTTTATCGCTAGTGTGTGTACCTACTGTAGCTTTGGTTTAGGGGGGAGAATAATGAATGCAGTTTTAGATAGATTGAGTTTAAGATGGCAGTGTGCCATCTGGGAGGAAAAAGAGATCAGACATTTAAAGATATTAGATTGAACTTCAGGGGTGGACAAGTAAATTTGTGGTTATTTCCAGTGTTTACGAGCTTGGGAGATGGTTGTATGTTTTTTTTGTCTTGTGATGTGGAACCTGTATAATAAGGACCTAAGATTTCCAATAATTACACAGGATAGGAGTTTGAGTTTCCCATCCAACATACTGTACATTCAGTGCAGTCTGATTGTATTTTTAAGGAATCAGCTATCAGGATGTTTGTACCCAGGTAGTGATCGATTCCTATGGTGGAGGCTTCCACGGGGGCCTAGGAAAGTTGTGGTGTTTGCCCCACTATAATCTACCCTGGCATGATGTAAAAAAAATCTTCTTTATCCAATTTAGGTCTCTTACAGTGAGTTCCATAGTAGCTTGTCTTTGTGTTACTGATTTTCTGGATTCTCATCCTATTCTGTACTCATGATCTTGGCTTAGGGCAATATCCCACTATGTGCATTGCGTTGTGCTGTCCCTTTTGAGTGCGTTTTAGGACAATGTATTTTGTCTGATTCTGACACACGGACCAAAAGTCATGTAAATGAACTATATATATTCGGAGTGCAAATTATTCAGTGGGAAGTGATTCTCGCACTTTCCATTATTTTTTAAATTGTATTGCGGTTTGTAAAACGCACTCAAATATACAAAATGCAACGCGCATAGTGGGACCTAACCCTTAGGACTGGCAGTGTGATATAATGAGACAGCTAGTTTTAAATTCAAATATTTAAAAGGGCGGCATGCTTAGCTTTCTTGCCTGCTTTGTAGGTTTCTTGTAGCTTGTTCTAGGGTTTTCTACCGTTTGCTATTTTGACTGATTGTATGTTTTCGCACTAATATTGTATGTTTATTATTATAATCTATTGGCGTCAGAGCCAGTAAATTATTTGAATTTAATTTCAAATCTAATGGTGGCCATAGATGCTACAATCTGACTGTACAATCCGCAGGTCGTACGATTGGATTGCTGGTCGCCAAAAATTTTTTCACCTGGTCTGATGTGGAAATTGTTGGAAGATCATTGAAAGATCTTTCAACGATCTTCCATACATGATCCGCCGGTCGTTCGATATTGGGATATCCCAACATCGTACGACCAGGATCTAAAAGCGTCTATGGTCACCATGAGCAGTCTGCTTTGTTTTATTTTTGGGTAGGCGGTAGTTTGTTTCCCCCTGTTTTTTGGGATTACGTAATATAGCATTTGAAAAAACACAAAACTCAAATAACCTCATGAAAATAAAATCATATTAATTTGGCAGTTGATCCAGGGATTTTTTTCCGATTGCCATTTGTAAGGATTTTTTCCCCTTCTTTTTTATATTTTGCCTTCCTCTGAATCATCTGTAAGCGAGGGATTATGGGTAGGCTTAAATGACTAGATGGACAAATGTCTTAATTCAAACTTTACTAGAATGTTACTATAATACAAGAAAACCTACCTACTTCACCAGCGAGTCACTGCGTGGGTAAATCCTTCCTTACATACAGTAGAAATATGTTATAGACAACCAAGCTGACAATTATTTATGACATTTGTTCCATATTAAAAACCTGCTGAATAGCGAGGGTAATCATCAAAGTATTCCAAATCAATGCCAGCAGAAAAATGGGCCAAAATAATGGATTGTGCATAAAATATGAATTGATGGGTAATTTAAAAGTCATTATTAGATAAATATACCACAGCTTTATAAATCCAGTCCCAAATGCTTCACCTGTAAGTTATTATGTCTTTAATGTCATTTTTACATTAACCCACCACAAGCTTTAAATTTTTTTTTTTACTGTTTGCACCATTCTAAATCTATCTTCTTATGGTTCCTGTTCCAACAACAAAAAAAGTTCACATTAAATAAGCCACCAATTCACTTGTTCTTAAGCCTTCTTTAATAAAGACTGTAATTTGTTCTTGTTTCTGTGATTCTTTTATACTAGGAAAGTTAAAACAAGTTTCTATAGGTAAGAGAGAATATTCTTACCTCCTGTTCTTACACTTGCAGTTCCTGTGTAGCTGATAGACTCCTCCTATCGACAACCCGACTGGTCTCCATTATTTACTACAGTATATGTGCGCGTGCGCATATAGTAGAGGGAGGAGGCGGAAAAACTTTACTTTAGCTTTATAGATCTAATCTAAAATGCTAAACCTGTACATTTAGTATCACTTTTGTAGTCTATCAGTCTAACGGGTGCGTTGCGATTTGCGTTCTGCATTTTAAATCACAATTCATTAAGTATTGAAAAACGCATGCACAAACGCAACAAAATCACACATGAAATCGCATGCGATTCTGTGTGCGATTGCGTTTGCGTTGCAGTGTGGCCGTGCCCTAAGTGTGTATTTTTTAATGCAAGTTACTTGCTGGTGTAAGGATCTAATAAACTAGTTACCCTTTAGTCTTTTTGTTCTGGCAGTTAAGGATTTGGGCAGTAGAGGTCACTGTTTAACCCTTTCACTGCCAGGAGATTTTCATTTTTTTTTGCGTTAACTGCCAGAAGAATTTTCAGGATTTTGCCCTCAATCGCTTTAGACTAATTTTTTACAGTAGGTTTACCTTGCAGTAATCAGGAATATTATCATTGTTTTTTTCAGCACAAAGTGTACTTAACATGGTAACAGAATTTTGTAACTTTTCTGGAAATTTTACTGGAATTATGGGTAAAATATGTAAAAAAAATGAAAAATTTGCAAATTTTCATGGATTTTTTCCCATTTTTACTTATAGTTTATCTTAAGGTTACGCACAAAATCTTACTGTTTCTAAAAGCTCAGATACCCCGAGTACAACGATACCAGATATATGTAGGTACCCCACTTTCTGTACAGGAGACCCCCCCAACTAAAAACTGCACCTTAAAGGAATTTCACCAAATTAAAATGTATAACCACTACTGACAGTTAATATAGAATATCTACCAAATTAACTAAAATATCCCCCACAAGTGAGATATTTTTAGAAACGACACACCCGCAGGATTTTCCGAGTGAGGTTAGTTTCGATCAAAATGCAGATACCCGGGCGCAGCTCTTCGTCCAATTGTAAGTTATTTTCTCACATTTTCCTTTTTTCCTCAACTGTAAAATCAGAGACAAAATCAAATGCGAATTTCAGCTAAAAACTGTGGAGGAAAGTTCAAACACATCTCAAATATGAAAGCCTAACCCCTCCCGAATAAAACGGTATGCCACATTCATGGGTGTACCCAGAGACATGGCTACCAACTAACCCAGAGCGTGACCAGTGCCAAATGTCAGTAGCAGCAAAAAAAAATTTGCCAGTTTTGTATTTGAACAGTCTGCAGTTTTTCCACAAAACACCCCCCCCCAACTCAGAAATACCCCCCACAAACTATATATTCTTACACACCTTCAGCTATGTAACGCTGTAGTTCGTTCATTCATCCCATCAATGGGTGTGGGCGCAGTTCTTCGTAGAAGTTTGGACTTTTACCAGATTTTTCAAAAAAATGAACATCAAAAACATTCAAAAAAGGTAGAAATCATGCCAAACCCCATGAAATGTAAAAAAAAGTTACCAAATATCAATCTCCCAAATGTCCGGAATCAAACGGTATGCCATATGTGTGGTTACACACGGGACGTGGAAGGAAAAGCCACAAAGTGAGACAATGCACGATGGCTCAGAAACGCGAAAAATATTTAGCCAAATCCGAATTCTGGACAGTCTGCAGTTTTTTCAACAAAACACCCGTAACTTAGAAATAACCACCCCACAAACTATATATTACTGAAATTACACACCTTCAGCTATGTAACATGTGTTGTTCATTCATACCATCAATGGTGCGGGCGCAATTCTTCGTAGAAGTTCGCATTTGTCTGAAAAATGAACAAAAAAAACTTCAAAAGGTAGAATTCATGCCAAAAACCTCATGGGAATGTAAAAAAAGTTACTAATATCAATTCCCAAATGTCCTGAATAAACGGTATGCCATATGGTGTGGTTACACACGCGGACGTGGAAGCGAAAAGCCACAAAGTGAGACAATGCACGATGGCTCCGAAACGGCGAAAATATTTAGCCAATTCCGAATTCAGACAGTCTGCAGTTTTTCCACAAAAACACCCCGTAACTTAGAAATAACCCCACAAAACTATATATTCCTGAAATCACACACCTTCAGCTATGTAACACTGTAGTTGTTCTTATTTACCATCAATGGTGTGGACGCAGTTCTTCATAGAAGTTCGCATTTGTCGAAAAAATGACAAAAAAAACAATTCAAAAGGTAGAAATCATGCCAAAAACCCATGGAATGTAAAAAAAGTTACAAATATCAAATCTCCCAAATGTCCTGAATCAAACGGTATGCCATATGTGTGGTTACACACGCGGACGTGGAAGCGAAAAGCCACAAAGTGAGACAATGCACGATGGCTCAGAACAGCGAAAATATTTGCCAATTCCGAATTCGGGAACAGTCTGCAGTTTTTTCCACAAAACACCCCCGTAACTTAGAAATAACCCCCACAAATCTAATATTCCTGAAATCTACACTTCAGCTATGTAACACGTGGGTTGTTCATTCATACCATCAATGGTGTGGACGCAGTTCTCATAGAGTTCGCATTTGTCTGAAAAAAATGAACAAAAAAACAACTTCAAAAGGTAGAAATCATGCCAAAACCTCATGGAATGTAAGAAAAAAGTTACTAAATATCAATCTCCCAAATGTCCTGAATCAAAAGGTATGCCATATGTGTGGTTACACACGCGGACGTGGACGCGAAAAGCCACAAAGTGAGACAATTCACGATGGTCAGAAACAGCGAAAATATTTAGCCATTCCGAATTCGGACAGTCGCAGTTTTTCCACAAAACAACCCGTAACTTAGAAATAACCCCACAAACTATATATTCCTGAAACTACACACCTTCAGCTATGTAACACTGTAGTTTGTTCATTATACCATCAATGGTGTGGACGCAGTTCTTCGTAGAAGTTCGCATTTGTCTGAAAAAATATAACAAAAACAACTTCAAAAGGTAGAGAAATCATGCCAAAACTCATGGAATGTAAAAAAAAGTTACTAAATATCAATCTCCCAAAGTCCTGAATCAAACGGTATGCCATATGTGTGGTTACACACGTGGACGTGGAAGCCAAAAGACACAAGTGGAAACAATGCACAATGGCTCAGAAACAGCAAAAATATTCAGTCAAATCTGAATTTGAACAGTCTGCAATTTTTCCCACAAAACAACCCCCACAAACCATATATTTCTCGAATCCACACACCTTTATCTACGAAATTCTGTAGTTTGTTCATTCGTACCATCAATGGTGTGGGCAGTTCTTCGTAGAAGTTCACAGCTTTGCAGATTTCTAAAAAATTTAAAAAAAAACACTCTCCAAGGTAGAAATCATGCCAAAATCCCAAGTAATGAAAAAAGTACCAATATCAATCTCCCAAATGTTCTGAATCAAACGGTATGCCCTATGTATGTACACACGCAGACGTGGAATCAACTAGCACACAAGTGAGCCAATGAACAGTGGCCAATTACAGCAACTTTTCAGATTTGTCAGACTAAACACCCCTCTTATTAGAAATACCCCCAAAACTATATATTCTTGGACTCTACACACCTTCAGCTACACATGGTGTGATTCTTTTATGCATACCACCAATGGTGTGGGTGCAGTTTTGTGTACAATTTCGCTTCTTACCAGATTTCAGGAAAATTTATAAAAATACAATTAAAGTTAAAAATCCAGGCAAAATTTTCCATGTCATGTAAAAAAAACTGTCAATTATCAATCTTCCAATGCCCTGAATCAAACGGTATGCCATATTGCGTGGAGCACACAGGGACGTGGCCACCAACTAGCTCAAATGGGAGCATGCACAGTTGTAATTACAAGAAAAATATCAAAGTGCTCTGTAATTTCAAACAGCCCAAACTTTGAAATGCCCCCCGCAAATAAACCCCCCCACTAAATATCAATCTCCCACATGTTCTGGAATCAAACGGTATGCCATATGCGTGGTGCACACAGAGACGTGGCCACAACTAGCTTCAAACGGGACGCATGCACAAATGCAATTACAAGAAAGAATCAAAGTGCTTGTAATTTGAACAGCCTACACTTTTTCTAAGAAAACAGTCCCGAAACATGGAATTCTCCCCCCCACAAACTAATATTTTGGAAGCTACACACCTTCAGCTACGTGATGGTATCATGCTTTCGTATATACATGAAGAATCCAGGCCTGTTTCCATAGAACTCCGTGCTTTTAGGAGATTTTGTGAAAAAATAAAATAAGAGGACCAATGGTTGAAATCTACCTAAACCCACTGGCAAGTAAAAAACCCACTAAACGGACAATCTCTCACATGTCCTGAATCAAAGGTTGCATAAGGGTGGGTGCAAACAGAAACGGGGCCACCAACTAGCTCAAATTGGAAGCATGCACAAGTCCAATTACAAGAAAAAAATCAAAGTGTTCTGTAATTTGAACAGCTAATCAACTTGGAAATACCCCCCACAACTATATATTTTTGGAAGCTACACACCTTCAGCTACGTGGTAGTATCATGCTTCGTATAACATGAAGAATTCCAGGCGCTGTTTCATAGAACTCCGTGCTTTTAGGAGATTTTGTGAAAAAATAAAATAAGAGAGATCAATGGTTGAAATCCTACCTAAACCCAATCTGCAAGTAAAAACCCACTAAACGGCAATCTCCCACATGTCCTGAATCAAACGGTATGCCATAAGGGTGGGTGCCAACAGAAACGGGGCCACCAACTAGCTCAAATTGGACGCAGCAAAGTCCATTACAAGAAAAAATCAAAGTGTTCAGTAATTGAACACCTAATCAACTTGGAAATACACCCCACCAAACTATATATTTTGGAAGTACACACCTTCAGCTACGTGGTGGTATCATGCTTTCGTATATACATGAAGAATTCAGGGCTGTTATCCATAGACTCCGTGCTTTTAGGAGATTTTGTGGAAAATAAAATAAGAGGACTCAATGGTTGAAATCCTACCTAAAACCACTCGGCAAGTAAAAACCCACTAAACGGCAATCTCCCACATGTCCTGAATCAAACGGTATTGCCATAAGGGTGGGTGCAAACAGAAAAGGGGCCACCAACTAGCTCAAATGGACGCATGCACAAGTCCAATTACAAGAAAAAAATCAAAGTGTTCAGTAATTTGAACAGCCTAATCAACTTGGAAATACCCCCCACAAACTATATATTTTTGGAAGCTACACACCTTCAGCTACGTGGTGGTATCATGCTTTCGTATATACATGAAGAATTCCAGGCGCTGTTATCCATAGAACTCCGTGCTTTTAGGAGATTTTGTGGAAAAATAAAATAAGAGGACTCAATGGTTGAAATCCTACCTAAACCCACTTGGCAAGTAAAAAACCCACTAAACGGCAATCTCCCACATGTCCTGAATCAAACGGTATGCCATAAGGGTGGGTGCAAACAGAGACGGGGCCCACAACTAGCTCAAATGGGATCCATGCGCAATGTGCAATTACAAGAAAAAATTAAAAAACGCCAAAACCACTCCCCCACCCTATCCCCACTCCCCCTTTTAGTGGAAAACCAGTAAGTACGGAGAGTCACACAAGTTTTTGCACACTTTATTGATCCTAAAAAATCAATACGGTCTTTTTTTGGTACCTCTGCAAAATTTCCTACTAAAATAGGCTTAGTTTCCCTTGAAATCCAACAAATAAATGATACGCGTTTACTTTACCGATATCACCGGGGACATTGGGAAGCTTGGAGAAGACAAAGTTTTTTGCTAATTTATAGTTTTAGGGTAAAAAAAAAAAAAAGGTGTGTGTATCACTTTAAGATTTTTTTTGTGTGCATTTCCCCTTTTTTTGGGGGATCATTCCCAAAGATGATCATCAAATCATCTTAGGGAATGATACCGAACTTGGAATACGGGCATAAATGCCCGTTTTCCAATTCGAAATCCGATCGGAAAAATCACTTCCCGGAAATCATTTTCCAGGAAGTGATTTTTCATTCATTGGCAAAGATCAATAATTTGGTGATCAGAAGTGATCACCAAATTTTGATCTCTGTCCCCATTTTTTTTCTAAGTCTTCGCTAAGTAGCAAAGACTTAGAAAAAATCCTATTTGTGAATGGAACTTTGAGTTCCATTCACAAATGTATAGTAAAAGCTCTCAGCTTGACAGCTTGTACTATACTTAGGGACTGCAGCATGATCTCCATAGATCATGCTGCAGTACCTCCACTGGACCACCAGGGGCAGCATCTTACCTCTCTTAGGGAGACCCCGGTGACATCACTCAGCTTCCTGCTTCACCGGGGTCTCCCTTTCCGGAATGAAGACGGCTCTCCTCTGCTTCTCCACGTGGGACCAGCTGATGCCTCTAAAGGTAGGGATATCTCCCGATCCCCCCCTCGGATTTAGACCAAACCGAGGGGGGATCGAGGGGGCTAGGGGGGCAGTTGAATGCTGCCCCCCGATGGCCCCTAGCAGGGGGAAAAAAAATTTTGGGAGGGGGGAAGCCACAGATCGTATATTCACGATCTGTGGCAGTTTGAGTATACACTGCACAGATCGTGAATATACGATCTGTGGCAGGGAAAGGGTTAAATGTATAAAAGGGAGATCAACCGTATGCTCTTTCTCTTACTACTCCTTGGGGTTTCCCCAGAGGAGAGGGGACAAGCCTAGTACCTAAATAACAGGTAGGACCAGTTAATGGGAGATTATATTCTGTTATAGAATAACTCCAGGAGTGATAGATAGGAGTAGGGTAGCTAGTAAGCAGTCTGAGCTCCAACAAGATTTAGCAAGACATCCCACCCTGCCGTTTTAGGCTTTCTGGCAGGGTGGGAAAGGGGTGTGTGGCGAGGGGGCATGATGTCATGTGGGGGTGGGGCGTGATGTCATACGGAGGTGTGGCCAGTGCCCTAGGGGTGGAGGGAGGTGGTGTTAGGAGCGTTCCAGGGTGTGGCTGGAGAAAAAGGGGCATGACTGAGGAGGAGACTAAATTCTCTCAGTCGTGGGAGTCTGGGGTGGTCTCGCGGGAGTGCAGGAGACCACCCCAGATTGAGGAAGACCCCCGGTCAATCTAGGAGAGGTGGGATACCTGCCACCCAAGAATAGGAACATAGTGCCAGACATAGGGGTAGATTCTGATACAGTGACCTGAGAGCTGGGGTGGCACTAACAAGCTGATTGTTATTTATGCTGTTTCTGATCCCTCTGGTTTGTGAGTATTTATGTGATATCTGTGCCATGGTATGTCACCTCTAATTTGCAAATTGCAATGCCTTATTAATATAGTTCTGTTAATAAATAAGTTAATGTTCAAGTTCAAGAACCACTAATGCCCATTTATTGCATTATATATGCAAGATTCACTCCTGATAAATAAGTGTCTTGTGCATAGAATTTGGGTATGGCTGACCCAAATGTCTCTAGAGAACATATACTCCCATTTTACAATCGCCATACACTGGTTTCCATTTCCATGTCATTTATTACATTTTTATTCCTCCTGTGCTTGAGACTCTATGTAAATGAGTATGTCTGCAACAACTAAGATTGTTTTTCTTTGCTTTTTCTAGGGTATGCTGGGTACACCATGTGACAGGGATGTGGGCGTATCCCCTTCTGGAGTACATCAGTCCAGCATCAAAAATAGTCTTCTTTATTACAGTGACTATTATAGTTAATATTTTTTATATTCTTGGAGAGAAACTGAACATTTATATATGGGATTCAGAGAAATGTAAGTTCTATATAGACTGTTTTCAACCCCACTGTCAAAATTTGCAATGATAAATTTAAATTATAATCTGTTAATATTAAAGGGCATGTTCACCCTAAAAACAAAAACTTGTCAGTTATCTGCCCACAACTCTATCTGCCCACTGCTTGTTTATTACAAGCATTTGTAACCATGTATTTAATGGTACTTTCTATTCCTGTCTGGCAAAGGTATCTTCCTCCTTGCTCTGTTCAATGAGCTTTTTTAAAGCTTGACCATGTGCAGAAGAGGCAGCCGGTGAAACATTAGCCATTCATTGTCTTTGATGTCAGTTGTCACAGCATTAATTGACTGCATGGAGGGAGGGGCCAGCTAACTATGCCAGAACACAATGATTATCCTTAAAGGATACCTATAGTCTAAAAATTTACTTTTTAAATATGGAAAGTACCCTGGGGCAGAGAGGTTGGATTGATTATTCCTACCTCACAATATCATTTCGTTGAGGAGCTACAGCACGTACAGTTTTTATTTGCCAGGTTAGTCCTGGACTATTCCTTTATGAAAGATAATGCTGAAGCCAGGAAGAAGACTGGCAGAATCAGTTGTCTTTGGACTGGTGCTCCTCACAGAAACAATATTGGGAGGTAGGAATTACCAACCCTGTATCCCTATCCCAAGTACCGGTACTTTAACTGTTTTTTAAATAAACTTTATACAAATGATAGTTATCCTTTAAATTTCTGGTTAGTAATGCAGGTGAAAAATATATCAGTTGAGGTTGGGGGCAGGTAACTGACAATTAACCAGTTTTTTTGTTTTAAGGGTGGACATGCCCTTTAAAAAGCAGTCAAAATGTAATTCGAAGGAGAACACAATATATTTACCCTAAGTTTTTCTTAAATTGTGCAGCAAATTACAAAAAAGTGAAATCACAATAAAGTGAATCAGTGGTTTGATAACATATTCAAGTCAATGGTACTTGCTTTAGAACAAACAAGAAAAGAGATGATCAATGCACATTCCTGGGCCCCAAATAATATCATAATATCTGTGCTAGTGCAAACAGTGAAAACATGGGGTTTTTTTTAGTTACAATTTTATGCATAAAAGTGAAAAGCCTTCCAGTTTATTTGCCCGACTAGGGAACCGGCAGTGTAGACGAATGAGAAGATCCCTGAAAATGTACTTCAATGACGTCAGCCATTATTAATAATATGTCATTTTTTAATTTGTTTTATTCATTTAACATTTTGTTAAGTAGCTCTTAATATTGGTGTTTTACCTGTCATGGGTGTCAGGGGAAAAGCCCTGGGGGCATATTTATAAAGCAACGAAAATAGCGCCCAAAAATTACCGCCGCACATCGCGGCCACGAAAATAGTGCTATCGCCGTATTTATAACGGCGAGCGCCATTCCCGCGATATTTTTTTTAATACTTGCTTTACATTAACCAATCAGATTTCTGGAAAGTTCTGAAATCTGATTGGTTAATGTAAAGCAAGTATTAAAAAATTGACCAATCAGAAATGGATTATGGATTTCTGCAAACCTATATAAAGAGGAGCTTTCCGCCGCGGAACTCAGATGCCATCGCAGTAGATGGCTGAAGAAAGAAGAAAGAAGCGGCTGGCAACATCGGCTCCGCTGAGGCCGGCGGTGCCAGCGGGCTCACTGTCGGCCGCAGTGAGTTCTGCCTGGCATCGGCGACCTGAGTGGGTTGGTGTCGCCAGCCCGAAGACGTCGCCCAAGGGTCTTTTAAGAGCCGCACACTGAGGGTCCCGGTTCGAGCTGCGGGCCCCGCCCAAAGGCACTTGTCAGTGCCGCAAGGGCACTTGTAAGGCCGCAAGGGCCCTTACAAGGGCCAGGGAGGGGGTCCGGTTCGAGCTGCGGGACCCCTAAGCCCCAAAGGCACTTGTCAGTGCCGCAAGGGCCCTTATAAGGGCCGGGGAGGGGTCCTGTTTCGAGCTGGGGACCCCTAAGCCCCAAAGGGCTCTTATTAGAGCCGCAAGGGCACTGTAAGTGCCGCAAAGCCCTGATAGGGCCGGGGAGGGGGGTCCCGGTTCGAGCTGCGGGACCCCTAAGCCCCAAAAGGCTCTTGTCAGAGCCGCAAGGGCACTGTAAGTGCCGCAAAGGCCCTTACAAGGGCCAGGAGGGGGGGTCCCGGTTCGAGCTGGGGACCCCCTAAGCCCCAAAAGGCCCTTCTTAGGGCCCCGCTGGAGGGTGCCTCCACCCCTCCCACCGCTCCCTCCCTTCCCCTCCCCGGGGCGGCCGGGGCGGGGGGCTTGGAGGGATTGCGGGGAGGGGGTGCGCAGCGGGTGGTCGCGACCACCTGCTGCGGCCCCTTCCCGGCAGCCCCTCCTAGCCTTCCGTTCCGAGATTGCCGCGAGCGGGAACGGGTTGGGAGGGGCTGCTGGGAAGCGGCGGCGGGTGGACACCAATTTGGTGTCCTGTTGTGAGGATCCTTCTTTGTACTTTTATCTGGATGATATTGTCGTGAACAGGGCAAGATTATTACAACAGGCGACTATACAAAGGACAGAGAGTTATCTTTTAAAATAGCTCTAGCAACCAGATGGTAAGGTAAAGGAAGGGGACGCACGGCAGTAGATCTGCTTAAACAGGAAGTGTTTTATTCCAACATGTTTCAATCCCCAAACGGATCTTTGGGGGATCTTTTATATTGTTGCTATAATAAGAATAATAAAATAGTAATAATAATAATTATAAAAATAATAATAATAATAATAATAATATTTTTGTGAGATTTTCTTTGTGTTTTTTTGAAAGGCATTGTAACTTAGTTGAAACTTCAAATTGTACACTAAGGTGCAATGCTATACCCAACGATATCTATAACCATTTGTTTCTTATAGGTCATGAAATAAGACACAAAGCCCACAAGATTGACTGAAGCATATATACAAAACGACAGGAATGACCTTCTGCTACATTTACTGACATGAAAGGACAGGAAAACCCATCTTATCTATGAAGCCAATAAGATATTATTTTCCAAACCTGACTAATTTCTATAAGCAAGAGAGCAGCCATTTTCAGATTTCTCTTTAGAGATTTTTTTATTGCATCTGAAGAGTAAATTTGAGTAGAGGATTGTAATGTATACAAATGTTTTAATGTAATCCAGCATCCGGTATATACTGTATTTTCTACAAAGCAGCACCCAGTATTAAATATGCCTAGTGCATATGAGGCAGAGTGCTAAGGGCATGCATCTGACAGCAGTCAAGGCTGACTGAATATATATATAGGACATGTGAGAGCTGTAATAATGGCAGTGGAAGGTCATAACAATCAGTCTTATAGCTCATACCAGCTAAATGAATAAGTTCCAATATGCAACCCCTTTTTTTTACCAAAAACATGATAAAGATCCAGATTAATTAACATGCAGTAAATGAGAAAAAGTGCATAAAGCATGATATGGTCATTTAAGACATCTTATGGGAATACAGTGATTTAATTAAAAAATAAATGTTTTTTTGGACATCTGGTTTGGAGGAAGCACAAGAAAAATATTATTTATTAAAGCACCACAAATTGGTTTAATCTGCTTCTGACATAATACAGATTCATAAGCTATTGTACAAATGACTCAAATTATAAAATATTAGAAAAATACATTATGACACCAAGGCTCAAAGGATTTGTTACTCCACAGAAATGTCTACCCCTTTTGAGCCCTGTTTCAGATGTCTTGTAACATAATACAATGAATTATTGCCATTCGTTCATTCACATTGCTATTTTTCCATAGGCTTTAGACATTGCTATAGAATCCCATGGCAGTTAACACATTTCAGGGATGTCTGTTACTTAGCTGTCATTAGGGCCGTGTCTTAAAGAAATAGAGACTAAAATTACAATAGGAGCCTTTTAAAAAAAATGGTGACTTGTCAGATATCTGCCAACAATCCCAACTGCTATTTCTACCAGTATACGGTATTTCATGCATTTGTAACCAGATATTTTTGGCAAAGATATCTGCCTCCTCCCTCTGCTCGATTAGCTTTTTATAAGCTTGAGCATGTGCAGTGGAGTCAGCAGGGGAAACATCAGCCAATTGTAGATTTACGGCATGAATATTGATAAAGTGATACCTCGCATTCTTAAATATTGCCCTTAGTTCTAACCTTTGTACCCCTCGCTTTTATATTCGGCTGGACACATTTGACAATTCTTCATCAAACTGGCTTTAATATGTATGTGCTCACCTTAATTTACATTTGCAGATAAAACCATGCCTGAAATGAAATATTACAGCATTTGTTTAATGTAAGGAAGCGAGTTCCCCACAAAAGTAAAGGAAAGGGGATGGACAGACACTTATATGGAATGTGTTCCAAGAGCTGCTAACACACATGGTGGTGTTGAAAATGCATGTCTAGTCTACCTTTACAGCAAAAACTGCTATTATTAAGAGTTAATTATATGCATTTGTAAGAAGATATTTAATGAAAAGATTTATTCCTTTCTGACAAAGGTAACTGCCTCTACCCTCTGCTCAATGAGCTTTTTATTAGCAGAGGAGGCAATGAGCTTTTTTTGTGTAGAGGAGCCAGCAGGTAAAACAGCAGTCAATCATTCTTGACCACAACTCTCTCTTCATCCTTTGTACCTTGCTTGGCTAATGGACTTTGACCCTTGGCTCCATTCCTGACTTTGTTTCCGCCTTCCACTCTGTACCTTGCTATTTCGTTTTCCAACTGCCCAGCTGGTTTGGTGCCCAATTCCGCAATGTGTTTCATTCTACGTTAGCCTCAGCACAGATACATTGTGTTTTAACTCCTGGGGCAACTGTGGCAAGCATTCTGGCAAACAGGGACTTGGCTATAGGTAAAGCAAGGAGAAAGGAGGATACATTTGTCAGAGCATAAAATAACTTTTATATCTGGTTACGGATTAATTTAATAAGCTGATAAAAAATAGCAGTTGTGGTTGCATGCAGATAATTGACAAGTCACAATTTATTTTGTTTTAAGGGTTGACATACCCTTTAAATAAGAATATTCCCTTAATAAGTATATTTCTCCTTAAATAAGAATACTTAAGAAGAGAATATTTAAATTAGATTACTTCTTAAATAACACTACAAATCCTTAAAGGGCATCTATAGTGAAAAAAACACATTGCCCCTTACATTCCCTTAAATTCATGTACTCTGTGCTGCCTTAATCCTATCTCTGTCAGTGACTCTGTTTAACCATGGAGCCAGATCTGTGTGCAGCCCTCCCCCCTTCCCCTCCCCTCTGTTACCTCCTCCATGTCTCAACTCCGGCTAACCGACAAGCTTATCATGTGCAGTAGGAGTTAAAAGTTTAACATCCTGAAAAACACATCCACGCACAGTGGCCAATAGAAAGCAAGCTGTCCTGGAGACACGGAAGAAGGAGATCAGTACAGTTTACAATCTCTCTCTTTGTGACCCATCATCAATCAGTGAAGTCTATCAAGAAGGGGGGTCAAGTGCAGCTTTATATCTACCATGAAAGCTACCTCTCTCCCCCTGCTAATGCTCTTATCTCTATGTTTATTACAGAGCAGGGAGGGGGGGATCACGTCACAGGGATTTGATTGACAGTCCAAGTAGGAGTAGAGGAATGCAATTACGTATTCTTCTAACTGGTGTATCTCAGGACAGAGAGGGAATCTGAAGTGACGACACTGTGTTGGTTGTGGTGAATTATAGAACTCATGGAAAGAAAGAAAAAAAAGTTCATTTTCCCACTATAGATGCCCTTTAAATACTTATAGGGTAACTATAACTTTAATCATAGCACATTCCTACCTTTAAAATGATTCTAGGATCATGCTTCTAGCTGCAGTCTATGCAAACTTATAAGCAGTTTAAAGGGTGGTGTTTCCAGCTAAAACTGTGAGCTGTGACATCACCAGCACCATTGCACTGCCTCTCCTGCCATAGGCACAAGCATGCCTAATTGTATCCTACTGCTGTAACTGTCCTTAAATAGCTTCAGAAAAGATAATTTTGTTGGGCGAGTGGAGCTTTTTAATAGCACATCATGTGACTGTCACACACAGACATCCCACTTTGCCGGCTAAGGTTTCCAGGCAGGGTGGGCGAGGTGGCGTGGCTGGTTGGGGTTAACCATATGGGGGTTTTTAGGGGCGGGGATAGAGCATTCTGGGGGAATAGTGAGGGTGTGGCAGCCAGAAGGGGCGTGAAGGGGAATTAGACTCCTCCCTGTCGCGGGAGTCTAGGGTGGTCTCACAGGAGAGCGGGAGACCCCCCAGAATGAAGGAGACTCCCGTGAGATGCGGGAGGTGTGGGATACCTAAACACACTTTCTTTTTTATCCTGACTGTATGAATGTAACTTTAGAGAACCAGAGAAGCTAGATACATCATCCTAGGCTTGTTTGAATGGTATAAGAGAGCTATTTTAAATGTATGGAGACCACAGTAACCCTTTAAATAAGAATATTTAAAAAGTGATCCTTAAATAAGAATACCATTCCATAAATAGTGAGTAGTATTTTACTACCAGAGTTATTTTATGACACCCTTGCTTTATGAATGCAGACCATTTTGTGATAGCAGCTGTTGTATTATTCATCTTTTGCATTGCTAAATGCTAATTGCTTATGCAATAAGACAGGCAAATATTTGCCAACATTAATTATCCATACCAACCAATGAGCCGTTAGAAATTGAATTGTCTGCTGTAGTTATAAATCATCTGATTGTTTACTACAAATTCATAGCAGAGGAAGACTTTATTACTTTATAAGCCCAATTGTTTTGCAGGCAATGAACCTGGAAGCACACTGCACTACACCAGGCATCAATTAAAATTCATTATAGGCACAGTTTAAGTAATTAACTTTTTAACATAATACCTTCACCTATTACTTAATATTACATGCTTTTTCAAATAATTTTTTATTTTATTCTGATGAAATTTTTTTTTTTAAATTTTAATGGAGTTCTTTATTTAAAAAAAAGTTTTTGCTTGTACCAATATGGATATGGATAGTGGAGATGTCCATTTACGTATGAAATCCTGAAACTTTTATATATACTATATATATTCCCGTGTAATGTGTGGCCTAACTGAATAAAGTGTGGGGAAAAATCCTTTTGGAGAGTTGGGGTGGTAAAGCACTAACCTGCTGTTTCATTTCCCTGCAGTAGTTTTTTTTTCTTGTAAATTCTATGGCATTAAAAAACTTTAGAGAGTATCAGGGATATTCAATAAAAGTTCTTATCGCTAAAAATGGTGCTAATTTTGCCCCAACCAATCAGATGTTAGCTTTCAAATGTTAAAAAAGATCTGATTGGTTAAGGCAAAGTTAGCACCATTTTTAATGATAAGAACTTTTATTTAATCTCCCTGTATATTTTTTACTGCAGATGCAATTCGACTGTGACCAATAAAAAATCATTGCTTTCCAATAAATGTTCTCATTGTGTAATGAATAATTATTCAGATGTACAATATTGTTCATGTTGATGCTGTAGCAACTATGTGGGAACTGTCCATGCAAAACAACCTAATACAGTTGCTATTTATTTTTTTGTCATATTAATTTAAGTCTTATATACCAAGCAAGGCAGATTGGTTTGTACACTATGTACAGGTTTTGTTTACTCTACATTGCAGCAGGGACAGATGTTGAAATTTCGAAGGCATTGCAGGTAGTGGTCTTCCCCTATCAGTTGCTAAGCTGATACAAAGCAAAGATCTTTCTAAGGCTGGGCATACAAATCTGGATCCCTTATCCTGACCCACTGGTTGGCCAGGGTGAAGGACTGTCGGCTGCAGCAAAAATAGCTATGACTGACAGTCCACCATGATCGAGCATGGGGTCCATATTGGATTTGTGTGTACCCAGCTTAAAACCCATTGTACTGCCAGACTGCATGCAAAATAACATTTCTCACTCCTCTCTTCATTATGTTATCAAAAGGATTTCATCTTTGGTTTCATCTGCTTTTCAGTTCACAGGCAATGCTCCAACAACTTTTTAAAATCATTGTTTTTATGTTTAATCATTAGAGCATAAGAGAAACGTGGTCAAAATTCAGGTAATAGTGACTTAACAGCATATCAAGCATGTGTAAGATTGGGGAGGTGCCCTGGGATGGGCTTAACACCATTAAAGATTATATTATTTTATAGCAAACGTAGGCCTTTTTGGAGCCTGTCAAATACAGTTACACTGGTGGTCCCAAAGTATGTATTCAGTATTTCATGCAACTCATTAAAAACTGAACATCTCCACTTGATATGGTATTGGATTGACCAGTATATATGCAAAATTACCCAAGTTGGCTCTTGAAGACTGTGCTTAATATCCTGTTGCTGGCCACTCTGCCTTTGACCCAATAGTCTTCACTATTCCAAGAGATGCAAACAGACACACAAAGTTGCCAGTGCAAACATTGAGTACTATAATCGCTGAGTACAATAACTAGCCAAGTTTCAGGCAAAACTACGTCCTTCATCGACCACACCCCCTAAATCTATTAAACAATTAAAGGGCATGTCCATCTCCCAAACTAAAATTTTACCCACTACTGGCCCCACTGCGTAGTTTTAAAAAAAAATCCTTACCATACATCTCTGCTCCAAAAGGTTTTTCTCTAGTGCTTGTCCAAAGTCCCAGAAAGTGAACAGCTGGAGCTGTCTTCCTGTGTAAAAGGTTCCCGCCTCCTCCCTGTCCTCTGAGAGGACAGTGGCATGTGCAGGGGAGCCCTTCCCCTGCACATGCCACACATACACCCCCCCTTGATTCCTCCCTGACTGCCCTTATCCTAGCGTAAAATCTCTTTAATATGTTCTTAAATAAAACTGAATGGCAAATTAGTGGAGATACCCTTTAGCAAGAACTGCCTACAACTTTTGTTTACATAAATTACTACCATCCATGCATCTGTTTTTGGCACAGTGCTTTATCCACTCATATTGAAGGTTAATGAAGTATACATGTAGCTGGGATTAGGCATTACAGTAAATATCACAGGCTAAGAAAAACGCATAGACAAATATATCCAAAAAGCATTCACAGTCTGGCTAATATTTATTTATTTTTAATTTTTTTTAAAACACACATTTTATACAGGCCTTTCATTGTCGGGTGATATATTAAGGATATAAATTATACTCACTTATTTTAATGTGTCTGAAATCTCTAAGAATTAACTAAGGGTAACACTGTTTCATAGTCTTATAATGCACTTCAGATGAGGCATTGGACAGTAATATCTGCATTTATTCCTTAATTTTAATCTTGTTCTAATAGACACAGCAACATCAGATCCTGTTTTGTGTCTCGAATATAAACCTCTCTCTTTATTCACACAAACATATTTATAGTTTTTAAGTATTTAAGTAATAACGTGCGGAATTCTACAAATAAATCACCTGCTTTACCACCAATAAAATCACATGAGTTCACACTTCACTATGTTTAAGGAACATTACTGAATTTTCTCACCTTCACTGTCAGGAGGGGGGTTGACTGTGGGACTTCTAATCAATGTGTGATAATGACTGGAAAATATGTGAATTCTAATAATAAGCAAACCAGAGACCACATGTTACATGATTCAGTAGGCAATCATTCCCTGCTACTTTCTTTCATGCATACGTGTACAGCAGTAGAGTCAGTTCAGTTGTCTGTCTGGTTGGCACAGTTGATAAGTATGATTTCAAGGGAAACTTCGCTTAGGCATCCAGACCTGTGGGTTTTTTCATGCTCCTTCCATGATGTGTTTCCAAAAGAAGAAAAACAACTATCAGCAGCCAAGAAACAGTAATATTTGTACTTAACCAATAACAACCCAAAAAAAAAAAGAGAAACTGTACTATATCTCTGCATTAAGATATGAATGCAAAATGACAGTGAACGCACAAGTGAGGCATGTGGTTTAATGCACCACACAGACTGTTTGTCCATTTTGTCTACCACTGTGATAGACTACTGCTGATTACTCCAGGTATCAGAGCTTTCCAATACCACCTTTAATAAATTTGGCCCTAAGCTCCATTGTTAGTGCTGCATCTGCCTAGTAACCAGACAACACAGGGGAACTGGCACATGCACATTCCCCTCAAAGGAGGCGTCACTTCCCCAGCATAATGGGATACTTCTGCAGACATTGGAAGTAGATTTTTCAAAAACGTTGAAATGTTTAATCCAGGGTCGTGGTGTGTTACTTTATATCCAAAAAGTTTAAAATAAGTTATTCACTTAACCATTTAAATACAGTACCATCTTTTTATTTTTAAAAGAGAAATAAACATAGGAGAAATCTTTTTATAAAAAGTTTATGTTTTAAATTAACAGATATAAATGAGTGGGAGCTGTCACTCCTGAGCCTGGAAATAGCAGTGGAACAACACAGAAGAAATAGGCATTGAACTAGAGTATTATTACAGAGAACGTGCCTCCATGGCACATGACACATTTATATTGGCTACCATAATGTACTGACACTTTACAGTGACCAATTTCCAGGCTAGAAATGAAATAACATCACTTCAGACCTTGCGATTTTTGTTGGCTTAAAGGGCTTCTATTAAAAAAAATATGTGCATATTTTAAATTTACAATTATTGAAAACTATAATTCTTCCCAACCACCACTGTGCCATTTTTTTGTTGACCTGGCTCCTATTTCTTTAGATATCCAATCTAAAGCATCTTACATTTTAGCTGTCAATCATGTAATAATAAAAAGTGCTGCTGGAATACTGACAGAGCTTTGACAGTTGTTATGCTGAATGCAGTTTTTACTGTGATGTATGGTGGGTGGTATGCGGTGAAAAGCAAAATGGAGATGTGCAGCGTTAAGTTTTGCCGCCGCTTTGTAAATTGCACTAAATTAGGTTTGGCGAATACGGTCCAGAAAAATTAATTATCTTTTATAAATATGTCCCTAAATGTGCCTAAAAAGAAAAGTAATAATAGAAATTTTATAAACAAGCCTTAAAGTCTCTAATGCTTTTAATACACATGGTTTAAAGGGCATCTATAGTGGGAAAATGTCTTTTTTTTTTCTTTCTTCTATGTGTTCTATAATTCCGGCAACCCCAAGAGTACCTTTATTTTCTTCAGTTTCTTCCTCTGCTCCTCTGTCCCGATATATAGAAGTCAAGATTTCAATACACCACTCCTGCTTAAGCTGTCAATCAAATCCCTTAACAGCATGCCGGTGTAGTGTAAAGGCACAAGTTTTACAGCAAGTCTCCCCGCTTGTGCATGACAGTAGTCTGATTGCCTTCTCCAACGGTAGTGGTGCACACACATTGTGGGAGGAGGTTGATGATCCGGCACTTCAGCAAATACGTCCATGGGCCATGCATATCGACACCTCTCGGTTAGTGTATAAGATATTCATACCTTTAAAATGACTCCAGGATCATGCCTCTAGCTGCAGTCTATCCAAAGTTACAGCAGTATAAATGGTGGTGTTTCCAGCTAGCACATGACCAGCACCATTGCTCAAGCCTCCTTTGCCACAGACACTGAGCATAAGTCCCACCTACAAAATGCATAATATTTTTTAAACCCTTAAGAAAAAACAAGGTAGAGGAATGGACAGAGAATGGTTGCAGGTCTTTATATAGCTTCAGAAAAGATTTTTTGTAGGGTGGGGCTTCCTAAACAGCACATCATGTGACTGTCACACACTTCCCGGCTTATCCTGACTGTCTGAGTGTAAATTTACAAGCCTAAAATTTAAGACCCAGAAATGCTAAAGGCATCATCTTAGGCTTTTAAATAGAGGATACTTGTATGGAAACCAGTTTTTCTGTTATGGGTGATATGAAGATTTACAATATTAGTAAAAGGACTAGTTAATAAGCCCGAGTAGAAAGAAATCTTCTGAACGGAAAGAACGATCCTGACATTGATGAACATTCATCGTTGTCTTCGGGATTGCTCGTTACGTTTGGAAAATTTCCCTCAGCCATGGTACACTTGTTCACAAAGTACACACATTTTCTAGAAAAGAACTGTCCCTTTCTTGTTCATGTGTGTATCCAGCTTAAGGACACTCAAATATTTATCTACTATATTCCTATTGCAAAACACTGGAGAGATGTGACTGCATGTGTATGACCAAATATGAGGCAAACACACGTGTTCTAGCAACATTTGAATATTATTCCTAAGCAAAGATACATCTCTGTGAGCTTAGTAAAAGCTTTCACACTAGCACAATCCTTGCAGATAATTCTCCCTTTCCTCGCTCTACCTTCTCCTTTCACCTGCTTATTGCTTAAATCACACTAAACATGCCTTAGGAGGTTCCATATAATGGCTAGTACATTAGGTGTAATTGTTTGGGGGTTTTTTTGCTCATTGGTGCTATAAAACCAGCTCTCCCCTCAGCAACTTTGTTCTGATCATGATTGCTGTTGCCCAGCAACTAAATATTCATACAAACTATGAAAAGCATCCAGCCAGAATGTAGGGGTTGAACAAATGATTGCAGGTAATAATCGCATAGCCATCTCTTACTGAAGACAAAAAAAATCTTTCAGCACATGGGTGTTGTCCCTTTTCTTGTAAAAGGAAATATGTAAAGCTGGGTACACACACTACAGATCATTGAAAGATGACAGACAGGGTCTGCAAGATCCTGTCTGCCATCTTTCAAAGATCTGCATACACACAGTCCTGAGCGTTCTCCTTATGGACATCATAGGGAGGAAGCTCAGGACTGTGTGTTTCCCTCGGGCACGGCAGACTCCTCTATAGGGAGTCTAGTGCGGCCGATGGAAATTTGCAATCTTTCCCGAACAAGCATTCGGCCGATTCGATCGTTCGGCAGCCACGCGCTTGTTTGGAAAACGTTCGGATCCAACGGTATCGGGGCTTTATCGTTACTGTGTGTACCCAGCTTTACTCCAATGCTAACAGATGTTTATTATAGCAACATCAAACTGATAGATTTCCAGGGGTCTCATTACCATCTAAATGTTTTATTAAAGGCTACCTGTGGCTACCATACAAGGGTCTCATACCTTTCAAACAAGCCTAGGATGATGTATCTAGCCTCTCTGGATCTTAAGTTATAGGATTGTTAAGTTACAGCTCCTTTATCAACAGGTAGGATCTGCACACCTTTGTTAAGTCAAAGCACTGGGTGCGTAGAGGTAAATTGTGGCTGAATAGGCAATATGAACAACTATATAATTGCAAGGTCCACTGCACACCAGATTTAAATAACAAAACTGCTTTATTTCATCAACGTTTCGGAGTCAGTACGACCCCTTTATCATGACAAAACAGACTTGCACTGACGAAACTCACTACGAAACATTGATAAAATAAAGCAGTTCTATGATTTAAATCTGGTGTGCGGTGGACCTTGCAATTATAAGGTACAGTTCCTTGTCTGAGATACCAATTAAGGAAAGGTTCAATCTGCACTCCTGCTCACAAATCCAGGTACTCGACAATGAACCGTAGATTAAAATCACAGGCTTTATTAGTATAACATTAAAAACATAAAACACCTGACGCGTCTCCTGCCTATGATTAAGAGCGCGGCATTTTATGTTTTTAATGTTGTACTAATAAAGCCTGTGATTTTAATGTACATTGCCCAGTACCTGGATTTGTGAGCAGGAGTGCGGATGTAACCTTTCCTCAATTGGTATCTCAGACGTACTGACCCAGCGAAGGGTCTGAGCCGATCCAGCACACGGGCCACCTGAAGGAAGGGGTAAATCCATTGTTAACCCGTGCTGTAAGCCTAATGGAGCCGCATTTTGAAGCCGTCATCGGCGAGCGCGTACAGCGTTCCCGCGTGGTAGACCTGCACTAATTTTGAGTGATGGATTATTTCCTCTGATCTACTGCAAAAAGCCCCATCGGTGATCAAGTTAGTCCCTTTTAGCCTGTCCGTGACATTAGGACTGTGAGTGTACTGGATGTTAATTGTTTATATAGAGACTGCTTGTTCAATACACAGGACGGAGGTACCACTTTACTGTATATATAAATAGATATAACTTCGATATATTTTTGCACCTTTTGTATAGATGTGACAGGTAACACGCTATGTATATATTAGATTTTTAATTGTTTTTAATAAGTTAGGAGGTATTTGGGTAGATATGTCCCTGAGTGTCAAATAAAGGATTTTTATTTTTACTATATAGAGTGTGCAGATTGCTTCTTTGAAGGGGATTCTGTGGTTTTCTTCTGTATATACATTGTAATTTATAATCCCTATCTAGCACCTCCCCTGAATATTCTAGCATTAGGAAAGGGTAAATAATTAATTACTAATACTAATTCTATACATCTACTAGTGCCCTATCTCAAATTTTGTTTCTTTCTGTAAGCCTAATCAGTGACACTAATAGGAGGAAGAATTCGTCAAGGGGTGATACTTACCTGAACGACTGAGGTATATACACCCAGACCACACAACAAATATGAGTGGGTCACTGTTTTAAATATTGTGTTTAGGAGTATGCGAATAATACCGGGCCCGTATCGATAGTTACTTATTATACTGTTTAAGTTGTTGATACATACAGTTCCTTGTCTGTAGTGACTGTCTGAGTCTATGACAGTCACATAATGTGCTTTGTTAGAAGCCCCACCCCCAAAAAATAATTATTTCCTGAAGCTAGTTACAGACCTCTAACAATTAGCTGTCTTTTTTCTCTACCTATGGGCAGAGAAAAGAAAATATTTTCAGACTTGTGGCTAGCTTTAAAGATTATTTTCAAAGTTATGGGAGAGGGCTTATGATGCAGCTTATGATGCAGCTTATGATGCAGAACAGTGGTAGTGGTGCTAGTGATGTCACAGTTCCAAGTACTAGCAAGAAAAAACACCATTTATACTTCTGTAACTTTGGATAGACTGCAGTTAGAAGCATAATCCTGCTCTTTTTAATAAATCGTGTGGAGACCACAGTTCCTCTTTAACATTTGTGTATAAAAAGGCTGCACTTGCTTTATTGGAGACTCAATAAACGGATAGTCTCAGGTATCCCACGGCTCCCAGATCCTCCAGGAGTCTCCTGTGAATTGGGGTGGGCTCCCGCGAGACCACCCGCAATGGAGAGGAGTTCTAAATCTCCTCCCTGTTATACCCCCTTTTTTGCAGCCATGCCCCCAGACCGCCCACGCCCATAACTCCATCTCCACCACCCCTCGCGCAATGCCCCACACACTGCATCATGCAGCATCACCACGCCCCCTCTCCCACCCTGCCCGGATGCACAAATTGGCAGGGTGGGATGTCTGTAGTCTGATATCACTAGCATTCACATCAAATTTAAAGGAGCACTGATGAAAAAAAAAAAAAGTAAATGGAACAGCAGTGACTTTCACCTCTGAATTAGCAGCATATTGGGGGGAACAAATGTATATAATTCTGTAAGTTTATCACCTTTCCTGATTTCTTCTTGGTAATTAACAGTTGTTGTTTTTTTCTGCTCAGTCTTGATTGGGCATGACAGGGAGACTATGGAGGCTATGGAGGGGGGACCAGAAGAGTTTAGGAAAGAAATAAATCTATATATAATTTTTCAAAATGCTGCTGCCATCAGTGGTGCGTGATACAGCTATTTGTTAGTTAAAGGTTCTAGATAGTTGATTTGGGGGTAAATAGATTTTCGCTTTAGTTTTCTTTAAAAAGAGTAGCAGCAAAACATCGCCATAAATAGAACATTCTTTCTAAAACACATTATTAAATAGTTGGAAAGCATTCAGCAGCATATTGAAGTTCAAATCTATATATTTAATAACAGTTCACTTGTATGAATGAAGAGCTTTTTTTCTCTGTAGCCATATGACATAATTCAACCTTATTAGCATGTTGAATTGCAGAAGATCAACTGAGCCAAAACTCCCACACATAGCAAATCTTGGAAAAGCTTTAGAACATTATAGCGTTGCAAGGAGAATAAAACATTTTCATACTACTTGGTTCTGACAATGTACAGTAGATTAAGAGGGGGATAAAATGTAGTTAACCACCTGCAAGGAAATAAATTCCATAGAAACCTACAGAATATAAACGCTTCCCCCCTTCCTTTTATTACGGGAAGACACACTAATGATAGAATACTTTCTCTTTTATGAAAGAACAATTCAACATTCCGAAATCTAGAAGTAATGCTTCCATAGGAAATGAGATCTAATTTCAAATGGGTTATATTTAGCATGGTAAGGAAGCAATAATTCTAGAGTTCTCACTTTTATTAATGGTACACACTGGAAACGGCTGAAATAGTGTAAAAGGGAGTTTATTACCAGACACACAATGTTTAAATCAGCACTCTCCAGCTTAATGTTAATGTAACTTAGCCTGTGTTTGATGTTAACAACTGGGACCAGTAACATCCTGAAATGCCGTCTGCAGCTGTTGTAGGTCAACATTAATCACACCCAATTATTCCGGTGCTTATTGTATAAAAATATAACTAGGTATTTCAGAGCTAATAAATCTATCCCTAGCATTAACACATCTATGTCAAAATGGAAGTGAAGGGAAATTGTTAATAGAAAGTATTAAAATATTGTAACACTAAAAATGAGTGTTCAGTGCAGAAAAGGTCTGGGCTCTAGTAATAATAAATACTAGATAATGGTTATTTATTTTCTGACATGGTTTAACCTTTAAGAAGGCTGAAAAATTCTGTGCAATATCTGTAGCCATGTTTTAAAATACTGATACCATGGCTTATATTGCAAGTGGTATCACCAGTAACCCACCATGCTGGTATTTTAATGTACAGTTTAAATGAATAAATAATGTTAAAAAAATAAAAACCTTAACTACTGGTATCAGATGGTAATTTATGGCCGTTTCCTAAAATAAAAGTGTTGCCATTATTTTTTTTCTGTAATTACGGTACTCTTTCTGCAAATAATAGTTCAGAGCTCAATGCTGATTGGCTGTTATAAGTTGCTGTAGCAAAGTATTATTTCCCCAATTTTGTAAAGTTCCACCTTAGTTAGAAATTAGCTTGCTCTTATCACATGCTGAGGCTTTCTTTTGGAATGTGACAAAAGGCGTATAAATAATACTGGAAACATTGCTTGTGAAGGTTCTCATTCATCCAGGTCATGGTATATCTGTTGTATTCAATTAGATCAACTGGACTTGAAATGTATTTCTTGAAGACGTTTCGCTAGTCTCCGACTGGCTTTCTCAATTCAGAATGACTTGTACAAGAATCTGTGGCAATTATGTACCCTGGAAATCCCAATTAGCATATCCAGCCACCAGGTTTTAGGGTGTATTGATAGTGGCTAAGAGTGTTATAGGAACGCCCAGAGTAAGTGTTAAAACAGCATTGTACATGGCAGACAGTTGGTGTCGAACCCCCCCACCTCTATTTAGGCTTGGTTTCTTTATTTTCACATAAATGGCCTCCTTAACACCTCTCTTGAACCAGTCACGTTCCTTCGCCATTATGTAACATTACAATCTTCAAAGGTATGTCCTTTATCCTTAAGATGCAGATACGGCTGAGTCCTGACCTGAGGAATTGGCTCTCTGTGCTGGGCCATACGTTGATGCAGTTGCTGTTTGGTCTCCCCCACATACAATCAGAGCATTCTTCACTGCACTGCACTGCATATATGATGTCGCTTTTCTTGTGTTTTGGTATTGGGTCTTCGGATGTACCAATTGCTGCCACGTGTGTTTTCGGTTTAAAGCAGACATCGTATCCCTGTCGCTTAAACCGAACAACACACTGAGGCAGCAATTGGTACATCCGAAGACCCAATACCAAAACACAGAAAAGCACATCATATATGCAGTGCAGTGCAGTGAAGAATGCTCTGATTTGTATGTGGGGAGACCAACAGCAACTGCATCAACGTATGCCCAGCACAGAAGAGCCAATTCCTCAGGTCAGGACTCAGCCGTGTATCTGCATCTTAAGATAAGGACATACCTTTGAAGATTGTAATGTTAACATACTGGCGAAGGAACGTGACTGGTTCAAGAGAGGTGTTAAGGAGGCCATTTTGTGAAAATAAAGAAACCAAGCCTAATATAGGTGGGGGGGTTCGACACCAACTGTCTGCCATGTACAATGCTGTTTTAACACCTTACTCTGGGCGTTCCTATAACACCTCTTAGCCACTATCTAATCACACCCTTAACACCTGGCTGTGATAGCTAATTGGGATTTTCCAGGGTACATAATTGCCACAGATTCTTGTACAAGTCATTCTGAATTGAGAAAGCCAGTCGGATGACTAGCGAAACGTCTTCAAAAACTACTTTCAAGTCCAGTTGATCTAATTGAATACAACAGTATAACTGGAAACATTTTATTTAATACTATGTTAAAAGAAATATTCACAAACAGCCTTAAATTATAAACTGAAGGCCTCCAAGACACAATGTGCACTATATGCTTTACATCAAAGCCATAACTGACTTCCAGATCCAGAAGCTGCAGTATATAGAGCAGGCGAGGTATACCGGTAATTAACGATTAGGGCTAGGCCACGCTGTTGGTTTGCAGCAATAAAACGTTAAGGGTGTTTTTAAGATGGGAATTATAAGCATTTCCAAAAGATAAAGCACACAGTCGCTGCAAGCGTTAATAGTTAGTATTTCATTTTGATCATTTTGCATGAGAATTTTTACAGCTGCCAAAACTGGTGTTAAAATCATGCAATCCCCAAAATACCGTAGATTCCTATAGTGGCTGCACAGGGAAGCAATTGTGGCTCTCTGCAAATGTCCCCATTTAAATGTCACAAAAGTGCTTAAATATTTTATCTAGCCAAGCAAAGGTTTCCCTTCTAAGATTTGCTTTCATTAGTGGCTAACAAGTTACAATTCTGTATTGCTACACCTGAAAGTGCTAACCGTTATACGTTGATTCACATGTGACATGGTGAAACACAGTGTGGCGTGGCTGCACTAGGCCCCCTTATGTGTAATGTCCAATTTAATATAACAGGAATGGCTCCACTTGTGTTTTTGTTTCAATTTTGTTTCAATTTGTTAATGGAACACATTTCTAAAACACTACTAGGCCACACTACTGCGCTTTTAATCGTGATCTGATTGCTATCCAATCGTGCACTAATGTGGGTGTGGCCCTATTGATTTGGCTGCACATGCACCCGTGCACAGGAAACGTTTGCATTGTAGAACGGCCTCAACCGATTTACATAGAGCTGCAACTGCACAGGATGAACCTTCAGTAAGAGATTCACAAACAAGTCTTCAGCTCTGTGTAAAATTAAAATTTACCAGACTAAGGGCTAGGCCACACTTTCACGATTTTAATGCGGTTGCGCATTTGATACTCTCTCCCCCCCCCCCCCCCGATTATAGGAATCACAGCAACGAACTGAAAATATGCATTTTTGGGTGCAATGCGATTGCGTATCGCAATCGATATTTTTATGTGCAATCGCCTGCAATTTCGAAACCGCATGCGCAAATGCGACGGAATTGCGTGCGATTCTGTGTGCGCGGCGAAGTGTGGTCGTGCCCTTAAGGTGGGAAAATAAAGTAATGAGAAAGGGATGATACCGAGGGTCTTGTTACTGTGTTTAGCGCATTTTTCAAATGATCGTGAGGCCAATGAGCGATCACAGATGGCCTTGGTGTGCCCGAAAATTTCTCTCAGTCGCTGTCGTCTCCTTGTACTTAAAAGTATAGGCACTCGGCTGCGGCTGGGTGTAATCTGCAGTCCCGAACGTTCTCCCTATGCTTTACACAGGAAGAACACTCATTCTCATAATAATCACTCAGATACTTGTATATAGCTAAGTGATTTCTACAAGGAAACTGTCCTAATTGCACATTTATTATAATGATCCTAAAAAAATTCCCCAATTTATCTTTTCAAGACAGTCCTGCAATTTTAATACAGTTGTTAGATAAGTCATTTTAATGATTTTAATTTAATTCCACTGTGAAATAAGAGAAGAAGAATACTGTATAATTGGTATACTTAAACCAACAGGGCACCAATCTAAAGCTGGCTATACAGGGGCAGACGTTCTTCCAATCAGACTTCCGATCGAGGGCAACAATTGGAAATCCGATCGGAAGAACCATTCGTAGATTCGTAGTTCCTACCTTAAAGGCCTTGAACTGCAGATTTCAGTTTAAAACCTGCAGTCTCAAACTACGTTTTTCTGATAAAAAGTGTGCAGATAATATGATATTGTATGGGGCCTAGTAATGTGCATTGATTATCTTTTCTATGTTTGTATAAACTGTTTGATATTGTCGAGCGGTCAATTGGGAAACAGTCAACGGGTTTCGACATTTTGAGCATCCGATCGAATTGCTCGAAATGTCGAGCCCATGTATAGGGTGCTTAACAGGTTGTAGCACACATTCCGCTATTGGCTCCATTTTGCAATCACACTGGCATTGTTATATGCAGATAGGAGCTCTCCGTGCATCGCACAAAGGAAGATCACTATTACTTTAATGACAGTATTAGGAGGCGTTAAATAGTTCCGCAATGATTCACCGCTAAATGCATGTAACATTACTTGGGGCAGTTGTGTGGTCAACTTCTGGTTTACCCAGTTGGATACAAGCAAAAAAGTTAAAGTAGTTATACCAATATTACATCGGTTAGTGCAACATTAAAGGGTATCTTCAGCGGTTAAGACCACTTTTTGCTATTCACTTTTATTGAAGAACGGGAGGTAAAGGAGCTGTGTCTTACCTCCCTTTCTTCAATAAAACGTTCAGGAGCCGGGAATGAAGTGAATAGCAAAAAGTGCACTACAATTTTCTGTTTATGGTCCTGTAAATATCAATGGTACTAAACAAAGCAATGCAGCTTAAGAAATACTAGTTGCTAAATACATTTACGAGGACCCATAAAAATATCCTATATAAAAATATAAAAAAAATTCAAGCTGAAATATTCATTGTTATATTTCTATCTTTTAAATATAACATCTTCATTCTTCCCTTTGGAGAGATTCCATTAACCTTTATTGCAACAGATCATTGTGAATGCTTGGTGGGGTCTGGTGATATAATTTCTCATAGATACATTATATAAATATTTCCTTAGGCTGCAGTAACTAAGCACAGACTGCTGTAAGAGTTTTACATGAGGATTACCAGGAATCTGGTCATGTCAGGTTTCCATTTGTGTTTTGGTTACTATTACAGTTTACTTTGAATTTTATGTAGTAAAGTTCGGTCTTATTGACCATTGAAAATCTAGACTTGAGCAGTAAGAAAAAAATCTAAAATTGCAACAATAGCGTTATCAGGGGCATCTCTTCACTTTTTGGTACCTGAGCCAAAATTCCAAATGTTGTCACCCCTAAACATAGCACAGGCGGCATAGAGCGCTGTGCTGCCGGAAGGGGTGTGGCGTTGTCTGGAGGGTGTGTGTTTTTGTCCTGAGGGGTGTGGTTTCATCTGGAAGGGTGTGTGGCTTTGTCCAGAATGGGGTGTGGTCTTCTCTGGAAGTGGGCGGTGCTTTGTCCAGAAGTGGGTGTGGGTCTTGTCCAGAAGTGGGCTTTCAGGAACTTGTGATGCTCTAAAGTATGTGAAAGGGATAATATATGCAGACTTATGTTATATTGTATGGAAAGGAGATTTATCAAACTGCTTGGGTTGTCACTGCCATGTTGTTCTAAATACTTGTTGGCTAAACTGCAGCAGAGCAGTTTTCATACATCTGGAGTGCTGCAGGTTAACCAACACAGTACTAGGTTTTTGTTGCTCATATTAATACTTAAAACCAGTACTTAAACCCATTTCATAGTCATTTACAGACATTTTATACACATTGATTTAAGTAGTTACATTATATCACTGCTGTATGTACTCATCAGTCCTCCCTTTTTTTAAACATTACAAGGAACCACCCTCTAGAACAGTATCTCCTCCATACTTCCTGTGGAATTAAAATGTTGGCCAAAAGATTGGTAAGCCTGCCACCTCGTCAGGGTAGACTCTTTCAGCAGGGGCCTAACTAACCTAACCAATCTAACCAAACCTAACAAACTCTATGTAAAGCTAGCATATGAAATGTATTTTAGTAATATACACACATACTATTAGAATTAAAATTGGAAAAACAAGCATTTATACAAACCTGTTATGTAGAAGGGTTATGCACAATGTTAATAGCATTGATCACCCCCCAAACATATTTTAGATTTGTCGTGTTCAAGAAGAGTCGTTTAGTTAAGGCTTTTAACCAAAAGCTTTCTGTACTATGAATCAAAGCTGAAGTGTAACCAGAGACCAGATCCTACAAGGTGGAATGAAATCATCCACAATCTTACAATCAAAAATACAAAGGGATAACAAGTCCTCCGCAAAATAGCTGGATAGCGTCACAGGTTAGTAAAAAGTTACATCTTTATTGAGCCTCCTTAGACAGCAATCACATAAAAACAAACAAGTGTTGGACTAAAACACCTTACGTGTTTAGGGTGGAGCACCACCCTAAACCATAGGCTAAAACTACACAGAAAGCACCTCCTTTATATAGGCATTTTAGCCTATGATTAAGGGTGGTACTCCACCCAAAATGAGTTTTTATGTGATTGCTGTCTAAGGAGGCTCAATAAAGATGTAGCTTTTTTCTAACCTGTGACGCTATCCAGCTATTTTGCGGAGGACTCGTTACCCCTTTGTATTTTTGATTCCTGCTTAGGACCTTGGCGAGGGTTCCGGGCGCGAGGCACCTGGACCACTGAAGGAGGCCAGTGAGTCACAGCTTCTTTTGAAATGTAAAATACACCTGATTCTGTTTGTTAAACGAGTAAGCCAATAGTGAAACTGAATAATGTATTGAGACAGGTTCGGGACTTGAGCACCTGAACCACCCAATAGCAAAAGTAAGCTATTTAATGAAGATATTTAGAAATATTATCCTCTTTTTTCTTTTATAGATGTACTCCAAACAGTCCTTTGTATCTTACAGTTTGTTGGTAGATATCTACTGAGTGCATACAGCTCATAGCACAACTCAGCAGCATCAATATCTCGTTGTTCATCATGTGAAAGTGCTTTCTCCAACTGATCACATTGCTGATGTACTTCTTCCCTTGAGAAATCTCTGACTCTTGGAATTGTATACAGGCTGTAATCCAAACATACTGCTGTGGTCCTTTTCTCTGCTCAAAATCTTTTAAAGCTAGGTACACACCATACAATAATTCGGCCCGACCAACCGACATTTCAGTGTTTCGGTCGGTCCGAAATATTTTATTGGTTCCTTGCAGTGGCTGCGACCAACTGTTGGCCGTTTGTTTGTCCGAATCAGACGAACACATGATTGGACAGATCAGAAAGCCACAGCCGATCATGTGGTTCACTATGGGAACACACGCTCTGTCATGGTTACTGTTGGACGTGGCTGCTTTTGAAATTATTTTTCTGGATGCCTCTTGCTTCAGTGATAATTTTAAAATTAGTTGCAGCTAGTAAAGTAGTGTCTTTCATAACAGCAGAGATGGCATCATTTATCTTTCCAATCTGGTTGCGGACAGCTTTAATGGCATCAATGCGGCTTTCCCAGTGAGTGGTACTTAATGGTTTAAGTGTAAGCCACTGATGTCTTGTTGACAGATGTTACTTCAAAATATTCCATCGATGTGTAGAGCCAGAAAAGAACATGTATAAACTCTGGATTATACTGAAAAACCCTTTCTCAATACTGCAGGATACTGCATCGCTAATAACCAGATTTAAAGAATGTGCATTGCAAGGCACATAAAAAGCTCTAGAGTTTAACTCACGAACCTGAGCCTACACACCTTTGTTGTTACCTTTCATGTTAGACCCATTGTCATAGCCTTGGCTGTGCATATGTTTTATGTCTATGTTTAAAGCTTCTAGGTTCTCAAGCAGTACCTTTGCCATTCTTGCTCCTGTTGTATGAGCATTATCCATTCAGTAAGAATTGATTAATAATGCTGTACATAAAAACAATTCATGTACCTTAATAATAGAATTATTGCTATTCCCATTTGGTTTATATCATGAAATGTTTGTGAGTTCTCACTGCTGTTTCCTTATTTAATCAGATAGGTCACTTTGTCTTTTCTCTCCTGAGGTTCAACCTAATGTTTAGTCTTGCAAATCAATCTCTGCGTACACAGCACCAAGTAAAGAAAGTAAATTACATTATGTTTGATCTCATCAGCATAAAGTAAAGCACCTGTGCCTTTAACCAGTTGGATTTGGTTCTACCAAAGATTTTTATCTTTCTAGAGATGAGGGCTGCCCAAGCTTTGTTGAAGTTTTTGGTGGCAGTGTATTTAAACATTTACATAGTATTTTCCCTTTAAACCATATACAATATAGTGAAAGAGTTTGTCAATGTTCCTACAGTATTTCTGCTTTAGCTTTTCCAAAGAGCGTTATGTAACTGAAAATGGAAAACATATGTGAGATGGATCATAGAGTATAACATGTATTGGTCACCACTAAAGCAGTAAGACATCCTACCATTTTGTTTTTAGATATCCCGTGCTAGCATGTACAGTACGCCTATCTTTAATTGTTTGGTTTTGTGTGGTTTAATGTTACTGCTTATTTTCAAGTCACCATTTTGGGGTTAAGGTCATGAAAATTGATCAGAAGATCTAGTAATTATATGCAGACACCTCACATGCTACAGACTGTGCCTTAGCCGAATTTGTGGTTTATATGAATCACTGTAGAGATGTGGGTTTGCAGTAAGCTATTCTTTGTTGATAAATTATACTATGACTGTGTGTCTATATTTTGACTCTCATAAATAATCATTGTTACATTGCAAATAAAAATCAAGGAACGTGTATTGGAAATTACACAAATTTCTAATTAAGACACAAACCAAGCTTATCTCTGGTAAATACAATTTAAATCTATATTTAAAAAAACAAAACAAAAAATGTTTTTTTCTTAAAACTTACTTGTATTCTCTCAAAGTATTAGAACAGGATCACAAGAAGGAAGAAAAAGAGGCAATGCAACAATTATGTCTAATGTTTTTGGTACAAGCTTTAAATACTCTAGTATTTTGGCTGGTGCTTATGACAATAAAACACAAGAATCTGAAACCGCCTGAGACAAGGTTCCAGTTTAGTGATAAAGTGTAATCAAGTAATTTAAAGGTGGATGACAGAAAAGAATGGCTAAAATATGCAAGACAAACATACAGTTTTTTTAATACTAAAATAGTAGAAAAATAATATTGCGAAAATATGAATAACTGGTAAAGGTTTAAAATAAACAGGTTGATGCAATATGCAAAGCCCATGCTACTTATCTGGATCCCATTCAGGGAAACTGCATCTTCTAACCCCAACAATTAGAATTAAGGGGCATATTTATAAAAGAGTGAAAAGTGGCGAAAAGTTTTCGCGTTCGTTTTTTCGCCAAAAAGACAGTAAACGCTATTATAAAGGTAGCGTTAACGAATGGTAACCGTTTCCGCGAGCTATCGCTAAAACCCTTTTCCTCTTTCTTCGCCATACAGCGCAAGGTAATTTTAGCGAAAAGACATAACGCGATTTAAAAAGAGCGAAAAGTGGTTTTGGTGTTAAAAAGAGCGAAAGATTAGCACGACCCTGAAGGTGGTGAAAAGTCATTGTTTGAGCGAAAAGGCATGTTTGGAGCCTGTCTCGCGATTAGAATGTAATATGCCTTGGAAAAGCGAACGCACATTAGAAAGGCGACCGCGCATTGTACTGTAATATGCCTTGAAAAGGCGATTGCGCATTAGAAAGGCGAACGCACATTAGAAAGGCGACTGCGCATTGTACTGTAATATTCCTTGAAGGCGAATGTGCAGTGCAAAAGAAAATTGTATTCCATTGAGAAATTCTAAGAAGATTGACAAAAAGACATGACTGACTTCTTGGTAAATGTGAGGGGGCCATTGAACTTGACATCATTTTCTAGTGGGCTTTTCTGGTTTCGAATGGTTTTCGCAATGCAGTCTTCTAGATGCGTTAAGTTTTCGCTGCGATACTTTTCGCTCTTTATCGCACCCGTTCGCCTTTTTCAGATGCGAAGTGTGTTTTTTCTCTTTTTTATAAATAGGCGAAACGAAGCCCCAAATGGCGCTATTTTCGCTGCGATGTACTGCGCTAATTATGGCGAAAAAGACAATCCTTTATAAATATGCCCCTAAGTTTTGCGTTGGGTGCACACGCAATTTCTGAAAAGATTTGGGAATCATAAAGGCCCAGTAAAGTCAGTGCAAAACCCAGCCTTTTAGCGGCACATATTGCATCATACCCATGTTCTTTAGTGTTCCAAAAACAATTCCAATATGGAATCATGTGTAATTGTTTTTGGATAGAAAATACTATGATAATGCTATATAGGTTTCAATATGAAACTTCAATATTATTCTATCTAGTTTGTTGCAGTGCTAGGACATTTTAGGACTTAATTATTATTCACACTAGCTATTGCAATAAAATGCTCTACTCGAGTATATACACAACACACATTTGAATAAGTATGGCAAGCATTACTATGAATATTATTATGAAGGTTCTCATTCATCCAGGCCATTGTATATCTGTTGTGTTCAGTTAGATCAACTGGACTTAAAGTCTTCAAGAACTAATCTTTAAGTCCAGTTGATCTAACTAAATACAACAGATATTATTATGAATAGATGTTATCTAAAGAATATTCTTGCTTATTCAGTAGTGATTGCAATGGATTTTTTAGTTGACATTAATTGGGACCACAGAGAGCAAGCCCCTGGGAATTTGTCCAAAACCTTTAATTAAGGATCAAATGTTCATATGAAGCCAGTTTCTGGCTGCATGTACATTTATATATATATTTATTTTTGTTGTTTAAACTGCACGGAATAACTTTTAAAAAAGAATATAGGCTTCAAGTGTAATTCATTTTTTATGTTTTCACATTTGGTAGTAAAATGTAATAGTGTTCTTTTTATAAGCTTTCCAAGATATCTATTTTTCACATTTCATGGGAACGTTGGCTGTATTGGAGCGGAGACTGCATTTTGTTTAAAAATTTGTCTAGTGGCTTCCTATAATGCTTTGGGATATGTCCTTGTTGGCAAGATAACTTTTTATTACAGTTGGTTTTAGCTGTGTAGGAAAATAATTTTTATGTGTAGTCAAAAGCAAACCATTTAGAGGAAAACGTGGGATCTTGGAAATTAATAAAATAAGTTAACTAAGTACTTAATCAGAACCATATAGATATCCTAGAGACGTACTAGAATATACTGAAAGCAATGGTTCAAGGACCAGACAATCCAAACTAGAAGGCAAAGCCTGCACATTATAGGCCTTTAATTAACAGCATACAGTACACTTACATTTAATGTGGCTGCCAATAAGCCTACAGGTAGTATATGGATATTTCAGTTAATTTTTTAAGAGAAATAACTGATATAGAATCTATCTTTATTTCTAGCAAAATTAAGTATTAATACAGCGATCCAGCTGTTCTGTGTATTAAGTGTAATATATGAAATATGTGGGAAGACTGAGAAATGTTTCAAACAGGTATAAGCTATTTTTGAGTCAGATTACACCCATTCCTAGCATTTTAATGAAAATTTACAATAGTTTATTAGAAATAATTCCTTTGGTGCAAAATAGAGTGGATAGATTGGATAAATAAATGCAATGTAAAGGAAGAGGGAGAGAGGTGAAATTGGAGAATAACAAACCATATGCCATTTTATCCGAGCACTTCAACAGAGATGTCTCAATCCCAGGTTACACGGGTTGAGAATTGCTAACTTATGTCTTGTGGAGCTTCCAGATACTACTTGTAACGCTCGGATTCCCAAGTATTCCTTAAAGGGCATGTCCACCCCCAAAACTATAATCCCCCAACTACTGGCCCCACATGTAGTGTAGTTTAATCCTTACCTCACATCCCAACTCCATCTGGTTCTCTGTAGTCCCCCCCCAAAGTTCCAAAAAAATGACCACCAGGAGGCTAGCAGGTCCATATAGGACACTGCCTGCTACCTGGCCTCCCGGAGATTCCTGCCATGCGTGCTGCAGCCCTTCTCCCCCCTCCCTCCTCCCTCTCCCTCCCTCTCCTCCCGTTCTGCTATCCCTCCCCCTAGCGTTAAACCCCTTCTGCTATCCTTCCCTATGTCCCCAGCCCCAACCGCATGTTGTATTTTTAAAAAGCTCCCCAATGTTTTACTTACCTCTCCGCTTTCCTACCGGCGTCGCGTGATTGGCTGCCGCTCAGCCAATCACAGAGGCTGCCGGTCCCGCCCCTCTGCTTGCATTTCCTCACAAGCAGAGGCCGGGAGCGCGGCGCAGGAAAGAAGGGAAGGTAAGTAGAGTTGGGGGCTTTCTAAAAAAAAATGTATGCGGTTGGGCTGGGAGCCAGGGGGATCACCATATTAAATTTTTTATTTTAGGGTGGACATAGCCTTTAAGCCTGGATACCCCAATCTACAGCCACTACCTTCACCAATAGACAAGCCAATAGACAAGCCAATAGACAAGCCAATAGACAAGCCAATAGACAAGCAGAGGCTGGGAATACTTGAGAAGTGAAGTGAAATGAGCAGGCAAGGCACAAGGAAGAGGAAAAGTGGTCAAAGTCTAAAATACGTGGTGCAGACTAGGAGTAGGCAAGAGCAGAGTCAAAAAACAGAGCAAGAGGTCAAAGAACAGGAAACAGGCCACCAGGCACAGTACAGAGGGTTGAGCAAGAATTGTAGTCAGGAATGAGCAGAGGTCAGGGCAGGCAGATACGAATCAAAGTCCAAAAAACAGGCAAGGGTCAATAACAGAGAATCTATGAAGAAAAGCACACCACCAGCATTGACCTAGAAGGATTGGAGAAGTAGAAGAGTTTTGAAATAATAAGAGGACTGTTACTTTAAGATCGACCGGAACGCGCCTGCGCAGAGTATAAGAAGAAATGGCCAGAATTTACCGAAAGTGACCGAATCCGAAGCCGCGCCGAAGAGTCCCAAAGATGCCCGAAGATCGAGGAGCGCCGGAAGAATGCACAGAGGATGCGCCACGGGAGCTCCGAACAGGTACGTGTTTTCTTACACTACTTTTTCCTTTCTGGGCTGATGTACCACACTACCATTTTCACTCTCTTGCTCTTGAAGAATTCACAACAGCTTGGACCAAATGTAATGTGCTCATGTGCATACACCAATCAGCCATTTTAACTATGACAACAGACAGGTGGGGAAAACATTGATTTTCTTGCTACAAAGTCACCTGGAATATATTAGACAGTAAAAAACCTTTGAGAAACTTTAACGAGGGACAAATTGTGTAAGCTTCAGCACGCACTCTCTCAGGACCCGGGTGCAGTCTGCGAAATGATATACAAATACGGGGTAACGTTAAAATATGGATCAATAAAGAGAGAACAGCTATGTTAATCATACCGGTGCTAAGAATGGTATTAAATATGTATATACCAAAAGACTGGTAAAGGAATACCAAAGTACCATTCATACCCAATCATATAGATAGGGGCAGTCACGCTGTTAAGTACAAACATAAGTCATATAGACTTGGATAAAACCAATATCCAAATAATTTACATTAAAGGACAGGTGTATTTACACCTGTCCTTTAATGTATTAACTTATTTGGATATTGGTTGTCTATTTTGTTCACAGCATTTGCAGCTTCCATTAACCCTTGATGTGCCTCCACACACACCTGTTGACATATTTATTCATTCTTTTCCAGCTGATTTAGGGCGTGATTTTAGTATATTTTAATTTATACATGTATATTGTGTTTTTGTGTATTGGGGTTTTCAGGGCAATGTCTAGGTTTTATAATTTTCAGAATAAAGCTCATGTTGCACCTACCGCATCCTTTATGACTGTTTTAGTCACTATCTTAGTCTATATGACTTATTTGTTTGTACTTAACAGCGTGAGTGCCCCTATCTATATTTGGGTTATGAATGGTACTTTGGTATTCCTTTTACCAGTCTTTTGTGTATGCGAAATATATACGAAACACCTGTGAGGAGACGTACTCACAGGATTTGAAATCAACAACAAATTTCATTCCGCCATTCACATGTTTCCGCCGTCATCAGAGACATCACATGTTTCCGCCGTCATCAGAGACATGCGGGCGGAAACATGTCAATGGCGGAATAAAATTTGTTTATTGATTTAAATCCCATGAGTGCGCCTCTTCACAGTCAGTCGTATATATTATATATATATATATATATATATATATATATATACATTTATTGGTCTACGCACTCCAGCTTCCGTTCATGAAGACCACGGTGCTACTACAATGTAGATACATAACTTTATAGAGTGAAGTATGGCGCACTCATTGGATTGCTTCAACTATTTATCATAAAACAACACAATCGACATGTTTCGGCTAGATATTGCCATCCTCAAGATATGATGTCATCATTCGTGGACACACTTTTAACAGGTAAGTGAAAAACTCCTCTTTCCAAGACACACCCCCTAGGTTACCATGTTAACCCTTAATAACAATTTTTAAGTGCTATGCAATGCTCAGTGCTTCTCATAAATAAATAAATCAATACTTACATTTCACAACCCCCAAATGTAATTAATATTATTTTCTAAAAATATTAAAAACATGACTTTAAAACATTTTTTTCTGGTGTCAAATACACAGTCACCTTATATGGATGCTGATGACTGTTAGAGTAACAGTTAAATATCCACTATATCCACACTTTTGCTAGTATATAATATATATATTTGGTGTCCTTTTTCTTAGCATTAAAAAGGGGAACTGTGGTCTCCAAACAAGTTGAGTTTAAATGAAAGGCCAGTTTCCTACCTTTAAAACGAGCCATCACCACCTCTCTTGTGCTCCACAGCCCAAGATATAAAGAAATGATTGACCAAAAAGTAAGAGTGGGAGGCTCACATGTGATATTCCTAAGGCTTCTCCTGCACAGTGCCACCGGCGAGCAGAGCCTCAGACTCCCTCAGTGTGTGAGGAAGACAGGAAGTCCCTCCTCCTCTCTGCTGTGTAAAGTCCTGACAGTGTAGGTAAGGGAATCTACAGCCCTTCTCTCCCACTATGTGAAAATAGTCTTTTCAGGCAATTCTCCCATTCTGTCTGAACAGGCTGTTTCCACAGAGTTTTCTGTGCGGGGGGGGGGGCTGAATGGCCCACGGCACCCGCGAGTGGGCGGGGCTTATGCACCCGTGGGTGAGGCTTGTGCACCCATAAGTGGGTGGGGCTTGGGCGCACATGAGTGGGTGGGGCTTAGGTATCCATGAGTGGACGGGGCTTGTGCACCTGCGAGTAGGTGGGGCTTGTACGTCCGTGAGTGGGCAGGGACTAGGTGCCCGTGAGTGGGCGGGGTTATAGCTTTATTGTTTCTATCTATCTATTAGCCTCCTTTGGGTCCTTATTTTATTATGTTTGTTATGTTCCATTTTATGCTAATCTTCTAGGACTTTATTAAATTTCCCATTTTTTCTGACAAAGATTAAACAAGGAAGTTAGCCTAATGATTTCAAGTTGTAGTCCAAGAAGAAGAAAGTGTCCTCAGAAAACCTAACAATAACAATTGTAGTAAAAGGCAACTAAGGCATGGTGGGAGTTGTAGTTTCTAAACATCTGGAGTGCCAGGGTTCAACATCACTGTTAGTGCCCTCATCTAGCCTAGGATAAGAAGGAATTGGAAAGTGGGAGATACAGTTACAATTCTCAAACCTTTGTCAAGGTTTGAGGAAGTCAAAGCAGAATCCTCTGGTACTTAGCATGGGGCATCTTGTTAATTGTTCTATTTACTAACTGAAACTCCCTATTTTACAAATGCTAGAAAAATTATGGTTTACATGTATGTATTCATACTCTAAAAATCCCTTAAAGCTGAAAAACAACTGTATCATATGCATTGCTTATTAAAATAGCATATTGGTGTTTGCTTTGCTGTAGCCAGCTGGCAGGCAGCTATAGTAATACCAAGAATTCAGCCTGCCAATTCCCTAATTTCCTAGAAAAGCAAAGTCAAAAAGTGTACAGACTTGTTCCCAATATTTTGCTATTTGGTTTGGCATTTTTCTTAAGTTAACCTCTTTTTCAATTAATCCAAGTATTGCTTTCAGATAGATCGCTATCAGTTACTTAGCATCAACCAACTTCATTTGAATTACAACCCACAAAAAACTGTGTTATTCTTTCTCGTTTTCTCATAGTCACAATGAATTAGCTCAGCTATTAACAAAAACCTTGCTTTTTCCATTTTAAAATAATATTACTTTTCATTCCAGTGATATTTTCTTTGCCTTTAATACCAAATTTCTGCCTTGTGCATCACAATACAGTGTAACTAACAGCGTAGCATTGTGGGAATATATTTTTTATTCTACAGTGATTACTATTTAGCTTTAATTGCTTTTTAATAGAAACCAAATGTATTTTGAGTTTTTATATATGTTAATTTAAAATGCACCTTATTTCTACCTAATTAGCTGTCTTTTTCAATAAGTCTTCCTCTATATCCTAGTTTTCTTTCTGTACCTGCCAAGGATTCTAATATGAGACTGTGTCATATTAGATTCCATTAGACAGTCTTGGTATATACATTTAGGAATTGTCCATCTTAAACAAGCATCACACTTATTTGATCAACCCCCCTCCTTCCCCCTACCAGTATTAAACAAATTTACTCCATCTGTAACGTCACATCTTTACAAATGCTGCCTGGCAGGCATCTAAAATTCCAGATCTTTGACTTCCTCTTCTAAACTCTGCCCTTAAACACCCCAAGAAAACAATTCAAACAATTCAAATGGCCTCTGCTTTTCATAGACTTTGATTGCCAGTAGTCAACTAGCTGTTTTCAGGGTTACAGCATGCACTAACTAAAAACATATTCCAATACTTCTGTGTGTCCCAATGAAGATGCTCTGTACAGCTCCCAAAAAATGAATAAAAATAATGATAAAAATAACCAGGCCTTTTCAATAAGAGGTGCAAAAAATTGCCCCAGCTGTTAATTTACCTTCACCATTCAGATGATTGGTTGCTGCAGTCAGATTGAGAGCAGATCTTATTGAATAAGGCCAAAGTCTTCTTTGAAAACTGTATTTGGATTGCAGATGTCTAATCTTTCTAAATATTGAGTAAAACTATTAGGTGACAATTATGTCCCAAGCCAAGATAATTTGTTACTTGTTACTGATTACTGGTATACTCACTATTCAAGATAATTTTAGCAGGTCACTGAGCACAGCTTCTGGTAATAATAAGTGTCTAGGCACATAACAACATTAAATCGTGTATATTGTAACTATAGAGACAGCAAACTTAGGTAATGTAGAACTAAAAGTAAGTGTGTTGTCAAGGTTATGGTAGTCTTGGGAACAATCATGGGAGAGTTTTCAGCTATGCAGTGATACAAACAAAGACTAACAAGAAAAAGTGTTGAACAACAATTTTGATATTCTCATATTATAAGCAACAGCATAAGAATCTCAGACATGTTTGTCGAAAAAAATAAGGAAAATAAAAGACAGTGATACATGTAAGGAATATAAGTTTTGTAGGTGGATAATGATGAGTGCATCTTGTAGGAATACAGTTGAATAGAATTTCAGTACTGCTCCTGAATGAAACAAAGCTCTATTTGTTGCAGATCTCCCAACTGCTTTGATAAAATGGACTAATTTAAGGAGTGCGTCTATAACTTTATGTGTATATAGAGAGATATAGAAAGCTATTGAAGTTACATATGTGTATTCATCCATAGCATCTCCCAAATACATTGTCTAACTTACACTAGCTAGACTCTTATATTTTTGCTTAAAGCATGACCTGCCTTGGGATAAATGGTGCCCTGTGCATTGATAACTGTTATGTATGTATATGTTTATTTATATAGTGCCACTTGGGGATACAGCGCTGTACAACATTGGAATACAAAAAGTAGTACAAGGGGGACAATAAATAAATACATAAATATATAAATAAGAATGTGCATCATGAAACATTCAAGTGCTTGTAACATGTAACATGAGGAAAGAGGTCCCTGCCCCGTACAGCTTACAATCTAATAAAGTAAATTTTTCTTTCAAAGCTGCATTAAGGAAGATGGTAAATGGCAACCTTACCCTTTAAGCACTACTTTGAAAGACATTGGTGAATGTCATAATTAGAGATGGACTAGAACTCGAACTCGAACTATTCGAATTCGAACAAATTCGGACTTCTCGAACTATCCCGGACCCAAATTTTCGATATTTTCGGACTTTCGGTAAATATTGAATGTTCGACCATTTGAATGTGCGAGTAAAAGGCCTATTATACCTATACGCGAACATCGAATCCGTGAGTAAAGTGCCCATTAAAACCTATACGTGAGCATCGAATCCGCGAGTAAAATGTCCATGGTATCTAGGCGCGAACGCGAGCATCGAATCCACGAGTAAAGTGTCCATTAAAACCTATACGCGAGCATCGAATCCGCGAGTAAAATGTCCATGGTATCTAGGCGTGAGCATCGAATCCGTGAGTAAAGTGTCCATTAAAATTTATACACGAGCATCGAATCCGCGAGTAAAATGTACATGGTACCAAGGCGCGAACGAACTCGAAAATAGCGCGTGAGAGTAAAATTGATTTTTCGAATGTCCTGGATATTCAAACATGTTCCCCAGACCATTTCCCATGCCCACAGCCATTTACATTAAGTTACCATTAATATTTTATTTGTATTTCATTAGAACTTTTCGAACTATTTGACTCCATTGACTTTAATTGGTGCGTTTTCAAACTTTCTTACTTTCCATATACTTATACCATACTTTCGAAAGTTCGGCCATCTCTAGTCATAATTACTCTTCAAGCTCTGCATTAAAAGAAGCTGTAATCTGCAAATTTTTCTTGCAAGTGTTGCCTTGAAAGAAGATGGTGAATGCAATGTTTCAGTAAAAACTCATTTTATCCTCTCTTTTAACAAATTAATCAAGTCATGTGTAAGCAATTTAATTATTACATTTAATCAATTTATGCCACACCATCTAAAGTTTCTTTGTATTCCCTTTCCAATCTTATAAACATAGAATGTCTTTTACAGTAGTTTAGCTACTAACCAGTTGTCACTAGTCTCCAAAGTGATGTTGAACCCTGGCACTCCAGATGTTTAGAAACTACAACTTCCACCATGCCTTAGTTGCCTTTTACTTCAATTGTTATTGTTAGGGTGTCTCTGATGACACTTTCTTCCTCTTGGCCTACAAAAAATCTCCAAAGACAAAAGCAATGTCTTACAATTTAACTTTAGCCAACATTTACATAGAATATGTGAAAAGGGGAGCCTTGGGCACAAAGCAAGGATGCATACCAAGCCATTGGTCCAAGTATGTGGATTGTACATGAGTAAAAACCAAACCCAGTGAAATGCCAGAATTTCAAAACACATAACTTCAGTAGAGAGAAACATCAAGTTCACATAGTAAGATGCATAAAATAGCATATTAGCTTTATTTGAACTGTGCAATACAGAACATACAGTGCAGAGACTCCTTATGGAACGTTTTGAAAAGCTGTGGTTTCCAAGACAGGGCCTTTCTTAAAGGGTAACTGTGGTCTTTCCTACCAGGGCATGATCACTGAGCATGCCCAGTTGTATCCTACTGCTGTAACTGTCTTTGAAAAGCTTTAGAAAAGATTGTTTTTTGGGGGGGGGGGGGGGGCTTCTTACATCATGAGACTGTCACATACTTCCTTGTTTATCATGACTGCCTTGGTATAATTAATATTACTCACTACTATTAGGTACACAATGACCTTCATGACTAAAAAAGTTGCAGGCATCATTTAATCTGGCTATGAACATATTATTTATGATCAACCTTAATGGACTCTCCTTGTATTTTACCTCAGTTAGGGCATTTACATCCAACAGGCCTCCCATGCCTTTGTATGTGGATCACTGGTTTTTGTGCCCTACAGTACATTACAGAGATCAATATGTCCAACATTTCTCATCCCTAACCTATAAGCATGAGATCTGTCTTTTGGATGCATAAAAATGCAGATATCCATATTCCATGGGATTTGTTAGGATGTGTAAGGACAGCTTTAAGCTGGGTACACACATGAACAAGAAAGGAATGATTCTATTGGATCCGCCAGAATCGCCCCTTTCTTACCAATGTGTGTACCAAGTGAAAGAGCATTCCAGATGCAGACGAACGTTCACCATTGGAGTCGGGATCCAAAGCTACGTTCAGAAAATTTCTATCACCCACAGTTGGCCCCCTGTACTAAAGTATAGGGAGTCAGCTCCAGCCATGGGAAATATGTCAATCCCAAATGTTCTCCCTATACTTTATATTGGGAGATAGGGAGAAATCAGGACTGTGTGTATAATCTCACTAAGGATGAACTTAACGTTTTGGATAAAGGACTTTCGTTTTGTCCGGTACAATCCTTTCAATTATTGGACACTATTGTGGACATTAACAGATTTGTAAGGTAACTAATTGTCAAAAATATTTCAAATCTAATGTAGTGGGTGATAATGTACATTCTGATCACAATCTAGGTGAGGTGAACATGAGTAACACACGTAATGAGATGGAAGCAACAGATAACAGAGCAGTTAATGACCTTTACCAATTGGCGTGTATGTCTGATCATATACCCTCAACTAGGGGTCATATTTGTGTGGACCCTAAAGCAGCTTTGGGTAAATTCAGATGTAAGTCGTCTTTCTATCCAGTTTACTGCAGAAGCCCATGTGTGGATCTGTTTCAGGAACTGGTGGAGAGGGACTTAACCAGTTTGAACCTCAAATGTATCAGAAATCCAGTGGATAAATATAAGAACAATCTATTGCCTAGGGAAAGGGTTGAGCAAACTCACGATAGGGTCCTCTGCACTCGTCCACACGTGGGTGCTCGCTCCTCTAGGTAATCCAACCCTTAACTGGATCTTTTGTAACAGAAGACAGCAAAAAGCGAGGGCAGCACTCCAAAGTTAAATAAACTTAAATTTATTGAAGACCACACATATCACAACGTTTCGGGTGGAAAACTTGCCCCCTTCCTCAGGTGATATGTGTGGTCTTCAATAAATTTAAGTTTATTTAACTTTGGAGTGCTGCCCTCGCTTTTTGCTGTCTAGGGAAAGGGTTGCCCTTAAGGCTCGGGTTGCCCTTAAGGCTCTTAGAAGAGATCCTAACATTGTTATTAGGGCTGCCGATAAAGGGGGCTCGGTGGTAGTCCTAGAGAGAGAAGAATATCGCAGGGAGGCCTTGAGACAGTTAATGGATTCTGAGACGTATGAAAGATTGCTTAAGGACCCTACCGGAGAGTATAGAATATCTTTAGAGAAGGTCATAATTAAGGAGGTGATTATTGGTTTGATAGATCTCAAAATGAGGGATTTTTTAGTACCCCCCAACCCGGTAATCCCAGTGTTCCATCACCTACCTAAAACACACAAGGAGGACAAGCCCATGAAAGGGATGCCTATCGTGGCCGGAATAGGGTCTCTCAATGAAGGTTTGTCAGCTTTAATTGATTATATGTTACAACCTCTAGTTGTGAGACTATACTCTTATATCAAGGATTCGACAGAGATCCTGAGATCTATGGAGTGTATTGAATGGCAACGAGGTTGTGGTCTAGCCACCGCAGATGATGTGTCTCTTTATTCATGCATTCCGCATAGGTGGGGTTTGGAATAAGTAAGATTTCATCTTCTTAGACATAGGGGATACCCTCTCGAGTGGATTTTGTTTATTCTGGAGGCTCTCCACTATTGGTTAACGCACAATTATTTTATATTTGATGGTACCTTCTATAAACAACAGAGAGGAGCATCAATGGGAGAATTTTTTTTTTTTTTTTTAGGGTGGTCTGAAGAAAAGTTTCTATATCACCACCCTGAGTTCATTGACAATCTAATTTGGATCTGGAGGGGCTCCAAGGATGAATTTGAAACTTGGATAGCTGTGTTAAATGACAATGAATACAATATAAAATTCACCTCTGAGTTTGGGGGTGATATCATTAACTTTTTAGATCTCACTGTTAGTGTGAAGGAGGATCATTTGATCACCACTGACTTTCGAAAACCGACAGCAAGAAATACAATCCTCCACGCCAAATCTTGCCATCCCCCTCATAGTATACGAGCCATTCCATATGGTCAGATCGGAGATTGAGACGTAACTTTAAACTAGCAGCTAAAGCCATGACTTCCAGGTTTGAATCTAGGGGTTATGGTCATGATATTTTGGATAGGGCTTATCAAAAGGCTGTAGATCTCGATAGGAATAATATCTTAGTGGGTATATCTGTTGCATTCAATTAGATCAACTGGACTTGAAGTTTAGTTCTTGAAGACGTTTCGCTAGTCATCTGACTGGCTTTCTCAATTCAGAATGACTTGTACAAGAATCTTTGGCAATATGTACCCTGAAAATCCCAATTAGCAATCACAGCCAAGTGTTAAGGGCGTGATTGATATTGGCGTTATAGGAAAGCCCAGAGTAAGGTGTCAAAAACAGCATTGTACATGGCAGACAGTTGTGTTCGAACCCCCCCACCTCTATTTAGGCTTGGTTTCTTTATTTTTCACATAAATGGCCTCTTTAACACCTCCTTGAACCAGTCACGTTCCTTTGCCAATTGTTAACATTACAATCTTCAAAGGTATGTCCTTTATCCTTAAGATGCAGTACACGGCTGAGTTTCGACCCAAGGAATTGGCTCTTCTGTGCTGGGCCATACATTGATGCAGTTGCTGTTTGGTCTCCCCAATATACAAATCAGAGCATTCTTCACTGCACTGCACTGCGTATATGATGTCGCTTTTCTTGTGTTTCGGTATTGGGTCTTTCGGATGTACCAATTGCTGCCTCAGTGTGTTGTTCGGTTTAAAGCAGACAGAGATACAGTGTTTTTTGAAAATTCTTATTTTCTCGGAGACCCTGCTACATATGGGATGACCATGTTCTTTCTCCTTTCTTGCTTTTTATCATCTTCACTGTTGGTATTCGTGTTCTTTTCTTTCCTTCTACTTCTTTTGACAAAGGCCCAGTCTGGATATCCACAAGTTTTAAGGGCTCCTCTGAGATGTTTCATTTCTTTAGCCTTCGCCTCTGTGCTAGTGGGGATGTTCTCGGCTCTGTGTTGCAGGGTTCTGATGACACCCAGCTTGTGATCTAAAGGGTGGTGGGAGTCAAACATCAAATACTGATCTGTGTGTGTTGGTTTTCTGTAAACCTCTACTTCCAGTTTACCATTCTCCCTGACTTCTACCAAGCAGTCCAAGAAAGCCAGTTTGTTGTTTTGTACCTCTTCCCTTGTAAATTTGATGTTTTGGTCTACCGCATGGATGTGTTCTGTGAAAGCTTGTACTTCCTTCTGGTGGATTTTAACCCAGGTGTCATCCACATATCTGAACCAGTGGCTGGGTGCTATGCCCTTAAAGGTATTAAGCGCCTGTTTTTCTACCTCCATGTAAAGGTTGGCCACAATTGGTAAAACTGGAGATCCCATAGCACTTCCGTGTTTTTGCTTATAGAACTTATCCCTGTATTTGAAATAGATGGTATTCAGGCACAAGTCCAGTAAGGAACACACCTGTTCTGGGTTGAGATCAGTTCTGCTGGTAAGAGTGCAGTCTTGGCCTAGCCGTTTTCTCATCATGTCAACAGCCTCCTGCTCATACATTACCAAAAGTGATAGCTTTGAAAACTCAGTAACGGGCGAGAAGTATAACGTGCAATCATATATCAATTGCTGTATGAAATTCGTTGTGTATGTGATTACGTGTAAAAAGTGCAATATTCAGTATGTAGGTTGCACTACGAGGGCACTCAAAAATAGGATACGTGTACAACTTAGGGATGTAGAAAGACAACGTATTGATAGCCCAGTAGCGATGTACTTTAGACACTGCAATGAGGCCAATACTCGTTATTTTTCAGTACAAGGCATTCATGCAGTAGGCCCAGATCCCAGAAATAGAGATAGGGTTACATCGTTACTAAAGAGTGAGGTTAAATGGATCTTTACATTGGGAACCAGGAGCACCACTGGGCTCAATTCTATCTGTGACATTGCTTGTTGCATCAAATAAGCTTACCTGGATATAATTGTAGGAGTAGTAGCCTACTACTAGTCTAGTGTTACCTCAGAGTATAAATCCAATTCGGATTCAGAATTGGTTCTTTAGGTTCTACACTCTTTGTAGCTTCAGCTATATCATGTGTTTCCACCATCTTTATCTTAGTTTATGATATCGATTCTTATGTTCCATATTTTTGCATGTGCAAATAGGCAGGATTTCTACTTAGATACATAGATACATTCTTTTAAATTGGGGTACCCTTAATGTAATTATTGTCTTATATGAGCTCACTTTCAATGTGTATTGTTGTACCTATTGAATACTGGATACATTGTTTCTTTCAATATGGATGATTAGAGGTGGGTGTGTCCTCCCGCTGGGAATCAGCAGGAACTCTTTTTTATGCCTAAAAGTAAGAGCCATGTCGGCTTGAAACGCGTAAGGCTATCCTTACAAAATCTGTCAGTTTTCAAAAATTGCTTCTGTGTGTACCCTGCTTTAGAGTAATTGTTCCTTGAAATTTATTAAGGAAAAAAATTTGGCTACCACAGGGAATAAAGCCCCTGCAGACAGGGTGTGGTGAGAGCTTTTAAAATATAATTATCAAGAATGAAATAAGGCAGCGATATTGCCTTATCTTCTGTTGAAGTTTGATGTTTTATTTTGAGTTCTCCTTTAAGATTCTGTGTTGTAGAACAAAAATAGAAGGGCTGCAAAAAATTACATGAACAATCATTTCCTCATTCTCAGCTCAGATGTATAATATTCCTTTCTAAATTAATGAATTGAAATAATAATAACGGCAACTGGCAATTAGATACAAAGTTGTTTTTATTTTTATAGAGTTGACGTTTTTGGCAATAACACTTAGTTTTGTAATCCAGGCCTGTTTAGTCATCTATTTCTCATAAAGCACTTGACTAAAGCTGGTCATACACGATTAAGATGTAAAAGGCTATTTGATGTTTGATCATCGAATGGGCTTTGACATCTTGATGTCTGCCAGTTTTTACCTTCAACGTTCTGAGGGTTGGTATAAAATTATACTGGTTCATAAACATTTTAAAAAAGATTGAAAAAGAAAGGGAGAAAACTCCACCTTGATTAAACTGTGGTCTGGGTGCATATGCCCCAGACACGTTGCTAGATGCTACAATTCAAAGTAATTCGGTGAACCAGTAAATCAAAAAAGTATACTTGCTCTTTCTCTCCTATGGCTCGGGTGCAGCAGCCCCGAGCTTGTCGCTTCAGCTCCAAATCAACAATAATCATTTAGAAAGAAGGACGCTCTCCAACGGACTTTATTCATCAGGACATAAATAGAACCACGTTACTCGGTTTGAAAGGTAAAATCAATAGCTTTATTTTTGACATGAATTGAAGAGAAACCTTGATGCTTTTCGTGCTACATCAAAGTAAATTTGTAGCCCTGGCTTTATTATCTCCACCTGTCGGTATGGTTATATATACAATGTCTATTTATTATATAGTGTATAATGTATACCCTACTGTATATATATATATATATATAAGGATATTATAATTCACTTAGGGGGTCCCTGCCCATATAAAAGCACAAAGCCGCAGGCCTCTCTGAGGTACTTCTAATAGCTTAGTAATTTACAGTAGGGGTTACATTATACAATATAATCCACCCCCAAAAAACTTGAAATAATAACTAATAAATATCACTAAAATGAAAAATAAATTACCAATTTTTAAAACCCATTAAACCCCCAGCCTTATCTCACTGTAATATATAGAGCTCTCCCCTCTATCTATCTCCCCTTTACAGCTCTCCCCCCCAGTCCCCCCCCCCCATACCTTCGTAGCCTTCTCCATGCTTTGCTCCTCCTACTTTTACAGCTCACTGGTTGACTTACTGGTTCAAGTTATGTTCTCCTCCACACAAACAGTCCCTAAAATGCAGCAGCCACTTTGATTTCTCCTCTTCACCGGACCATGCCGAAACAACGTAAATCCAGATGGGAGGGGAGATAGGAGCAGGGGGATGCTCCAGGTACTCCAATGATCTTATAATCGAGACGCTACTATGAAGTAGCGCAACGATAATGAGAGTATTATTTTACTGTTGGGTCGCATTGTGACCTATTAAGGGGTCGATTATATAAGGGATAATGCGCCCCTTACAGTGTAATATAAGGATATTACGCCACCTCGGAGTTCCCTGACCATGCTTTTATACAGGACAGGGAACTCCGAGGTGGCGTAATGTCCTTATATTATAATGTGAAGGGGCACATTATTTCTTATAATACATAAGTATTGGATTCCTTCACCCCATTCACATTTTAAATTCTAGCCTTGTCCCTATTTCCACCTTAAATCCCCCAAGCTACATTCTGTATCTTAAACCCAGTAGAAAGGAACATACCAGCCCAGCATCTATGCGGTTAAACAAATCTTTGTGGAGGAGGAGAGAGACATTGGTTATGAAGTGACAGGAAGCAGCTCCAGCAGGTTCTGTTAGTGAAGTTAAACACTGCAAAAAATGCTGAGTCATTGTTCAGGCATGAACACTGAAATGGGCGGAGTAGTGGGATATAAGAAATAAAAGAAATGAGTCACTTAGTGACATAGCTGAGTGATTTTTATAAGGATATATACCACTGCAGCTCCCATTATAAAATATCACACTTATGTATTATAATGGATATAATTATAATGCCTTGGTGGATTATAATGTACACCCGTGCTTTATATTTTAAAGGATAAGGGCACTGTAAAATCAAGTTACGGTATGTTCATTTGGAAGCTGCAGCTTTAAAAATACCGTTGGCATATTTTTTTTTTTACCTTTGTCCCTCCAGAGCCAAGCTTTGTGCCTTGAAAGTTGCTGACATCTTGCGACTGGTTTGCTGAATGTTAAGCTCCACCCCTCTGTGATCTCCTCTGCTTTCTCCTGCTTGAGCCTCAAACAGTAATGCCTGTGAGTTCCGTGCACTCTCCTGCTTGAGCCTCAAACAGTAATGCCTGTGAGTTCCGTGCACACGCACGTGCACGGAAATGACAGGCATTATTGTTTGAGGCTCAAGCAGGAAAAAGCAGAGGAAATCTCAGAGGGGTGGAGCTTAACATTCAGCAAACCAGTAACAAGATGTCCCAACTTTCAAGGCACAAAGCTAGGCTCTGAAGGGGCATAGGCAAAAAAAAAATATGGCAACGGTATTTTTAAAGTTGCAGCTTCCAAATGATATCCGAAAAAGCCAAACGCAAACAATTTTTTAACAGGCAATCCTTTTATGAACAAGGAGGCCAATCCGCCAAACTATTAACTTACCTAATCAAAGACCACTCATTGTCCAACACCATTCTTTCAATCCAAACACCACAAGGAACACCAGTCTACTCCACACAACAGATCCTGACAGAATTCACAAACTTTTACCAAGATCTATACAAAACCCGCCTAACCCACTCCAGACCAGTAATCAATGAATACCTAGAGCAAATAGACTTACCATCTTTAAAAACAGAACACAGACAAACTCTAGGATCCCCATTGACAGTAGAAGAGATCCAAACAGCAATGAATGAAATACCCAACAACAAGGCCCCAGGCCCAGACGGCATCCCCATTGAAATATACAAGAGATACCAACCACAATTGCTACCCCCACTACTTGACTACTCCCAAGCACAGAAGACAGGAAAACTACCCCCGTCACTATACTCAGCAACAATCAGTACTCCCAAAACCGGGCAACAACCAAACCGAGTGTGGCTCATACAGGCCAATTTCACTTCTCACCTCTGACTATAAAATAATAGCAAAAACCTTGGCACAAAGGATCAATACGGTTATATTAGCCATAATACACTCTGATCAAACAGGCTTTATGCCCGTAAAGTCCACCTCCATAAATATACGATGCACCCTAATCTAGACACAAATGGACCATGATAATTGGAGAACGGATGCCACCAAGGCATTTGACTCGGTTGAATGGCCCTATCTAATGGGAGTTCTCCAAAGGTTCGGATTCGGCCCAAACTTTATAAAATGGATCCAGATTACTATACACCACTAGCACAAATCTTAGTTAATAACACCCTCTCCAAACCATTTCCCCTTCACAGAAGCACACGCCAAGGCTGCCCCCTCTCCCCCTACTTATTCACCATTAGAGATGTCCGAACTTCGCAAAATCCGGTCCGCTCGAGGATCCGCGAATTTTCGAAAAAATTCGAAAATCCGCGAGCGGACCCATTAAAATGAAAAATATCCTCAAAATTACAAGATTTCTCATATTTTCTAAAATTTTCGAAATTACGTGTTTTTCACGTATTTTCGAAAATTTTCAAAAATACGAGAAACGCATAATTTCGAAAATGTTCGAAAATACGAGAAACGAGTAATTTCGAAAAATTCCGAAAATATGTATTTTCGAAAATACGAGTAATCCTCGTAATTTTGAAAATTTTCGAAAATACATATTTGCGGAAATAAGAGAAGTCCTCGTATTTTCGAAGAAATACGCGGTACGGAAGTTCGGAAGGTGGAAAATCCGGAAAAATCCGCCATTCACGAACGGGATAAATCCGCGGCGGATCCGTGTTCGGATCCGCGAACCGGCCATCCCTATTCACCATAGCAATTGAACCCCTAGCTATCCTACTACGCAATGACAACAGAAATACTATACACTATCCAACTCTCTCTTGTATATCTGCACTTCTCCTTCTTTAAAAAACTAAACAGTATAATCACATCATTTATATGGAATAATAAGAAACCCAGAATAGGCATAAACAAACTACATGTCTCTGGGAGGACTCACCTTACCCAATATCCAAATCTACTACTGTGCATCCCAACTAAGACACCTGCAGTGCTGGTCACACCTATCCACCAAGCCAACAGAATCAGATCTCAAGATGAGTGAATATCTAAAAGGTCCATACACAGCATATATTGAAGCACCCAAACATCATAGGAAAAGGCACCCCACTCCACAAACAATCATGCAGAATTTGGCATCTTACAAACACTCCTAAATATCTCTGGCCACTATGAACATACACCATTATGGAACAACAAGCTAATCCCAGAACTACAGAGCCTACCAGGTGCACCACAATGGGAAAATTACAGAATAAATACACTCGGAAATCTACTTAAAAACGACTCCCGAATACCTTTCACGGACCTACAGAACTCACACCAACTGACTGCCTGATGGGCACAGACGAAGAACAATGGCTCGAAGAGGTCAACTCACACACCACAGCCTCCCCATCAGCCAATAATAAAATAATACAATACAAAATTCTACACCAAGCATACTACACACCCAAACAGACATGACACTTCAGCCCTAACCAAAATGCGGATTGCCCTAAATGCCACCAATCAGACGCAGACTTCACACACCTAATCTGGCATTGCTCAAAGGTGGCTATATTCTGGAAAGAGGTAACACAACTATTGAGCAGCCTCTCCCCACACCCTATCCAACCCAAACCACTGTTGTGCCTGTTTGGAGTAACATAGGAGGATATATGGTCTGGATGTGAACTTCAACTTATAAAATCAGCACTGTTTTATGCAAGGAAAACAATAGTTCTCCGCTGGCTCTCGCATAAGAACCCAAAAATTAAAACATGGATTAAATTGACCAATGATGACCTCCCACTACTTAAAATAATATACAAACACAGAGGCTGCGAAAACAAATTCTCTAAAATCTGGACTTCATGTATGGACTCCCCTGCCACTATAATCCCATAAATGACTCAATCAAAAGAGGGGGCGGCCGTTGCGGGGCTCGGTCGATCGTATGGATGGAGGAAAACAAAACAAAGGTATAAAAGATTCAGACAACAGCATAGTTCTTGTTTGTTTATTGTTATTATCAAGTATAACACTAAATAATTGCAAATGTGTATACAAACCAATAAGAAATATACACAATCACTGATGTTATAACTCTACCTATAGATGTCAAACTGCTACACTGTATACTGCTACTCTGTTTATACTATATTGTATAAACAAAACACTGTAATATATTGGTGCAAAATAAAGCGAATTAAAAAAATTAAAAAGTTTAGACTCCTCTCTTTCTCTAATGATATACATATCAGGCTGCTACATTTCCCAGTCTTTACAACGTGCCAGAACAATCTACACTACACACATGCACCCCACTGGCCTGTATAATTCCCCTTTCCCGGAGTGCATGCAAGGCATCTCTTACCGGACCTACATCAGCTGTAATTTTTATCTCCATATAGGAGGCCCCTTCTTTTTCTACCTGGGTTGGTCTGCCTAACTCTCCTCTCCCAGACAGCACACAAGGTCGGAGCTGCACCACCAGCCCTTTAATACCATCCTTGCAGCAGGTAATTTATGCTAATGCAAATTCCGTGTTATAGTCAACTCGCTACTACGTAGTAGCGTAATGATTATAGGGGTATTATTTACGCTTTGGATCCCATTAGGACCAATGGAAGGGGTGGATTATATAGTGAATAATGTACCCCTACTGTAAATTTTACGGATATTATAAGTCACAGAGGAGTTCTGTGACCATATAAAAGCACAAGGCCGCAGGCCGAGTGCTTTTAAACAGGGCATGGTACTCCAAGGAACTTCTAATATCCGAGTAATTTACAGTAGAGGGTAATTATACAATATAATCCACCCCCAACAAACCTAATAAATATCTAAAAATGAAAAATAAGTTCCCAAACAGTTTTTAAAACCCATTAAACCCCCACCTTCATCTCACTGTTATATACTATATTTAGCTCTCCCCTCCATCTTTCTCCCCTTTGCAGCTCTCCCCTCCAGCTCTCTCCCTCCATTCCTCTGTACCTTCATAGCCTTCTCCGTGCTTTGCGCCTCCTCCTTTTACAGCTCACTAGTTAATTTCCTTGTTCAAGTTACATTCTCCTCCACACACACAGACCCTGGAATGCAGAAGCCGCTTTGATCTCTCCCTTCCACCGGACCATGCCAAAACAACTTGAAGGCAGTGTAAGTCTGGATGGGAGGGGGGGGAGGGGGGGATCCTCCAGGTACTCCGATGATGTTATAACCGGCGTGCTACTACGTACGTAGTAGCGCGCTGATTATAAGAATATTATTGTACTGATGGGTCCCATTGTGACACATTAAGGGGGTGGATTATATTGGACTTACTTAGGCACTGTGCTTGTCTGGATGTTTATACCCCAGACCCTGCGTATAAGATTAACACCTTATCCCTTCAGTCACCATCCCCATCAACTGGTAAATACTCACAATAGTATCAAAAGCTTAACTGGGTGTATAACTAACCCCTCTGATGTGTTACTTATACACCCAGGGTCCAGGTTCGTGCTGACCTAGCACTTAATCATAGGTAATAATTAGGGAATCCAGTTTGAGGAATGTCGTGGGAATATCACGGGCAACCAGTGTAAGGAGTGAAATAATGTAGTATTTCTATTATCAATTAATTGTTAAAGGGCATGTCCACCCTTGAAACAAAAAACTAGTGACATTTATCTGCCCACAACTCTTAACTATTTTTACCAGTTTATTGAATGCAATTGTTCGTTCTCTTCTGCTCTGGCAAATGTATCTGCCTCCTCCCTCTGATTAATGAGCTTGTGAGCAGAGGAGGCAGCAGGGGAAACTTCAGTTAATCCTTGTCTGTAATGTTGGCAGTCACAGCCTTGATTGACTGCGTGGAGGGGCCAGCTTACTCTGCTAGAATGGAGGCAGTAAATATCCTTAAATATCTAGTTATTAATACATCTAATAAAGTGCTGAATATCCACCGATAGTGAGCCCTCACACCTTGTACATTGATGAATTACAAATTACCCTGGTGCTACTAAGTTATATGTATATAGTAACCAAGAAATCTTAGGTGCATTCAGAGATTATTTTTTTTATAAATTAAAGGGCATGTCCACCTCTGTTTAGGACATTTTCTGTAGTGTGGGACTCCCTCTCCCACCCTCAACCACTATAGTAGTTAAGCAAAAATGTAGCCCAATCTTCTGTACTTTTGTACACTGCCTCTTTCCCCTGACGTTCAGTCACAGCCCTCTGCTTGCATTGCTGAGAAGCAGCAAATCACGGATGCGGCTTCCGGCAGTACAGAACGCCGGGAGAAAGAGGCAGAGTAAGTACAGTTCAGCTTACATTTTTGCCAAACTACTACAGCGGTTGGGGGTAGGAGAGGGAGCCCTACACTACAGAAAAGGGATTTGGAGATAGGGGGCGGGAGAGAGGGCTTCACTGCACATGTCATTTTTCTCCCGGGGGGGGGGACAGGAGGCAGAAACTAATCAAAACACAGACAAGCTCCTGCTCTACATTTTTGGGACTTTGAAGGGCCATTGCAGGGCAGCCATTTTGAACAGGGATGCAAGGTGCAGGATTTTACAACACTACACAGTGGGGCCAGTAGTGGGTTAAAATATAGTTTTGAGGGTGGACATGCCCTTTAGTATTCGAGGAGCAGCATTTACATAAGCAAGACTTATCTGCATGTGTGATTAATGATATGAAACAACACATTTGTTTAAAATTAATTTATTAGGTTATGAAAGAACAAAGATTCATAAAGTAATGAAAGACTACCAGATGAGAGTGTTCTAATGGTTGACAGGTGCAAGAGAGCGACAGATGAGATTTGCCAAGCCTTGCAAGACGATCAATGTCAGTTCAGTGTGGTCAGACTCGGATGAAATAACTGACGCATCCGCGTCACAAGGGGAAACACGAAATACATCTAATTGCCACACTGGATGCAGAACATCTGATGCAGAGTCCAATGATTTTTTAGATACAGGACGTTCAGGAATGGAACAAAACGCAGAAAGAAAAAGGTTTCAACCTATCCAACCGGGATTTATCAGAATTCTCTTTAGTGCGCAATTGATTATATTTTATACTAACTGTAATTAAACAGTTTGACTGGGAATTTGATTTGGATAAACTGTGTAACTCCCTTTCCCTTACAGTAAAATATTCAGGTCAGAATGATTTCATTGATACCAGCCCTTTAAACTGCATAGTCTAAATGACCCACCAACAACTAATATACCTATCAAGAGTTTCCAACAAACAGTTCAGACTGAAGTATGAAAACTGATTTGCCAAAGTAAGTGAACAATAAAATAATCTGTCTATAGATGAAAATACAGTAAAGCTAATAAAACTTTACAAACAGTTACAACTATTGTCATTACACCAGCCGATGGCTGGGGGGATTGTCATCTTAAACTATGAAGATTATAAAACAGAACTCCTGAGCCAACTAAATACCCCATTATCTAGTGATCTCACTGGTCGATTTCGAGTATAGTGGAGAAACGTATAGAACAAGAAATAGCTATGCAAGTTATTATTATTAATAAACATTTGCCAATTTTTTGGCATTATAAACAACCGATTCGCCCAATTATATATGCACTTCCTAAAATTCATAAAATGAAATCACCCCCTGGAAGACCAATTGGGCCATATATCACTTTTTAGTGATACCTCTCTTTCAACTAGCATTAGGGCGATTGTAAATCTAAGATGCCGATCATAAATCATTGATTAGGATGGTAAATATATGTTCGTCATCATTAAATCTGATATATTAGGCAGGGTTGCAGGGTTGACCCAACATTGCAGATGTTTGAGCTGTGATGCCCAGTGGTATGTTTGTAGGTTTGGGAGGGCAAGTCGGCCCATCATCTTGGGGGGCTTGCAGGGTAGTTATACTTATTTTTGTTCTTTTGCTGTTCCAGATAAAGGATAGGATAAGAGTATTGAGTTTTGTGAAAAATGATTTAGGTATGTAGTTTAGGCTGTGTTGGATCATGTAAAGGATCTTAGGCAATAAAAAGATTTTAACTAGTTGTATCCTGCCCCACAGATTCATTGGAACGTGTTTCCATCTTTGGGTTTTCTGACTTGTGTATTCCAGTAGATATGCAATGTTCAGAGAATAAAATTGTTAAGGAGATTTGGTGATTTCAATACCGAGGTATCTGAAGTGGTGAGATATGGGGATAGGTGTGGGGGTGGAAAGTCTGAGGGTTTGAATATGGTCTAGTGGGTATAGAGCTGACTTGTCCCGGTTGATTAGGAGTCCGGTGTATTTTCCAAAGTCATTGATTAAGTTGAAAACTATGGGGAGAGAATGGCTCAGGTTACCTATATATAAAATTAAATCATCTGCGTAGAGACCCAGTTTTTCTTCTAATTGAGCCACTCTGAAGCCTTCTATATTTCTGTTGTTACGTAGTGCTATGGCCAAAGGAATTAGAAATAATTTAAATAGTGACATGACAACCCAGCTACTTGAGAAAAACTTTCCTTGATTGGGAATATGACAAACGAACCCTGGCTAAAGCATTAGATAAGAATTTGTGCACACCTCTCCTGAAAAACCTCTGACTGTAAAGAATAAGACTAAACCATTTGTGGTGTGTTTTCTTCTTCTGTGGCGAATATAGTGAAAGCTAATTGAAACATTGTTACATCTGTTGTAAAATTACAGAATGTGCTACCAGATAGACCTGATGTAAGGGTTTAGATCTTAGGTATATTTTAGTTAATACAGATCCAATTCTTTTTTATACACCTACTCCTACTTGGATACCCAAACGACAAGGTGGTCATACAATTGTACTAAATGTCTGTCCTGTAGGTATGTAGATGTGGAAAATATTTTACACATCCACATTTACACTGGTAAATGGTTCAACATAAAATATTGAATGATGTGTACTATCTTGTAAATTGCCCATTTATACTATGTGGGCAAGACTGACCTTACTCAAGAGGACATGGATCTGCTATAAATATGGCCTTTACCAGTAGCTAAACATTCAGATATAGAATGCGCGCAAAACCAGAAGCAGTTGGGTCCTGTCAGAGGTGTCAGCAAAGGAGCATGCTCACGGGCACTCACGCTGTGTTCCTGGCTCCTGTTACATTAATTGAAGAATGGGAGGTAGCTCCTTTACTTCCAGTTCTTAAATTAATGAGCAAACAGATTCACTTCTTGAGTGAACCTATCCTCCAAGCTTGTGTAGCTAGACTGCTTTCTTGTTCAATCATTGTTCCTTTTTTGTTTCCTTTTTACAATAAACATAAAAATGTTTGACCAATGCAAATCTAGCTGGGCAAATAATTAATTTGTTGAATCTGTGATAAAAAATAATGTAAAATGAAAAAATCTATAATAAATAACCTATTTTCCCACACCACATAATCAGTACACATATCTTGCTTCAGACTATGAGACTGTCCTATCCTTAGATAGAATGTCACAGATCACTTATTATAGACACTTAAATGTATGGCTCACCAAGTCATTACAGCTTCCAGCTTTCTGAGCAATTGTGGCTCAAACATACCAAGCAGAGAGTAAGTACTTCTTAATATAGAGTGGAAAGCGAAATAACAAAGATTGGATTAGAGTGTAAATTCTTCTCAAGAGCCATTTTGATTTTCTGCCAAGTACACTTATTGTTTTTTCCCTGAGAAGTGCTGGCATAATGGATTACGCAGGGAATTGGCATTAGATGTGCACATTTCATGCCAGTCATGTTCATGACCATATTTCATATAATTGGAAACCAAGAAGCAGACATGTATATAACAATATTTTTAAATAAAATAAACCATATTTGAAATGTAAAGATAATACTGTCAACAATTCAGTTCAAGAACTGCAGGAAAGACCATGTTTTTGAAATGCCTCTATTGTACAAATTAAATGGAATATAAATCCTTATAAATAACTTATAGGGTTAAAGGACATGTACACCATTTTCCACTCACCTTATGTATTTCTCCTGCCTACAGAGTTTTCATTGTTAGTTTTTTTCTTGTAATTTGTAAATAGTAGATTTAATCACTTAATTTAGGAAACTCACCACACTGGATCTCATTCAAATCCTGATTCAAACGCTTTATTGGCATATTAACAAAAATGTGGAGCTGGGTTGATCTACTATGAAAGTTTGATTCTCCTTCAGATAGTGAAGTTTTCATTTCCTTTCAGATACACTTTTAAGAAAAGCAGGTTCACTTTATTATCTTCCTCTTGCAGCTCTGTACTATTTTGTGCAGCTATTAACGGGGTAATATTCAATTGAAATCACGCATTAACAAAAGACTGGTTTACTGAGTGGCAGCCTCTGTTTATTTTGTTCAATAAATTTTTTTATTTTTTGCAAAATTAAACAGTGTATTGTCATTTTTCATACACATTTTGATTGATCTTTCAAAGAAAAAGGTAAACAACAAAAAGAAAACATCATAATCATTTAACCGTGTCTCGAGCTGAATTTCTCGTGTCTTTTTGGTTTTCATTAGGTATTGTAACTAGTCTTCTCAGATTATTGGACTTCCTATCTGTATAAACTTTAGGCTTTCTCTACAAATGTGGTCCATTTAGTGGGTGTTGGTGATCGAGGAATAGTGCTTTCTTTCCCTAATTCTGGTGCGCCTCCCCAGTCCGGCGGCCCCCCACCCTCAACCCCCCATCTTTTGCCTATTTTATGCGGGGTTCATTTTGAGTTCCCAGGGTGACCAAATTTTGGTCCAGTTCTTAAGGTTGTTTTTCAGGGTGGCTGCCAGGTATTCATTGGAGTGGATCCACCATATTTTCTGTATCAATTTCGCCTTAGATGGGGGAGGGGATTTCCAGGTATTGGCTAATAAACATCTGGCTGCTGCACAGATATTTGTTATAAGTTTGGTGGTATTATTATTGGTGTTTGGAGGGGGCATATTAAATAGGGCGGTATAGGGTGATAATTGGAAAGGGTGGTCTAACACCTCTGCAATCAGGTCTTCACACTTCAACCAGAATTTCCTCACCTCCTCGCACATCCACCAACAGTGTAGTTGGTCGGCCTCCATTCCACAGTTTCTAAAGCATTTGGAAGAGAGTACAGGATTGATCTTGTGTAGAAATTTTGGAGTTAAATACCAGTCGTATAGTATCTTAAATGATTTTTCTTTTATTATGATGTTTGAAGTGCATTTTTGTGAGTTGATAAAGATTCTTTGCCACTGCTTCTCTCCCAACACAGTCTGGAATCTTTCCTCCCATTTGTTTGTCTGTGAATGTTTCATTGGTGTGGGTTCTAGCCATATCATTGAATATATCTTTGAGATTGTGTTTCGTAGTGGTTTGGTGTCTGTGAGGAGTTTTTCAAATTCGGTAAGTGGTTTGTTGGAACTGAGGCGTATTGATGTTTCTGCATATTTGTAGATTCGTGTATAAGCATACCAGCAATTATCTGGTAGTTTCCATTTTTGCTTTGCTTCCTGCCATGGTATTAGGGATCCATCTGTTTTACATAGGTCGCGGATTCTTTCTATTCCTAGGGAAGGCCAGAAATCCGCTGGCATACCTGAGAATTGTGTTGAGAAGTATGGAGTGTAGAAAAGAGGGGTCACCGTGGACCTAAGATTGAGAAGCTTGTAGTTTCTGTTGCAGTCGTCCCAGAATTTCAGTGTTGTTTGAATTATTTGTGGGGTGGGCTGTAGTGTGGTTTTCCTGTCTTTCTTGTTAGTCCATAATATTGTGAAAGTGTGATGTGGGGCCATTAGCCTATTTTCTATCTCTACCCAGCCTGTCGTCCCCTGACCTGTTACCCATTGTGTCAGCTGGGCTAGTCTGGCTGCTTTATAGTATTTGAAGAGGTTAGGGAGACCAAATCCTCCTTTATCTTTGTGTCTAGCCATATATTCAAGTCTGATACGTGGTCTTTTGTTGTTCCATATGAACTGTGTTATTTTGGCTTGTAGTGGCTTAAGATCCTGTTTTCTAATTGAAATTGGGAGCGTTCTGAATAGATATAGTAGTTTAGGTAAAACGGTCATCTTTATCGCATTCACTCTTCCTATTAGTGATAGGTTGTATGGTGTCCATTGGGATAGTAGGGTGGTTAAGTGTTTATACAAAGTAAATTATATCCCAATGTACAGTGTTGATATATCCTGGCATATATGTACCCCTAGGTATTTAAATGAGGATTTGGCCCATTTAAACCGGAAATTATTTTGTAGTTGAATTTTTAAGGGCTCTGGGATATTTATAGAGTATGCTGTGGATTTTGAGTGGTTGACTAAGAATCCTGATATATCTCCGAATTTGTTGAGAGTTTTGTAAAGTTCCGGTATTGAGGTTTCTGGGTTAGTTAGGTATATTAATGTGTCGTCAGCGAACATTGATATTTTCGAGTGAATATCTCCTATTTGTATACCTTCTATATTTGCTGATGCTCTAATTTGTGCTGCTAGGGGTTCCATACAAATGGCAAACAGCAATGGGGACAGAGGGCATCCCTGTCTTGTCCCGTTTCTGATTTGTAGGGATTTAGAGGGGTAGCCCATATTCCTAACTTTTGCTTGGGGTTTGTTGTAGAGATTGGCTAGGATTGAGAGGTAGTTGGTAGGGAATTTAAGTCTTTCTAGGGTTTTGTGCATGTATCTCCAGTCTATCCTATCAAATGCTTTTTCAATGTCCAGTGATAGAGCAATCATTGGTGTATTTTGAAGTGTAGCTTGTTGTAGTATTGTGATAGATTTTCGGATGTTGTCTGCTGTATGTCTTCCTTTTATAAAACCGGTTTGATCGTGGTGTATAATTGTTGGCATGATATTTTTGAGACGGTTGGCTAGTGTTTTGGCAATGATTTTTAGGTCAGTGTTGATTAAGGAAATTGGTCTATAGTTGGCTGGCTGTGTGGTGTCCCTATCTGGCTTTGGTATGACTACTATATGTGCCTCGAGCATTTCCTGTGGAAGTGTTTCTTTGTTTTGAGCTAAATCATTGATTAAGGTGCATATCTGCGGTGTAAGAACTGTACTGAATTTTTTGTAATATAGATTGGTAAAGCCATCTGGGCCGGGTGATTTGCGTGTTTGGAAGCTTGTAAGAACCTCATTAATTTCCTGGTGTGTGATTGGTGTTTGTAGTGTATGTTGTTGGTCTTCTGTTAGCTCCGGTAGGTGTAGATTTTTTAGAAAGTTGGTTACCTGTGTGTCGTTTATTCTGATTTTGTCTACTTTTTGTCCGTTATATAGTTCTTGATAGTAGTCAGCAAATTTGTCAGCTATATATTTTGGGTCGTAGTGTAAGGTCCCTGTGGCGTCCCTTAGGGGGAGAAATCTGTTCTGTGTAAATTTGTTGTTCAGCTTCCGGGCTAGGTAAGTGTCCGGTTTGTTTGCTTTTGTATAGAAATATTGGTTGTTGATTCTAAGTGCCATTTCCGCTTTTGTGTTTAATATTGAGGCTAATTCCTGTTTTAGTCTTTCTAGTCTGGTGAAGTGGTCTACTGAGTGCGAGTTACTGGTTTTTTGTTGTTGGGCCTTTATTGCTTTTGTTAGTGAGTTTATCTTTTCATTTCTGTTTCGTTTTTCTCTCGCTGCTAATTGGATGATTTTCCCCCTAACCACTGCCTTGTGTGCTGTCCATAGGGTGGCTTGTGATATTTCGGGAGAGGTGTTTTCTTTGAAGTAATTCTCAAGGGTGTGTTGTAGTTCTTTGGTGTTGTTTTCTTTGGACAGTATTGCTTCATTAAGCCTCCAGTGAAAGGTGGGTCTCGTCTTGATTATATCATTAAATTGTATGGATATATGAGCGTGGTCTGACCATGAGATTTCGGACATCTGGGGTTTTTGCATCTGAGATAGAAGGATAGGGGAGACAAATGAGTAGTCTATCCTTGAGAATGATTTATGTACTGGGGAGTAGAAGGTATATTCCCTGCGTTGTGGAAATGTTATTCTCCATGCATCTAATAGGTTGCATTCTTTGAGTAGTGTGGTTAGTTGTTTGCATGAAGTTACCTCTTTAGTGTGTTGTTTCTGATTCGATTTATCTAATTTGGCATTTAGGGTTGCGTTAAAATCCCCCATCATGATAATGGGGCCAGAAGCAGTGGCAACAATCCTGTTCAGGAGTTCTTGATAGAACACTTTTTGATTGGAGTTTGGTGCGTATACAGACATTATTGTTAATTTAAAGTTGTGTATTAGCCCGTTTAGTATTAAGTAGTGTCTTCTTGGGTCGCTGTAGTGGGATTCTTCCACCCATGGGAGATTTTTATGGATTAGAACTGCTACTCCTGCCTTACCCGCTACGGAGGAGGAGGAGTAGTGAGTTTTGTAGGTGTTGTTCCAGTATTTAATTTCTTTTCCCCTTTTAAAGTGTGTTTCCTGCAACATTAGAATATCAGGATTCGATTTTTTATAGTATTGTAGTGCTAGCTAGCGTTTTTGTGGTGTGTTGAGGCCTTTTGCGTTGTGTGATATTAACTGCAGAGGTGTAGCCATTTGTGTAAAATTGTGTTTAGTTACCTGATTCGTGGTAGTAGGCTTAGCTAAGACTGGGTAGACTCGTGGGATTGGCTGAGATTAGATTGTAGGTGCACAGGAACGGGGGCGCTGAGGATGCGGCTGGATGGTCACTATTTCCGAGAAGTTCACTAGAAACTGAAGATCACCTGTTGCTCGAGACAAATCAAAATATAATAAAACTGTGTAAATAACTTAAACAAGGGTTGTAAACAGTTATTAAAAATAAAAAAGTGTTTGAAGTAGTAATCTTGTTTGAAATCAAAAAGTAACAATATGTTATAGCTGGAGACTAATCCTTTATAGATCTCCTGGGTGAGGATTAATTGCTCCTCAATTTAAAGGTTTTACTTTGGCAGGTTTTATACCTGACTAACTATGGGGGGGTGTCTATCACTTCTCTCAAGTGCGAGATGTAAGTAAGTTAGTTTTATTTTTCGTTCCCTGTGGAGGTCAGTTGTTTTGTCTGACCTATAGTGGGTTTTTACGGACCCCTCGTTGTTTCTATTAGGTTATGAGTGTACCCCAGCATGGAGCCTTATTTTGTAGTCATTTGGCTGAGACCATTATTAGCATAGTGAGTTAAGGTCCGTTATATAGAGGGTGGAGGCTGAATATCTGGGTTGTTATCAGATGTATCTATGTCTCCTTCTGGCTAATTTTAGTCCAGAGAGATGAGGTTTCGTCATTTAACTTCCTTTAGATATTCGCCCCTATATATATATATAATATAGAAAATAAATATTCTATAGCTATGTTGGGAGACGGTGAGTGGGGGTTGTTCTAGGGGGTCTCCCATTGTTGTTGTCCTAGAGTCTTTTACCTGTGGGGTTTCGCCCCCTTCCCCCTCTTCTGGTTGTAGTTTGGTGCGGGGTCAGTGGGTAGCCCGGGGTCGGTCTGTCCGACCTAGGTCAACATAGTCTCCCGATTTGGTTCCCTCTTCCCCGCTCCTTCCCCCTCCCTCCTCTCCTTTCCCCCCCCGACCCCTCCCCCTTTTCCCCCCTCTCTCCGTCGGTCTCAGAGTATGTTACAAACCTTTTGATTTGTTATCAAACCTAAATATTATTCGCTTGGCTGTTTGCTGCTAACTGATTCACTGTTAACGGGCTTTCCTGTGTTCCTTGGTACTTATATCTATGGACCAGGGGTTACTCAAAATTCACCTTATATTATTTCAGGTCATTTATGGCTATTACATTCCATTAAACTGTGTATAAATATTTGAGCATTTCACAACAACATTTTTAAGGTAGAGACATATATGGCTATTTTACAGGTTTTTTATGATATGCTTAGCTTTCAGAAGTCCCTGTGTCTATGGATAACAGTCCTTTGTGTCATCTGGGAGGCATAGTCTCTGTGAATCTCCCTTTGAATCCTAACTGGAGGAGCGGGTGGGAGTCCAGGGGTCATTTTGATTCGGCTTGGGGTTGAGGGTTAGTGTTCGTTATAGTTCCATTAGGTCCTCGGGTTTTGGTGAGATTTTCCTATGAGTATGCCTTGGGCGGCTGTGGAGTTTGGCCTGTCTGGCTTAGTTGTCGTTGTCGGACTGGTCTCTAGTTTTCCTCCTGTCTGTGTCTTGGGGTTTCTTAGGTGAGCGCCGACTCAGTAGCTCTATAGGCGCAGACCAATCCCGCTCTGCAGGTGGTTGTTGGGCGGGGATACCAAGTTTTTTTAAGAGATCTTCCCCCTCTTCCGGGTGCGAAATTGAGCATTGCCGCCCATTTTTTGAGACTGTTATTTTAAAGGGGAAGCCCCATCTGTATCTTAGATTGTTTTTTTAGTAAAATGTCTATTAGGGGTCTGAATTCCCTTCGACGGGCCAATGTCGTTGGGATAATCTTAAAAATGTACTGTATGTGGAGCATTATTTTATCCATGTTTCTTGCTGTTTGCATAATTTTTTCCTTTATTTGGAAATAATGTGGTTTGCATATAATGTCTCTGGGGGGTTCGGTGTCCAGAGGTTTGGGTCTCAAAGCCCGGTGAGCTCTGCCCATAATAAAGTTTTTGTCCGGTTCTTCCGGTAGTAGGCGGCTGAATAATCGGGTTAAGAATTCCTCGATATCAGTTATTCTTTCGGGGATGCCTCTAATCCTTAGGTTTCCCCTTCTCGCCCTATTTTCAGCCTCCTCTTGGTGATCTTGTAGGAGGAATATGTCTTGTCTGACTTCCCGGAGCTCCTGCTCCATTTGCTGTGCTTGCTGGGAACTCTGTTCAGCTGTTTGCTCCAGTGGGGCCACGCGGTCCCCCAGGTTGGTGATTTCCTGTTTGACCTCCGCAATTATTTGGAGCTGGGAGGTGTTGATTGATTTCTGTATGTTGAGAAATAAGTCCTCTAAGTCCTGTTTCGTGCATGGGACTTTTTGTAGGGGGTCTTTTGGGTCCGTTTCGGCGCCATCTTGGCTTCCTCGTGGAGTGTCCGTTTTGGTGGTGAAGAAATCGGTCATGTCTGCTTTTGTCGGGTTCCCTTGGTTTTTGGGGCCCATGGTGGTTGGCTGCTGTTTGTATAGGTCCTTGGTTGCCGTTTTTTAGGTCTTTTTATAGCTAATTGTTGCTTTTCCACTCGGGAGCTAAGTTGTGGTGCGACTGCTCACATCTCTGTTCAGACTCCGCCCCCGGCAGCCTCTGTTTAAAGGGACTGTCCAACCCTCTTTTTAAAAAACTGATATAATGTAGATAACCCCCCAAAACCATAACTTCATTTTAGTAAAAATTTAGAAATCAGCTACCACACAGAGATATTATACTTACATGCTCCTTCTCGCTCCACCGCCGCGGCTCTGCACTTCCGGGTAAGGCAGTCAGTGTCGGCCGTGACTGTGACGTCACGGCCAATCACTGACTGCCATTCCCGGAGCAGTCTCTACTGCGGCTGCTCAAGAACACAAAAAGAACAGAGCAGCCACAGTGGAGACTGGGAGAAGAACCCGGAAGCGGCAGTGGAGAGAGGAGCTTGTGAGTATAATAACTCTGTGTGGGAGCTGGTTTCTAAATTTTTACTAAAACAAAGTTAAGGTTTTGGGGGGTTATCTACATTATATCAGTTTTTGAAAAGAGTGGTGGACAGTCCCTTTAAACACAGAGGCTGCCACTCAAATTTTTACAAAATATGGGAACGCTGGACGTTATCACCTACCACTGGAGACGTTACTTAATTTAGGATGACCTCTTAATTAAAGTTACTTGATATATAACTATATGCCCCCCCCTGACCCCCTCTGTGATACTAACAGCAAGTACAAAAGTTTATTTAATAGTTCATGTTTTTGTTTTTTTGTATACTATAATTATGCAACTGTATGTAAATCTCACGAATGTTTACTTTTCCCAATGTTGTATACAATTTTATAAATAAAACACTCCATTGGAGGGGAGATAAAAAATGGGGGGTAATATTGAAGGGTATGGAATGCAATATGTGAATCAATACAGTCTGCATCATACTTCTAATCTAAATACCAACCAGCCTTTCTGCATGTAGATTATATAGGCGTTTTCCTTTTAAAGGGAAAGTGGACAACTGGGTTGCCAGATATTTTTTATTAGGGCACACTAATAGAACAATGCGCACAGCGCAACCCCCTACCCAATGCACACAGATTCCCCCCACCGTCGCACCTCCACCATACCCCCCTTACTGGCGGACACGCTCATCTCCCAGCTCCGTCACTTTTTAAATTTACAATCATTGCTATGTCTGAAATGGTGATGATTGGTGGCAGTACTAGTAAAAATTTTTAGTACAGCCACTTAATAAACTGCATTGCCCAATTTTTTTGGGCAATGCAATGCACTAATAGTGGCTATATCTTCCTCGTGGTAATAGCGCTTGTTTATAAATAGCACTATTTAAGCAGTATTGCAGCCAAAAATAACAGTTTTATAAATGTGCCCCTTTATCTTTTGCTAGTAACATAATGGAAACAAACGAAGTAGTAAGTCTGAGAATTTGAACCCATAACCTCATGGGCTGTTTCTAAAATATACATTTAAGCATGACTGATAAGCCACCTCTGCATTTGCAAAGAATACAGGTAAAATAAAATACTAGAGATGAAAAGCTCTCACAAAGTAGATAGTTGTAGTCACTCACACTCCTTAGAGGCTCAATTGCAAACAAATAAAGGACTGTAGATGAGCCTCAAGCAGTATAGACTCTGCAAACATTTATTGTGCAGTTTGTGCACTTACAGGCAACCATTGAAAAAGCTTTCACTTTAGGACGAAACACATTTAGTTTAGGTCTCCTTTAACTGCAGTGGTTTCTGCAAATTAATAGCATGGGCAAGCTTTTCTTCCTATTTTTTCCCCTTAGGGCTAGGCCACACTGCTGCGTTTTTTCAGATCATTGAAAACGCGGCAACGCACTGAAAACACACGTTTTCTGGTGCGTTGCGATTTGCGTTCCACATTTTAATAGCATGCATTTTTCAATACTTAATGAAAAAACGCATGTGCAAACACGAAATCGCACATGAAATCGCATGCGATTCTGTGTGCGATTGAGTTTGCATTGCAGTGTGGCCGTGCCCTTAGTTTGCTTTTGTATACATAGTTTGAGTTCAAAACCACCTTGTACCAGCATGCCAGATTCTACCTCTGCACTGTTGTACTTAACCTTTCAAGGGGTTGTGCTTTCTAAACTTCCATGTTTGACTCAATATCAGTAAGTTATATTGGTGATATATTGTCATATGTTACTATAGAATTAGCTAAATTATATTATATAGGAATTATATTTGCGATAATTAAAGTAGCAAAAATGCTGAGGTCTGGGCCCCCCTGCAAGTTTTGCGGCTAGGCCCCTGACACACCCCTCCTCTCCCCAATTGCATGCCAGCTGTTTTTAAACAGCTGTTCGTGCGTATGTTAGTAAAGGTGCAGGCGATTATCTGTTTAAAACACCAGTTCCAGACTGGCAATATTTTTAAAAAGCTGATTGCACACACCTTTACTTAAATATGCGCAAATGGCTGTTTAAAACAGTTGATTACGGTAACTTGCCTGCGGGGGCTATTGTTACGCCACTGGTTAGACAGAAATCAATGTCAGCTCCTCAACACTATTGGCACTCTGATAAAATGGAAACAAATTAGAGACCAAGTCAGCCATCCTTAACCTATATTCTGTAAAATTTTAGATTTTAATTTATATTTCATGCAATATGGCACTTCTAGAAAGGAATTAATACGATAAAGGCAACACAGTTATTGTTCAAATTAGATTTGATTACCACATATTGGAGTAAAAAAATTTATTCAAAGGTCACAATCGTACAAATAATCAGACAAACCTTAATTGATTATTTAATTTACTGTGGTTTTATCATAAAGAGACAATACTCATTCCTCTGTGTCAATTTTCTTAGAAAATTGACCACATTTTCTCTACCATCAAAGCTGAAATTGACAGAGAAGCTCTCTCAGGTTCCTGCCATATCAAACCCTGGGGAAAGAGATTATTTGGCCCATCTGCAGAGTAGCATATATTGGGTTTAGTAATGGCACAAATGTTTTACTTTTAGATTTTGTGGCTTGGCAGAGTATATATGGTGTTGGGAATGTGCCAAAGAACATTAGCTTCATTATCTCTAAGTACTTATTATAGTCTCAAACTAATATAAATATATAAAAATATAAAAGTATAATTAGAACATTCCTGTAATAGTTTTTGTCTTGCCCTTGTTTGCTGACAATCTTGATAAAATGCACCGTGAAGTTTTTTTTCACGAAATGCCCACACTGTAGACACTCCCCCCAGCACCACATTAAAATGTTTAAAATTGGACTAGAACTTTACTTACCCACCTTTGTTCCCTTGGCCTAGGCCTCTTCTGTTTCTTCCAGGGGGGAAGAGAGCTCCACAGCACATGCCAGAGTTCTCTTAGAGGACAAGAAGGAGGCAAAAACCTTTTTATGCACAGACAGGCTTCCACTCTTCAGTTTCTAGGACTTTCACAAGGCTCTGTAGGAGAACCATATGAAGCAGAGGAGAAAAGGAAGTATTTTTTACACTACACAGTGGGGCCAGCGGTGGGGCAATCTTTTAGTTTGGGGATGGACATGTCCTTTAATTGACCTTCATAAACATTCATCCTAATAAGAAAGAACAAAAAGTGGAATAAAGAATAATTACACCCCCCACCCCCAAGTAGCTTGGTTTGTACTGGCAACAACATGGAAGCCTTTCTAGTTATAGAATCCACTTCTTATGTGAATATAAATGCAACTTCAAATGCACCTATAAATTAAAGAATCATTCAATTTATAAGTGTTCTGTTAAGTAGCAGAAGAGGAGATAGACAGGCCCTTCAAAAAAAACATTTTTTATTGATTTGAATGGTTGTGCTGCAGCAGTGGGCAGTGGTTAACAAATATAATGTATATACAAATTAGATTTTAAGCTCTTTGAAGCAAATACCTTATTTCTAATGTGTCAAAAAATGCCACACCTAAAAACGTATCCTCAATATCGGTCTCTCTACTTTTTTTCCTATAA